>CM053595.1:100943239-100966394 GCA_028646575.1 Pseudocheirus occidentalis | reverse complement strand
ATTATCCCATATAGAAGAGGCAAGGGATAACTGTTACAACTTTACTTTCAATTACTCTCATTGAATTTGGCTTAGGGAAGAAATGGCATAAAAGCTAAACTGGGCATCATGCCACACACGAGAGTAGGGGGCATAGAGATGAAAGGGGGGATGATGGAGGGAAGGGCAGGGCTTCGGGGAGGGATGCTGGAAGCACACACTTCAGGAAAGGGACAGGGTAGAGAACAGAACGAGGAGGGGAGGGATAGGAAGGAGGGACATATGATCGCTGTCACAATATGTCCACTATGAAGATGTCCTGTATAATCACACATCCCCAGCCTTTATTGAATTGCTTGTCCTTCCAGTGGGGGAGCGGGGGGATGACAAGGGAGGAATTGAAAGAATCTAGAATTTAAAGCTCTGCAATACTGGCAACTAGGAATTAAGATATACAGGGGCTGGGGTAGGGAGACCCTCTTAAGAGAGCAGATCAGGGGAGGGGTTTTGCAGTGGGATCGCTGTTTTGGGGTTGGGGTAGGGGAAAGATGGGGAGAAAATTTGTAATTAAAAAATCTCCTGAAAATGAATGATGTAAACAAGAAAACAAAAAAATTAATTAAAAAAAATGAAGCAGTCCCTGCTCTCAAAATGTTTCCATCTTTAGTCAAAGATCATCACATAAGTTGAAGTATTATTGGATTATAGAGTGTTCAGATTAAGGTAATATTTTTAAATTTATTTTTGGGGGGTTTATATTTTAAGTTCCAAATTGTCTCCTTCCCTGCCTCCCCAACCCCACACTAGAGAAGGTCACCATCTGACACACAGATGCGCAGTTCTATTTATCAGTTCTTCCTCTGGAGGCAGATAGCATCTTCCTTCAAAGGTCCTTTGTGGTTGATCTGAGTATTTATGATACTCAGAATAACTTAAGTCATTCACAGTTATTCTTTGAATAACTTTTAGCTTTTTTTTTTAGCATCGAATATAGCTTTTACTATACACAACATTCTCTTGGTTCTGATCTAGATTTTTTTTTAACTAAGCATTTTGCCACCAGTTTGAAAGAGAAATAGTTTCTTATGTTTTTGAAAATAAAAAAGGAATATTGTTGAGTTTGTTTCCTTTTGCTTTTTAAAATAATAACAGTACTTACATAACCCTTCAAAAGGTTTGCAAAGTGCTTTACAAATATTATCTCATTTGATACTCACAGCAACCCTAGGAAGTATGTGCTACCATTATCACCATTTTAGAAGGCAGACAGAGGCAGACAGAAATTAAGTGACTTGCCCAAGGTCACAGTTAACAAGTGTGTCTGAGGCAGGATTTGAACACAGATGTTCCTGACTCCAGGGCCAACATCTTATCCACTCTGTTACCTAGCTACTACATTAAATTGTCTTTTTCCCTTAAAATACTTAGTCCTCTTTCTATTCAGTTCAACCTTCCCTAGTAACAAAGAAAAACATTTAAACCAAACAGAGCTAGCTAATGGGAGTCTGACAGCATTATACACATTCCACATCCACAGACCCACTCATCTGAGGGGTTGGTATACTTCATCATCAGTTCTCTGGACCACAATTGAGCCTTTATCATTAATCAAATTTCAACTGCTTTTCAGTGTTATTTCTGTTATTATTATTAGTACTACAAAACTATGAAAAAACATCAATAAACAATCTATGTGGCAGCACTGTGCTAGGATACAAAGAAAGGTAAGATAGCCTTCACCGCAAGAAGCTCACAATCTAATGATGGAAACAGCAATGTAATAATTATGTACAAACAAGCTGCATTCAGGATAAAAGAGAAATAACTGACAGAAAAAAGGCACTAGAACTAAGAGAGACTGCGAAATACTTCCTGTAGAAGGTGGGATTTTATTTGGGACTTGAGGAAGTCAGAAAGCAGAGATGAAGAGGGAGGGCATTCCACGTACAGAGGATAGCTGGTGAAAATTCCTGGAATTGGGGAGCGGAGCCAAGATGGCAGTGTACAAAATTCCTGGAATTGGGAGATGAAGTTCAAGGAACAGCAAGAAGGCCATGCCACTGGATCCTGGAGTACATGTGCACGTGTGAGGTGTATGAGGTATAATAAGTCTGAAAATATAAAAGTGTATGTGTCAGGGGGTAGGGGAGGAGGGGAGAAGGTTGCAAGGTTATGAAAGACTCTGAATGCAAAGAGGATAATATTTGATCCTGGAAGTGATATGGAACCTTTGGAGTCTGATATGTAGGGAGTGATAAGGTCAAAAGCATAATTAGAGAAAAAGGTTTTTTTAAAAATTTGTTTCCTCAAACTAGTGTTTTTAACTTTTTAAAGAAAAGAAAATATGAGATCTTCTATTTCTATATTGGGGCTTTGGGTTTACAGGAAAAAAAAATGGAATCTTGTTTTTTAGGAAAAAATTTAAGCCTGATCTTAGACATGTTAGATCCTAAAGTAGTGAGGTCTTTTTATTTTGCTGTCAGTACAAACCATAGACTTCTCCATCATAAACAGATCATCACTCAAATACTTAGCCAAGAAAAGCACTAGTCTAGTTCCTTCAAACAAACGATCCAGGAACCAATGATTCACTGTCTCAAATATTTGTTTGTAGCCAATAATAATACTGCCTGGTGACAGCAAATGTTTTTTCTCCCTGAAAATAAGAATTTGGTACCATAATGCCAAGAAAGGAGAAACCAGTAAATGAATGACCACAAGAAGGAAAAAAAAACAGACTTCAGGCAAAAAAAACACTTTTCCTCTAAGCTCCCATTCATTACTTAAAGACACTGTAATGTGTATTTAAGTCCCATTTTAGAGAGTAAAATAATAGTACAAACAGCAATGGTGTATATAGTGACTTATATTGCAAACTATTACGATTAAGAAAATAAATTTCTAACTAGGCAGTGTGGTAAAGTGAAAGAGCATTAGTTTTGAATTAGAGAACCTAGATACAAATCTCTGCTTCACTACTATTACTTGTTAGGATTTGGGGATATTGGTATTTACATGTCACTGATGAGAAGTGTTCAAATGATTAGGACCTTTAACCAAGCTATTGCCTCTTTTTGCTTTGAGATGAGGATACTGTTATCTAGATCTCCACATTTCTTTGGATTGCATACCCCATCAGTAAAGAATTTTTGAGCATGTGTACCCAATACATACACTACTATACTAATAATATACCTTACAAAGCTTATATAAAAATGAAAATTTTAAAAGGACGAGATAAAGATGAAATTTTATCCCAGAAGCAATTGAGAGCAACCAAAGTTTAACAAATCCAGGCAAGCAACATGGTCAGACCTCTATTTTAGAAGAGGAGAAAAGTGTTGAATAATAACAGGTAAAGTCTATGACTGATTATTGTGTGATGAAGAACCACCTTCACTTTATCTGACTGGTTGATCACATAGCCCTTGGAGTCATGCCATGGCCCCTAGAGGGTACAGAACCCACATTTTAGAGACTCACTTAAGATGACAATTTTTCTACAAGTATGCTTTAAAGTAGTAGTGTCAAACACATAGCACTAGGGGCCACTAAACCATACATAAAGATCCTTCGTGTATCACATATTGACTCAGTTTTAAAAATGTAATATTATCCATGTTTCATTGTATTTTTATTCATTTTGCTAAATATAAATTACATTTTTAATCTGTTTCTGGCTGAATTTTGGTGTTTTGTGGGTCACATGGCCACGTGTCTGACACCACTGCTTTAAAAAGCACCTCACAGACCTTTACACACTACTTTCTCTTCTGGTTCTCCTCCTATCTGTCCAATCACTCCTTCTCAGTTTACGCTGCTAGTTTTTCATTCATGTCACACCCATTAACCATGGATGTAACCCAAGGTTCCATCCTAGTTTGCCTTCTCTTTTCATGCTATGCTATCTTATCAACTATCATGGACTCAATTATCTCTATGCAGATAATTCCTGGATCTACATATATAGATCTAGCCTCTAGGCAGAGTTATAGTCATTACTGTCTTTTGGACACCTCAAACTGAATGTCCTGCAGACAGCTAAAATAGCATGTTCCTAACAAAACTCATGTCTGTTTCCCGGAATCCTCCCCTCTCCCTAACTTCCCTATTATTGTAAAAGGCACCACCATTCCTAGCCACCCAGACTCACAAATTTTGTGTCATCCTTGACTCCTCACTTTCACTCTTCCCATGTAACCAATCAGTTGCCAAATCATATCTATTTTTCCTTTCATAACATTTCTCCTAAATGTCCCCTTCTCTTCACTCGCACAACCATAACCCTAGTTCAGGCCTCCATCACTTCTCACCAGGACTATTGCAACAGCCTTCTAATTGGTCTCTCTGACTCATCTTCTTTTTACCATTCTCCATTAAGCTGTCAAAGTGATTGTTCTGAAGTAAAGAACTAAGCATGTAGCACTCTCTTCTGTCCCCACTTGATGAGGTTTAGTGGCTCCCTAATATCTTTAGGATCAAAGATAAGTAAATGCCTGTGTTTGACATTAAGGTTCTTCCTAACCTAGCCCCTCCCCACCTTTCCACTTACACCTCCTATGCATTCACACATGCTCAGAGCCAGCAACACTGGTCTAGTTGTAGTTCTTCTAAGCTTTTGCACTGGCTGTCCCCTATACCTGGCAGGAGTGCTCTGCCTCCTTACCTCCATCTCTTCATTTATGTGACTTCCTTTGACATTTGGATCAAATCCTACCTTTTGCAGGAGACTTTTACTGGTCTTCCCCTTTCAGACTGCCTTTCACTTACTCTGTATGGAACTTGTCTGCACCTAATTTTGTGCATGGTCTCTCCTATGCTAGGATATAAACTCCTTGTGGGCTGGAACTGTTTTTGCCTTTTTCTCTCTCTTCAATGCCTGGAACACAGTAAATCATTAATAAATGCTCATTGATTGACTGACTTTGGGTCTAAGGAATTAGCGAATTTTCAAACTGAAGCAGTATTTAGATGACTACAACAACAGGAATAGCTCAAAAGTTATGACAGTTTTGAAGGGCAGGTGGTGAGTGAGAATCCTGGTGAGAGACTAAAAGAAAATAGTGACTTTGGCTCATTTTTTATTTTGAACAATTGAAAAAAGGCAAATAATCTTTTTAACCCTTTAAATAAAAATACTCCCCCCCCCCAAAATCAAAACCAAAACTGATGCCCATGATCATGGGGCTTCAGAGTATATCTAGTTCAATCCCATAATTTTATAGATACGAAACTAAGGCTTAAGGAGGTTAAATAACTTGCCTAAGATCACACGTGTAGTATCTGAGGTAGGATTTGAAGCTTTGACTGTAGAGGAAATAATCTGAGAGAGAGAGAGAGAGAGAGAGAGAGAGAGAGAGAAAGAGAGAGAGAGGAAAGAGAGAAGAGAGAGAGAGGAAAGAGAGGAGAGAGAGAGGAAAGGGGGGGGAGAGGAACAGTATCATTAATAAGCAATTAATTTTTGAAGTCTCCCCACAAACTGAGAAAATTTGTCCCCAAACACATAAAGTTCCTAACAGAAGAAAAATTTAAAAATGTAAAGAGAGGTCATTTCCTGAGACAGCAAATAAAAATAACAAAAAGACAGTTAGGAGTTAGAATCCTTTATTCTTAAAACACATAAGGAGTGAAAATTCACAGGAAAAGGAATTCTAAACTACAGGAAAATTCTCTTATTAATGAAAAAAGGAAATGAATTGAGTAGATTGCATGAATAATGTAACCCCATTCTGAATATAATGAGATCCACTTAAAATGAAGTCTGAAAATACTCAATTGAATATACTAGAAAGCGATGTGCAATAAATCAGACTTGGGAAAAGTGAATTTGTGCACAGTATCTCGAATATAACAGGAATTCAAACATTTGTTTAGTGAACATATTCTAAAATTTAATATATGGAAAATATTCCAAAAATATCTTCCACTAATAAAAGGATATCTATTTTAAAGTGTGAATGATGAACCACAAAGCAATGAAGTTATGGTGAACAAGAACAAAAATAGTTTTGCAACCTTATATCTGAGGTATACAAAACTCAAAAAACTGCACAGGAGCAAGCAGAAACTAAAGACTTTGTCACATGCAGTTTCAAGCAAGAGGAAAATTATGATCCTTAGCTTGTAGAGTAATACATTCTATTCCTCAGTTAATACTGTGAGGTTAATTCTTTGCTGTCTTTATCCTCTTCTTAGCTTTCATACCAATGTAAAATAACCTGTAAAAGTGATTCTTTCTATAAGATTATTCTCAGTAGACAAAGGTTGCTCTACTTATGAAACCTTATAAGACAATAAAAGAGTCTCCTTAAAAAAAACCCTACACCTTGCAGCACTCCCTTTTAGAGGCATATTGATAGTTACAGTAAAATATATTTGGGTAATTGTCTACTCATCTGGTATACCTACAGTTAAAAGATGACTGACTAATAGCTAAACTGTAAAGACAATATTAGTAATATTACTTTCTTTCTCCTTAATGGTAAAAGTAAAACATTCTTTTTCTGAAGGATACATTTTGAGCATGTGCCTGTGGTCCAAGTTTTAAAGCTCAAGTTCTAGTCCTATACCTAACTACTCTGTATCAAATTTCCAATCTTTGTACCAGATTCTAACTGATTAACATAGCCAGATCTGGAAAACTAGAAGATACGAAGCTAAATCAATAGTATCACCACCACCAAATAACATTTACTAATATTTACTAGTAATGGTGTCCTTCCATTCCAAGTATATTCTGGGTTTTTTTTCCTATTCAATTTTACAACACTGCAAATGACTCTACTGTATTCTTCAAAAGTGTCCCCAGAGGACTGTAAAATCATAAAATTACACACCCACACACATGTGATCTGGGCTGTTACTACTTGAAATGCCACATTTAAAATAAGGTTAAGAACATATTAAAAATAATTTCAAGATAATCACAATTTAAAGATGGCAAAGTATCCTTTCACTTCTTTATAAAAACCTAATTTGATTTTATTATATGTAAGCTATATTATACAACTCCAGCTGAGGCAGTTGTAAACATACACAGACAAATGAATATAAAGCACTATTTTGATTGCCAAGTCTTCTTGGCAATAGATAGATAGATCTATATATAATTTAAACATCAACTGCTGAAAAAAATGTTTGATTTGTTGACAAATTTGTTGTTCAAGTCCATTAAGATGTGGAAATACTTTTTATAACCCATCAAAATTTTAAAATAATTATGGGATCCAGAAATAATGAAGATTGTGAATGTGGCAAAAAGCAGGTAAATTACAGCACGTTAATCTACAGATCCAGATAATATCTATACTGGGAAATCAGAAAACTAACAAATGATTGTACTGTTGCTATTGTTTTTAAAAAAGGTACTTCTGCAGAAATAACTAATGAATATCAGATTTTCAAAAAAAGAAAGAATTATCTTGAACATTACAAAATAAATAATTCTACAACTGTAAAACCATATCTACTGATTGTAGAATAAGAACATGTCATACATTCAGAAAATGGTGAATTAGATCAGGGGTCTCACACAGAGAGCTGCTACAAAAATGTGGTTCAGAAAAATGCAATTTTTAATCAAACTTCTGTTCGATTAAACCAAATACCAACCAAATACTAACATGTAGTAGCAGAATTTTTGAGATTCAGAAGTGAGAGTGGGGAGGATAAACAATGATCTGCTTGCAAATACAAATGTTTTAAGTCACAAAATCTTCATTTTCCTTGATATACCTCTTCTCTCTAGGTTACATGACACTACTCCACCCAGGCTCTCCAACTACCTTCCAACTCCTTTTTAGTCTCTTAGGGCCTACTTACTCACTAGGGCACCCCCTTGGGCAATCTTCTTTTTTCCCCCAACTTATTTCACTAGGTGATCTCATCAGCTCCAATGGTCTTAATTATCTTCTCCACGATAATAATTCTCAGATCTATTATTGAGCCCTAATCTCTCTCTAAATGTTTGGACTTGAATCTCCAATTGCCTATTAGACACCTTGAACTAGATGTCCCATACATATAATTAGACTCAACATGTCCAAAACTGAACTCATTATCCTCCCCCAAAATTTACCAATTACTGTTGAAGAAACCATCATCCCCCCAGTTATTCAAGCTTGTAAGCAAGGTATCATCCTTGACACCTTACTCTCATCCCTCATATCCAATCTGTTGCTAAGGTCTGTTGAGATTTCACCTTTGTAACATCTCCAGAACAATACTTTCTCTTCCTTATGTCTATCATCACTCAAGGCCCAGGTTCTTCTCGCTTCATGTCTAGATTACTGCAATAGCCTTCTGGCTTGATTCCTTGACAAAAAGTCTCTCAACACTCCAATCCAATCCTCCATTGAACTGTCAAATTAATCTTCCTAAAATACAAGTCTGACTGTTACTATCGACTATGCAATAAATTCCAGTAGCTCCCATAGTACCAGCAGGGTTAAATGTAAAATTCTCTCTTTGGTTTTTAAAACTTCACAACCTAGCTGTCTCCTGCCTTTCCAGTCTTCTTATACCAATTCCCCTCCCTTGTACTGCGCAATCCAGTGACTCAAGACACTCCATCTCCCAACCAGGCACTTCAGTGACTGCTCTTCTTACATGGAATGATCTTCATCTCTGCCTCTTGGCTTCCTTTAAGTCCCAGTTAAATTCTCGTCTTCTATGAGGCCTTTTTCAGTATTATTTTCAATTTATTCTGTATATATCTTGCTTGTACCTAGTTGTTTTCAGTGTCTTCCCCCATTATACTGTCAATTCCCTGAGAATAGGGTCTGTCTTTGGCCCTTCTTTGTATCCACAATGATTAGCACAATGCCTGATACTTAATGGGGGCAATGAACAGGGCCCCAGTCAGGAAGACCTGAGTTCAAAATCTGCCTCAGACACCTAATTGCTATGTGGCCCTGGGAAAGTCACCTAACCTCTCTTTGCCTCAGTTCCCTCATCTGTAAAATGGAATTAATAATAGCACCTACCTCCCAGCTGTTGAGAGAATAAAATTGAGATAATTTAGGACAATGCCTGGCATGAACTAAGTGTTATATAGATGTTAGCTATTATTATTAGGAGATCATTTTTTCAAAAAATACTTAGATCATGTGGCAAAATCACAACTAAAAAAGGAGGAATTAAAGTTATCTGTATACAATTAAAGGATATAAATACATTAAGAAAAAGGAGGACTAGCAAAGCTTGCTCAAGACTTACTGTAGCATATTTTACATATAGTTCCATTTTCCTGGCAAAAAATAAAGCATCACTATGGATATTTAAAATGAAATTGTGAGAAATACATTCTAAAGGAATCTGTTAATTTTTTTTCCTAGTTTCAATACTAAATGGTCATTGAGGGCAAGGAAACTAGAGTTTTCTTTAAATATCACAAAACTCCCAGAATACAGTATATAAAAAATGTTGAATATTCAAGACAACTATGAACTTTTGATCCTAAGGGGTTCAAAGTACAAGATTTACCAGAAAAGATTTCATTCATTCTCACCATACACTCAATGAAATACAGATCACTTTACTCACTATTTTAACATAGACTAGAAAGATATTCGACCTACAGGGAAGACTGCTCTTTTCTGGGCCTTAATTTTCTCATATGTATAGGAGACGTTTGGATTAAGTATATGAGGGGACACGTGGCCTAGGGAAAGAGTACTGAATCCAGATTTCAAAGAAAGAGACCCTAGGTTCAGATCCCAGTTGGACAATGGTAACTTCATGTCACTGGGCCTTAGTTTCCATTATAAGAGGGATGAACATCTGCAGTACCTACTTCACAGGACTACTGTGAAGAAAGTGCTCTACAAATCTTAACATGCTTTAAAAATGTACATTACTATCATTTCTAAGATCACTTCCACCTCTAAGTCTTGTAAATTTATTTGAAAGAATCCTGGTCAGGGTACCAGAAGAACTGAGCAGCTCCAGTTTTACACTCACTAATCTGATGTAGCCTTAGACAATACCCTCTACCTTTCAGGGCCTCAGTTTTTCTAGTGGCAAAATAAATGGGGAACCTGGATTGGATGGATCATAGAATTTAGAACGGGAAGGGTCTTAGAGAACACCTAGTCAAATCCTTCCCTCATTTTACAGAAAAGAAAATAGAGGCCCAAAGATGGGAAGGGGCTTGACCAAGATCATATAGACAGTGAGTAAAAAAATGAAGTTCGAACTCAGGTGCTCGGACTTTGAATCTAAGTGACTTAACATCCTGTTACCTGGGTAAGATTCTTTTCAGCTCTCAATCAACCTCCTTCCCCCTCCAGCGGCTCCCCACCAGCAGGAGCTTCGCGCCCCAAGAACCTTCCTTCCCTTCTCCACTCGCAACCGGGATACCTCTTCCCTCCGCCCATTCCACTGCGCCCCCGGCAAGCCCCACCCCGCCCCCTCAGCTTCCCCAGCGGCCCCTCCCCCGGGCCGGCTCGGGCCGCTCCCCTCCCCGACGGGCGCCCCTCCAGTCTCTCCTTCCACCCTCCTCTCCTTGGAGATTCCCGTAAACCAGGCGGCCGGGGCCCAGTGACTGACTTTTCGTGGTCTCCGGTGGGACGGAGGCACGGTCTGCGGCGCGGCGACTCCTTTGTGACAGCTCGGGACGAGCGATAAAGATGGACGCACAGCCCCGGCACTGCCATTCCGCGTTGAGCCCTCCCCCGCTCCGTAACGCCCCGGTCCGCCTTCCCTCCCGTCCCCTAGGAAACACCCACCTCACTCCCAGTTGGCCTTTTCCAGAGTCAACCAATCGGTATCCAAGTAGCATGATCAGGTGACTCTCCTCTAGTTTTGCCCCTCCCTTACCTTACCTAGCCAATGCTCACTCTAAAGCGTGAAAAGTCCAATCAGATTGTTTGGGCTGTAAGTTGTTGTATGGAAGAGTCGGGCTCCTATTGCTCAGTCCGCGGCAGCCGGGAGGAAGAGCGAAGAAGATAGGTCAATGTGCCTCGGGGAAGGCTGGTCCTACGGTGGACGAAAGGGAGCGGAAGCCCTGAAGGGTCAAAAGCATTCAAAAAGCGAAGTCGGAGGGGGGCGGAAAAGTGAGGCCTTGGCGGCGGTTGAGGAGGGTGGTCGCTGCTGAGGGGGTCTCGGCTGAAGTGTGCAGGTAGGTGAGCGTGGCTGGGACGTGAGGCAGAGGCTGACTGTTTAGGCGAAGAGGCCTGCACTCCAAGCTTCTTTTTACAGAGCAGACAGACTCGTGTGGGAAGGGACGACTTTAGTGTTATTGAGACTGAAGAGCTGAGGTTTGGGGGAAACCCGTGAACGGGGGCTCCTGAGGAGATGCGGGGAGCCCGCCCCGGCCTCGCAGGGTGCGTGACAGGAGAGGGACGGAGGCAGGCCTCCTTGAATGTCCTCACGCTGCGGGTTCCGCAGCCTCTACCGACAGTCGGGTCCCAAGCTAGGTGACTGCCTAAGTGAGGAGGGGGCCCAAAGGAGGCCCGAAGCACCGCGGAGGGGCCTCAGGGGGTCTCAGTGCTCCGAGACCGCGAAGTAGGCTCCTGGCCGAGGGGCCCAGAGACCCAGACTGGCTGCAGATTCTGGGCCTTACGAACGTGGTCCAGGGCGCAACCAGGGTTTATTTAAGCATTTACCCTAGAGTCAAACGCCTCTGTCCCCAACCCAGGCATACAAAGGCAGGGGCTTCTGGGGAGAGGAGGAAGAGCCGGAAGAGATGAAGAGGAAAAGCAAGACCCTGGTGCAGGAGGCCTGGACACCAATATATCAGCAAGCCAGGGAAAGAGTCCCAACCACGAAGAAGGGAGAAACTGTTGGGAGATGGGGAGGAGGGAAAAGGCATCTAAGTTGGACCTTCAAGGAACAGGACTTAAGCAGAAGGGAGTGGGGATGTCAATCAGTAAACAACATTAAGGACTTACTATGTACAAAGTGCTGGAGAACCAAAGAACAGCAAATGATGGTCCCTGCCCTCAAGAAGCTTCACATTCTAATGGGGGAGAAAATATACAAATGACTGTGCTATTTACGGAATAAATTGGAAATAACTGAGGGCAGACATTAGAGTTAAGAAAGGATACAAAAAACTCAGGAAAGGATAGGGAGGATGGAAACTTAAAGGAGAGTTAGTATTTTGAGAAAAGGCTGGATAAAGGTAGGCTGGATCTGGATTGTGGAGGGTCTTGAATGCCTGAATTTAGAATAGTAATTATAAGTAAATGCCAGGGCAGATTAATTTTTTTTTTCATACTTGGTGATGTTATGTTTTTCAGTTGTAAACCACCACTCCCACTCCCATCCCCCCAAGGAAAAGGAAAAACAAACCCCTTGTGACAAATAAGTCATTCTTCATATTTAATCCATCACCTCCCTATCAGGAGATGGACAGTATTCCTCAACCCTGGTCCTCTGGAATCATGATTGATCATTGCCATTAGTCAGAGTTCTTAAGTTTTTCAAAATTGTTTCTTTTTATAATATATTATTCTCGTTCTGTTCACTATACTCTGCCTCCCAGTCCACACATATCTTCCTAGGTTTCTCTTATTTCCTCACTTATTAGAGCATATTCCATTACATTCATATATCATAACTTATTCAGCCATTCTGTAATTAATTGGTACCCCCTTAGTTTGCAGTTCTTTGCCACCACAAAAAGAACTACTGGAAATATTTGTGTACATATAGGACCTTTTCTTCTTTTCGTTGACCTTCTTGGGGCATAAGCTTAGTGGTGGTATTGCTGGGTAGCAATTTGAGGGACATGGTTCCAAAATGCTTTCCAGAATACTAGTTCACAACTTCACCAACAGTGTATCATTGTATCTGTTTTCCTTGGCAGCCTTTAAAACATTTGTCATTTTCATTTCTGTCCATTTTGTCAGTCTGATGGGAGTGAAGTACAGCCTCAAGAGTTGATTTAATTTACATTTCTCTAATTATTAATGATTTGGAGTATTTTTTTCAGGACTTTAGAAGCTTGGATTTCTTTCTTTGAGAACTTTTGGGGCAAGTTACTTACCCTCCCATCTTGAAGCTCAATGTACACAACTGTAAAATAAGGCTAAATCTTACACAGGTATAAAGCAAGCACTTTGCAAAACTATAAAGTGCAATATGATTATTGACCTTGGCTTGTATGTTAAGTAGAAGGGTGAAGCAGAAAAGAGGACTTAAAAAGTATTTGCCTGGAAGTCTGGAAGACCTGGGTTTAAGTCCTGCCTCTGGCCCACATACAGGCTTTGTGATCCTGGGTAAGTCACTTAATTTTTCCAGTTCCCAGGAAACTGAATCACTAAAACTTTTAACTTGCGGAACAGTTTTGATAAAGGGAATTTTCTTACTTTCAATTACCTACACTCCTGAAACCACTCATTTTAACTTCACAACAGCTCTATAATCTTATAATGATATTATGTTCATTTGACAGATGAGGAACTGAGACTCAGAGGTTAAGTGACTTGCCCATGGTTACACTACTATTATGTTTTAGAAGTAGGTCTTTCTGACGAAGTCTAGGATACATTCTTTGCATTACACCTTGCTGCTTTCCACCTATCTTTACAACTAAGCCTGGAAGATTCTTAGAGGAAAATACATCCTAGCTCCATAAACTGTTTATCTGGTGGTCAGAAGTCATAATTTATATTTCTATATTTGATCCAGATTAAGTGATATTGAAGTTTTTTTACTGTCTTGAGTTGTTTACTAGTGTGAGAAGGTAGGGCAATAAAGTAGGTACAGAGCTTGCTTAAAGTTTTTATTAAACCTTTTAAAATCCTGGAAGGAAAGGGGCAGTGAAAGTGAGGACTGAATTGTCTTGGGCACAGGACATGGAGCTCAGATGAAGGCAGCTTTTGTAGACTTCCAGATTGAGCCCTTTAGGAATTTGCAAGAGCCTGAAGCGGAGACTAACTTTTATATAAGAGTTTTAAGCCTAAGATCTTCCTCATTTTATTTGTTTGAGAGGAAGAGGGATATGGTAAATAAGAAGAATTTTAAAAATAGCAAGCAGGCTGTAAGTCAAGAAAATTTTAAAATTTCAGCCATTGACTTTTCTCTTCCAGAAATCATGATATTTTAAGATCATGCTGCTTGCACAAATCAGAGTTTAAATTAAGCAATGCCATGTGAAGTAGTAATTTGGTTTGGAGCACTCTGCTGCATTATTTAGACCTGGTCTTTCCCACATTCATGCTTTTGTGACTTCTTACTCAGCTACTGGGGCTCCAGCACTTCTTCCTACACTCCTTCATCCAGGTCTGGCAGACTTTTCCTGTTGACCTTCTAAATTGTGTTTGGTGTTTGTGGGTTGAGAAGTCTAGAAACTACCACTACTGCCTACAATTCAGTTTCTTGAGACCTGCTCCAGGTTCACTGGGTCCAGTCTGTGCTGCTGTGACTTGCACTGGTCTGGCTTGCACTGGCCAGTGCTCTTCTCCCAGCTCAGTGCAACAGACCTTTCCTGTTAACCTTCCAGGGTGTCTTGGGCTGGAAATTTGTTTCACTCTGCCTTTTCGTGGGTTCTGCTGCCCTAGAATTTGTTTAGAGTAATTTTTTTACAGATATTTGGAGAGGTCTGGGAGAGAGGGCAAGTGAGTCCCTGTCTTTGCTATTTTGGCTCCTCCCTCCTTCAGCCATTCTTAATGATGGAAAATTAACATGTAACCTTAATAGGATTTATTCTGAGTTCTTTTAGGATTGCTTGAGTCCTACACTATATGCATCTTATCTTTATGTTTAAAATGCCCCATCTGTTAAAATTATCAATCCAAAATTCATTTTCTGGATTTAGTCTTCTGCTTATAACTAGCTTTAGATCTCTGCCCAAACCTGTCTTTTGAGTATACTACTTACCTCGTAGGATTGTGTGATTAGCAAAGGATTACTTTGTCTAATGTTAAATGCTAACAAAGGTTTAAATAAAAGTGGCAAATGAAGCAATCTGTATTATATAGAGAAACAGTTATTTGTAAAATAATTATAGCTCAATATAATTATCTTCCAACCAGAATCAACCTTTATTTGGGATAAAATTTTGTTTATCATCTGACTCAGTTGCTATCCTATATTTTAAAATTGTAAGTGATTTGGTCTAAATAGCATTGGGAGAGAGAGGAATATACTATATATTTGAAAATATATATTTTCAAATAAATGGAGTAGTTTGTTTGGTCTATGGTTTACTACTAGAATTGAGGTTGAGAACAACTCTTGAGTTCTTAATCTTCTTTCCAAATATTTTTCTACATATAATCTAGAAAGCTGGGACAGGGTCATGCTCATTGGGAACAATGGAGATGTTATACTCTTAAGACATCATGGATTTGGTTCAATGGAGTGATTTTTTTTTTTTTAATCACACCTGTAATCCCAGCTACTGAGGAGGCTAAAGCTAATAGATCTCTTGAGCTGGGTGTACTGAGCTGCAGTAGGCTATACTGGTCAGATATTTGCACTGCATTAAAATGATGAGCCCTCAGGAACCAAGGTGTGGGGCAGAGGGAGGAAGAGGGACAGGACACTAAGTTTGTCTAAGGAAAGCTGAGCTGGCCCAGGTTGGAAATGTTCAAAACATTCTGTGCTGATTAATAATGGGATTGGGTTGTGAGTAACTCCCTTATGCTGCCAGTCTGGGCAAGATGGAGGAGACCTAGTCTAAGAAAAAAAGAAAGGAGAAAGAAAGAAAATCAAGAACCAGCATTACAGTGAAGTTAGCAATTAAATATCTTTGTAATTTGAAGAATGGACTACATAAAATCCTGAACTAGGTCTGCAGCAATTTGAAAATAAAATCCTGTACTCTGATTCAGCTACATTAGTATAATAATCAGACAATATTTTATAGTTACGTTAGCTTAAAGCATAGGTAATCATATTGGCATGTAATGCATGTAAGCTTAAATTGAACTACAATTTTCTTTTTGACAATCATGTTCTTTGCTAAAAGAGTGAATTTGGAATGATTGGAATTATTAGCTTTCTCTGAACTGTCTTTTTATGATTATATTTAGTTTGGCAATTAAATTATTCTCTTTTTTAATTTTTTTTTTTGGGTGGTGATCCTGTGAGTCAAAAAGGTAAGGAGAAAAAGGAGGTGAGAGCAATATTAATTGCTTTCTTTTTCCAGAAGAAAATACAGTATAAACAAAATATAGTACAGATGAAATTTAAAAAACAAAGTTCCCAAAGCAAATTTATTTACATTCCTACCTCAATTTCTAATTATCCTTCAAGTTTCTAGAATAATGTATAGTAGGCTTAGAATGATTTGGAGTTTTGTCACAAATTTAAATACCATCACCTATACTTGTGTGTTACTTTTGTTAGTTATAAATGCTATACAAGCAGCCCTGTGTGCAAGAAGGCCCATCCAAGCAGTGGATCTCATAACATTGGATAAATCTTTTACCAGGGTTGAGTATGGTGATATATGGGGCCTTTCCTGCCAGAAATTTTAAATAGAACAGGGGGAGGGGCAGAATTTAGACATCTATCTATCCCAGTGCCTTATATTGTTTAAATGTTCCATGTGTGTTGGTGTTTCATTTTGAGTTAGAAGATGGATATTATTGTTCAACTGCTTTCATTCAAAGAAACAAAATTTAAATTATGGGGATTAGAATGATGTAGAAGAAAGTGTGTTAGAGTTACTTCAATTTAGCAAGTAGTTTGTAAGTTCTTTGAGAGTAGGACTCATTTCTACTCATTCTCCGCCCCCCCTCCCCATAGTACTGGATATTTTCTAGTTAGTACTTGTGTTAAATTGATAAAGATCTAAGGTTAGAAAAACCTTATGTTCAAAATATAAAAATTACCAAACTGTATCCTTAAATTGAATTTCTTTGTTGGTAGTGAGGCTTTTTGTTTGTTTTGCTTTTTGGAGGGGGGAAGGTAGGGCAGTTGGGGTTAAGTGACTTGCCCAAAGTCACACGGCTAGTTTTTGTGTTGAGTATCTGAGGCCGAATTTGAACTCGGGTACTTCTGAGTCCAGGGCCAGTGCTTTATTCACTTCGACACCTACCCACCCAGCAGTAAGGTTTTTTTGGTCAGTAAGGCTTTTGGGAATCTCTTTTGTCAACTACTGAGAAACTTTAAGCATAGTTGGGTAATGTTTTTATGTTTATAAAGTACACTCATGGGGAAGATGGAGTGCTGAGAATATGAAACTGGATTTCAGGGAGTGTGACAGTAGATTGTTAATTTTTGTTGAGGCTCATTACAAATCAGCAGGAAAGGGGTGGTTAGAAGAAAGAAAATTCAAACAAATAAAAAAGAATGTGAAAGAAGTCATCTTGTTTTGGCAGAAACCCTGAGGGTCTTCCCCTCCCAGGTCTCTTTTTTTTTTAAAGAGACCATTCTTTGCCTCTTTTTTTATTAAGCCTTAATGGGCTTTGCCTCAGACAAACCGAGATCTGTTAAAGGACCTTAGCTTTAAAAGGCCAAGGTGCCCCACTGCATCCTCAGTTGTCCTGAGCCATATCTGGCCACTGGACCCAGATGGCTCTGCAGGAGAAAGTAAGGCTGGTGACTTTGTACAGCCCTCTTTCCCTCACTTAAATCCAGTTCACTTGCATGCCATGGCATGACCTCCCTTATGTCACATTCCTCCTTGAGAAAGAAGGACAAACAACAATAATCTTATAATTCCTGGAAATTCTTTTTATAGTCTCATGGCTATGTAGTTTTTTTCATTTGATTCCAAGGGAATTGCAACCTTCTGAAATAGCCTTAAAATGAATTCACTTTATATGAATCCTTTAGTTCCGAATGGGTGATCACCCCCAAGATACTACCAAATGAGTGAAGGAAGTATCTTTGTCCAGACTGAGAAGTCAATTACTTATGTTTCTTTTTTAATGTAATTCTGTTACGTTTCCTAACTTCAGCCTCTCTGTTTGAGATATTGTTACGGCTAAACTTAGTGTTATATATATTTTTAGATTATTTACTGAATAAAAGTTAAATTGTCATAATTGAGTTCTTGATGTCTTATAAAATTATCTTTTGCATTCGTGTTGGAAAGTTCAATATTCTTATTTTTTAGGCATTTTAGTTTACAAAGCATTGTTCTTATGATTCCCTTGGGAAATAAGTTTTCTTTTCTCAGAGTTTTTTAAATATTAGTGCAAAATATGTTATTTCTTTTCAAATGCTCAGTAAGCCACAAAATAAAATCAAATAAATATTGAAACCTTTCATTTTGAGGTAAAAGAGATATTTTTGTTGGTTTGTCCTTTCATTAATATAAAGAAACAGGGCTTAAATTCTAGATGTTAAAGGAAATATAAAGATGTAGTAGAAAGTGTATTAGAGTCAGTTCAATTCAGCAAGCTTTTATTAAGTCCCTACTATGTGCCTGACACTATGCTGAAAGACCTTACATTCTATTAGGTAAACAAAATGTATATAGAAAATTAAATACAAAATAATCTCCAGGGGAAGAGCACAGGCAGGAGCTGGCAAGATCAGGATGGGCTGAGCTTTACAGGAAACAGGGGAGTCTGTGAAGTAGAAGTAAGGAAGAGAGTGCATTCTAGACATGAGGAATAGCTTGTACAAATATATGGAGATGGGATATTATGTGGGGAATAGTAAGTAGGCCAGTTTAACTGGAATTTAGAATTGATGAGAGAGTTATGTGTACATAAGACTGGAAAGGTAAGGTGGAGCCATAAAAGTAAGAAAGAAATTTGCATTTGATCCTAGAGGCAAAGAGGGAACCTCATGTAGCTTTTTAAGGATGAGGGTGACATGATCATAGATGTACTGGGGATACTTTAGGAGTATCATTCTAGTAGCTATGTGGAAGATGGATTAGAGAAAAGACTAAAATTAAAGATGAGTTAGGAGGCTAATGCAGTAGTTTGGGCTTGCAAAGAATGATGAGGGCCTTAGCAAAGGGTGGTGACAGAAGGAGAGGGATGGAGACTATGTTGTGGGAGTAGAATCACTAAGACCTTCAACAGATTGAATGTGAAAAGAGTCAAGGATGGTAGTGCCCTTAACAGAAATAAATTAGGAAGAGGGAAAGATTTTGGGTGGAAGATGAATTCTATTTTGAACATGTTGAGTTTGAGATGCTAGTAAGGGGGCTTGCAAGGACTGTTTGTCTTTTATTTTTTGTTGTATCCCCATTACTTAGCATGGCACCTGACCCAAAGTAGGCACTTAATAAATGCTTATTGACTGACAGACGGTAAGGTATAGAGTTGGAGGTGTCTAGTAGGTAGTTGATGAGGCAAGTATAGAGTTCAGGAGAGTGACTGAGACTGGATCATGGATCCTCTGCATAGTAATATTTGTACCTCTGGGTGAAGATGGCATCACTGAGACAGTATAGAAAGAGGACCAAGGATAAAGCCTTTGGGCTTCAATGCTTAGAGAGGAATGGGAAAGGGGTGATGATTCTGCAATGGATACTAAAAAGGAATGAACAGACTGACCAGAAGAAAAAGCAATGTTATGAAAACCCAGGGATAAAAGGTTACCTAGCTGGAGGTGGTAAATAAGGACAGAGAAAAAGCCAGTGGATTTGGTAATTGATAATATCATTGGCAATCTTGGAAAAAGCATTTTCAGTTGATATTCTGTAAGATCAAAAACCAGATTGCGTGCAAGGTTGAAAAGTAAGTGTGAGTCAGAAAATAGAAGCAACAAGTATAAACTTCTCTTCCTAGGTGTTTGATTTTGAAAGGGAAGAGAAAGGACCAATGGATAAAGAGAGATTGAAAATTGGGGGCGAGGGGGAGAAGAGAGAATGATTAAAGGAGTAAGCTATTCGTATTTGGGGAAACTTAGACATGAACTTCTTAAGGCTTATTTTTTTGGGGAATTTTCCTAGATTCATTCTTAAGTGGGGATACTGAACTACAAAGAGAAAAGAAATGGACCTTTTGGGGTTAGGAACCTTCCCTTCCCACCCTTGTAGGATTAAACCTGGTCTGTGTGACCCCCAAGTCCTTTTGTGGGATGGGGTTGGACCACAGAGATCCTGAAAAATATTCAGATCCCTTTGTGGCCACTAATTCAACTATGTGACCTTTACTTCTCCAGGCTCTAATTTCTTGTCTGTAAAATGAGGGAGTTTAGACTAAGAAATCTCCAAGATCCTTCTATCCCTAAATCCTCTAATCCTGTTGGAAGAATCTTCAATAATACAATTAATCTCTCTCCTGAAGTATTCATGATTTACATGGTATTAAGCAAATACTTTTGATAGAATTTGAACAGAATTTTTGCACCATTATACTCTATACTCTTTCCTAAGGTTAATCAAATGTGATTTCTTCCCCCCTCCCCCTGGCTTTCCCTCCTTCCTTTCCTTGCCTTCCTTTCCTTCTTTCCTTCCTTCCAAAATATTACTTTTAACTATTACAGTTAGAAATGGGGAGAGTAAAGCCCAGATTACTTCAGTTCATCTCTCTCTCTAATACATCTTTCTTACTTGTGTGAAGTGATGCTTTCTTAAAAGATGTTGCCTTTCATTTCATTAAGAGATTACTATTTAGAGTTTTCAAAATCCTTGGCATAATTACAGAAAATGAGCAATTCTGTTGCTGACTTGAACCCTTAGACTAGTTCACAGAGTAAATGGATGGTAAATCAAAAATGTTAAATCAGTAATCCTTAGTTGTTAAAGCTAGAAGAACCAGGAAGGAGGAGAAGGAGAAGTCAAGGAGAAGAATAAGAACTTTAGAAGATTAATACATTTTGTAATTAGGTCAACTTGATGAAACCAATGAAGCAAACAAATGGTGATGAAACGATTTAGTCTTCACTAACTAGAAGTAGAATCATAGATGTATAGAGCTAGGAGGGGGACCTTAGAGGTTAACTATTTTACCAGTCCTTCATTTTTATAAATAGGAAACCAAAGCCCAAAGAGTTTAAGTTACTTACCGAAAGTCATACACCAGTGATAAATAGTAGATGTTGGATTTGTACCCGAGTGCTTCATGATTCCGAATCCAGGTTGCATTGTCAAAAACTACTTTGCTAGAGCAGTTCCATTGCTTCTGGTACTGTTTTTGGGAATGATTTCCTTGAGAGTAAAGATATCTATTTCATTCTGAAACAGACAAAAATCAGCATGTTACTGAATCATTTGGGGCTGGTATTTTAAATAAGTCATCCTCGTTTTTTTTTTTTTTCTTTCCTCTTAAGCTCTAAGAAATTTTTGAGGTTATGGAGTACTCCAGAAGTCTCAGGCTATTAGAGCTTAAAACTGCCCTAAAATCTTGGGGACAACCTGTGTAGTTTCTAGATATGATGCAGCTTAATAACCATCTTTGTCTTTTGAATTTTAATACTAGTTCTCACTCTTGTTTTTGGACAGGCTGTTTCATTATGGATGGAGGAGATGATGGTAATCTCGTTATCAAAAAGAGATTTGTTTCTGAGACGGAATTAGATGAACGGCGTAAAAAGAGACAAGAAGAATGGGAAAAAGTTAGAAAACCTGAAGATCCAGAAGGTACAGAGGTGTATAGTTTGATATCTGAATGGGAAACAAGCAACCCGGCCACCAACTTATTGAATGTTACATTGTGTCAAATCACTTTACCTCTTGGAGACTCATTTACCTTATCTGTAAAATGATAATTCAGCCTTAATTGTTGCTAAGATCCTTTCCATTTCTATTAATTTGTGATTTATAGCATATTTAGATTTAGCAAAGCATTTGGCAGTTTCATCCTTTTGAAAAGATGGAGATTATGGGCTAAATGTGCTAAGTAGAATTCAGAATTGGTGCAATAACAATGCAGAGCTTAATTCCATGTCAACTTGAAGGAAAGTCCCTAATGGAATGTTTCAGAAATCTGTCTGTCCCTTGGTATGTTTTTATCATTGACATGGATGAAGTCATAAAAGGTCTGCTTTATTGCAGGTGACTTAAAGCCAGCCAAGGAGAGAGAAATATGTTAGATGACAGGATTCAAAAAAATCTGAAGTTGAGAATGACAGGCTAATAAGATGAGATTTAGTAATGGAAAATGTAAAGTTCTGCATGAGTTGAAAAAGTCAACTTCATACATACAAACTGGAGGTGTTATGGCTAGAAAAATTTTCCATAAAAGTGAATTTGTAAGCTCAATGAGTTAGCAATATGAAATAAAAGCCTAAACAGTATTATTCTCTTAGGCTTCCTTGAATCACAACTCTTGGGTTCTGTGATTCTGTGATATAGTTTAAAAGATTAAGATTTATAAAACCATTAGGGTTGATGCCATTTTTAATCTACTTGAATTTGCACATTTTATGGAAAACTTTACACCATTAAATAATTATATTGATGCCACTCATACATAGCATTTATCCTTAGTTATCATTAGATTTGGAGTACAAGTGTATTATTGAAAAAAGGCAGTTAAAAATATTTACAACTACCAAACTCTTATACCTCCTTTCTCTTCTTAGAAGAGTCTTTGAAAATAATCTACACATATATCAAGTACTTCCTTGATGAAGTTATTAACAATAACAACAATAAACCAAACATACTTTCACAAATTCTATTTTTATAGTTTTGCAAACTCCTGAAGGCAATTCATACTGCTCTCTTCCTCTTGTTTAATTGTGAGTCCAACTCTTCCATTTGTACTGTCTGTGCTAGATAAACATACTGGTGGACGAGCTTTATAGGGGATCATAATGCCATAATCTGGACAAATAGATATTTTTCATCCAGTTGGTCTTTGCTTTGTGGATGATCAGGCCAAACTCTTTTGAATGCAGAGTTCTGGGGCGTGGTGCAACAATGTCAGTCATTCACAAACAGGAATATGTGGAGGAACTCACCCCTCCACTCATAATAATTAGCTAATCACTGATACTTATATATCACTTTGAGGTTTGCAAAGTGTTTTAAAAATCCATTATCTCAGATGATCTTCATTGTTGCTAGGAAAATAGGGACTATTGTTAACTTCATTTTATACATGAAGAAACCAGGTCAGAGAGTTAAGCATTTTAAGATTATTGATCTAGAGGTTGAAAGCACCTTAGAGTCAAGTCTAGCCTTGTCCCCTTATTTTATAAATTAGAAAACTAAGGGAGGTGGAGCCAAGATGGCGACGTAGAAGCAGCAAAGCACCGCAGCTCCCACACAAACACGCTAAAAAACTCATAAAATGGGACTCTAAACAGATTTTCAAGCTCCAAAACTCTCTAAAAGACAGAAAGCACATCTGTTGCTACAGGCAGC
>CM053595.1:100845854-100942739 GCA_028646575.1 Pseudocheirus occidentalis | reverse complement strand
ACAGATTGTGGGAGGGGCCTTACAGTGGGATCAATGTTCTGGGCTGGGGGGTAGGGGCAAAAAGGGGAGAAAATTTGTAACTCAAAACCTTGTGGAAATGAATGATGTAACCAAGAAAATAAATTTTAAAAAAAATAATAAAATAAAAATAAAATACATAGGATTACAAAGAAAAAAAAAAGAAAACTAAGAACTGGAGAGGTAAATGAGCTTATCCAAGGTCATATAAATAGAAAGTACCTGGCAGGATTTGAACCCAGGTTCTCTGATACCAGAGCCAGTGATGTTTCCAGGGAGTGAAATGAATCATTGTTGGAGTTGGGCCAAAATGTAGTAGATATGGGGTATGGCACCTCTTCAGCATCTTTTATGCAACATGCAGCTTTAGGGTACTGGAGTCGCAGCTGGTGGTTTTCTCATATGGAAACCTATTCCTAGTCTTCCGTATAAATGATCCAGCACTCTATTTACTATACCAATCAAATCTTCTGCCTTGTTCTACAAAGAGGTCTAAAAGGTTCTCAGCATATAAGTAGACCCCTCACCATGGAAAGAGGGACATGGACAAGAGTTGAGAAAAGACTTGAAGGTGTTTCATTTTGCGCCAATGCACTGACACTAGGAAGATCAGAAATATATCAAAGCAAGTCAGTATATATATCGTTCTTTGTTTCTGCTTTCTTCACTTTGTGCCATTTCAAATAAACCTTCCCGTAATTCTTTGAATTCTTCACAGTTTGTTACCCTTTAAGAGGTAATAGTGTTCCATTACTATGAGAGATAGTGGAATAGTGTGGATAGAGCTATGTTTTGCTGTCTCTAACCTGACTTTCTTTTTTAAGAGACTATTCATGATATAAACAGATGTGAGACTCCTGATTTTTTTGTGAATCTTTGATCCCTTTTCATTCTTTGATCCTGAGTCCTGTTTTTTTTTAAGTTTTATTTTTGCCTTTTTTTAAATACCATAGACATTTCCTGCTTACCCTCTTCCTCCCACACCCACACACCATTTCTCACAAAGGAAAACAGTTGAATACAACCAGTACAGCCATACTTGTTGACTTTTGCATTATTCAGCACCAATGAGTGCCTCACTTCTCTACCAAAAGCAGGAAAGTATGTTCATTGTTCCTCTGAAACCAATATTGATCATTGAATGCAATCTAAATTGAGCTTCCTCTTAATGCTCTTTTAATTTGTATGATTATAGTTATTATATGTTGTACATGTTATGTACACACACACAACATACAACATACCCATGCACATGCTTGGTTTTTCTTTTCTTCTGTACCAGTTCACATAATTCTTCTTGTGTTTCTTTGAATTTTTTTTGGTCTTCTTGTGGTGCATTACTTTACTGTACTTCACTTTATATTACTTTAACGCATTTGTTCAGCCATTCCCCAGTCAGTGGGCATCTTTCTTTTTTTTTTTTTTTTTTTTGCTACTACTAAAGTGGTACTATGACTATTTTGGTATATATGAGAACTAACTCTGTTTTTTATTTTTTTAGGGTTCATGGCCAATAGTGACATTGCTAGATCAAACAACATAATAACTTTTTTCACACAATTACAAAAACTTGTTTTCAAAAAGAGTTGAACCAGTTTCTAGCTCTACCAGTAACAGATCAAAGTGCTTGTGTTTTGTAGCCCTCCAACACTATTTCTACCTTTTATCATCTTTGGGTATGAAGTGAAAGCTCTGAGTTGTTTTAATTTCTGTTTTTCTTAGTAGTAGTGATTTGGAGCATTTTTTTTTCCGTATAGGTCAGCCCCTACAGATACATACCTACAGTATGAGGCATGTGGTAGGTTCTTCTTAATAAATGCTTTTTGATTCATTGATAGTTGTTGACAGTTTGAGATTATTTAAACAACTTTTTCATAGATCCCACTTTCCAGTGTAATTATTGTCTTGGTCATGCTCACTTGAACCTTGAAGTTGTTCACAGAGCATAGATCATAGTATCATGGATCTAGAGTGGGATGGGATCTTAGATATCAACTAGTCCAGCCCTCTTATTTTGCAGATGATGAAACTGAGGCCCAGAGAAGGGCAGTGACTTATCCAGGGTCATGTAGGTAATAAGCACTCTTTCCACTGTATCCTTCTGCTTCCCTAAGCATCTTCTCTCCAAAGCTTGAAGGATTCTGCCAGGTTCTTCACAAAACTTCTCTACTTTTTCATTAAAAAAATGTTGACTTATAAGCTTCAGAACAATCTTAATCATTATTTGTATGTTTATATTAATCTTGAGCATTTTCAGGTGGAATGACCAGAAATCGCTTTTTTCTTTCAGGTACATGATTAAGCTGGCTCTCCCAGCTTCGGTAGGAGATCCCAGCACAAGTCATTTTTCCATTTAGCTATTTTTTTAGCTTTTATATTTATTCAGAGCAAGAAGTTCACTATTATTGCATCATAGATTGAAAGCCAAAGAGACCTTTTAGAGATCACTTAGTCTAGTCCTGTAACTGGAAGCCATGGCCCAAGAAAGTTATTTCATTGCCCAAGGTCACAAAGGTTAATAAGTGAGAAGCTGCGTGGGTTTTCAAACCCAAGTCCAAATCCAATATACATTCCAGCACACATAGAATGATGCTCATTAATTTTAGTATATCAGTTTGGTCATTGGATAGATTGAATGTTGAATGTATGAACAGTTGTATTAGCATTAGTAAGTTTTCCCCAAAAAACATGATTTGTGTCACCTTCTTTCTTCTCGTTTTCTCCTTTCTCTTGCCATTTTTCCATCCTCACCATGAGAGGGGGATACAGAGGAATGAAGACCATTTAGCCCACTTTTTTTTTTTTTATTACTTTTTAGCCTTTGAATGAAAAGTTTCTCTGACAGGCTGGTGCTTAGATGACAGACACCTATCCTCTTTCTGTACCTACGTATGAGGTCTTTTTAGTTTGTTGGAACCTGTCAGAACTTAAGTTTCTCTAGCATAGTCTCTGAGACCTTACACCTCTATTCCATATAAGACCCTCTTGTGGCACCAAATTTACTCTTGTACAGTGTAAAGTACATTTGGATTTTTCTTCTACTCTTTTCAGAATGCCCTGAGGAGGTATATGATCCTCGATCCCTATATGAAAGACTCCAGGAACAAAAAGACAAGAAGCAGCAGGAATATGAGGAACAATTCAAATTCAGTAAGTCTGAGAAAAAGTTACGTAAACTCATGAGCTTTGGTCATTGTCTTATGCTTGCTTGCCTCATATGATGCTTTGCCCTAGAGAGACCATAATATTGTATGACTGGTTTACAGCTTTCAAATTCTCATTTAGAAGGAAATGAAATCTGTGGTTCTTTGGCATTTGTACAATATTAAAAATTTTTTGTTTTAAACTCAAGAAACCCAGTTTAATTTCTGTATTCTGTTGCATCTGTGGACTCATTTAGAAATAAAGGGGCAATTGAATGTTTTTAAGTCATGTTGTTTTTTCAAAGAGCATAGTCATTAATAGATTCCTTCTTCTCATCCCCAGAGGATGATATTTTCCCTTTAGCTTACTAAATGTGCCTCATTCTGATTATTTCCTCAGAAAACATGGTAAGAGGTTTAAATGAAGATGAGACAAACTTCCTTGATGAGGTTTCTCGGCAGCAAGAGCTAATTGAAAAACAACGGAGGGAAGAAGAACTGAAAGAACTGAAGGAGTACAGAATATCCTTTGTACTGAATGTTGGACTGTTGGGTAGAGTCTCAGGGAGTCAGGAAGCAAATATTTCTGAGTCTCACTTTCCCCATCAGGAAAGTGAAAGGATTTGATTAGGTAGTCTTGGAGAATTCTCCCATCTTCAAATTCTGTAATAATTATTGAGCTTTTACAATGGACAAAAATTCCTCTGTCAAGTGGGAATCCACTTTGTTTAAAATTAACCAGATCCACATATCCTAATAGTTATTATTGCAAAACATCCTTGCTTTGTGCTTATATACAAGGCAATCCAGGATTAAATGCCTACCACCTGTCTCATGTAGCCCCAAAAGCTTTTGTGCAGTTAGTAGTGGAGAAGGACACTGGTATAGAAATCTAGAGATTTGAATTCTGGCCCTGGCTGTTCAGCTCAGACATTAGGAAAGTCTGAGGCAGCTAGGTGGCACAGTGAATAGAGTACCTGCCCTGGAGTCAAGAGGACCTGAGTTCAAATCCAGCCTCAGACACTTAACAATTACTAGCTGTGGGATCTTGGGCAAGTCACTTAACCCCAATTGCCCTGTCTTCACCCCTCCAAAAAAAAAAGTTAGGAAAGTTGAAAGTCAGTTGCACTATCTCTGGAGCTCAGTTTACCCAGGAGGGATTTGGACTAGTTGATATAAGGTCTGTTCTGGTTTGACACTGTTATTTAGAAGCTTCTTGATACCTCAATATGGTATTATGACAGCAGGCAACAGTCTCAGACCTCACTGTGACTAAATGGAACCCATACATGTAGGTGTAACATATATTTTACATACCTTATTTGCTAGTGAATCATTTAAGACCTCTTTTTAGTGATATTTCCAAATGGTAGCACTGTATCTGACAAATTGTCAGCTTAAAATTTAAATGACAAAGATAAAATCTCCAATAAATAAGATAATGTAGTTCCTAGTGAACAAGATACAAAAGAAATGATATCTAGTTTTGTGACATTGTGTGAAAACATACTTTGGAGGTTCCAAAAGTTTACTTTTTTTTTTTCTTTGCATTTTGGTCTGAGGCTGGATTTGAACTGAGGTCCTCTAGACTTCAAGGCCAGTGCTCTATTCACTGTGCCACCTAGCCATCCCCCAAAGGTTTACTCTTGATGGAATATTTTGGATAATTCTTAATTGTCTAAGAAAGAGATGAAATGTAGGCCTCTCAGCCAACTCATATATATTACACGAATAATAAAACACATGTTTTTTTTAGGTAGATGTTGATGTAGGAATTGAATTAGACATTTGCCTTCCAAACCTCTAAATTAGGGGGTTTTTTTTGCCTTTACTTGATAGTTATAATAACGGGTTATTTTTCATAGTGCTCCAGCATATACCTTTGATGTGTTCTCATATAGAACAATTTGTTTAGCTTGAGAGGAAAAAAACCATTCATAATATTACGCTTATTTTATTTAAGACTGACTGTTTATTTTTATTTATACTTTTTGTTTTTACTTCATGTTCATTTCCAAAAAGAAAGAAAACAGTTCAGCAAAATCATCCCTCATATCACCTGAAAAAGATGATAGAGAATAAGAGATGTGCTCTCTTGTCTCTGGGGCCAAACTTGGTTGTAATTACAGTGTTCAGTTTCTTATTTTTTTCTTTCCATTTATATTGATATATTTATCTTGGATATTGTATATGTACTTCATGCTGAATCATGCTGATTCAATTCATATGTCTTCTATGCTTCTCTGAATTCTTCATGTTCATCATTTATTATAGTACAATAACATTTTATTAACTTCTTGTATTATATTTTTTTAGGCATCCTCTAATCTAAATGGCAAGGCAGCTAAATGACACTGTGGATTGAGTGCTGGGCTTGGAATCAGGAAGACTCATTTCCTGAATTCAAATCTAGCCTCAGACACTTAGTAGCTGTGTGACCTGACCCTGGGCACAGGTTTGCCTCAGTTTCTTACCTGTAGAATGATCTGAGAAGGAAATGGCAAATCACTCCAAGAAAACCCCAAATAGAGTCATGATGAATCAGTTGCTTCTAAAACCACTGAACAATAATAACAATAAAAATCTAAAGGGTCTCTACTTTGAAACCAGGTGTTGTCAGTAAATAGAGCGTTGGCCTTGAAGGTAGGAAGACCTAAGTTCAAATCCTGCCTCATACATTTAGCACTCATAGTATCAGTATTATGATGCTACACTTAATACTCAGACACTTCTAGCTCTGTGAGCCCTGGGCAATGTCATTTTCTTAGTTTCAATTTTCTCATCAATAAAATAGGGATAATTAATAGCACCTGCTTTAAGTGAGGATGAATAACATATGTGAACATATGTTTTAGCTTTAAAGCACTGTAATATTGACTCTTACTGTTTGCCAAAAAAAAGGTGATTTTTAATATCACCCTTGAACGTGTTGTTTTTGTAGCATATTTGACTGGTTCTGCATTTACATCTTAAACCACCAGAGCTTTGGATATGGATCATATATTTCAAAAATTATTATTATGCAGGGCATACCAAAAATATTAGTTCAATTTTAAGATATTAAAAGAAAAATTGAATGTTGATTTTTAATTAATGTCGCAGTAGTACAGATACTCATTTTAGGGCGGCTAGGTGGCGCAGTGAATAGAGCACCAACCCTGAAGTCAGGAGGACCTGAGTTCAAATCCAGCCTCAGACACTTGACACACTTAGTAGCCGTGTGACTTTGGGCAAGTCACTTAACCCCAATTGCCCTCCAAAAAGCAAAAAACAAAAACAGATACTCATTTTTTTTTTTTTGGTTAATTTTAGGTCTTCATTTTTGTTTTATGTCACTAATGAAAATATTTGCTTAGGGAATTGATTTCCCTTAATGGTGCCTACTGTCTTGCCACTTTCAGATAGCCCATCATTTCTATAATTCATACTCTTTGGAAATTAATGTTTAGTTTTAAAAGTAAGATCTGTTTTTGTAGTAGTTTTAAAAGCATTAAGATGGTCCTCAAAATACTGTTTGAAATCTGCCCTTGTAAATCTCAACTGGAATAGAATCAGCACTAGGCACTTTGCCCCACAAGAGAGACCAAATGGTATTCAGAACCCATTCTTTAGCTGGAAGTTCAGCAAGAGAATTGACTCCACCTGAGGTATACAGTAGTTTCAGGATTGATTGGTGATGGTCTGTTGAGAATACTATGGAAGTGTTCAGCCTGTCTCTCCAGAATCCATCAACACTAAGTAGTTGAAGTGAACCAATGCCATTTGGCCTATAAATAGCCTTCTTAAGCATCACAAAAGCGCTTTGGATTGTTACTGTTAGTGTAAAGCTGAATTCATCAGCCTTCTTAGTACTTAGCCAAGAATCCTCTATCTCTCTAAGTAAGCTTTGCTTTCACCTTATTTTTGATGTAGTTAAATGCTGCCTTATTAGAGATGGATGAAATATCCTGCTGGTAAACTCTGTGAAGGTCTTGTTTTTCTTTTAGCATCTTCTGAATTTCCCTATCATTTTCATCAAACCAATCTTGATGTTAGCAAGTGTTTTGGCCTAGAGGAGTAAATGCAGTGCTGTATACCAAATCTCAGAAAGCTGAGTTGACATTGTCTCGTGGTAGTCATTTTGCCTTGGGGCCTCTGCTTTTGTTGAATGTGAATATTTAGCTTGGACAGGATGTTTATGATCAGTCCAGCACTCAGCACCACACATTACCTTCATCACTCTCACAACTTGCCTGTCTCTTACATTATATAACCTGTGCTAAAATTCTGAATGAACTGATGATTTTTTTTTATGAATGAAAACAGTTTTATTTAGAAACCGAATTACAGAATTTAAAACTTGGTTTACAAAACAAAAAAACAAAACACTCAAATCAAGAAGAGAACCAGCATTCACATGACACATGATGTGGGGATGTGGCCTGTTCGCTCATCAGCTTCATGCTTTCTTGAAACCAAAAATAATCCAGGGACTTCATGAGACATTGAAGCAAAATGCACACTGCTGAGCACCCAGCATGTAGAAATTGCTGCTGCTGTAATATCACTCTTTAGGGGGGGTGATTTAAAAACTAGAGCTGGGATCTCTGCACTGCTGTGTGAACCCTCCCCACACAATTCATGACTGAAATACATTAAGTAAGCCAAGACTAGGGTATTGACCACTAGGCATCTTCAACTGGTGTGGCACCCAAACTGGGGGTCTAGTAGGGCAAAAGACTTCAAATGAGGGGTGAAACCTAACCTATAAGAGTCACCCCCACTAGCCAGTCTTTCTCCACATGGCCATTAGAAGATCAAAGTCCTGATCTTTACATTGACATAGTATATTAAATGCCAACATTTGTGCATCCACAACGTTTATTGTGTTTAGGTGAATGAAAAACTGTTGGTCATGAGACTTGAAATCTGGGAATCATGTATAATTTTCATTTTATAATTGAGAAAACTTGGGGTAGCTAATGCTTATGACATTTGGGCATTAATAAAATAAGCACATTAATGTAACTGTTATGAATTAGTCTAGCCATTCTGGAAAATGTTTTGGAGCTCTGATCCATGAATCACTAAATTGTGCATACTTTTTGACCCAGTAATATCACTACTAGACTTGTACCCTCAGAGAAATCTTTTGTATAATAATAGTTATAGATACTCTTGTTATAGCAAGGATTTGGAAACTAGCAGAGTGCCTGCCAATTCAGGAATAACTGAACAACTTATGAATAATGGAATACAAGACTTATTATGTAAACTGATGTAAAGTGAGCAAAACCAGTAGAACCATTTATATTGTAACAACAACAAAAAACTTTGAAAACCTCAAGTACTCTGATGTAAGTCCCATGGTAAAGCAGGCTAACTAAGGAGGAAATGGCTTAAGTTGCAGAATGAGATATACTTTTTCATGACCAATGTGAGGATTTGTTTTTGATTAACTATGCATATTTGTTACAAGAGTTTTTTTTTCCCATTGGGAGTCAGAGTCAGAATAGGGCAGCCCCTCTCCAAAAAAAAATGAAAAGAAAAGGAAGAAAAGAACATCATTCAAATAATTTTTTTTAAAGACATAGAAGACAACAGAAGGAAGACCATAAGGCAACACAGACAGGACAGCTTTGAAAGTTAAATTTACATGTTGAATTTATTATATATATAAGAGAAAAAGCAAAGTCCAAGTAATAGATATTTACAGTTTCCTGTACAATATCCTTTATATTCTTTTTTATATGTGCTCATAGTATTTGGTACTTGTTCAGAATAAAAATGAAATTAAACATAAGCTCTGCCCCAAGGAATTAAGAGTAATTAGAGTTATAATATTCCTGGTGTGTAGCTTAATGATCAGACCATATTTACCTCTTTACTCTTGGCAACAGAACTGATCCATTGCTATGAGGCTCATCTATAACATAAGTAGTTCTTAGTAAGGAAATTGTTCATTATGAATGAACCTAAGCAAATAACTCTAGTGATGAATGCCTCTGTAATGTGTTGAGCACTAGATGTCACTGTTGTTCTATTCTATAGCACTGATTAGTTAAATAATCTCTAGTAGAGAGCAGAAAGAAAACAAAGAAATATTTGTTATTTGTGGGCTTTGGGAAACATATGCTTTCAGTTACTAAGTATCCAATGTTAAAAAAATTCCTGAATTACAACTGAATGATTTTCAATATGAAGGCAAAAAAGTATATAGATTTGTTTTATGAACATTTGTGAATATGCATTGTCTACCCAATGATATTTTATAAATTAATGTCAATTTTACTTAAAAAAAATTTTTTTTGTTACATTTTAAGTGCTAAATGGTTTCCCTCCTTTCCCATCCCACACTAGAGAAGGCCACCATTTGACACAGGTTTGTAAATATATGTAAATCCATACTATGCATACTTCTATTTATCAGTTCTTTATCTGGAGTGGATAGCATCTTCCTTCACAGGTCCTTTATAGTTGGTTTGAGTATTTATAGTACTCAGAATAACTTGGTTGTTCACACTTATTCTTCAAACAATATTACTGTTTACTGTATACAACATTTTCTTGGTCCTGCTCATTTCATTTTTCTTGTTTGTTTGTTTGGTTTTTTTTGGAGGGCAATCGGGTTTAAGCGACTTGCCCAAGGTCACACAGCTAGGTTTTTTTGTGTTAAGTGTCTGAGGCTGGATTTGAACTCAGGGACTCCTGACTCCAGGGCCGGTGCTCTGTTCACTGCACCACCTAGCCGTCCCTGCTCATTTCATTTTTCATTCTTTTATGCAAATCTTTCTACATTTTTCTAAAATCAACCAGCTCATTTCTTAGAGGACAGTAATATTTCATCATAATCATAAACCACAACTTGTTTAGCCATTTCCTAGTTGATAAGCTATCCCCTGAATTTCCAGGTCTTCACCACCCCAAAGAGAGCTTCTATAAATATTTTAGAACATACAGGTTCTTTTGTTTTTCCTCATCACCTTGGGAAACAGACTTAATAATGGTATTGCTGGGTCACAGTTTTATAACTCTTTGGGCATAATTCCAGAATGTTTTCCAAAATGGTTAGATTAGTTCACAGTTCCACCAACAGTGTATTATTAATGACCCAGTTTTCCCACGTTCTCTTCAACATTTGTCATTTTCTGCTTTTATCATTTAAGCCAATCTGATAGGTGAAAGATAATATATCAAAGTAGTTTTAATTTGCATTTCTCCAATCAATAATGATTTTGAGCATTTCATGACTAGATATGGTTTTGATTTCTTCATTGAAAAACTGCCTGTTCATATCCTTAACCATTTATCAATTGGAGAATGACTCATATCCTTATAAATTGGACAAAATTCCCTATATATTTGAAATATAAAACATTTATCTGAGAAGCTGCTGATAAACTTTTTTCCCCCAGTTTTCTGTTTTCCTTATAATCTTGGCTACATTGGTTTTATTTGTGAATTTAATGTAATCAAAATTATCCATTTTACTTCTCACAGTACTCTTTATTTCTTGTTTATTCATAAATTTTTCTCCTGTTGACAGGTCTGATAGGTAACATGTTTGTGTATTTCTAGTTTTCTTATCTCTCCCTTCATGTATCCATTTTGGCTTTAATTTCTGCCATACTGCTTTCTAGTTTTCCCAGCAATTTTTACCATATAGTATATTTTTTCACATTAGTCATGTTGTAAAGAAGAATTAGAATTAATGGAAGGAACCATGAGAAAGAAGAAAACTAACAAAAAAAGAGAGCAAATAGTATGCTTCAGTCTGTATTCAGACTCCATAGTTATTTCTCTGGATGTGGATAGCATTTTTCCATCACGAGTCTTTTGGAGTTGTCTTAGATCCTTTCATTTGCTGAGAAGAACTAAGTCTATCAAAATTAGTCATTGCACAATATCGCTATTACTGTGTACAATCTTGGTTCTGCTCACTTCACTTAGCATCTGTTCATATAAGCCTTTCCAGGTTTTCTGAAGTCTGCCTGCTCATCATTTCTTATAGCACAATAGTATTCCATTACATTCATATACCACAACTTGTTCAACTATTCCCCAATTGATGGGCATCCTTTCAATTTCCAGTTCTTGGCCACCACAAAAAGAGCTGCTATAAATATTTTTGTACATGTGGGTCCTTTTACCATTTTTATGATTTCTTTGGGACATAGACCTAGAAGTGGTATTGCTGGGTCAAAGGGTATGCACATTTTTATAGTGCTTTGGGCATAGTTCCAAATTGCTCTCCAGAATAGTTGGATCAGTTCACAACTCCACCAACGGTGCATTAGGATTCCAATTTTTCCATATCTTCTACATCATTTATAATTTGCCTGTTTTTGTCATGTTAGCCAATCTGATGTGTGATGTGGTTACTTAAAAGTTGTTTTGATTTAAATTCCTCTTAATAGTGATTTGGAGCATTTTTTCATATAATTATAGATAGCTTTAATTTCTTCATCTGAAAACTGCCTGTTCATATCCTTTGACCATTCATCAATTGGGGAGTGACTTGTATTTTTATAAATTTGACTCAATTCTCTTTATGTTTTAGAAATGAATCCTTTATAAGAGACATTGGTTGGAATTTTTTTTTCCAGTTTTCTGCTTCCCTCCTAATCTTGGTTGCATTGTTTCTGCAAAAACTTTTAAATTTTATGTAATCAAAATCTTCCATTTTGTATTTCAACATGTTTTCTATCTTGTTTGGTGATACTGACAGATGAACTATTCTTTGCTCTCCCAGTTTGCTAATAGCATCAGCCTTTATATCTAAATCATGTATCCATTTTGACTTTGGTATGTGGTGTAAGATGCTGGTCTATGCCCAGTTTCTGCCATATTATTTTCCAGTTTTCCCAGCAGTTTTTGTCAAATAGTGAGTTCTTATCCCAGAATCCAGAGTCTTTGGGTTTATTAAATAGTAGATTACTACAGTCATTGCCAATAGTATATCCTGTACCTAGTCTATTCCACTGATCCACTACCCTATTTCTTAGCCAGTACCAAGTAGTTTTGATGATTGCTGCTTTATAATACAGTTTAAGATCTCGTATGGCTCAAATAGTGCGTTCTTATCCCAAAAGCAAGTCTTTACATTTGTCAAACACAAGACTACTATAGTCATATAGTACTGTGTATTGTACGTCTGCTCTTCTTCTGATCTACCTTTCTATTTCTTAGGTAGCATCAGATAATTTTGATGATTACTGTCTTATAATATAGTTACTATATACTACTACTAAATCTTCCTTTACTTTTTTTATTAATTCCTCCGATATTCTTGACCTTTTCTTCTTCCAAATGAAATTTTAAATTATTTTATCTAGCTTAATAATTTTTTGCTAATTTAATTGGGATGACATTGAATAAGTAGATTAGGTAGAATTGTCCTTTTTATAATATTGACTTTGCCCACCCATGAATAATTTCTATTTTTCCAATTACTTAAATCTGACTTTATATAAAGAGTGTTTTATAAGTATATTCATGTAGTTGTTGGGTTTGGCTTGGCCGATATACTTCCAGGTATTTTGTGCAGTCTGAAGTTGTTTTAAATGGGGTATCTCTTAATGTCTTGTCTTGCAGGGTTTTGTTGGTTTTGTATAAAAATGCTGATGATTTTTATGGGTTTATTTTATATCCAGCTATTTTGCTAAAATTATTGTTTCAGCTAACTTTTTAGTTGAATCTCTAGGATTTCCCAAGTGTATCATCATATCATCTTCAAGAAGAAATAGTTTTATTACCTCATTGCCCATTCTGATTCCTTCAATTTTTTTCTGCTTCTCTTATTACTAGTGCTAGCATTTCTAATACAATATTGAATAATGGAGATAATGAGCATCTTTGTTTCACTCTTAATCTTATTGGGAAGGTTTTCTAGCTTATCCCCATTGCAAATAATGCTTGCTGATGGGTTTATGTAGATGGGTCTTATGATTTCAAGGAAAAATCCATCTGTTCCTCTGCTTTCACATGTTCCCCCCCCCATAGGAATAAATGTTGTATTTTGTCGAAAGCTTTTTTTTTTTGCATCTTTTGATATAATCATATGATTTTTGTTACTTTTGTTATTGGTATAACCAATTATAGTAATAGTTTTCCTTATGTTAAACCAAATCAGCATTCCTGGTCTAATCCCAGTTGGTCACCATGTATAATCTTTGTGATATATTGTTGTAGTCTCCTGGTTAATTTGTTAGGTTTTATAAGACCAATTCAACAATTCATCTAGTGTCCCTAAATTCTACTTCTTGTCTATGAAGGCTCTTTTAGGAAGAACCATTTTTACTTAGCAAGAAAAAACTATACCCTTTACACAGTTGTTCTATTGCTAAGATTAGGTGTCATGCACTAAGCATCAGTTTCGTTATATTCTTGGGGATTATGGGGTAACTTTGGATTTGCTCAGTAGTTAATGACTGAAATTTTGAGGTAGGATTTAGATTTTATGCAATTTTCACCTCTGGTTCTTTTCCTTTAAACCAGTTGGAATGGTGAAATGAGAATGGTTTAGAATGAAAAGGGAGAAGGATTTTTTCTTTTTCTTTTTTTCTTTTTTGCTCTATCTGGTCAGGTAGAGCACATCAGAGCATTTGAAACTCCTGTAGGCTGATCTTTCTTTTTTACTTTAGCTCCTTCAGATACCTTCTTTTTAAGCAGGGGTCAGTGTTCTAAAAGAGTCATCAGATTTTTTGTTTTGTTTTGATTTTTGTTTGATCCTTAACCTCGAACTCACAGCACTCTTGCCAAAGTTGGAGTATCTTCAGATACCAAAAAAGAAGGGGAGAAGAAATTGTCTGTGAAGCCGTTAGAAACCAAGAATAAGTTTTCTCAGGCGAAGCTGCTGGCAGGAGCTGTAAAGCACAAAAGGTGGGGGCCTCTTGTATCATCCATCACCTGGGTCTCTTATCTATTCCTCAGCCTCTATGTTATGGAGGCTTTATGCTGGATCTTAGAGCACAGTAGCTTGTAGTGTCATATTCTTGATCTTTGGTCCTCTGACATCCTTACCCCATTAGATACCTAGCCTGTAAAAAAAACAGTACTGCCTTCCATCCACTGGTTAAGGCAAAGTAAAGATCCTTTGATATACTGTACTGTTACCCCTCCCTTTCAGAAACCTTTAGTGGTAACACTTATGTGACTAAGTCTCAGGTTATGTCAACCTGACAAACAAAAATGTTGATGAAGCATGATGATAAGTTTTTTTGTTTTGTTTTTTGATGATACTAAGTTTTATGTTATCTGTTTTATAAATTAATGTTTATTGTCATTTGACTACATATTGGAAGGATGTGTATTGAAACTGCCTTACTCTCTAGGAAAAAAAAAATCAAATATTCCCAGTAGCATTTCCAATATTTTAAAATGTTATATGATTTTTTAAGTTAATGTCAGTGAACATAAGGAGCACATCTGAAAAAGTACATAATACCATTGTGAATTGAGTTTTTTTGTTTAGATTATCACATAAACACTGCCCACTGGCCCAGTTTTGTTATTTAGATCTGTGTACAAACTAACCAAATCTTTATTGTTTGTTCATAATTCTAATTTAGAAGGGAATTCATTTTTAAGTAAACTTCATTAAAAACTGTTGTAGGGTACCTTCTGTTGCTTTAGGTAATGGCTTAATGTCTAGTTTTGACTCTGGGGCCCTTGGTTTGTTTACATTCTCATAATGATGGGCTCCTAGAAATGAGGGGAATGTCTTTCATTGAATGAACTATTTCAGATATTTTGGGCCCCATGAAAAATTTTCAAAAGTGCTCATCTTACCTTTTGTTTGATGAAAAATTGAAAAGGTCGGGGCGGCTAGGTGGCGCAGTGAATAGAGCACCGGCCCTGGAGTCAGGAGTACCTGAGTTCAAATCTGGCCTCAGACACTTAGCACAAAAACTAGCCGTGTGACCTTGGGCAAGTCACTTAACCCCAATTGCCCTCCAAAAAAGCAAAAAAAAAAAAAAAAAAAAAAAGAAAAATTGAAAAGGTCCCAGTGATGTGCCAGTGAAACAATCTCTTTGCATTTTGATACCTTCTCAGAAAGGATACTTCTTACATCATGGATGCCCTTGACCTGGGAACTGGTCTGCTGGTTGTTTACAGCAGTGGTGTCACACTCAGAAAAAACCTGTTCATAAGGATTCCTGCAGATTTCATATTTATTTAGTTTTAAAATGTAACGTTATCTATATTTTATTGTATTTGTATTTATTTTGTTAAATATTCCCAGTTAATCTGATTTGGGCCTGCACTTAGAAGTGTTGGAATAAGCCATGTATTTGACACCTCCAGTTCACAGTGGATAGGGAAAAATCTATCTGTTGTGTGAGTAGTACGTGAATTTTTCATAGTTGTGATGGCAAGAGAAATATCCATAGCTTCACGAAGGATGTACTTCAGCATGCTTAACATATCACCATATAGATAGATAGATAGATAGATAGATAGATAGATAGATAGATAGAGTTATATAGGTTTTATAATTAAGGATGTCTTTGAGTGCAGCAGAATTCACTTTTTTCAAGAGCTGGAAGAAATCTTGTCCAGCGTTCTTTAAAAATATTTTTTTTTCTTGGAGGGAGGAAGGCAGGGCAGTTGGGGTTAAGTGACTTGCCCAAGGTCACGTGGCTAGTAAGTGTTAAGTGTCTGAGGCTGGATTTGAACTCAGGTCCTCCTGACTCCAAGGCTGGTGTTCTATTCACTGTACCACTTAGTGCCCCTTAAAATTTTTTAATTAAAAATTTAAAAAAAATTATCAAGCATCTATTTTTTTTCTTCTCTCCCCCATCTCCTCTCCTTCTGGAAAAGAGAAAAGAAAAATAAAAGCCTTGTAACAAATAAGTTTAGTTAAGCCAAATAGATTCCCCTATTGGCCATGTCCAGAAATGTGTCTCTCTTTCAGGAGTAAGGGATAAGCACCTCCTATTCTTCCTCTTTGGCTCTCTGGAATCATAATTTCTTAAGTCTTTCAAAATTGTTCCTTTTACAAAATTGATATTATAGATTGTCCTCCTATTTCTGCTCACTTTGCTCAGTCAGCACGGACACATCTTCCCAGATTTCTCTGAAATTATGTGTCTGCACTTCTTTTAGCATAGTAGTATTGTATTATATTCATGTACCGTAATTTGTGCAACCCCAATTCATAGGTATTTTCTTAGTTTTCAGGTCTTTGCCACCACAGAAAGAACTACTAGAATTTTTTTTTACGTATTTTTTTCTTTCTTTGATCTCCTTGGGAATATAGGCCTAGTAGTGTTGTTACTGGGTCAAAGGATATATATAATTTAGTAACTTTTGAAGCACAGTTTCAAATTGCCTTCTAGAACAGCTGTACCAGTTCATAGCTAAAGCAACCGTGCATCATTGTACTTGTTTTCCCACAGCCACTCCAACATTTGTCATATTCATTTTTGTCACCAGTGCCAATCTGATGGGTGTGAGGTAGATTCTCAAAGTTGCTTTAATTTTCATTTTTCTAATTAACGTATGGAACATTTTAAAAATATATGGAAATAGAAGCTTTTTCTTCTCTTGAGAACTACCTGATCATATCCTTTATCAATTTATCAGTTGGAAAAATGGCTCTTATCCTTATAAGTTTGATTCAGTAACATATATTTTGGAAATGAAACCTTTATCAGAGAAACTTACTGGAAATGTTTTTCCCTAGTTGCCTCTTTCCTTTCTAACCTTAGCTGCATTAAATTCATTTGTGCAAAAACTTTTTAATATTATGTATTTCTTTCTAATCTGTTTTCTTATTTTTCCTGTCTTTGCTTCCTGATTCCTCTTATATAGAAAAGGAACAGGTTTGTATGCTGCACTAATGCTCTTTGCTTCATGCAAACAGCTTCCCTTGCCCCTCTCTTTTTTTCCCTTCATCAAGATCCCCATCACAGGCTCTTAACCTTTCTTTCCTTTCTAACCCCTCTGAATTTAGGGCTTGTTTTGCATATATTTAATCTGTTCCTGAATCTATCCTTCCTCTTATTTCCTCCTTTCTCCTCTCCTTTTCTCTTCCTGTTACTCTGCTGAATCGAATGTATTTCTGTATCAAACTTGTTATGTGTATTTGTGTTTGTGTTCTACCCTTCTTTGACCAATTCAGATGAAAGTGAGTACAAATTCTACTTGTGCCCCCAATTATGTAAGGTAATAAGCCTCCCCTTTTCTTCCCTAATGTATCTTTTATTTTTCTTCCCTTCTTTTAAAATCACAAAACATAACAAAAATCACTCTCACGTCCTCCATCTTATTTGACTCTGACTCCTGTGATGTTATGCTTCTTAGAAGATGTTCATATGATCCCTTCTCCTTGTCTGCTCCATTAGAATATAAATACTTGGAGTGGCTACGTGGTGCAGTTTATTTCCATCTTAGAGTCAGGAGGACCTGAGTTCAGATCCAGCCTCAGACATCTAACACAAAAACTAGAACTGTGACTTTGGGCAAGTCACTCCAATTGCCCTGCCTTTCCCCCTCCAAAAAAAAAGAATATAAATACTTTTTCTTTATAATGTCTTTCTGATTGCTGGCTTGTAATTGCCTTTTTATATTTTTCTTTACTCCCATAATTACATCTCAGATTTTCTATTCAATAGCTCTGGTCTTCTTATCTGTAATTTGTGGCAGCCCTCTTTCATTAAAGGTCCATTTTTTCCATTATATTCAGTTTTGCTAGAGTCTTGATTGTAAAGCCTCTATCTTTTTGTCTTTTGGATTATCACATTACTCCTTTATGCTTGTAACTGCTTAATCTTGTGATCCTGATTACTGTTCTTTATTACTTGAACTCTTTCTCTCTGACTGCTTGTCATATTGTTTCTTTGACATGGAAGCTCTGGATTTTGGGTATAACCTTCCTGGGAGTTTTCATTTGAAATTTCAGGAGATGACTAATGGATTGTATTTTCTTTTTTCCATCTGTTTCTTAGAGACCTGGACAATTTTTTTTCATGATTTCTTGAAATGGATTTAAGCTCTTTTGGGAGGGAGGAGGGAGAATCTAAGCTTTTAGGTTGTTCAGTGATTTTTAAATGATCTCTCCTTGACCTGTTCTAGGTCTGTTTTTTTAATATATATAAGATACCTTATAATTTCTTTTTATTTCCTTCAACCTTTTGACTTTATTTTATTGTTTTTTGTCGTCATGGAGTCATTAAGCTAATATTGGTTCATTCTAGTATTCAGGGAGTCTTTTAGTTGGGGGCTGAACTAAGTCTCTCCAAGTGTCTTCTCTATAACTCTCATCGCTTTTTCTGATTCTTTCATCTAGAGTTCTCAGTTCATTTAACATGATTTTAAACCTTTTAAAAATGCTTTCATCATTTCTTCTTGGAATTCTAACTGAACTTGTAGCCATGCTGTTTTCTTTTGAGGCTTTGTTTAGAAGTGTTTGAGAGTTATTCTTGGGTTTGCTCCTTGGACATTCATAACACCATAATCGCTGCTGATCTTGGGTTGAGTGAGTCCAGTATCTGCTCTGGGTAACCCCACAGTTGGAACTCTGGGCTTTGACTCAAAGCTTTAGTTCCCTCTAGGAGATGCCATGATGCTGGTATGGATCCAGCTCTGAGCTCTAGGCATCACCACTTTGCTGACCTGACTTAGCTATAGGCAATGAGTCCATGATCCTAGCCTACCTCTAGTCCACCATTCTTGCCCAGGTCAGAATTGTGGCTAGGATAGAATAGATGATCCACTATATATACTTTCTCCTTTCATTGCCCAATTTCTACTCAATCTAGTGTGTTTAGATTGTGGTTGGAGCAGTTGTGAGGCATCTGTGCTGTACTGCTTCCTTCTACTCTGCCATTTTGACTTGGTTTGAGTGAAGTGAATTTTAACTGAATCCTTAACTTAAAACTTACTTCTGTTATTGCCAGAATTTCATTTAGTAAGATGCCTTTCTGGTCTCCCAGAATTCACCACAAAGAAGGCATGTTTTTCTAGCAGGAGAATGGGATTGCTTAACCATGGCACTTTTAAAAAATGTGGTGGAAGAATCATGTGTAGGGTTGATAAGGATTTAGGGACTGTGAAATACAAGTCTGATTATGTAGCTTTTGAATCCCCTTCATTGTTTTTAAAAAGAGGCTATCAGTGACTACTTTATGATGCGTTTTATTAAAATATGGCTTAAAAAGGGCAACATTTTGTAAATGATAACGAAATGGTAATTGAAATGTTGGGAAATCATTTATCTTCAAATCTCAAAAAAAAAGTTGGCTGAATGGACTTTTGTCATGGTTTTAGAAAAATTCCTTATCTATGAATCAGACTTGTATAACTCAAGTAATATAAAAGGACCCTCTTCTATTTGTGGGTAAAATCATTAATCAAATAAAGTTTACAAACCACTCAAAATTATATGAGTGGTCTAAAAGCAAAAATAGGGGAAGAGCACAGAAGGTGGTCACATAGTTGTCAGGTACCTCTTGAGCAATGTTGCTTTTGGGGTCATCAAGTCAGGTTTCTATTTTTCCCCCTTTCAGTGTCAATCTTGTATAGGATAGTGAATAGTACTTTTAATTTTATTTATTTTTAGTTTTCAACATTCATTTCCACAAGATTTTGAGTTACAAATTTCCTCCTCATCTCCCTACCCTCCAACCCAAGATGGCAAGTATACTGAATACCCCTTCTCCCAGTCTGCCCTCTCTTTTAACCCCCTTCTTACCCCTTTTCCCCTTACTTTCTTGGAGGGCAAGATGGATTTCTGTACCCCATTGCCTGTATATCTTATTTCCCAATTGCATGTAAAAACAATTTTTTAACATTTGTTTTTAAAATTTGGGTTTTAGATTCTTTCCCTTCTTCCCTCCTCACCCACCCCCACTGGGAAGACAAGCAATTCAATATAGGTTATACATGTGTAGTTATGCAAAAGATTTCCATAGTAGTCATATTAGGAAAGATTAATTATATTTCCCGTCATCCTATCCTGCCCCCCCATTTATTTTATTTTCTCCTTTGACCCTATCATTTTCTAAAGTATTTGCTTCTAACTTCCCCTTCACCTAATCCGCCCCGCCTTATCCCCTTACCCGCCCTCACTTTCCAAGTGAATAGTACTTTTAGTAGGAGTTAATATGAACCTCATCTTTTTCATAGAAAATGATAAGCCTATTTCTACCAAATTATTTACCTAATGATTTTTTCTCCTGTGAAAAGTGGCAGGGATAATAAATATAAAATTTGTGTATATGAGTTAACTACCTTGTCTTTTATTCTTTTTTGTGGTTGAGTTTATTTAAATATAATTTTTTCCAGCTTGTGGCATGCTGAATGTGGGTTTTTTTGCCATGAAGATGTGGATACTTAAGAAATACTTTAATGTTTGGAATTTTTAAGTTCATTGCTGATTGTCGGTATAATATCTGTAGTCAACAAAATAACTTTTTTTCTCGTGAAATTAGAAATGGATACATGACTCTTATTTCTCAGTCATTATGACTGGATCAGTCATTTTTATCAAATCTTAGAGGAGGCAGTGTGATATAATGGAGAAAGCACAGTATTGTGAGTCAGAGGATTTGAGTTCAAATCCTCTTGTCACTTAGGACCTGTGTGATAAAAGTTGCTGTCTCAGCCTCATCTGCGAAATGAGCAGATTGGACAAGATGCCCTCCAAGGCATCTTTCTAGCTTTAAATCTGTGATCCTGGGAAATAAATTTATAAAATGTTCACTGATGCCTGAAGCTACACTAGAAAAATTAATTAGATTTGATTCCTTTCGTTTTTTAGTGAGTCTGTGCTGGTTATTTATCAATATATAACCTACATTTTCCATTGTATCCTTCCCATCCCCCTTTCTGAAAGAACTGTTCCTTTTTTTTTTTTTATTTTTTATTTTTATTTTTTTATTTTTTATTTTTTATTTATTTATTTTTTTTTTTTGCTTTTTGGAGGGCAGGTTGGGGTTAAGCGACTTGCCCAAGGTCACACGGCTAGTTTTTCGTGTTAAGTGTCTGAGGCCGGATTTGAACTCAGGTACTCCTGACTCCAGGGCCGGTGCTCTATTCACTGCGCCACCTAGCCGCCCCAGAACTGTTCCTTTTAATAGTGAATAAAAAGAGGAAAGAAAATATTTTGGCGGAACTAACAAGCACATCAAAAAATTCTGTTCTTTTCTTCAGTATGTTGATATTCCTGGTTCCTCACCTTTGCAAAGAAGGGTGAAAAGTGCCTTCCCAAGCTTCTTCCTTAGAGTCACTAGGTTGCTGACCAGGTTGTTTTTAGAGTATCTACCCTTGAGTTATGGATCTTACTTTTATTCACTGTACTTTGGGTCAACATCAGTATTGGTCATATTTTTTTGAAAAAACTACATGTATGTGTTTGGACTTCTTATGACCTTTCCTCAGAGGGTGTGAATGAGGGCATTGGTCTCATTTTCCAGTGAAGTGATCATTTAGTCAATCAGTAGTTTTTGTAGAATCAGATATCATTCATCTGTGAACAGTTGTTCAGTAGGTCTAGATACTCTTGAAAGCCTACTTTTAGGCATGATCATAATTTTCTCTTTGATACCAGTTAAAAAAACAGGAATTTGGACAAGGATAAAAGGTATATAATTGTTAATAGTGCCCCAGCTAGCTACCTGTTAGTTTTTTGAAGAAAACATTTTATTAATAATTTCAATCCAGAGACCATTTTTGCCAAATAAAAGATCCTTCCCTTCCCCTACCCCCAGTTCTTTGAAATTTCCCCATAATCTATCAAAATGTTTAATAAAGCATTGCTTTCCCAGGAACAGACAATCACTTTGTACTGACATAACACAAGTCACCATTTTTCTTGTTACAGTTCAGAGGGCAGCAACAGTGTGAAAAGGCTGAAATTGGACACCGAGCAAGATGATCAGAATCAAGGTGTGTAGCAGCATAAATATCTTACCTTTACTTATAGTACATGTGTACCATAGGGATATACATATAGTATGATGCTTATAAACAGGCCTGTATGATTTACTGAAGTGTTTTGGTAACTGCCCTACAAAGAAATGTTGAACCATTAGAACCTCTAGAGAGATAGCAGTTATAGACTCCCAATATTGGTTACATAGCCTTAGTGCTGGCTTTATTTGCAAAGCATTTTTCTTTTTCTAATAAAATGCCAAAAATTGTAGTTTCCACTTAGATTATAGCCAGTTGACAGTAGAATATCCAGTTGCTTCTGAATATTTGGCTTGGTCTGAATTTATGAATTAAAACCTCTCCTTTAGCATAGTCCCCAGTCATTTTCTTTGGTAAAACTGTAACTTGGCCACCATTTATTTGGTGAAATCTTTTTTAAGTCACGTGTGGTTTTAAGTGAAGGTATGGTTTTGAGCTCTGGTGGTTAAATCAGGAATTGAAAACTAGTAAGTCATCTCAGTCGCTATTTATGACTACTCCAACTCTCTGTGGGACTGAGTACATAAACCCAAACAAGTCCTAACTTTATTTCTTTGTAGAAATATATAATCTTTGAGCTGTAAAGGACTTAAGGGGTCACATAGTTGGTCTAGATCATATCTAAATAATAATCCCTTCTGTAATTTCCCCAATAAGTGTTCATCCAAATTTTGCTTAAAGATCTCCAGTGATATAGCTCATGCTACTTTTGGGAAGCTCTTTTTTACTAAGTTTTTCTCCTTATATCAAGCCCCAGAATAATATAAAATACTTAAAAAATAATGAATCACCAAAGATGGGTCTCTTACTAGCCATGAGGGAAATGTTTTGCTCATATCTGGTGTTGAGTGAAAATATGGCTATCCCTAAAGCATTAGTCTTCTGTAGCATGTTGGGATTTCTGGTAGGTGAATCAGCTGATTTAATGAGGATAAGTACAACTGTAAAACTGACAGTATTGCTAAATAGCTCTCTCCTCTCATTATTTTATCTGATTATACAGCTCCATTAAATGTGACTCATTCGTTGATGGTGCTTGCAACTCAGTAGCATAGTGGATAAAGCACTGAACTGGTCCTGGAGTCAGGGAGACCTAGATTCTATTCCTCCCACTGACACATATTGGCTGTGTGACCATAGGAAAGTCACTTCACCTCTCCTGCCAACTCTGTAACTTGCAGATGAGTTGCCAGTTTGCATCTGTAGAGGGAGTTTCCATACTGGGGAGTTCCCTGCCCTGATGAAGTCACAGGTTCAGCCACATGCACATAAACACGTAGAAATAAAACCTTCATGCCTTCCTTGAACCATCCTGATTTAGCTATAGGCAATGAATCCATGACCTCTATTCTACAGTTCTTGCCCTGGTTTAGCTATAGGCAATGACATCATGCTCTAATAATAACACTAACTCCTATAGCATTCTAACCTATGTGCTTTCCTCACAACAACCCTGTCAATGAGAGGGCACAGTTATTATCACTCTCATTTGACAGAAGAGAGAACCAAGGCACTGAGAAGTTAAGTAACTTTCCCACTGTCACTCAGCTGGGGAGTGTCATCTGCTCCCAGTGTTGTGCTGATCTCATGCAGCCTCTGTCCTCTGAGATGGACGCTTTGTGCAAGTGCTCCTGGGGTGGAGTCCCAAAGTCAAAGGACCAGAATTCACATCCCATTGTGACCTTGGGCAAGTTAATTAACCTTTTTAGTTTTCTCAGTTTCCTTACCTTTAAAATGAAGGGATTGAATGAATGATGTAAACAAGAAAACAAATTTAAAAAATTAAAAAAAAAGAAAATGCAGAGATTGGACTAGATGATTTCTTTCTCTCTCTTGCCCTGGCCACCACCCTGGTTTAGGCCATCGGCATCTCTTGCTTGTATTATTGCAGTGGCCTTCTAGTTGGCTTTGCATCACATCTCTCCTCTCTCCAATCTGTCTTACACATAGCTACCAGATTCCTGAAGCACAGCTCTGGGCATGTTATTCCCCTGCTCAGTAAGTTCTAGTGGTTCCCAAGTGCCTCTAAAACCAAGTACAAATTTCTTCTGTTAGAGGCCTTTACAGCTTAGCTTCAGTCTACATTTCCAACTTTCTCATACCTTGCTCCATTCAGTCTGTGGTAGAACCAAACTGGCCTTGTTACTGTTTCTGAGTGTTTGCATTAACTGTTCCCGTTGTCTGGAATACCTACCCTTCTCACCCTTGAATTTTCCTTCAAAACTCTGTTCTCAGGCCATTTTCTACCTGAAACCTTTCTTGATCCACACAGCTCTTAGTGTCTTTCCATATAATGTCCTTGTATGTATTTTGTGTATGTTTTGCATGTACTAATATGTATATGTGTTGTCTCCCATGGAGGATTGTAAAGTCCTTGTAGACAAGGAATAGTTTGTTTTTTGTCTTAGTATCTCTAATGTCTAGTGCAGTAGTAGGAAACACCAAACACTTATTTAGCTGGTACTATCTTATCAGACATGATACAAGGAAATGTGTATCTAATAACAGAGTCAGCTTTACAGTTGTTTTGGCTCAGCCACATCCCTTTTCCTGTCCTTCAGTTCTCCCTAGCAGGACCTGGGAAGGAGATATGATATCTTGTTAGGGGTCAATATGTTTTACCAGCCCAGAGATCCTCAAAACTTAAGTTTTAATCACCATTGTTTGGTTTCTGAGTCTTTTGGAGACAAATCCTTTTAGCAAGACCTTGTCAGCATGAGCAATAGATGGGGCCCTACAGCTGAAGGCAGGTGCCACTTTTGTGCTACTGCTCCTTAGCTCGATAGCAGAGCAAGTGAATGCAAAAGTTGACTCTATCTAATCTCAAGTCACGCATCTGTCTGAATCCTAAGAACACACTCAATATTAGTAATTTTCAGTGTTAATTTGACTTTACAATGAGTTTCCTGCAAATGAGGGAAGCTGGCAAGAAGCACATCCAAATGTGGAAGATCAGAGGGCAGATTTCTTTCTCTTTGGGCATTTAACTGTCCTTTTTTCCTTCTAGCAACCTTCTAAATAATTTAGGAAACTTAATTTCCATGTTTTTTTTTCAACAGCTTTGTTGATGTCATTTCATGACTTTGCCACTTTATTATATGTGATATTGTATTTTTGTAACTGGCTACTATTCATTTGACTCTGTCCTGTCTATAGGAAACAAGGGTTTTTCCCTTTTATTTTACAAGTAGAATTTCAAAATTAGATAGTTTTAGTTGACAATATATCCAGAATCTTGTTGGTAAATTAATATATATACCTGTCTTTGTCTGGAAAGTATTCCATGTTGGTGATTCCAGATACCTAAAGGTTGACACTTATTAAGTGTCAAATTTATTCTCTCCTCATTCAAAGGAGAATTTAAAAAACATTTTATATCAGAATATTTCTGAAATGTTATGTACTTCTATTTTTTGTTTTTTATAGTCGATCTCTTTGGCATTTAGAAATCTTTGTAACTTGTCGCCTTCCTGCCTTCCAGACTTTATTTCATTGTTATTTACCTCCATGAACTCTTTGATCCAGAAAAACTGCCCTTCTTTCTATTCCTCATACACCTCACTCCATTTCCCATTTCTGTGCCTCTACTCTGGTAGTCTCCCATGCTTGTATATTCCTGTCCTTACCTTGACCTCTTGGTATTCCTGGGTTCATTCAAGGCCTTGCTCTCACACTATCTTCTGCATGAGATCTTCACCAGATCCACCCCATTGCTTCTCTCCCAAAACCCCCACTTTTTATCTGCTTTTGTATGTATTTTGCATATATCTATATTTGTGTGCACAGTCCTGCCCATTAGAATATAAGCTTCTTGGGGGCAAGGAATATGACATTTTTGTCTTTGCATCCCTAAAGCCTAGCACAGAATAAAGCACTTAATGAGTGCTTGTTTATTAGTTGAATTTGCTGAAGATAATTTAACTTTTTGTTGATGAGTCAGGATTATCATTATATAGATTATTTAACTGCCACACTAACTTAGTGATTCACTTGTGTTACTGAGGTGTGTAAAGCAGTTTGCACCTGTACTGAATGACCTCAGGCTGCTGTGCTGTTTGAGTTATGTCCATTTTTCATAGTTTTTCTGTCCTCTCATTTTCAGCTGCCACTTCTTACTGATGTCATTGTGTCTACCTCTAGATATTGTGTATTTATCCCTCCTGCCCAAAAGCCAGCTTGTTGCTTCTGATCAGCTACCAGCTAGAACCAAGCCTTAGACTAATATGTAGTCTTGAGCGAGAGCCTGAAGCAAAAATACACAAACCTGTCTTTTTCTGTATAAACTATAAAGCATACTATGTAGCATCTGTACTAAGCCTGTATAGGCTTTATGACTTCTTTGTTGGCTACTTAGAGGCCTTACTTTTTAAATCTTGACTTTATTACAGATAGTTGAGGTAGTCAAATAAATGACCTCCAGACAAGGGATATGTTACTGTATTTAATACTGATACCTAGATCAGGGTTACAGACTATAGCCCAAGGGTCAAATCTTCTGGAATGATTTTTTTACCTTTTAAAATATAATAAAATTATGTATCTGAAAATGTGAAAGCCTTGATGCCTAGTCAGCCTGGATCTGGCTGTCGGCTGTAATTTGCTGACTCCCGCCCTAGATGATAACATTTGTTGGAAAGTTTAGTGAGATAAATGATATTCAGAATGAAGTTTAAATATGCCAGCCCTTGGTTTACAAACCACTCAGACTCCATCAAGGATATGTTCTTTTTTTTAGATTTTTAGAAGTGGAAGGTACCTCAGAGGTCACTGAGTCCAACAACCCACACATTTTACTGATGAAGAAACTATACCCCAGAGAAGTCAATTGACTTGCCCAGGTCACATAGGTAGTAAGTGGTAGAGCCAAGATTTGAACCCAGGTCTTCTGAATCCAAATCCAGAATTTATTTGAGTTTGGATCGTTCAATTAAAATGATGCTACCTGCAACATACTCTTTCCCTTTCAGTCTTTCAGTATAGATGATGGCTTTCCTTTCTTGGGCAGGCAGTGTAGCTTTTAGGAGACGAGGAGGGAAGGAGGGGGAAGTCCCAGGAATTCTAGTTTGGGCTATGTCAAGTCAAGTCAATGGGCATTTATAAGCACTTTCTGTGTGTCAAGCACTGTGCTAAGTTCTGGAGATACAAAAAAAGGCAAAACAGTTCCTGCTCTCAAGGAGCTCACAGTCTTAACAAGGAGGGACATCATGCAAACAACTATATATCCAGAATAAATTAGAGATAATCTCAGGAGTAAGACAGAGAGATAAGGTGGGAGAGAATTCCAGGCATTAGGGCCAGGGAAAATGTACAGTCAGTAAATGGGGTGTTTTACATGGAGGACAGCAAGGAAACCTGAATCGCTGGATCATAGAGTATGTGTAGGAGAATAGTATTTTTAAAAACCTGGAAAGGTTGGAGAAGGCCAGGCTGTGAAGGGCTTTAAAAGCCAAACAGAGGCTTTCATATTTGGAGTTTATTGAATAGGAGGGTGACATAGTCAGACTACTTTTTAGAAACATTAATTTGACAGCTGAATGGAGGGTGAAGTGGAGAGAAATCTGAGACAAGGAGACCAACCAGAAGGTTATAGTCCAAGTGTGAAGTGATGAAGATTTGGACCTTATCACTAATGTGTCAGAGTCAGCAGAGAAGAGGTCATACACAAGAGATATTATGAAGGTGGAATCAACAGGCCTTGGCAACAGATTGAATATGTAGATAAGAGAGAGTAGTTTTTAGAGTCTGGTGTTATCTGATACATTAATAAAGAAGTTAGGAATAGAGGGTGGTTTGAGGATAAGATAATTAGTAGAGTTTGAGGTGTGCATAGGACATAAAATTTGAGGAGTCCAGTAAACAGTTGGAAATGTGAGACTAGAGATCAAGAGAAAGATTACAACTAGTTAGAGAAAAATTAGAACTAGATAAATAGATCTAATAATCATCTTCATAGAGATTAGTTAGTGTAATTTGGATGAAGATGCAGCATCTTTTTAGTATAAAAGTACACTTTTACAAGAGTATATATAAAAGTGTATATGCTTACATAAAAAGGACCTGTCAGATCAAGTAGAAAGAGAATACAGAGAAAGCAGCGTAATGAAAACCTACACAGAAAGCACAGAAAGTATCCAAGAGAAAAGGATAGTAAACAGTGTTAAAAAATTCAGAAAAATCAAGGCTCAAGTTTGGGAAAAGGCCATTAGATTTGGTGATTAGAGAAGATGTTCTGTAACATGCTAGCTCTCTTTGGAAAGTCATCTGATCTCTGCCTCATTTTCCTCAGTAAAAGGAAGTTAGTGCTACATATTTCCTTACTGCCCAGTTCCTCGGAGAAACTAAAGGCATTTGTCCATCTATTAATTAATTTTTTTTCAATTAAAGAGCTTTTTTTTTTTCTCCTGCCTCACTGCCCACTGGAAAAAGAAAAACAAAAATCTTGCAAATAAAATGCATGATCAAGCAAAACCAATTCCCATATTGACCATGTCCAGAATTGTGTGTTTCATTCTGCTTATTTAGACCATCACCTCTCTGTCAGGAGGTGGACAACAGGCCTGTCTCATCACTAGTCCTCAGTAATCATGGATAGCCGTTGCACTGATCAGAGTTCTTAAGGCTTTCAAAGTTGTTGTTTTTTTTTAAATAATATTGTTGTAGTATAGATTGTTCTCCTAGTTCCAATCACTTTATATAAGTTCATATGAGTCTTTCCAGGTCTTTATGAAACCATCCCCTTCATCATTTCTTACAGGAAAATAGTACTCCATTACATTCATGTATGTTCTTCACATTTCTCAAACGGTGGTTGCTCACCCCCTTAATTTCTAATTCTTTGCCACCTTAATAAAGAGTATTACTTTAATGACCTTGGCCAGGAGAGTATTTGAATGATATATACATAGGTGGATTAATATTGGAAAGATTAATGTATTGAGCATTTGTAGTTGTTGGAATTGCATACAAAGGTACTTCACCTGTGAGTGCCAGTTTCTGCATCTGCAAGATGGAGTTAGTAACACCCATGCCACATATCTCACTGGGTGTTGTGACTGTTTTATAAACCTTAAAGTGTTATGTTATATGGGAGTTGTTTATCATTAGTAATTATAATGATGATTGATAAGACAGTCACAGTAAGAAAAAAAGCTAGGTCCCTAATCTGAACTCAGCTTCACCATTAATTTTCTTTATAAGATTTGAGTAAATCTCTATTTTACTTTATCTATCTTTAAGTCAGTTCAGTGCAGTAAGCACTGGGAAGCACCTGCTAGGGACTGGTATATGTTGGGAATATAGAGATAAGATAGAACATAATCCTTGTCTCTGCCTACCTCAAAGAGGCACTGAATGAAGGTGGATGAGCTTAGGGGTATGAATTTGTTTCTTTATAAAAATGCCATACCAAGTCAGAGCATCATCACTTAAAAAAATTAAGTAAGTCCTTTCTTCCCACAGACACTCCATCATGTGTGCCACTTGGAAGCAGCTCTTTGAGTGGTTCAACTATTCACTGCCCCTCTGCTGCAGTCTGCATTGGAATCCTTCCAGGCCTAGGGGCCTACTCGGGAAGCAGTGACTCCGAGTCCAGTTCAGACAGTGAAGGCACCATTAACTCTACTGGAAAGATTGTGTCGTCAGTTTTCCGCACCAACACTTTCCTGGAAGCTCCATAATTCCTTGCCTGTGATTCCGTTGCAGGAGGCCCCTCTCCCATGGGGTGGTCTGGACACTTCATTTTGCCCTTGGGCATTACTTTTCATGAAAATCTCCTTTGCCTGCTTCCTGTGCACACAACTACATCTTTAGCCTAGTCTAAGAATATGCTAGAATCCTAGCTATGGGAGCTAGATGTTTTGTTTTTGTTTCCCACTCTTGGTACAGGAGACTGTACCTGTTGTGCTGTCTTTTCACTCCACTCAGCTGGGTAAGGGGCAGGACGAGTGAGAAGCCTGCTGAAGCATATCCTTGAACAGAAGACAGCTGCTGGTCTGCAGAGGTTGTGGTTATTTTTTCCCTCCCCAACAGAACTAAGGCAAAGACAGTTATTGAACAGCTATTGTTTGAATATTCTCTTAAGGCCAATTTTACAGCATCATTTTGTTACACTGCATTTTGGGGTGTTCAGAGGAAGAGAACTGATCCAGGTGATAAAATGGAGCACTGTCCTGACACTAACCAATTCCTGATGTTGTGTAACTAAATAAAGATTCTAAATTCATATCTGTAGTGGGTGGCTCTTATCACTCATTGATTGTTCATTGTCAAGCTCTTCCTTATACTTGGCTATTCCTTCTATCTCCCTTCTTAGCCCTCTTCCCAAACCAAACAAAGCACCCAGTTGACTACTGAGATCAGTGCCATCTCATATGAAGGCTATTGTCTAAAAGTAGATCAGGGGTGAGGTATGCTTGAATCTTTTGCCTAGCACAGTAATAGAAAGGATTTAGTGGGAATATAGAACTTTTTTCTTCTAATAATAATTTATTAAGCCCCTACTGTGTACTAGGTAGTGTATTGCCAAGCACTGGGCATTGATTGATAGAACTGCAATTGTACCCATTAATAAAAGCTACCTATAGTCCTGTTGAAAAAGTAGCTTATTTGAAGGAGCTCATAGAATTGAACAAACCCCAAAAGGCTAAACACAAGTGATACACACGCTTAAGAGTGTCTGAACAAATGGTATATGACTCAATTGAAGCTGTTCCCTTGATGTGAGATATAGTTTTGGCTTTCAACTGTTGATGATATTTTTAGGGTGTATACTCCTGAGGATCGGCCCTAACCCTTCCCTGTACTGACGCCTAGTATGTCACTGGCTAGACCAGCCACTGATGCTTTACTCCCTTCCCTATTAGAAAATCTCAGGGGCTGCAGGGGATTACTACTCTGGTTATGGAAACCCTGAGGATGGAGGGGTAGACATAGTGTTAAGAAATCTGACCCACTGCTTTAGTCTCTGTGTCAATTATTTGTTGTTCAGGTATCAGACACACACACCTGTAATATATTGACATTTCAGTGTTGACAGGTAAAGAAGTTCTTATGTGGGTAGAGGTATCCCCTCAACCAGTTTTACCTCTCTCCATACAATAGCACTTTGATTTCCATTGGTAGATGGCAATTCCTCTTCATTGATAAGTTGGCTTCTTGTAAATTCCTTCTCTTTCCTTCTGCAGAGCTGCAGTGTGCTAATTTGTACCTTGGCTGTCAGCACAGGCGGGGCTGCCCTGTCTAAACAAACAGCTGTTTAGGTAAGACGGTGTGTAGGCACCTTCTGTTTTGTTTCATTGTTCTTATGGAAATGCTGTCATGATTATAGCATGTACACCCATCAAGCCTTGGAATTGTCACAAGCCGCATTAGAGAATGAGAATTACTATCTAATTTGGTCTTTCAGATTGTCTTACCATCTCTAGGATCTGCTTTTGATATTAGAAATAGCTTAGAGATGAATGCAGTTGCTAAAAACAATACATACATTAATTTGAATGTATGCTCAGGAAGCATTTGGAAGAACAAAATATGCTGTATTATTTAACTGTCTTTGTTGACGAAGGAAACAAGTGTAAAGAGAATAGCTCTTCCTGCTGCTGTTTTTGTTCTTAATATATCAAGAGATTTATCAAACTATGATGTATGTTTTAAATTTTTCCCTTGCATCCATTAAATATATCCTTGGCCTTGGACCAAAACACAGTATTTGTAGAAACAACTAATAGCAAAGTGAGGGTCTGATGATTGGCTGAGAGCTTAAGCAGCCTTGACAAGCATCCAGTTTATCTTGTGGTTTTGGTTCAAAGATGAATGGGGGTGGGGAGGGCAAAGGGAAAGCCTTTTAAATCTAAAGAACAATTTTATAAAAAACAGTCAGCAAATACAGTTCATGTTCAAATCCAATTCAGTTGGTTAGAGATGAAAAGCCTGGTTAATAAATTTAAAACACCTGTATCTTTGGAGACTTGTCTTTTAAAGTTTAGTGTGAGGCTCACATCGTTGTGGGAAAGAAGTAGTAAAGAGAGGTTGTTAATCCCACCATTGCCATTACACGTAAAGAAATGAGGAACTTGGAGCTGGAAGTTGTATATCAAGCCCCACTCCTCCAAGACTGAGCTTAGCGAGGAAATGAAACACTTAAATTCAGAGGCTGAACACATTCTCAAATCAGCTGTCATGCTAGCCTGTGGATCTTTTCTAGTAGGAAGCCATCACAGCTTTACATCCCACCAGACATTAAAGAATTGTCGTTAGAAAATGGCAAAGGGCAAAACCGACCAGCTTATTCAACTTCCTTGTCTTCTGAACTAAATGTTAATTAGTTTGGGACACACAGTTCTTTGGCTCCAGTGTTGTAGCTGTGGGTATGTTGTTCAGCTGTTGCCTTAAACCACTCTGGAAAAACAAAAATGAAAGCTTGCTGGCTCTGCACAGTCATTTGGACTTGGGTATTTCTTGATTTCCTTATGTACCCAGCCCACTTAACTGTGAGAGCAGCATGGAATTGGAGCTTCGCTTGGTGGGAGGCAGGAAGTTTAGCCCTCTGTCTGCAGTCACAGGTTATCTGCAACAAGCTGGTTGTACATTTGTATTGTGATAACACTGGCCAAAGCTGGTGCTTTAATTGCTTACCTGTGTAGCAACAGTTTGGGGGCAAGGGTTGGAAATGGAGTTGCAGTAACAGGTAGAATCTAATGACACAATTACCTTTCAGCCTGAAAGGCGTCTGACAAAGAAATGGAGTGAGATTTTTCTCCCAAACTCCCACCTTTCACTTAAGTTTGAGTCTTTTCCACAACTAAAGAATCACAGAATTCCATAATTGGAAGACTTTAGAGATGCTCTCGTTCAATCCTGACTGATGCGTAAATATCTGTAGTATTCACTTATAGAGAAGAGAACATGGCATAGTGGAAAGAGGGCCAGGGGAAGAGTCAGGAGATACAGGTTCAGATGCTATCCTTTTGATTTTTCTTCACTGACTATTTTTATATTAAATATTTGACCATGTTTTATAGAAGAAAACACACATAGCTCACAACTCCAGAAAGTACAATTGCAGTACAAAAAGCTTATTTACAAGAATGATCCCTTCACGGCACATACTTAGCTGGAGTAGCAGGCCTAGAGATCCTGGCTGGTGTAGTGAAGGTTGCAGGACGGATTTATTTTGTCTGTGTGACCACTGGCAGGTCTCTTCACTTCTCTCAGCCTCAGTTTCCTTATGAGTAACAGGAACATGATCTGTACTAGGCAAATCTTAGAGGGGTCGATTTGAAGGAGATTCAGATGTGTCTCTGGGAGTGTCTGCCAATCACTTGGTAAGTTTTAAGATGCTCTGTAATTGTCAAATAGTTTTTAAAAATTCAGCTGTTGACAAGTGGTTTCTGATGAAGACTATAGCACTCAGTACATATTTGAAAAGTGTATGCTTCTATAGTTAATAACATACATAACTTCCAGAAGGGGAATTCACTACTTTAACTCTGTAGTTTGAAAATACTTCATTATATGAAGGTAAAATTTGCTGTCCTACAGAACTTTTCCCTGTTGATCCTAATTTTGTCCTCTGCACAATATAATCACAGACCCTTGAAATATATACCAGGACACAGCCTCTATCCTTCATCAAAAAGCATTGATTGGAAAAAGTTATTTTCATTGATAGCACCAAAGAATTCTTGTCTTGTCATGTCTTCTACTTCATCTTCCAGCCTGTTGTCCATAAACAATAAAATAGCTAACTTACAGCTATGAATGCAGACTTCCCAGCTGTCCTGGATGGTGTCTTTATTTTAGTGCTGTGGTTTGGCCTCCTGAATTATTTGGAGCTTCACTGAGCACTGCCAGGCTTTGATGGCCATAAGCAGGCAGTACCAACTGCAGGAAGTGCTGCAATGAGAAAGTTATGATCTATTTTATGGGTCAGGTCATTTTCCTAAAGAGCTACCCCCCAATAGCTTGCATAATCAGTAAGTAGATGGTAAATATCCTGTTGTACATACATTTCCATTAACAATCTTAAGCGAAATCTGATCATCAAATAAAAAGCCCAGTTCTAGAGATGAGTTCCACCTCTACAATTGTCCTGCTTCACTTGCTGCCCTTCTACAGGGGCACCTCCTCCTCAGCAAGGCAGCCCCTAGTTATCTCTTCTATGTACCCTCTTTGAATGCTCAAGATGAGATACCATGTAATAGATAGTGGCTTTTAAGGGTAAAAATCAGCATGAGCCCCAGGAAAGGGTTATGGAAGGAAAAGGTTTGTTTTGTAGGCTAGAGACAATATACACACTAGGGTGGATATGGCATTCCTCAGATTCATGAGCAGGCTGCCAGACCCCTCTCCCCCTAGAGCCAGCCTCAGAATTGACTGAGGCACTTGCAGGTAGGAGCTTGTGTGGTTCTTTTACTCTTCCTAGCAGGTGGGTGTTGAAATGATTGTCCTGGAGCTGAGTGTGGTTCATTTCCCAGTCTGAGCCATTTTAGGATATTCTCATGATGGACTCTGTACAAACCAGAGTGATGAGGTTTAGGCTGTGGCCTGTCTACAGCAAAATAAACTACACTATAACTTTGGCTTCTCGGATATTTAACCCCCCAGGCTTTGTCCGAGGAAAGCAGCTTTCATGGGAATGTCCGAGTTTCTTTATTAACCTGCGTTTAACAAATAGAACAATGTACACAGTATAAAAATGAACAGAGCATGAGAGGTATAGGCCTAACACAAATACATAACAGATACACCTTTTTTTTTTTAATCACATATAGCTTAGTTGCTTGGGAAAAAAACAGTTCTGATTGTAAAAATTTATTCTTTTATAATTATTCCACTAAAATTATACAAAGTACATTCAATACTTGAAAATTATGGTAGGGAGCAGAAAAGAATGGCCCTGTGTGGCCTGGTAGTATCATCAGGGTTGGCAAATTTGACAAAGGAAACCCAGTTGTGTTTTGGGAGAGTGGGAAAGTGTCCAGTTGTAAAAATAAAATAAAATAAAAGACTGATTTGTTTAAAAAACAAAAACAAAAACCAGCAGTGAGGATGCCTGGTGCACGTGCACTTTCCTTGGGTACTGTGAGGAGGTTTGGCTGACATGCAGATGCCGATCTGAGGGGAAAGGAGGCTGCCGTAAACTACGCAGGCTCACAGTTGCTGGGCGGCAGGTTTTTATGTTTGAAATACTGCACGACTTGCTGGGGCAGCTCTGCCAGCACAGCTTTAGCCAAGGTTTCTTTCGGTGCCTGGGGGACAGTAGGAGAGAAAAGGCAGGATTAGTGACTTCTGGGGGGGGGGGGTGTTTTATGACATGTGTAACAATGTAAACTGAAAGGACATCGGAAAACAAGACTAAATGCTGCACAATTATAACCAACTGTAGCCCTAAGGAATAAATATGAGAACGTTCCTCCTTGCTTTGTAGAAGTGGGGGACTATGGGTGTGGAAATCTACCTCCATGTCAAGACTTGATTGATACTGTTTTTTTCTTCTCTGTTATAGTGATGACTGAGAAGGGAGATATGGGGAAGGATATATTGGGGAATAAAGGTGATGTAAAAACTAGTTATCAATAAAAGTAAGCAAAATAATATTTACTTCTTGCCTGTACTCTTATTCCTTTCTTTCCCACCTCTAGCATCTTAGATGAATCCTACTGGTCTCCTACCACTCTTCCCTGACCACTCTAAGTTTCCTAAGGAGAGCCCTCAGCCACTGGGCACAAAAGACAAGAGGACATGGGAGGAAGGAAGGGAAAGGTCTATACTTTGGCAAGTAAGTTTTCTAGGAGAGCTAAAGGAAGAGAAAGGGAAGCTTGACTTGGTGCCCAGTCTCTTACAGAACACCGTCTATAGATAAACACTTATAAAAGTATAAGTGACCTAAAATAACACAAGCATTCAAGGCCTATTCGCTGAATGGGAGGCTGAGAGGAGCAGCAGGGAGCAGAGCAGGTTTCACTTTTGAGCTTCCTCCTTGGGCCTTTGGCCTATGAAGTACCTTGCTGTGGGAAATGGACCTTTGCCACTGTTATAGGTAGGGGCCTAGACACAAACCTCAGCTTGGTGTGAGATCCCACTTCATGTCTGACAGGGATCCCAAGGTCATCTACCACTCTCATGTCTCATATATATGAGTGTTGAAATGCAGTGTTAGGCTGACAGGAGGCACTGGTTCTTCCAGCAAGTAGCTTCTCAGAGCAAAGTGAAGAGTCATCATTATCTTAGAGGAGTCTCAGATGTCAGCTCCCAAATATCTAATCCATCTCTTAGATATTAAGCATCCACAGCCCCTTGATCACCTTTCTGCCCTGGATAACTGGCCATTACTGTACTACCCCATATAGCTTTTTATTGGGCCTTATCACACTATTCTCCATTAAATACTTTCCAGCAAAGCACACCATGGATCACTCTTGTGCCCATACCTCTGCTCAAGCTGTTCTCCACACAGGGAGTGCTTTCCCCCTTTCCTCATGCCTATCCATCCTTCAAGGCCTATCTCCAGGCAATCGTCCAACCATGTCGAGCAGTTCCTTTTTCTAACTCCTTTTGTATTTATTGTTTAGACCACACAGTTAATTTATCACACTTTATTATTTATCAGTCATTCATGCTCTCCCACTCATCAGATTATCATGTATATACTTACATATAACATGTATTCTTTTCCTTTCCCCAGGAAAATGCACACTTCTTGAGTGGGACTTTCATTTTGTCTTTGCATCCTCTGTATGTAACACAGTACTCTGCACACAGTAGGTGCTTAAAAATGATTTCATAATTTAATTCTTTTACAAGGGTATGCCTTAGTTCCTGCAGTTAAGACTAAGCTGTCTAGTATTTGTTTTTTTCAGCCAAGGCCTCTGAAGCACAGGGCATGACAGACGGTAGGGCCACAATGCTGCCTTTGAAACCTTCAGCAAACAAATTTCTTGGCCTCTCTTGGCCTCAGTTTTCTCATGTTTAAACGGAGGGAACTGGATTGGATGGTCTTTAAGGTTCTGTTTTCGGTCTAGAGCCAACGATTCTGTGACTGACAGTGAAGTTTAATAAATAAGAGCATTATTTACTAAAAGTCAGAGAGTCCTGGGTTCTAGCCCCAGCTTAGCCGATGATTAGCCGTGTGATTTGAACCAAGTCCTTCTGTTTCTGCAAGCCTCTGTTAATGAGGTTAACTTAGAAGAACTCTTAGGACTGTTCCAGGTGTGACCTTCTGTAACTGGACCAAGTCATAGAACTTTAGAGCAGGAAGGGTAGTCTGGTAATGACAATAGTTAAAACTGCATATACTTTAAGGCTTACAAAGCAATTCACATATATTTATTATCTTATTTGATCCTCATCATAATCCTGTGAGTTAGGTGATATACTGTCTTCCAGATGAAGAACCTTGAGCTGAGAGGAGTTAAGTGACTTGCCCAGGGGCATATACCTAGTAAGTATTTGAGAAGGTATTTGAACCCAGCTCTTCCTGACTTTACATGCACTGCTGTTTTATAGACAATCCCAACACTGATGTCTGAATCTTATTTTCTATACATGTATTTTTCTGCCTTGATGCCCCTATTCTTTCCCAGAGTACCCCTGACCCAAGGCTCACATTGCGGAATTCCCGAAAGGGCACAAACTGCACAATGTCCCGGGCTGCCTCCTCGCCAGTGTGGGAACGCAGAGCACGCGTATCACCGTCCAGGAACTCCATAGCAGCAAAGTCAGCATTGCCCACACCCACAATAATGATGGACATGGGCAGCTTGGAAGCCTGGACCACTGCATGACGGGTCTCGTCCATGTCGCTGATAACTCCATCAGTGATGATGAGAAGGATGAAATATTGCTGCAAGGAAGATAGGTCGAGGAATGAGGTGACAGTACATTGTTCCCAGTTTGCCCCTTCCCCAGATATTTCTCCCTTCTTCCTACTCAAAATCTGGAGTAGGTGGTATTTTCATGGCTTCTGTAGTAGCTTGGGAATATGACCCAATCTCTCCCACAGCCAAACTCATTCCCACCTCTTGCTTTTGTTCATTGCAGGTGGGATAACTGTCCATTACCCAACCTGGAATGCCCTTTTCCCCCTTCTGCTGAGCTAAGTGTTACTTATCACTCAAGGTCCACTTTCTGACTATTCTAGAGCACATAATTATTTTTTTTTACTTTTCTTAGAACCTATACCCTGAACCCCATAGTCTAACACTAATTTTAAAATGTCCATTTTAAAATGCCAAAAAGCTTATTTTTTCACAGCTCAGATGAAATCTCCTCCATGAAGCTTTTGCTGATCCCTCCAGTTGTTAGTACTTTCCTATCAGTCAAACAAGTATATACCATGTGCCAGACCCTGGGGACACAAAGGCAAAAGTGAGCCAGGTCCTGCCATCAAAGACTAACATTCTGTCTGGGGAAATAAAATGGGGGGGGGTGCATTTTGGGGTGGGAGAAGGCACTGGCAGTTGAGATATCAGCAAAGATGAAAAAAGTGACACGTGAGCTGAGTCTTTAAGGGAAAACTAAAGTAAAGGGATTTTAAGAGGTGGGAGTATATTCCAAGTATGGATTAGGAAAGGCAATGTTGTATGAGGAACTTTGAAAGGCTGTTGGCTAGGCTGTTGAGTGCAACAAAAGGAGTATATATAAGGCTGAAAAGGTAAAAAGAGGCCAAGTTGTGAAGAACTTTGGATGCTAGAAGAGTTTATGGTTGATCTAAAGGATGATTGGGAACTGCTGGAGTTTACTGATATGACCAAGCCTGCATTTTAGGAGAATCTTTTTGGCAACTAGATGGAGGATGAACTGGAGTGGGGAGAGACTCAAGGCAGGGAGATCAATTCAATGCATGAGCTCCTGCAGTAGTCCAGGCGAGAAATGAAAAGGGTCTGAACTAGTGTTTCAGGCTGTGAGTGAAGACAAGGGGTTTAAATGGGAGAGACAGTGTGAAGGTAGAAATAATAAGATCTGGTAGCTCATTGATGCGTTTTTATCTGAAGGCAGAGACCAGGTATGGGCTCGTGACCTAGTTAATACATAAAGGTGACTCTGTATACATTTGTCATGGACCTACTGTGTGCCAGGCACTGTGCTAAGAGGCTCCTTCCTGAGCCTAAGCTACCACTTCTTTGTCACTTTTCTTTTCAAATTTGTACTAATAATGGCTCATTTATAACTGCATTATGAAAAGCACTTCACTATATGTAGGGTCTCATTTGATTCTTATGAGGTAGGCAGCACACCTATAAATTATTATCCCTGTTTTATAGCTAGAGTTTTAGGGGGAAATGACTTGCCCAAGGTTATACAGCTAATTGGGGGAAAAGCGAGGGATTGAGTCTTGTGATCTTTCCACCATCCTATGCTGTTTCTACTTAACAGGACACCTGTAGTGTTCAATGCAGGGTCTGAAAGGAGAAGAGACTGACCTAGCCCTCAATTTCCCAATCTGCAAAATGGGGGATTTGGGCTAGATGACCCCCAAGGTCTAAATTCCTCTAAAAAACAAACAAGCAAACAAAAAAAACCTTTCTGGTTACCCTTTATAAGTCTTTTTCTTTCAGGGCTCCTTATCCTTAAAAGGCTAATTCACTGTGTTTGCTTCACATCTGCCTGCTGTAGGATGATGAGGTTTTAGGCAAAGAAAACAGCTTCTTTTAACTAAGGAGCTACTTGGCAGGGACAAGAAGGGCTGTTTTCACTGTCCTGGGAATGAATGAGAACCTGGGCCACAGGATTGTGGATTTGGAGTTAGAAGGAACTTCTGGAGGACCATGGAATCTAAGGTCCTAAGAAGTGGGGTGATTCACCCAAAATCAAACAAGTTGAAGGGCCAAGATTTAAACCTAGGTCTTCTGACACTAAAGCCATTGCTCTTTCCACTACACCACACTGGTTTTCAGGTCCAGGAGGCTGGGCCATGAACAATGAGGATCAGTCCTTCCCAGGCACATACAGATCTCACAAATTCAGTCAACACTGGTCCATTTAGAATGGTCAAACTAAGAACCTTACCACTGGTGTTAAGATGGTCACCAATTCACTCCATTAACTTCTGTTCAACAAACATCTATTAGCACATATGTATAAAACACTGTGCTAGGTACAATTCAGTTTGGATAAGATATCGTCTTTGCCTTCAAGGCTTCTTACAAGTCCAGTGGAGTCTAGTCTCAGAAGCATGGGTGGAACTTCCCAGAAGTTGTAAGTTTTACAGCTGTACATTAAAGGAGGTGTATATACAAGCAGCACAAATTTTATGTGTATATAATTGTGATATTTTTTAGGGCAAAGGGCAAAATCGTCATGGAAATCACTAAGTCAAAGGGTTATATTCTCAAAAATTATGCCACATCTTTCCTTGCTTTTCTTAGTAAAATATATAACATATGGAAAGTGACATGAAACCACAACTGCTGTTAAATTTTGCTTAATTGTTTTTCAGGGAACATGCTTTGGGATTGGGAAGTCTCTGTCATTTTTTTTTAGAGGAATTTCATAAAGAAGGGGGATTACAGAAGACCAGACAACCAAAAGCACAGAGGTAGGAGAGCACAGAATATGTTTGGGAAGACAAAAGTAGGCCAGCTCAGCCAGCTTTTAATTACCAGTGCTGGTAGAAGGGAACAGAAATTTGAAAACATCAGACAGTCTAAAATAGGGTGGGTAATTTAAAGCAGTAGATAATCTGAAAATCATTCATGTCTGTGTCTGTGTATGTAATATACACAAACATACCATTTTTAAACTTGGGCACATTTAGTTTAGGTTTTAATAGAATGTCAGAGCTGGGAGAGACCATTACATCCATCTTATTTTTCAGAGGAGGAAATTAGGAGACTTTCTTAAATTCAAATAGTTAGTGGCACAGCTAGGAGTCAAACTCAGATCTTTTGATTCTGTGTTCTATCCATTCCACCACACTTGAATCCATTTCCCTATATATTAGCTTATGCTTTGTTGTTATTCCATTGTTTTCAGTCATGTCCAACTCTCCATGATCCCATTTTGACTTTCTTCAACTGTGGAAGGAAGCACAGTAAAGTTAAATGTGGAGTCAGGAGAGACTTGGGCTTGAATCCAGTCTCTCTTGTTTATTAGCTGTGTGACTAGTCATTTTACCTTAAGAGACAGCCACCCAGTGGACAGAGCATTGGACTTGGAGTCAGGAAGACCTGAGTTCAAATCCAGCCTCAGATGCTTACTAATTGTATAACTGAACAAGTCACTTAACCTCTATCTGACTCAGTTTTCTCAACTCTAAAATGGGAATAATAATAGCATCTACCTCTTTGAGTTTTGTGAGGATCATGAGATAATATTTATAAAGCACTCTGCAACCCTTAAAAAGCTATCTAAATACCAGTTATTATTATTATTATTCACCTATCTGAACATCAGTTTCTTCATTTATGAAATAGTGATAATGTTTGTACCACTTCACAAGGTTGTTGCGAGGACCAAATTTTTAAAAATATATGTAAAATACATATAAGTGCTAATAAATGAGTTGTGATGATCTTTTAGTTGACTGTTATGTGCCAGGCATTATGAAAGATCGAGAGATACAGACAAAAAAAAGAAAAAGACGACAACATGCGCACAAATATGTCCCTAGAAATAAATTCAAGGTAAGCGGGGAGAGACAGGGCCGGGCTTCTGGCCAAAAAGGCGATGCCTGAGCAGAGTTTTGAAGGAGACAAAGGCTGCTCAGAGTGAGAGATGCGGAGGGTGGTGAGTGCATTTCAGGTACAGAGTGTGGGGACAGTAATTACAATGTGTGAGGAAGGGCAAGGCGGACAGCTAAGATGTGAGCTTCCTCCCGCTGAGGTGGCTGGTCTTCTAAGCACCAAAGGTCATAGGACCTTTGTGATCCTATAAGATTGCATGGAGATACCCCTCTCCTTCTGCAAAACAGTAATAAATCCTGCTCAACCAAGGGAATATTAACACGCTTATTCTGAGCACTGTGTTTGCAACAGCAGGGAATGGGCAAAACAACTGTTTAAGAGAAAAGAGGAAGACTGCCGCAGATTTCACATAATCCAGAATCAGGGATCCTTAGCCTCTAGGTAGGGCAAACTAAGTGGGGCAATGAATAGAGTGCTGGGTCTGGAGTCAGGAAGACTCCTCTTCCTGAGTTCAAATCCTACCAGACATTTACTAGCTGTGTGAACCTGAGCAAGTCACTTAATCCTATTTGCTTCAGTTTCCTCATCTGTAGAAGGAAGTGGCAAACCACTTTGCCATTTGTCTTTGCCAAGAAAACCCCAAATGGGGTCACAAGTCTGAAACAACTGAATATAACAATAGCTTCTAGGTATTCTCTCACTGGGTCTAAGCTGAATCATCATAGAGCTATTTGAATTTCTCTGCATGCATACCATACTTCATGGATGTTCTCTTAGCAGCTGCAGCTGGTAAGGATAGCTTCTCCTAGGCAGCTGCAGAGCTGGATGTGGCCTGGCTCCAATCACAGCTATTTAAGCATCTAGCAGGGGGATGAAGGGTTGTAGCTGCTGAAGACTGATACGGGAGAGCCCACAAACCCAGGGTTTAAGTGGACTCCAATTTGAGATCATAATTTTTTTTTTTACTCTTGCAAAGTAGTGCAGCAGACTTCATTTCTATTAACTCTTTCGACAAAGGAGGAAATAAAATATAAACAAATATATTTATAAATATCCATTAAGTAAATAAAATATATTTATAAATATGTGTATTTATAAAATAAATATAATATAAATAAAATAATAAAACATAATTTATCTCCTCCCCCTCCCAACTTTGCTATTGTTGTTGAGGGCACCACCAACCACCCAGGCTTTCAGTTATTATTAGTGTTATTAGTGTTATTCTTGACTCCTCTCTTTCCACATTTCAAATCTGTTGCAAAAATTTTTTTTTACCTTCACAATATTTATTTTTCCCACAGAGGTCCGCTGAACCTCTTACCTAGACTACTACAATAGCTTTCTAATCGGTCTCCTCACCTTTCAAGTGTCCCCACTCCAAACCAGCCTCCACTCAGCTGTCAAAGTGATTTCCTAATGTCATTCCCCCTACCAATAAACACCAGTTTATTTAAAAAATTTAAAAAACCTTCCACAACCCGGGCCTTTCCAGTCTGGTGCTTCCTTCAATATACTTTACAATCCAGTGACGTTGGCCTTCTTGCTCTTCCTTACAAGATATACTATTCTCCCTACAGCCTGGCTGCCCCTCCCATGCCTCCACACCTTTACCTTCTAAATTCCCTCAATATTTGGCTCAGATACCACCTTCTGCAGAAGACCTTTCCCATTCCCCCAGTAGTACCATACCACTGAAATTACCTTTGAATCTACACTACACAGAACAAATCCTCTTAATAAAAGGATTTGTTCTGTGAAGTTTGGATTCAGTCAGGGGGCTACACTTGAGGGCCTGGCCTCAAGGCTGCGGGTTCCCTATCTTTTCCTCCAAAGTCCACAGCACCAAACTGCTTATGTTGTTAAAGAGTTAAATGAAGGGAGACCAAGGCCTTCTTACTACCACATATGCTGGATTGCTTCACAAGATAATATTGCCCAATTTAATTCAACCAGCATTTATAAAGAGTGCCTCTATCTCTAGTGCTAGGCAGGCTGTGGTGCCAGGATGCTCAGCAGTGGGCCTGTGGTCATTAAGTAAGTGCTTTGAGGCAAAGCTGAGGATAAGAAAAGCAGTGAAAATTACCCTATTATTAGCTCACTTTAAGGTTTACAAAGTGTTCTTCAGAAGGCCAACTAAATGTCCCGTTATTTATGTACATACATGCACTGTACATACACACAGATCCCAAAGAGATGAAGGCAATATCATTAACCTATTACTCAGCATTTTGTTAACCAGAACTATTCATTTAGTCAATTCAACAATCCCCTTTAAGTTGTTCACTCAATCATCAGTTCATATATTTGATAATCACTCATTCATCCAATCAAAAAATGTTAATTGAGCACCTACCATGTGTACCCAACACTGTCCTGTTAACCAGCATCCTGTGTTTTATTAGCAGAATGAAAATTGCTGATGAAGACTCTGAGGCCATGAAATGTCTAAAAGTGCCTCTTGAATTATTAAAGATAATTCGTAGTCTAGTTCTGGTGTATTCACTGTATCTCAGTCTTTGAAATTCAGTGATCCGGGTATGGATCAGTCAGCTGGACTAGAAGCATCCTGAGGCTGAGCTCTTCATATTCTACCACAAGTGGCTTCTGTCAAGTGCTTCCTTTATTCTCTTCCTTCCCCCAATTGGGAAATAGCTGCTGAGGGGAGTTGAGCTGATCCCAGATCTCTGACTCTACTACTTAGTAATGAGAGCAGAGCTGAATCTCAGGCTGTAATAAAAGGGATAGCTAGTCTGAAGGCCTCTGAAATGCTGCTGTCATTTGAGAAAGATGAAAAAAAGAAAGCAAAAACAGCTTTCTGCGATCAGAAAGAAAATTAAGTGGGGCAGGGTTTGAAGGGGCCTGAAGACAAGAGAATGTCCCTCATTCCTATCCCACCCCCTTCTAACATTCCTGTTCTACCAGGCATCTCGCCGAAGGCCCTAAGAACAGATGCAGCTGAGCCATGTCATTGACAGATGGTCACTGGTTGTTGCCAATTTATAAGGCTTCATCTAGGGACTTGTGCTCAGCTCTGCATGGGGTTGAGTCCCTAGAGGTTAACTATCTCAGCCTCTTAAGATCTGTTGATGCTTTGGACTCCCTGGGACACAGTGACCCTGCTTTGTACAGTCAAATGAGGGTTCCTCTCATTTTACTAGATCAGAACCATATCTACATCAGACATTTCTCCTCCAAGCCCTTCTGACCTGTAAAGACCTCAGGCATAATTAAATAGGCATAATTACACTGAGTCCCTTTTGGAATTCCCATGGAGATGTGAATGAACTAAAGTGAGAGTCAGCATGATATAGTGGAATGAACAATGGCAACATATGAGGAATTTTAATATATATATATAAACTAAAGTGATTTCCCAATAGATAAAAGTGATAAAAGGATGTGGGAGCCCCTCCCCAGGGGGAGACAGTAAGGGAAAAATGACCCAAATTCATTAAATTTTCAGAAAAAAATGCAAGCCACCAGCAACCATAGTACCCGAAGTCACTAACTGTAAGAGAAATGCAAATTGAGACAGTTGTGAGGTTTCATCTCATATCTTAGATGAACAAAGAAGACAAAACAGAATGATGAAGGCTGAAGGGGCTGTGGGAAGCACTGTTGGTGGAAGAGCTCCAATCATAATGGAAAACAAATTGGAATTATATTAGAAAAGTCACCAGATTGTTCAGACCCTTTGATCTGCATGCACATTCTAGTAATGGGCACATACCCTAAAGAAATTAAAGAAAGAAAGGTCCTATATAAGGGTGAGCACTGAAAAGAGCCCTGGCTTTGGAGTCAGAAGACCTAGCTTCATATCCCATATCTGATGTTCACCAGCCAGTGACCTTGGGCAAATCACTTAATCTGCCTGGGCCACCATTTCCTCATCTGCAAAATCAAGAAGTTAGGGTATATGGTCTCTGAAGTCCCTTACAAGCTCTAGATCAGTGGTTCTCAACCTTCCTAATGCTGTGACCCTTTAATACTCGTATGTGGGCAGACCCTCCTGGAGACGGATGGAAGAGTGGTGTCTCAGTTCCTAAGACCATCAGTAATATGTGTTTTCTGATGGTCATAGGCAACCCCTGTGAAGGGGTCGTGACCCACAGGTTGAGATCCGCTGCCCTAGATTCTTCATATGCCTATGCCATATATACCAAAATATTCTGTGTAGCAACTTTTGGGTGTAATTACCACAAGACTAGAAACGGTAATTGCCCAGCCATTGAGGAATGGTGATACAAACTGGCATGTGAATAGTATATGAATGAGTAACGGGACATAACTATGCCATAAGAAATGATGAAAGAGATGGATTCAGAGAATCCTGAAACTTAACTGATGCAAGAGTAAGGTGAGCAAAACTAGAATACCTTAGACGGTAAATCACAAATAATCGCAGTAATGTAAAGGAAAGCAATACTGGAAGACATCAGAACTCTGAATAATGTGGTAGCCAGTCTCAATTTCAGGTGATCTATAACGAAGCATAACTCCTTCCCTTGGCTGGAAGATATAGACTGTAAATGTTGAATAAGCGTAACCTGTATTCGTTTGTTTTGCTTACCTATATTTCCCTGTTGTAAAGAAGAAATCTATGTAGATGTGTGGGAATAGCAAGTGCCATTGCAAAGTGACTGATTTTTTTTTAAGTAGCAATAAAACATTAATTTTGATATTTTTAAAAGAGCATTGGCCAGGTTGCAGAGAAACAGGCACACTGGCATGCTATAATGTAATTAAAATAAACAAGGAATGTAAAGAAACCTGCAAAGACCTTTATGAAATAATGAAAATTTTCACAAAGCAGACGTAGAAGAAAAGAGTACACCCTAACAACCACCACAAAAAAGGAAAAGTGAACAAGAATGGATGGACAGAGAAACCTGATGGAGACTTGAAGAATTAGAAGTGGGGGAACTATGAGTGTAGAGTACCATTTATGCCACCATAAATTGGTGTTTTCAGCTGAGTTTGCTGAACTCTTTTTGGTTTTGTTTTAGTTTGTTAATCTTTGTAATGGCTGAGAAGGAACAGAGTTGGAAAAGAGTGTGACTTTTCATCCAGAGATTATACTACTAGGTATGGACCCCAAAGAGGTCACTGATTAAAAAGAAAATCCCCATATACACCCAAATATTGCTTTTTTGGTAGCAAAGAATTGGGAATAAAGTAGATGCCCATCAGTTGGGTGATGATTAAACAAACTGTGGTACATGAATGTAATATCACTGAAAATAAAATTGAATTTTAAAAAGATACAGAAAAGCAGAGGAAAAACTTACATGAACTGCTGCAGAGTTAAAGAAGTAGAGCCAAGAAAATAATGAATAACACAGCAATCACCATAAAAGTCAATGTTGCAAAATTACAAAGAACAAGCATCTCTCCAAAGAACAGATATGAGAAGATACTTCTCTCCATTCCTTTGTAAAAGCGAGAGGTCCACAGCTGTGGAACATTGCATATATTTTTTAGAATCTTATGCATTGGTCTGTTTTGCTGAGTTTTTTTTCTTATTCCCTAATTTTTAAAAAATTGTATGAGATGGCTCTCTGAGAGAGGGGGAAGAAGATGCTGGGAGAAATATAGGTCATATGAAAACAAAATATCAAAATTTAAGAAAAAAAAAGCATCAACAAAAATCTAGTGAATGTAATTAAGAGAACTTTGGGCTGAGAATCAGGAGACCTAGGTTCTACCTCTGGTACTATCACTGCAGTCTGACTTTTGACTTAATTATTTAAATAAACCAGCTCGTCCCAAAGTTATTCATCTCTTAACTGCCAAATCTAACAGCCTTTTCTCAGCCCTCATCTTTCTTGGTCTCTTTGCAGTATATGATACTGCTGATCACCCTTTCCTCCTGAACAACCTCTTCTTGGGTTTTCATGATACTGCTCTCTCCTGGTTCTCCCCTTGTCTGTCTGCTCCTTCTCACTCTTCTTTCCTGGCTTGTATCCATATCATGTCCACTGAGTATGCTTTTAGGCTCTCTCCTTGGCCCTCATCTCTAATAGCCTTATTGTCTCCCTGTCTCAACCCTCTCTCCACTCCAATCCATCCTTCAGTCAGCTGCGGAAGTGATTTTTCTGAAGACCTGATAAAGGTCTGACTGTAACACACCTGTTGCCTACTTGATAAACTCTGTGATCCAGACACACCGGCCTCCTTGATGTTTCTCAAACAAACTACTTCACTGTATTTCCTCCAGGCATTCATTGGCTGTCTCCAAGCTTAAAATACTGTCCCTCCTTAACTATGTCTCCTACCTTCTTTCCATTCCCCAAGAAAATTCCACCTTCTACAGGAAGCCTTTCCTGGTCTCCTTAATGCTAGTGCCTTCCCACTATCAATTCTTTCATTTTTCTGTACACAGCTTGTCTGTACATAAGTTGTTTGCATGTTCTCTCCCCTATTACACTGTGAGCTCCTTGCATCCCCAGGACTTAGCTGTGGCGCTTGGCGCGTAGGAAATGTTTACTGACTGAATGACCCCTTTCCTCTGAGATCATCTTCCATATATACGCCGTGTGTTCATGTTGTCTCTTCCATCAGAACGTGAGTGCTTTTTGGGTACGGAACATTTTTGATGTTCTTTATTTCCCCAGTGCTTAGCACCCAGCACATAGTAAGCACTTAAGTGCTTGCTGACTGACTACCCTTCTTTTGGCCTCAATTTCCCCATCTATAAAATAAGGGGATTGGACTGGGTGATGTTAAAGATCCAGTCTAGCCTCACCCTCTGTGTTTGTGAAAGTGCTTTATCTGAATGCAGCTACCATTCCATGTTTTAGGGACTGATTTGTTATTGGAGAGCACCTAGTGGGAGAAGCTTGAGTGGCAGAGGAGGCTTAGAGCAGAAGTTAACTTGGGGTCCATTAACTTGGTTTAAGAAAAATATGTTTGGATAATTATTTCAATAAATTGATTTCCTTTGCAATCTAGTGTGTTTTGTGTACCTAAAAACATTCTGAGAAGGTTTCCCCTGATTGATGAAGGGGTCTGTGACACATACAAATATGTTATGAACCTTCTTGCCTACAAGAACTGTGTTCATGAATCACGTATCTGAACAGTGCTGATCTCACTGCATCCCACACCTAGTCACTCCAAGACTGGTTCTGCAGTGCTGATTGCTACCATCAACAAGTCATGCTGATACTGTGTTTGAGGGTAGTGGTGAGTTGCCTTTTCTAAGGAATAAGTCTGTGAGTCTGCAGTTAGGCCTGCTTAGAAAGGAGAAAGAAAAAGTCAAGCTGTTACAGCTAGAAAACCTAAAGCTAGCTCATCCTTGGCACATCAGAGGCTGACTGTAACTTTAGCCTCTCCCTACCTACTGGCTCTTTCCCTCATACCTTCAAACATGCCCAAATCTCTCTCATCCTTAAATAACCTTCACTAGGCCTTACCCTTAACCCATTGGCCTTTATCTCTCCTCCCTTTCTTAGCCAAACTCCTTGAAAAAGGATGTCTATGTTTGCTGCCTCCACTTTTCTCAGACCTTAACCCTTTGCAGTACAGCCTCCAATACCATCCAACTGAAACAGCTCTCTCCAAAGTTACCAAGGATAATCTGAACTGCCAAATCCAATGTTCTTTTCTCAGTCTTCGTCCCTCTTGTCTCATCTACTGCATCTGATACTGCTGACCAGCCTCTCTTCCTGGATACTATCTCTTGACAGTATTTTCTCCTCATTTTCCTTCCTACCCATCTGACTATTCCTTCTCACTCTCCTTCACTAGTTTGTTATCATTTTCTCCAACTGTTAATACTCCTGGAGACTCTGTCCTAGGCTGTCGTGTCTTTTCCCTCTACACTCAGTAACTTTATCAGCTCCCACAAGTTTTAACTATCATCTCTATGCAAAGGGCTCATAAATCTATACATCTAGCTCCAGACTCCCCTGACCTTTAGTCCCGTATTACCAATTACCTACTGGCCATTTCATACTATGTTCTGCAGATAAACTCAACACACCCAAAAATCATCCTCCCCCTCTTCCATACATCTCTATTCCTATGATTTCTCCCAGGTTTGTAATCTTGGCATTATCCAGGAGTCCTCATTAATTCTCACCCCCACATACAATCAGTTGCCAAACCTTACTGTTTCTACTGCCCCAACATCTGTGCAATCCAACCCCTTCTCCATTCACACAACTGCCAAATCAGTTCAGACATTCATCACCTCTTACAAAGATCATTCCAGTACCTTTGTAGTGTTGGACTTCTTACCTCACATATCTCCCACTCTAATCCATCCTACACTTGGTGGCCAAAGTAATTTTCCTAAAGTGCAGGTCTGACCTGTCCACTTACTCAATAAACTACAGTGACTATTGCATCTAGAATCAAATATAAACTTCTTTGGCATGGAAAGACCTTCACAACATGGCCCTAGACTATCTTTCTAGACTCATTGTACATTACTCCCCCTTCTACATCCTAAATAACACTGCAGTCTGACCAGGCTGGCCCCCCTATACCTCACATATGATCCACCATCTCCTTTCTCTGTGCCTTTGCACAGGCTGTAACACATGCCTAGAGTCACTCCTTCCTTATATCCACTTCACAGTGTCCCTGCCTTCATTTGTTTATATTTCTCTTTATATGTTTATATTCACTTTATATTTTCGCTATACATTTTATGTACTTGTGTCTCCCATTAGAATGTAAACTCATTGAAAGAGATTTTATTCTTTGTCTTTGTATCCCCTGCACCTAGCACAGTGCCAATATTTACTAAATACATGCTGACTGATGACTTAGAAGTTACTTAGTTCAACTCCTTCATTTTGCAGATGAGAAAACTGAGGTCTAGAAAGTTAAGTGACTTGCCCAAAGTCACAAGCCTGTCAAGAGAAATATAAACAGACATACCTGCCCTGCTGGCCTCCAATGTTCTTGTTCACAAAGAAAGTTTGGATGGAACTTGGAGCCTCTGTCTCCAATCCTTTCTACTGCCAGGTGACCCTACTGGTCATAGTTTAACAATAAAGTGAGATCCCAGCACACCTCTGGTTTCTCTGGTCCAGCAAGCCAGTAAGACCAAATCATCCAGAGATGGCATGTAAGGCTTGAAGCCCTCACTGCACAGCACCTGGGCTAATATTGCAAGTTTAGATTGTACCCTCTTCCCCTAGTCCCTGTGAATCTGTGAGGAAGAGAAATGGGGATACAAAGCATTGGGTAGGATAGCTCCCCTTCCAACCCGGCTCCATCTTTATTAACATTAGAATGTAGGTAGTTGATTATTTACCATGGCTGCCTGTTGCTCCGTAGCATGAGCAGCAAAACGAGCTACATGATTGACGATGGGAGAGAAATTGGTAGGTCCATAGAAGCGAATATGGGGTAGGCAGGCTGAATACGCCTGGGCAATGCCATCCACACCTGAAACACAGAGAGCCTTGTTATGGAAAACACATATGAACACAGGCACCTAAGAATCACCAGGGTCTCTGGCTTGAAATAACACCCCATCCTGAGAGTTAACTGATTGAAATAAGGCATTTCTAGGATTTTTTTTTTTGTCTCCATCTTTTTGCGTCCAGACCATTGATAAAAATCAATGGAGGGAACTCCTACTGTGAAAACTTCCTATCCCCTCATTGATGCAGATTATCAGTTCATTTGTAGCCTTGGGAAAATGTTTGGGGCACAGAGAATAATTTTACCCATGCCCATGGAGCTAATGGTGTCAGAAACAAGTCTTGCATCCAGTCTTTCTGACTCCAAGGCCAGCCTTCCTCTCTCCTATGGTGATAAACTGTAAGCTTCCAGAGGACAGGAACTTTGAGATGTGTGTGTGTGTGTGTGTATGTGCGTGTGTGTGTGTGTGGTTTTTTGTTTTTTACCATATCCCTGCTGCCTAGTGCAATGCCTTAATTAGATGTTTGTAGAGTGAATGAATGAGTGTGCCATGTTGCCTCGACTCCCAGGTTATGAAAATAAAAACTAAAAGTTGTACTCATATCAGGACATCAACATTAAAAATTCTCCCACTGAGCCCCAAGTTTGCTCTACTTTCTTACAGAAACCTGGGAAGACTTGTATAAACTGATACAGAGTAAAGTGAGCAGGGCCAGAGGAACAATTTAGACAGTCATACTTTGCAATGTAACGACATTGTAAAGACAAGCAACTTTGAACAAAGACTTATGAATTCTATGCGATGCAATGGCCAACAGGACTCCAGAGGACTGAAGAGGACTGCCACCTATTTCCTGACAGAGGGGAGGTAAGATGAAGGAGTAGAACGAGACATACATTTCTGAACATGGCAAATGTGTGGATTTGTTTTGCTTGACTGCTTATTTGCTACAAAAGCTAGTGTTTTTCTATCTCTGATTAGGGAGGAGAGAAGAGAAGAAGGGAACTTGAAGAAGTGTCGATGACCTTCTACATCTATACCTTCCCCCCCCCCCCAAAAAAAAGGTCATTGAAGCATCTTCTAAAAAGTGCAAAGAACTATTGTGCTATAAGAAATGGGGAGGAGATGGACTTCGTATTTACCTGGAGAGGCTTATACAAACTGATGCTAAGTGAGAAGAGCAGAACCCGGAAAAATTTGTACACAATCACAGACACATCATATGTGTGATGACCAACTTTAATAAACTGGTCTCTTCTCAGCAACACACAGTTATAAGACAACTCTACAAGTCTCAGGATGGAAGGAGATGTCTACATTCAGAGAAAGATCTAGAAAGAACAGAGTTTAAATGGAGACTGAAGCAGGCTACATGCTATCGTTCTTTTCCATGTTTGGTTTTGTTTCCTTTTTTCCCATTGTTCACTCAACTGGTTACAGCCCCTCTATACAACCAGACTAATGTCCAACGTTAAAGTATTTGCAGATCCTATACTTGATTGTATGCAGGGGGAGGGGAAGAGAGAGGGGAGAAATTTTTAAACTCAACGGATTGTGGAACTGAATCTTGTAAACTAAAAGTAAATAAAGAAATTAATTTTTTATAAAGTGCATAGAACAGAAGGGATTTTGAAAGAAAACAAGCAAGTAGCACAACTCTGAAAGGAACATGTTGAATTTATTATATACTTTTTTTAAAGTAAGCTACAGGTAATAGATTCGCTGGTTCACATATAACCTTCTTCTATTCTACTTTATATATGGAAACAGTCTCTCTTTTTAGTGTTAAATTCAGAATTCAAAAATACAATAAAATCAAGAGGCCCCAGCTTCTGCAATGCCAGTCAGGCTGATCAAATACCAGTCACTTCACACCTATACTCACGACCCCCAGCATTTATTCTTGCCAGATAAATGGCTATTTCCTAAGCTGCTTTCTAGGCTGTCAAAATAGACATTCTGTGCTGCCTCCCACCTGTCCTGCTCCTTCCGATTCATCCTACACACCACAGTGCAAATTGTCTTCCTCCGTTTAAATGACTAAGTGCACTTCACAGCACTGCTGCTACCCAAGGTAAACACAACCTGCTTGCTTAGTGGATGCAGTTGTTTAACTTACAATCTTGAAACTTCTGTAGCCGCGCAGTCTGGGGATTAGACTGCAAGATCAGAGGTCTGTTGAATGTGCTTTATGCTAACTCTAGGTTCATAATAAAGGCTTTCGATGTAGAAGGTCATCAATAATCTGAGCAGTTCATGGAAAAGAGCAATACACGTGGAGCCAAAGACTGTGTTTGAGCTCTAGCTGTGACACTTACCCTATCTCTTTGGGCCTCAGCTTCCTCGCCTGCAGAATAAGGACACTGAAATTCTATAATCTCTGTGGTATGTTGAAGCTCTAACAGTCTATGAGCTTACTTAGTCCTTTCTCCTACTTTAAAGGCAAGACTAGATTCAAGCAAACTGTCTTCCCTGATACTCTGTGCCCTCGGAAAATAAACTCAAAGTCAGAAGTGTGAGCTCCAGTGACAGACTTTGTAACTGAGGGACACAAAAGGTTTACATGCCAGATCATTTCCCCAAGTATACATTTGGAAGTATCTCTATTACAATTGCATACAGCAGAGTCAGAATGGCCTCAATCTGTAGTCTCTGTGGAAGGCAGGCAGTTGTCTTACATGCCAAACCAACCCCCTCCCCCCCCCCCAGTGACACCCTCTAAAGGAAAATGATGGAGGGATATTGACAATTTGGGAAAAACACACATACACAGGAGGTTATGTAACTGGCTGGATACTTAGCAAGGCTTTGCTCAGCTTGAACAGCAAGGGACTCATTGGTGTGGGTGTGCTATTTAAACAGACTCGATGAACAGTCTGACAGGTCTTCTACCCGACTTACAGTAAGTAACACCCTCCCCTGCTACGAGAACTAAGCCCAACACCAAGAACACGTGAGTTCTCTGGGTTAGAAGGGTCTTGATTTCTTAGGCAGAAAGAAGAAGCATGATCTAACAGAATGAACACTGGATTTGGAATCTTGGATTTGAATTCAGATTCTGTGACTTATTACCCATAGGAGCTTGAGCAAGTCACTCTCCCATCCATTCCCCTTCCTCAAAGACTTTACAGGAGGTATCTTAGAGGCCTTTTAGTCTAACCCTCTAATTTTACAAGTGAGGAAACTGAGGCACAAAAGTAATTAATGCCAACAATAAGTGAATATATTTCACTCTTAAGACTTACAAAGAACTTTACAAATATCTCATTTGATCCTCATGACAACTCTAGAAGGTAGTTGCTATACCCCTATTTTAGAGGAAAGTAAGGCAGACAGCATATAAGTGACTTGACTTAGGGTCACATAGTCATTAAGTTTCTAAGGCTGGATACAAACTCAGGTCTTCCTGACTCCAGGTATGGGGCTCTATCTACTGGGTTATCTAGCTGCCTCAAATAATAATAATAGCAGTAAAAGTAGCTGGCATGTATATAATGCTCTAAGGTTTGCAAAAGACTTTATATATGTTATATCTCATTTGCCCAAGGTCACTTAGCTAGTATTAGTATTTGAATTCAAGTCTTCCAGACTCCAAAAGTCCATTGCCTCTTTTGCTACAGGATATTGCCTTTCTTACTTCTCTTCCAAAGTCAGGACACTGACTTTTCCCCACATTTATATACTAAGAAGTTATGTAGGTTCCCATTCTGTCCAGACCTCCCTCCTCTAGGCCATGGTCACTGGTAAGACTAATTGTTCTCTGAAAGAGTAGAGTCTTGATTATAAGAAAGTCAAGCCCACTATTATATACCCCTCTGACTTGAAATCTGTCATCTTCTGATGTTCCAGGGTTCAATCTCCTGCATGGCTGGCCTGTCTCTTCACATTCTCCTTGCCTTTTTCTTTCTTGATCTCTGAAGTCCTTCAGAGAAGAAATGCCAAAGGTACCTGTGCTGAGTCTCTGAGATTAGACCCACAGGTACATTTTAAGAATCATAAAAATTAAAGCTGGAAAAGAATTTAGGGATAATCCAGGCATAGACAGACTCCTAGGTGGAGAGTTTAAAGAGATCTTAAGGGTCATCTGGGTCAACTCCATTATTTTACAGATGAGAAACCTGAAGCCCAGAAAGGAAAGTTACTTTCTTGAGATCATGAAGGCAGTAGTAAGTCCAAGACGCATAACCAAGTTCTATAATTCCAAATTCCAAAGCTCTTTATACTATTCATGCTGCCTTCTCAATCCTTTTTATTTCATAGATTGAGAAGCTGAGACTCGGTGGGAAAACTCACTCACTTGTGGCCTCTTAGCTAGTTCAGGTGAAGGCCAAGAGTATAATTTAGAAGGGCATCTTTATCTTGTAGGAAGAATACTGCCACAGAAATTGGGAGGATTCTATTCCTCTTCTATTCCTGCCTTTGGCACCAAGTTGCCCTGTGACCTTACAGCAAACTCCTTACCATATCTGAACTTCTGTTTCCTCATCTGCAAAATGGGGCATAATAATACTTCCCCTACCTACCTCACTGGTGTTTTGTGAGAATTAAGTGAGGTTATGTGAATTAAATCTTGGTATATGCAGGTAAGGTACAGTTTTCTTACTGGTACCTAGCTTCTGTGGTCAATGTGGAAAACATTTCTTTTTGCCTGCACCTTGGTCTTCTGCAAAGACAAATCACATCAGCATTATCTGATACAAAGGGCAGCAGTAAAGTATATATAGGGCATATAAAAGTATATAAAGGGCAGGGACTGTCTCACTTTTATATCTGTGTTCCTAGTACCTAGTGGCACATAATGAACGTTGAATAAATGTTTGATTAGTTGGCCATTCTTAGTAAGCACTTGACAAATACGTAGTAAGTTCAATAAACAGTCAAACATTCAACAATATCTTTGCTATTTCCTCTGACTCATGGTCCATGTTCCCTGTTCCTTGGGAACTGTAGGGTCTTTGGAACCCTAGATAGCTTAGAATCTAGGGGGTGGATTGAAGTAAGTAGAGAAGAGGATGAAAGATCCTGAGGGGTAGGTGGAGACGGGGACAGAATGTATTCCTAGCTGGCACCAATCTCTCCAGCTGCCTGTCTGTGCTAATCAAAAGTCCTCACCCCCTAGTGACAGAAGACACCCAGCGGGTGTTCAGAGCTCTCAAGATCCCAGACACAATTGTCATTTCTGCCTGAATCATGCCAGACAAAATTGCTCTGTTTGGGGCCTTAGAAAACAATGGAGCAGGGGGAGGAGGAAGAAAGCATCAGTGCCATCCATGTACATAGTGGGGGCTCAGATATGATGAAGCATCATTGTATAATGTGACAAATGCTGAACTAGGAATGAGGAAACCTGGGTTCTCCTCCTGGCTCTGTATCTAGCTCATTATGTAACCTTAGCAAATCACTTCCTCTCTGTGTTCCCTAGTTTTATTTTATATAGAATGAAAGTGAAGGATAAAATAATTTCCAAAATGTTAACACAGAGTAGAGAGTGGTACAGCAGAAAGAAGGTGGTATAAAGGCAGCATGCGGCGGAAAAAACCCTGGGCTTGGAGTCAAGAGAGACATGGCCTTGAATCCCATCTATTCAACTCTCCTTTAGTCCACAGGCAAAGAACCACCTCCTTAAGCTTTATTTTCTTCCTCTGTAAAATGGGGTTGCTACTTCTAGTACCTACTTCACATCCTCTGTGATGAGGAATTGGGATAACACATGTTGTCAAGGGACATTTCAATGTCAGTTGCTGTTATTATTCTAAAGTCTCATCCAGGTTAATTAGAGTGTAAACTCCACAAGGGCAAGAATTGTGTATCTTATTCATAGTGTTTAGCATAGTACCTTAGCATACATCAGGCACTTAATATTTTGTGAATGAAAAAATGAGGATTCAATGATTCTATTAATGAAAATAAGAAAAAGACAAAGAGAATCCCATAATAGGCAATAAGAAAGGGAAGGAACCAGAAATCCTCCCCTGGCTCAATAGGACATTAAGAAGTTGGATTTGTTGGGGTGGCTAGGTAGTGCAATGAACAAAGTACCAGCCCCGGAGTTCAAATCCAGCCTCAGACACATAACACATGCACGCACGCGCGCGCGCGCACACACACACACACACACACACACACACACACATACCCCTAGTCATGTGACCTTGGGCAAGTTACTTAACCCCAATTGCCCTACCTTCCTACCTCTAAAAAGCAAAAAAAAAAAAAAATTTTTTTAAAGAAATTGGATTTGTTTTCATTTGATCCCATCCCTAGGACTTACCTGAGCAGAAGGGGTTGGTAGGGTTGAAGTTGATAGCAAACTCATGAGAAACCTGAAAGCCAGAAAAAAAAAATTGCTATTATACTAGTCCCTCCCCTCTCTACTTCCTATTGCCTATCCCCTGGCCAACTAGGATGGAGACCTAAGAAGTAGGTGGGAATTTGCTTTCAGAGAGGTGACTGGAACTACATGGGAAGGAAATAACCAGAATTTAACCTTTAAAGGCCCTCCCTTCAATGGTACCTCCCTAATAAATACCATAGTACCTGGTTCTAAAAGTGTCTTAGTCTCCAAAGAGGTTTGTATGATTCAAACCCAAGTCACTTCTTTGGGGGTGGGGGTGGTCTGTGTAATTCAAAGCCCAGTCCTTCTCATGGGTCATGGTCATTATCAGTCTCCTAGGAAAGGCTGAAGCAATGGCCAATGACCATTCTGCAAATGGCTCAAACACCTAACTCATGTTTTCACAAAGTCATGTTCAGGCCACTTAGGCAGGGTGTTGGGAGTCAGTCCATTCCCCATTACCTTTACTATGATAATCCATAAACCCTTTAGGAACCCAACCAGGGCAAGGAATGGCACTGATACTGAGGAGACAGGGAGAGGAGAAATGGCCAGCAAAAGAGGAAAGCTCCCCTGAGGATGATGGTTTCTTCTGAAAACTAAGGGGATAGAGAGCCTGCCTCAGACTGAAATATGTCTCTGAACTGGGGAAAAAATCGGAATATCTGGGTCAGTCGGTTGGTTGGTTTGTTTTTGGCTTTTTCCCTTTTCCCTTGACTCCTTCCCTCTATTTCTGGGGAAGCAAAGGCAAGATGCAACTTTAAGAAGTAGTTTTGTCCATCTCTTTACCTAAGAAGACAGGAACTCCATCCACACATAACCCTCAGAGTAAAAAGTCCTTTCCTTGACTGGGAGTGCGGAGTGGAGAGAGGAAGGCCCACATCTTAGAAACCTAATCAGACGGTTCTTTGTATGCTTGTGGGTCACCTGGGAAACCTGATCAAACTTTACAAACGTGCTGGCTTCCATGCCAAGCCGATTATGTCTCATGGGGAATTGGAGCCATAAGCCTTTGTCCCAGGGTTACACTTCCTGCTGACTCCAGACAATCAATGGCTCGAGCATTCACCCCACATTGGTCCAGGGCCACTTGGTATGTGAGTTATATAAGTTCTGACTTTCCTAAGCTCTTAGAATAGAGAAGGTGGTGTCTGTCCATCCACCTGGACGATGCTTTTTGGATAAGGTGATCTGGTCGAGTTGTGCAGAGGTTATGCCCGGGCTACAGTTGGGTTTGTCATGTTTTCAGGGGTGGGAGAACGAATTGTAGAAGGAGTGACACTATTCCAGGCTTAGTTCTATACTATTAGTTCTATAAGGCTTATTTTTTATACTATGGGCAATCCTTGGATGACAGGTAAAACAATTATCTGGCAAGGACCTTCCTTTTTGTGCCAACATTTTCTTTCTAATTTAGTATGAATTTAGGCTAAAGTGAATCTATTTTCCAGGCCCATGCTAGGAGCACAATTAGATACCAGACTAGGAAACAACTTTTGCCACAAACAGGTTCCCAAAGGGAATAATTCATATGCAAAGTGTTAAGTTGTAGTCTCTGCTGCTTGTTAACCGGCCGTTTATTGGTCAGAGGCTAGATAAACACCGGATAGGAAGGCCATGAAGAGGATTCCTGCAATGGACCTGACCGGCCTCTGGATTCTGTCCTGATTCTAATGTTCTGTGCTCTAAGGGCCTTTTCAGCTCCAACATTCCATGTTCTAAGGGCTCTTCCAGCTCTTTTATATTTTATAACAATTCCTATTGTCCTCATTGGAACAAATGTTTCTGAAAGGCAAGTGCTGGGTCTTTTCTTTCTCTCACTTCCCCTTATAACCACCTTGTTACCATTCAATGAATACTTAGTGTATTACATGGAGAGAGCAGAGGCCTTTTGAGAACCTATCTTTTCCACTTTAGCTCTGATCCTTCCCCATTCCCTCTAAGGACTCAGAGCCTAGGGGACTTGCTTCCTTTCTCTTTTTACTTCAGCTACTGGGAGGGAGTTGGCTTCAATGGCCTCTGAGGTCTCTTCTAGCTCTAGATCTATGATCCTTAGGATCTTCCAAGGTGTGGTGGGATTTGTAAACTATAGGGAGCTTCCATGCTGATGAAATCATGGGTCCTTCAAGGGAGGGAAGTAGCCTGGGTCTTAATCCTAGCTCTACCACTTAAGCCTGGGAAACCTCAGACAAATCACTTCAACTCTTTGGGCTTTATTTTCCATTCCTTTTAATTTTAGGGGCTGGACTAGTGGCCTCTGAGGCTGCTTTCAGCTCTAGGTTTAGGTCCCAATGAAGGGACCTCAAAAGTTATCTAGTTTAACTGTAGTCTGACTTACACTTCAAGTCTGAAACTTCTCTCCATGCCAATCTTGAGTCATCTAACCTCCATTTGAGAATATCCACCGAAGCTCACTACCCCAATGGACAACCTATTCTATTTTTGAAATGGCCCAATGGACGGGAAAATTTTCCTTTCTCCTGAACCTGAATCTAACTCCCTGCGACTCTCTCCCATTGGGTCTCAGTTCCTGGAACCACAAAAAAGACCCCAAAACCCTAAGTCTATTCCTTCTTCTCCATGATAGCCCTGGATATATTTAATGATGGCAATAATGTTTCTTCTCCTTACCCCACCCCACCTCAATATCTTCTCAAGATTTTGTGTTTGTCTATCTCCTTGACTAGACATTTGTCACAGGCAGGGGGGTCTATATCTTCTCATTCTGTCTCTCCCCACATCATGGCGTAGCCCAGGGAGGGCACAAAACAGGTGCTCAGGAAAATCACACTGATTTATTGTTTTGTCAGTAGACCAAATGACAACGAACCCTGCTAAGTAGTTCCTCCTGAGCCCCCTCACCTGCTCTCCCTTTTCTAGGGCTTTTGGGGGCCCCATGGCTCACAGGGCTCTCTGCCTTGCAAGATGTTCATTGACATTTCCAATGAGACTTTTGTGTGCTAAAAAACATCTTCTTCAGCTCAGTTCTTTGAAAGCATGGGGTGGTCGCCTAGCAACCGGCGCATCCTGAGCTGCCAGCATGATATGTATGGCTCTTATCTTCAGAGATTACTATGGACTGAGCTCTGCAATAACCCTGCTCTGGCTTTTGTTATTGGAGACTGAATGATCCAGCAATGGCAGCCCTAGGGCAATTAAGTTAAGGCTGGTAGTCATGGACGTCCCTCTCACCACATCCTCCCTCCATCTTAGGTAGATAGAAAGTTAGGGCTCAGGAAGAGGTGATGCCTGGTTCCTGAAGTCACATATAAAAACCTCTTTCCCAGAGCTTGGGAAAGGAGATCCTCAGTCTGGAAGCGGCTTGGGAACCAGAGGGCAGAGAAGAGGGAAGAGTACCAGAGAAAAAATGAACATCTAACCTTATCACTTGAAGCCTGGGACACAGGGATAGGGAAATCAGGCAGTTAGCTCTAGGCAGGACTGTGTCACCTTGCTACCCTCACCTTAGGGACTCAGGTGGAACCTGTGAGGATTTTAGGAGCTTTGCTCCCAGACTTCATGTTGGTGCTGGGCTCAAAAAAAACTCCTGCCAGAGGCAAGGGGTAGTGGTGCTGGTGCATGTGCCTAAGGAAGGCTCTCTGCCTCCTGCCAGCCAGGCAAATCAGCATGCTACTCCCCTCTGCCAATGCATTCCAGGGTTGCCACTCAGAGACCAGTCCAAAGCTGCCGGTCACCAACCCATTGTAGGGCACTCAGTCCTCAAGAACCTCAAGCCACCCCTGCCACCCAATCCCCAGAATTCGATAACAAGCCTTCATCTATGCAAAGACAGAGGCCACAGCCTTCCTATATGCCTTTTTTCCTTCAGGTGAGTATCAATTCTTTTCAACTAAAATGAAATCTCCTTGAAAAATGGAACCTGTCTCATTTAGCATCCTCCACAGCTTCTAGCCCAGGGTTAGGCAGACATTAAACGTCCATGAAAGACTGATTGTTTAATTAACCAAGTGGAAAAAGTCTGACCATATTACCTGCCCCATTCAATAAACTCCATCGGTTCCCTATCACCTCCAGAATCGAATACAAAATGTTGTACTGGGCATTCACAGTCCTTCATAACCTGGCCTCATTCACAACATTTCCAGCTGTTTTATACCCTACTCTCCATCATATAGTCTTCCTCCAGTGACACTGGCCTCCTAGCTGGTCCATGGAGAAGACACTATCTCTGGGCATTTTCCTTGGCGGTCTCTCTTGTCTAGAATGTTCTTCCTGTTCAACTCACCCTTTTAACTCCCAATCAACTAAAATCTCGTCTTCTATAGCAGTGGTTCTCAACCTTCCTAATGCCATGACCCTTTTAATACTCGTATGTGGCTGTATCTGCATGTGGGCGGACGCACCTGGAGACAGACAGAGGAGCAGTGTCTCGGTTCCTAAGACCATCAGAAATATGTGTTTTCCGAAGGTCTTAGGGGTCTGTGTCCCCTGTGACAGGGTCATTTGACCCCCAAAAGGGTCATGACCCACAGGTTGAGAACTGCTGTTTCTTTAGGAAGCCTTTCCCAGTCCCTCTTAATTCTAGTTCATTTCTTCTGTCAATTATTTCCTCCTTTATTTATCGTGTCTGGACTTATTTCTTTGCTTATTGTCTCCCCCACTTGCCTCTTTTTATTTCCCCAGTGCTTAGCATAGTGCCTAGCACACAAGTGCTTAATAAATGTCGATTGATTGACTGATTGATTGAAAATAAAAAGAAGCCTGCAGATGGAGAGGTCACAGTCCTGGGGCATTTTCAACAAAGAGATGTCTAGACAAACAATCACGGTGTTCTTTGACAATGAAGGATGAACAACAACAACATAGAATCACATAACTAGAGCTGGAATGGACCTAGAGGCCATTTAATCAACCCTATTCCCATTTCCCAGAGGAGGAAAGTGAAGCCCAGATAGGTAAAGTGGATTATCCCAAATCAAATAAACATCAAAGATCACTGACTCCAAAGTCAGAGCTATTTGCACAGTACCACATCAATAACAGAAGACCCACACCCGACTTGTCCTTACCTTCCAGTCTGGGGGTAACTGGGCGCCAAATCCCAAAGCCGGGAACATTTTATCCCTAAATAGCCAAAGAGAATAAGATGATCCTAAGAAACCCACTCTAGGTGAAATGGGAGGGGGAGGGAAGAAGGGAAAATTGGTGTGGGGAGGAAATCATTGGAAATCTTAATTCATACTTCACTACCTTTGCTTGATTTCTTTTTGGGGCAAAAAGCACTGGAAGGTGCACCAGCTCAGAAATGGCATCCAGGGTGAAGAAGCTCTCTTATGCTTTGTCAGAGTGGTACCATCCAAGGTTATGGAGGGAGCCAAGCCCTGGTTTTAGCTCTTAGCTAACGCTGGAAAGATGGTAACGTCCGAGCCAGAAGAAACAAAATCGGTCTCTGTTGAACTACTACAATGCCCCCTTGTTGCCAGAATATGAAAAAATTGCCATTCTTAGCTAGAGGCTAAGTTGATAAAGCCAATGGTCTCAGCTGGTTCATGTAACCATTCCTTCCTCATTTCATAAAGGAAAGGATTTGAGAGGAAAAGGGGTAAGTAACTGGACTTAGCAGAGTCAGAACTTGAACACAGGTCCCTAACTTCTAGGCTCATCTCAGTATAGCACAGTGCCAATCAATCAGTAAAACAGTAACCATTTTTGCTGCACACCAGCCTTGTACTCAGTTCCTTAAATACAAAGAAGGAGGTGCCTCCATAGGACACATCTATTCTATGGGTCAGGCAAATGCAGGGTGAAGGGACCTAACTCACGTGTCATAATCCTGAATGATCTGTCCAACAGCCCAGATGGCTGACAGGTACTCATTGGTGCCCATAGGGTTGATGTAGTGCAAGGAGGAGGGATCTCGGGGGTTCCCATTGGAGGCTGTGAAGTCTATCCCAACCTGGAGGGAAAAGCGAGGACAAAGAGTTGGTGATGAGACACATAACCTCAAAGATATCTCTGCCACCATCCCTGGAGGTCTCCTCTGAGTCCCTCTTCTCTCAGCCCAATCAGCAACTTCCAGCACCAGAGAAGAAAAGACCATCCCATTCAAACCGCTCATCTCAGATTAATCATTATGATGACTTTAATGGACATAATTTCTTTCCCCTATTAGAATATAAGTACACCCTTTAAAGTGTTCTGATCAGATTATTCCCCACCTGTAATTTCTATCCAGAGCTTACTGAATAAATTCCAAATTCCTCAGCTTAATTTTCAAGGATCTTTGTAATCTGATCCTGGACCCTTCCTTCCCATCCTTATCTCCCACTGTCCCCTTCATATCTATTCCAATCACATTGGTCTCCCCACTGTCCCTCCAAAACAAACTTCAACATTTCTTAAATTCATCATTTTGCTCAAGGGATTGTTCCCCTCTCTGGAATGTCCTTCCCCTCTCCCCCTACAACTATCAATGTCCTATGCATTTTCTAAGGCTCAGCACAAGTCCTACATGATCCAAGGAACCTTCCCTATCCACCCTAGTCCATAGCAGTGATTCCCTCCTCTGAATTCTTTCTAACATGCCTTACAATGTGCGCCCTTTAGTGGACATTTGGCACATCCTGCCTGATATCATTAATTAATCCTGCCTCATGTATTTCTTAACAACTAAACTATAACCCTTTTGAAGACAAGGACTATATTTCATATTGCTTTGTAGCCTTCCCAGTGTCTGGCACAGTGCTAGGCACATGGTTTAGCTTGTCAGTTGCTTGCTGATTTAATGTCCAGGACAGTAGCACATGGGCCCCAGAGTCAGGAGAACTAGAGTCTAGTGCTAACTCTGCCAGCTCATTTGGACAAATTCCTTTTGCTGAGTCTCAGTTTCCCCACTATAAAAAAAGAGTACTAGTCCAGATTACATACACACACACACACACACACACACACACACACACACCCGCCTTTCATCCACATTCTGGAATCTGGGAGCTGGTAGGGGATACTTTTCTTTCTCAAAATCACAGGCTCGGGCCACCCCCAGGAAATGACACTGTGGTAGAAAGATCACAGGGTCAAAGAACTGGAAGGGACTTTGCAGGGGGTTCAATGATGACATTAATGGTTCCTCCCAGCCCTGAATTCAAGACAACATCCACCCCATGAACCCAAGCCACTGGGAAAACTCAAGGTGGACAAATTTTGTTTTCCACCAAAAAAAAGTGGGTCAGTCTCCCCAAGGGAAGGGGTGAGACAGGGGAGTGGTCCAAAAGATGCTTGGTAAGCGTTTATCTCATGGGCCGAGGGCAGGGGTAGCCAGTTTTAACTCATTCAAAAACGATCTGTTGATTACCAAGCCTGTGCTGGGCACTGCAGAGGGGTGAGTAATACAATATGAGACAGTCCCTACCCTGGAAGGAGCTCAACATCTAGATGGAGAGGATAAGAGGGGCATATATACATAAGATACAGCAGAGTGGCCTCCCTTGTCATCCCAGAGCTCCAGTTTACCTTCAGCCTCTAAATACCATCAAGCCAATCTAACTTATTCTCCCTCCTTCCCAGGGGCCTCTATCCAAAGCAGTCCCTCTACCCTGAGGCCTCTTTATACAGCACTTAAAGAGAATATAATAAAAAAGACTCCCCGCACTCCATTCCAGTTTCCATGGCAACTCTCCCCTTTTTTCCCCTCTCTCCTTTTCCCTTATGACAAGACAACAAAACAAGGACTGAAATGCTATGGCATCCTCTCCCCCCACCCTCCCCTCTCTAGCTTGTTTCCCCTGGTGCTGGGGGGTGGGGAAGGGAGCTTCTAGGGAATATTAAAAGGGATACAGAATAAGACATACATTTTCAGACACAGCCAATGCTTTGATGTATTTGGTTTCACTAATACTAATTTGTCACCAAGGCTTTTATTTGGGTTAGTGAAGAACAAGAGAGATAGCAAAAGGAAAAAAGGAGAAAGAGAAAATAGCAACAATGAAAAAAGAAAAAAGTTTAAAGAAGGCATCAAACAGGGCAGTGTGTTCAGTTTAATGTAGACCTAAAGAACCTCCCCCTACTAACTATATATAACAAAATACAGTTTCAATACAATCCTCCTTGTATGCTGAAATATTCCTACTTGTTCATGACTATTAAATGTTCAAAATTTTAAAAATAGTTTTTAAAAAGAAAATGAAGAGTTGGGTCTTGGGAGCATAAAAAGGGTGCTTGGATGGGAAGTTTCCCACATGGGGATTCTCCCACATGCTCCATTCTTAGGACCTCATGGGACTGCAAAGTAAGATTCCAGAAGGGACCCTCAGCCAGGTGAATCCCTTGGAGATGATCACTGGAAGACTTGCAGGCAAGTTGGCCAGGCTATGACATCATCTAGGCAAGCTCTGCCCCCCAACTTCCTTCCCTCGAAACAAAGCCTACACTCAAACCAGGGGTCAGCCTCAATCAAGTTTTCCTACCACCACAGTGGGCTGTAGAAGTGATGATTTAAAGGAACTACTTTGGCATCCAATTCCTGACTTCAAGTTTCCTTCCTGCTAACCAAGTTTGTTCCAACTAACAAATTCAGGTCTACAAGAAATGAGCACTATCTCCATCCTACATTTCCTAACTGGGGTAAGGACTTCAGATCTGACTTGCTCACAATAAATCTGGATTGTGTTTGTTTAATAATATTCTATATTTCTTGGACTCTGTGTCACTTGTCAGGCAGGTGTTCCTGATAACTATTCCAAACTCCTACTGCTTTGCTGTCAGTCCATTTCATTTGTGTAGGATCTCAGAAGAAAGGGTCACCTAGCTTAAGTGGGCCCTGGGCAGAGCAAAAGAATAATTAGAAATCCTTACAGTAAACATAAGCTGGCATCCTCCAAGGATATAGTCTAGGAAAGAATAGTCCCGGGTTATCTGAAAGAAGAGAGTTTAAGAATTAGTGCACTAAGTACTACCCCAAGCATCCTAAATTCCAAGTCCTTCAATTTGTTTAGTTTCCATGACTCATTTCTTCATCCCATCTGACATACACAAAGATGGTCATACAAACCTTTGATCTTGCCACCAGTGTTGGATTTCCTTGTTCACAAGCTCCAAAAAAAATTTTTTTACATAATCATAAACTTTTAAAATCACATCTTTTCTTCTTTCTTTAAGGCTCAACTCCCTTCTTTGTACTTACAATGACCTCCCACCCCTCCACTCCTTGTTTCTTTCCTAGGCCATCACTCCTGTATGAGCTGCATTCCTTTCCTTTTCCTAGCTTGATGCCTTGGCGAATTAATCTGACACTACATTATCTTCCAAATTCCAGTGTCTTGTTCCCTTGTCTTACATGGATGGCTTCACTGATGATGCCTTGACAAATCCCAGTCTTGGATTATTCGTTACTTGGATTAAACTGCTGCCTTCACATCTATTCACAGACTGCTGAAAAGAGCTGGAGAAAACCACCAAACTATAATGAGTGAGTCCACTACAAATCTCACCTGGACCTTCAATGCAAAAAGGCAATTCTTTTACACTTTCCTAATCAACTAATTTTCCCACTCAACACAGCAGCTATGCAAAACTTTTCCTCCTTCTTCAAGTGTCCTGGTACCCCCTGCACCCACCTTCTCAGCTAAGGAATTCCCCTCATACTTCACTGAAAAAATTGAGGCCATTCACTGGGAATTTTCTCTTCTTCCTCGGAGGCCTCCTCATTTCACATCCCTTAGATATCTTACTTCAGCTTCTCCTCCATTATTCTTGTCTTTCATGAAGAGTTGGCCGTTCTGTCCAAGATAAACAACTCAACATCCGCCCTTGATGCTATCTCGCATTCCATCTTCTCCAGCAAAGTGCCCCATCTATCATCCTCACTCTCATTAATCTTCAATCTTTCCTTATGTGCTGGTGTATAGGCTGCTTCCTTGCTACTAACTAAAATACTTGTATCTCCTTCATCCTTAAAAACCACCATTTGATCCTACCATTCCCAGTAACTATCATAACATATCTCTCCTCTTCTCAAATAAACTCCTTGAGAAAACTATCTATACTCAAGTGTCTCCATTCCATTTCCTCTCTTTCTCTTAAACTTTCTACATCCTGGCTTCTGATCTTATCATTAGACTGAAACTGCCCTCTCTAAAGTCACCACTGATCTCTTAGTTGCCAAATCTAATGGCTATTTCTCAGTCCTCTTTCTTCTTGATCTCTCTATAATCTCTGACACTACTGATCATCCTCTTTTGTAGGTTTCCATAACAGTATCCTTTGCTGGGTCTCCATCCAGGTCATAGCTACTAACCATGGGTGTCCAAGGCTCTGCCCTGGGTACTTTTTCTCTTCCCCCCATACTATTTTACTATGATCTCATCAGCAACCATGGATTCCATTATCACCTCTATGCAGATGACTCCCAGGCCTATTTAACCAACTTTAATTTCTTTCTTGAGCTCTAGTTTCACATTATCAATTGCCTTTGGTATATCTCAAACTGAATGCCCCATAGGCATCTCAAATTCAACATGTCCAAAGCAGAACTCTATTTCCCCCCCATCCCTCAACCCCTTTCAAACTTCCCTGTTACTGTTAAGGGCACCACTATCCTCCCAGGCACCCAGTCTAACAATCTGGGTGGTGGGAGTCCATCCTTGAATCCTCACTCTCACTCTCCACAGCCAATCTTGCCAAATTCAGTCCATTCTACCTTCACAATATATCTCATACATGCCCTCTTCTTTTCTCTTACAATGCTACCCCTCTGGTGCAGGCCCTTATTGCCTTACAACTAGATGACTGCAATGGCCTTGTTGGTCTCCATGCTTTCCTTCTCTTCCCATGCCAATTAATCCTCCACTCAGCTGCCGAAGTGATTTTCATAAAGTTTCTCAATAAACTCCAGCGGCTCCCTGTTACCTTCAGGATCAAATATATATAAACCCTTCCGTTTGGCATTTAAATTGCTTAACAACTCCCCTTCCCATACTTTACAATCCACCAACATTTGTTTTCTTATTGCTCTTTACACCTAACAGTTCATCTCCCAAACTTGTGCCTTTTCAGTGGCTGTCCCCCATGCTTGGAATGTCGTATTTCCTCACTTCCACCTACTGGCCTCTTCTCTGGCCTTCTTTGAGCCCAAATCTTCACCTTTGATAGGAAGTCTTTTCAGGCCCTCCTACTGCTTTTCACTCTCAAATCACCTTCTGTATATATTTTGTGGGTGGCTAGAGTGCTAAACCTGAAGTCAGGAAGAATCATCCTCCTGAGTTCAAATCTGACCTCAGATACTTACTAGCTATGTGACCTTGGGCAAGTCACTTAACCCTGTCTACCTCAGTTTCCTCAACTGTAGAAGGAGCTGAAGAAGGTGATGGCAAACCATTCCAGTATCTTTGGCAAGAAAACCTCAAATGGGGACATAAAGAGTCAGACCCAAATGCCTGAACATATATTCTGGATGTATGTGATTGTTTGCATGTTGTCTCCTCTTGGGGGGAGAGGGGGAGATGAGGGGCATGTTTTGCCTTACTTGTATCCTCCAGTGCTTGGCATATGGTAAGGGCCTAATAAGAGCTTGTTGACTGACTGACTAAATGGGTGCTCTAGTATTCAGCTTTTATACATTCAGGGGATGATCATGAACAAAGTACCCAGTCTCAATACTCTCATCTTTAAGATGGGGATAGCAATTCCCATTTCACCTATTAACCATCAATGACATCAGAAGAATAAAACAATTTCCAAGCACTATCCTTTTGATGTCGTGCCCTTTCGTACCACAGTCTGTTCTGGAGTTAAGTTTGCTCAATGTTCCAAGAGAAACAGTTACTCTGCCTCACAGTTCTGAGACAATTGTTACTAATTCTGAATGTGGCAGACTTCAGTACGCTGGAATGCTATGGACATAAGAACTGGTTTTTTTTTTTATATTTATGGGACAAATGTGATTTATCTGGGTATAAAAAGGTGAGGGTTTGGTTACTGACCATAAACATGACATCATTAGTAGGAAGAAATGGAGTTTGAACCCAGGAAAGGAAAGGAAAGGGATGCTAGGGGAAGAAAAGGAAAGAAAGGAGCAGGGGGAAAACAAAAGAGAAGAGAGGAGAGGAGATAGATTTTAGAGACTTTAGAGCTGCATCAGCTAAGTGTGAAGCTGGAAGTGATAAATACTCAGCTGCTACTGAGGAGTAAGTCTAGCTCAGCTGAGGAACAGCTTGGAAGTAGAGAATCAGAGAAGTCACTCAGCATCAATTCAGTTCAGCAGAGGGAGCAACCCTTCAACCCAGAAGTTTGTGTCCAACAAGGAACCTTTATGGACAACTCCTGAGATTGAAAAAGAGCCCCCAAGTTTATAGTCCCACTGTTGTGACTCATCCAGAGCAAATGCGTTTGCCTCATTCATATAACTTGTCAGATTTCTCTGTATGCTTATTCTACCTCAGAGACACTGAGTGTACCAGTGGGAGACTGATTATGTGCAGACTGTGATGCATTTTATTATTTATTTGCTATGTCATGTGAGTACCTGTGGCATTTTTGCCTTATTTTCAAGGAAATGGTTACACTTAAGAACTAAAAGTATCATTATTGTGAGTTTTGTGTAAATAGAAGCATATCAGTGGAAACTCAGAGTTAAAGTGGTGAGCAGAGAGTATTCCTCCAAAAGAAGGCTATCCCTACAACCTTGAGAGCGTTTGAGTATAACTGAATGGTGGTGGTCTTTCCATGAGAACCTAGAACTACCAGTGAGGGCAGGCTGGTATGAATGAGCCAACCCAGAGAGTAATGTCCACACTCCTAGTAAAAAAAAAAAGTAGAAGGTGTTATGTAGTGATTGACCACCCCACGTACCCATTACATAAATAAAATCTCACTAAAAGTTCCATTACAACCTAAATCTCTAGATAAAGAGATTCTTTAAGACTCATTGAATGGTCTGCTTATTATAAGCAAATATAAAAAAACATCAACATTGAGAGATTGGAGTCCAGGCTTTCCCACTGCCTTAGAACAACTGGACATATTTCTTTCCCTCTCTTAGATTCAGTTTCCCTATCTGTAAAGTAGGACTGAAAATTCCTCTCTTACTTCCCTTGCAGTCTGTTTTGAGGATCAGAAAAAAAGGTAATAAAATGTGACAATGTTTTAGAAAATGAAGAAGTACTCATTGAATGCAGTGTTAATGATGCTTCTTCCTTGAACTGCATCACTGCCCCAAGCGAGGTGCTGAGCAGGTAGGCTCTAGTTCTCAAAAGCCATCTCTAGCATGGCCATGATTCTCAGCCAGCACCCTCTACTATCCTCTTTGAACAGGCAATGTCTTGTTGGTGGCTCCACCTCATAAACCCCTGAATACTTGGTGATCCCCAGCCTCCTCCAGCTGGCAAATGATTTAGTCTAGTCCCTGCTCCTTCACTAAATCACACTTACCCTTCTACCCCCAGAAAGATGGGTCCTAGAACTAGCCATAGAACCAGATTCCTTGGCTACCTGATCCTCCTCCCCCAAACCCCCAAATGTCCAGTCACACATCTCCCTTTACCTTACAAGAGCGGATAATGATGATGCCTGAGTTCTTATAATTCTTCTTCTTCTTTTGTTTTTTAGGGTTGATACATTCTACCTCTAGCTGGGAACAAAGTAAAGAAAAAAAGGATAAATAAAGGATTAACCCTATCTAGAGGTTCAGCCTTAACAAACAAGAAAGCTGATCTCCATGGCTCTTCTCCCCACCAGATCCCCAACTGAACTTTTAACAAAATGCTCCTAAAAAAAATCACCCAGCCTTCTAAAAATAGATGGCCCCATATCACATTTATTTCCCAGACTGTGTCTTTGCTCTCATGCTATTTCCCTAACCTAAAATGCCTTCTTTCTTTCTCCTTCTCTACCTAAAGCCCTCTCATCCACACACCTACAGTGTTTTAACAAGCTGACATTGGCCAAAAGCCTCCAGAACTCAGGTACCTGGTCCTGGTAACTCATTCTGCATATTGCCCAATAATGAGGATACTTGAAGTGTCCTTGTCCACTGGCAAATGCAGATGTCTCTCCCCATGAATCTAATCACAAACCTTTGGGAAGGGTATATGTTATGTGTGTGGGGAGTGGTGTTTATTCAAGGATTGGAGAGTTTCCTTTCCCTGAGCTGGCTGGAGCTCTTCCCAAAACACTAGGTCATTGAGGTTTTTGGCTGGCTGGGGGTGGAGTGAAGTTGTTCTCTTTCTACCAAGAAAGGGCTCACAGGCAATGGCAAAATGCCCTGTTCCTATATGCTCCACAGTTTGTTGATGACTGTGCTGATACTATAGGGCATCTTCTCAGCCTCCTGAGAAATAAATCCCACTGCCTTCTGAGGGAGGCTTCCCTCCCATCTAAATAATATAAAATTGCTGTCTCACATGCCCAAGTCCCTTTACCCCATCTCACCGGAACACCATCTCGGGCCTCACACATCTTCACCACTGAAGTCTGGAACTCACCGATGAAGTCATGGCCACCATCATTGTCATAGTCATAGCACATGACCTGAGGGATCAGAATGGGTAAAGTCCCCTCTCAATTCTCTATCCTAGTCCTGGGGCAGTTATTGTACCAGCTCATATAGTTGATGAACTCTTCTTGGAAGTCTAAAACTACACCAAGTGCTTTCATGTCTTCCCCTGTCCATCTGTTCATCCTGCCTCCCCTGTAGCATTTAAGCAGCTCCTAACCCTCCCATCTCTTCCAGGAAGCCACCTAAGACTGATTAAAATGAAGACAATTATCCCCATTTTACAGATGAGGAAGAAGAGAGAGGTGAATAGATAGTAGCAGAGCAGGGATGAGAACACAGCTCTCCTGATCTCAAGTCTGATGCCTTTGATTGTACTTTGGTTATATTTGGTCTTCTAACTACTGGTCCACAGAACATCACCTGTCTATAACAATTCTTTTTTTTTTCTTTACCAGTTCACAAAATTGTTGATACCCAAAGTCCTTATTTCTTAAAATGGATACACTTTTTAAAAGGATGACCCCTCCTTCTCCCTTGTCCTGCTCTTCCTACCCCCCAGACTCATGCCCCTATCCCCTGAATCTGAGAGTCCTTTCATCCTAAAACTGAGCGGGACAGCTTTGCTAGAGAATTTAGAGATTTCCTGCCAGTTTTCAGTAGAGGATAGGTTGAGAGATACTATCCTACAGCATGCTGCCCTCTGCCTTCTACTTCTGAGCAGGGAATGTTGTAGATTTGCTTAATAAAGTGTCTCCAAGAGGGTTTTTAGTTGATCATGGCTACTAAATTTTACTTCTACTCTATGGAGTTCAGGACTCCCAGAGGGGAGGGAGAACCCAGTAGGAAGTTACTTCCCCTCCCCAAGGAGACAACTGTCACAGCTGGGTGGGCTATGGAAAGGCCATAAACAGGCACTTATCAGAGACAGCAGAGCTTACCTGAATAGGCTTCTCCAAGTCTCCATCACATAGTGACACCAAAGGCACAGTAAATGGTTTCCACACAGGATCCAGAGTATACTTTATCACCTTTAATAAAGAAGGAGAAAGCTCTGACCCCTCAGTTCCTCCCCCAGGGAAGAGAAGAAGAGCCAGGTATATTCTTGAAATGCACCTGCCCTGGCTAGGTAGAAGGGGATTAGCAAGAAAGGGAACAGACTTTAAGAAGAAAGAGTATCATTCAAATATTTATTATGTAAGTAATATGTAGAGACCTAGACTTTGGGAAAGGAGGTCACAGAAATAAGAGGTGGTGGTCTTTGTTCTCAAAGATTTTACGGTTTAGCAAGGAGATAAAACGTGAAGGTGGAGAAGTGCTAGGGTAAAGAAAGAAGGGTGTCAGTCGGGGATTTCTTTCCAACAAGGGAGACAATTATGAAAATGAGCTGCTAATCAATACACCTCTAACCTAATCAGCCCCTGGCTCCTAGAGTTTTCCACCTCCATGCCAGTGATCTACCCTCTCACATTGGTAAAGCCTTCACCTCTGCAGCTTCAGTCTCTAATAGGTGAATTCCTCCATGGAACAAACTTCCATTTGAGGAAGTCACATCTTGGTGACTTGTTTTCATGCTTGGTCACATCTAACCCAGCTCAGCATCCAAATCTCTGGATAACTTTCAACATTTATAAAAATAAGATTCTGAGTTTCAAATGTCTTTGAAATACCATCCCCCACCCCCACTCCAAGACAGCAAGCAATCTGATGTTATACATGTGTAATCACGTAAACATATTTCCACACTAGACATGTTGTGAAAGAAACAGAACAAAAGAGAACAGACACAAAAATACAAAAAAAAAAATGAAAACAGTGTGCTTCAATCTGCATTCAGACTCCATAGTTCTTTCTCTGGATGTTGGTAGCATTTTCCATCGTAAGTCTTTTGAAATTGTCTTAGAGTATTGTATTGCTGAGAAGAGCTAAGTCTATCATAGTTGATCATCACACAGTGTTGTTATTAAATGTATACAGTGTTCTTTGGGTTCAGCACATTTCACTCAGTATCAATTCATGTAAGTCTTTCCAGGTTTTTCTGAAGTCTGCCTGCTCATCATTTCTTATAGTACAATAATATTCCATTACATTCATATACCATAAGTTGTTCAGTCATTCCCTAATTGATGGGCATCCCCTCAATTTCCAATTCTTTGCCACCACAAAAAGTGCTACTATAAATGTTTCTGTACTTGTAAGTCTGGACGACTTTCCCACTGCCTCTCTTCCTCCTGTCAGCTCCCTTTTGTTGTTCCCACTAGAATTTAAACTCTGTGAAGGCAGAGGGACTGTCTTTTTTTTTTTTTTGCTTATATTTGTATTTCTAGTGCTTAGCATAGTGCTTGGCACATAGTAGGTGCTTAAAAAAATGCTAACTCATTCACTCTTTCTCTACCCAGATGATGATGATGATGATGATGATGATGATGATGACGATGATGATGATAATGATGGTAATAGCTGGCTTTTATGTAGTGCTTTAGGATTTGCAAAGTGTTTTACAAACATTATTGCATTTGATCCTCAGAATTAACTTATGAACTAAGTGCTATTATTATTCCCATTTTATGGATGAAGACATTGAGGCAGACAGGGGTTAGGTGACTTGTCCAAGGTCACACAACTAATAAATGTCAAAGGCCACATTTGAATTCTGGTTTTCCTTACTTCAAGTTCAGAGTTATATACACTTTGATGCCTAGCACCCACCATGTAATTATTTGTGAGGTATCAATACTTGACACATTGGGACTCAGTCCCATTGTAACTGGGCCTGCCCCTAAATCACAGTGAGAACCAAGTCCCTAAACCTGAGTTCTGCTGAGGCAAGGACTGGAGGAAGTTGTCCTTCACTGCCTGGTTTAGTGACTCTAGTCTTGACTTATTTCTTAGATTCACAGAGTTGCCAGGGACCAGGAAAATAATCTAGTCCAACCTCCTCACTTTACAGAAGTAGAAACTGAGGGCTTGAAAGGAAACGTAATTTGTTCAAGGTCACACCGTGAGTTAGTGGTAGATACATTCTCATATTCCAAGCAGATGTCACTCACCTCTGTTCGGTGAACAAGCATCCATTTGCCATCATCTCCTGGCTTATAAAACTCTAGAAATGGGTCTGATTTCCCAAAGAGGTCCTATAGGGAGAAAAGATATAGGTTACCAATAATTCCTGTGCCACAATCATCTGTATTCTCTGTTGCAGATGGGCATAAAATGGGGATTGAACTGCCCAAGAGGGCATGGACTATGGCATAGGAAATTCTATTCCTTAAAAATTCCTTCCTCTCCAGAGGCTAGGATAGATGAAACAAACAACCAAGGTGACAGGTGGCTTAATTTTCTTGTCCATGAGACAGATGTCAAGATCATGAGGACAAAGAATGACAAGAATTTGGACTAAGGTTAGATGATTAATTTTGCCTTTTTTGGTGAAAATGGAGACCTTCTCTCAGAAAAATAATTTAACCATGGCCTGGACCCCTGGTCATTTCTCCACAGTACATTTCTTCTGACCATAGCTCTATACTACTTAGGTAAAGGAATCCTAATTTTCAGGACCTGGGACAAGTGGTACATCCCTTGAGCCCCCAAAAGTCTCCTTCCCACACCATGCCCCCCATACCTTCTTGTCCAGTTTCCTGCCTGCCATGCTTAGCGTGATGACTCGGTTGTCTGACAGTTCCTGGGCAGTGATCTGTGAAGCATGTGAGAAGGAGAAGGGCACAATGAAGGTTCAGTCCTGATCACCTTCTCCTGACCAGGCCCATACAAGGGGGATCTTTGGGGGAAGACTAAGATGTTAGGCAGAAAGATGAAACCATGGACACAATGTCCTGAGAAAGAAAGGTTAAGCAAACCCTAGTGGACCTAGCATGGGAAATATGGGCTAGAACAGAGAAGGGATAGGAAGGTACCAGCAAGAAAAAAGCAAAGCCAGAGACATATTTGTACAGAAAAGAAATGTCATTAAACACTGGAGAAAAAAAGTAGTCCCTGGATTTTCTGTTTTTTGGTGTCTCCCAATCTCACCCAGACCATAAGTGCAGTGATCTGTTAAGAAACTTTGACCTAGGGGAGGCTAGGTGGCACAATGAATGGAGCTCAGGAGTCAGGAGCACCTGAGTTCAAATCCAGCCTCAAGCACTTAACACAAAAACTAGCCATATGACCTTGGGCAAGTCACTTAACCCCAATTGCCCTACCTTCCTCCCTCCAAAAAGAAAAAAAAAGAAGCTTTGACCTATTCCTTTTCCAACTGGGCTTGTTCACCCCTCCTCCTGTGGCCTCCCTGCTCCCAAAGGCTCACTCTATTAGACCTATTCTTAGTGTGGACACTCCACTGGTTTTAGCTTAGACCTCTGGAGCTTGTTATCCAATAGCCTTAACCTCCCAGTAGCATGGATTACAGGCATACACACCGTGACTGACAGTCCCTGGTATTTTAGAATCCAGATTTCAGTCACCTATGGTACCTATCCTGTTTGAATAGGATGAGAAATTTTGCTCTCTAGTCCTAGAGAACATACCCAAATCCATCTTCTTCACATCTGTAGAAAACTCAAGGCAGTAGCAAAAAAAAGTACATGCCAATCAACTGGGCAATGGCTAAACAAATACATGAACATAATGAAATATAACTGCACTATAAGAAATGATGAATATGACTAATTCAGAAAAACACAAGAAGACATATGAACTGATGCAAAATGAAGAACTGTGAAAAAAATATATACAATGATTACAACAATGTAATTGGAAAGAAAGAAAAAAGAAACTGAATATTATCTAATTATAGTGAGCTTCATCTTAAACAACAGATGAGAAAAAACACCTCCTTTCTCTGAAAAGGTGAGATACTATGGGTGTGACACACTGCAGATGCTGTATTATCAGACTGAGCTGGTGCACGGAGTAGTTTGGGAGAAATGCTTTTTCCTTTTCCTTTTTTTAATAAGGGATGATCTCTGAGTAGGAGATTATATATATATGTATGTATATATATGTATATATATGTATATATATATAAATCAAGATGATATAAAAAGAAAAGATAAAAATAAAAAACAATGAGAAAGCATCATGCTCTAATGGAAAGATGACTAGGCTTGGAGTCAGGAGACCTGGGTTTAATTCTCAGCTCTAACATTACTAGAATTTTGACTGAGAAAATCACTTCCTCACTCTGATTGTTTCTTCATCTGTAAAATGGATACAGAAATACTTGCAACACATTTTGTAAAGACAGAACTTTGTAAACCTTAAAACACTAGAACCGAGAGCAATAACTATTTTCCTTTGATTTTTGATTATTTTGTTCATCCCTGTGAAGAATACAAAGAATATGAAATGGTCCCTACTCAAGGAACTTCTGGTGCGGTTTGAGTTTGACACAAAGATGACAATATCAGGCTGTATACAGAGAGTAAAGGCTGTGGTACTTCAGGACAAAGAGATCATCATCAAGACCCCTTAGATGGAGAGATCTAAAGTGGTGGTAGATATATGAGACTGCTTTCTTTCTCAGTGAGGGTGGAGGGAAAGAAGAGTGGGAGAAAATTTGGAATTCAAAATTAAAAAAAAAACCAAATGTTAAAAATTGCTTTTATATCTAATTGGGGGAAAATAATTTTTTTTTAAAAGTGGTGGTAGAAAGTTTCATGCAAGAATCAGGTCTTAAACCGAGCCTTGAATATACTATCAGAAAAGGAGGAGGGGAAGGTATTTTTCTCACTGGATCACTGTAAGGAGGTCACTTTATAAATATTAAGGCCACAAAATCAACTAACAGTAACTTTCTACTAGATCTAACCGGCCAGCAATGAATGGGAAAGGTTTGGGTTAGTCTGAAATTCAGTAGATGAATGTTTTCTAAGATAGATTTTCAAGAAAGGTTTAATATACAAGCTTCTTAGCTTGGATTTCAAGTCCCTTCTCAGCATGGTGTGATGCAATCTTTCAGGTCTTACCACTTCCTTTTGTGCATTCTACTTACTCATCACAAACCTTTTCTTTCCTGCTTTGTCCCACAGCAACCCCAGCCTCACTCTCTCAGCTGAGAAATTCACCTCACATTTCACCAAAAACTCTCCTCATCTCATATCAGTTGGACATCTTCCCCCACCATCTCTTCCTTCATCCCAGTCTCAAATAAAGATGAGGCCTTCTCCCTCTCAAGGCAAATCTCTCTATAAGCACCTTTGATCCCAACTCCTCCGGTCCTTTCCAGCCACAATTACCTCAATCTAATCTAATCTCTTATCTTCAAGCTCTCCAAGTAACAACAACAGACTCCTTCTAGGAAGTCAATAAACATCCACCCCCTCCTACATCTCAAGCCTCCTAGATCTTTAAATTAAAAAGAAAAACAAACAAAACCCAAGCTTGATCCAATCATCCCCTCCGGCTATAGTCCTTTATCTCTCTTCCCCTTCTCAGCTAAACTTCCGAGAAAGCCATCTACACAAGGTGCCTCCACTCTCCCTTCCCTAGCTTTTAAACCCTCAGCAGTCTGGCTTCTGACGTCATTCAATTGAAAAGGCTCTCTCCAAATACTCTAAAATAATGAGGGAAGCAATTTCTAAACATAATAGCCATTTTTCAGCAATCCTTCTTCCCCACCTTTTGGCAGCCTCTGGCACTGTCAGTCACCTTCTCTTGAATACATTCTCTTCTCTGGGTTTTTGTGACACCACTTTCCCTGGGTCTCCTATCTATGTTATCACTACTCAGTCTCCTTTGTAGAATCTTCATCTAGATACCCTGAGGTTCTTCTCCTCCCAGACTGATTTTTTTTTTCTGAGTAGGTAAAAGAAGCCTTCTTTTGCCTCATTTCTTACTTAGCTTTGCTCCCTGAATGGGTGTTAGCTCAGACAAACTGAGACCTGGGAAAGACCATAGCTTCAAAAGGCCATGGTCTCCCACCGTACTGGGGGCTATCTTCAGTTGTCTTGATTTATATCTTGCCACTGGAATCAGATGGTTCTGGAGGAGAGAATGAGGCTGGTAGACTCTGCACAGCTGACTCACTTAAATTCCATTCGCTTGCAAGTCAAGACATCATCTTCCTGAAGTCATTGGTCCTCTTGGAGAATGAGAAACAAACAACATCCAGCTTACATGGAGTGTCTCTCAGGGCTCTGTCCTGAGTTCCCTTCTTTCTCTCACTTGGTGATCTCATCAGCTCCTATGGGTTCAATTTTCATCTCTATGTAGATGATTCTCAGACCAAATATCCAGCCTTACTATCTGTCTCTCCTGACTTCCAGTCCCATATCACCCACTGACTTTTTAGACATATCCAACTCCACATATTCAAAATAGAACTCATTTTCTTTCCCTCAAAAAACCCTCCCTTATTCTCAGTTTTCCTATTTCTCTCAAGGGCACTACAATCCTCCTAGACATCCAGGCTTCCAATCTCAGCATCATTCCTGAATTAGTGAGAATTCATTCCACATATCCCTTCTCTTTATCAAATCATCTTTTTGTCTCCACAACGTCTCCCTTAAATGGACGGATCGTCTCCTGCACAGTCACCACCCTCATTAGACCCTCATCGCCTCTCAGGTAGACTATTACAAAAGTCTTAGACTTAGTTTCCTTGTCTTGTCTCACCCCAAATTAAATCCATCCTCCACTCAGTTGCCAAAGTGATTTTCCTAATGTCACCCCACCCCACACTCCACTTCATATTCTCTCCAGAATAAAACATAAAATGCCCCCTTTTTAGGAGCTGAGTCCTTCACAATCTGATCTCTTCCTGCCTTTCCAGTCTTCTTACAATTTACTCTCCTCTACATGCTATGATCCAGCTACATAGGCTTCCTGGTTGTTCCTCAACACAGGACGCTCCCTGCATTTCTGACTCCCTGCATTTACACTGGCTCTTCCCTATGCTGAAAATGCATAGGGAAGAGCCTTCTTCGACCTCCTTCCTCTCCTGACTCCCTTCAAGACTCAATTCAGGGTATTTTTTTTTTTTGCTTTTTTTTTGGAGGGCAGTTGGGGTTAAGTGACTTGCCCAAGGTCACATGGCTAGTTTTTTTTGTGTTAAGTGTCTGAGGCCGGATTTGAACTCAGGTCCTCCTGACTCCAGGGCCAGTGCTCTATTCACCGCGCCACCTAGCTGCCCCCAAGACTCAATTCATATCCCACTTTCTACAGGAAGCTGTTCCTAGTCTCCCCTACCACCACCCTATAGTTATGAACTGGAATTAAGTGAGGGAGGGCTGTGCAAAGTCACCAGCCTCACTTTCTCCTCTACAGTCATCTGGGTCCGCTGGCCAGATACACATGACTAAAGCCTTCCCTCTGAGTTATTGGTTGTTCAGTTGTGTCTGGTTCTTTATGATCCCATTTTGAATTCTCCTGGCAAAGATACTGGGTGGTTTGCCATTTTCTTCTCCAGCTCATTTTACAGGTGACAAAATTAAGATAACCAGGGTTAGTGACTTGCCCAGGGTCACACAGCTGTCTGAGGTTGGATTTGAACTCCTGACTCCAAGCTCAGTGTTCTATCCACTGTGCCACCTAGCTACCTCTAAGATTCTTCTGAGATTACCTTGCATTTATACTTATACACAAACACACACATAAATGTATCTTGCATGTACACAGTTATTTGCATGTTTTCTCCCCCATTAGACTGTGGGCTCCTTGGAAGGCAAGGGCTGTTTCTGCCCTTCTTTGCACCCTCAGCTCTTAACAGAATGCCTAGCACATAGTAGGCACTCAATGACTGACTGCCTCTAGTTTCCAACCAAACTGGGCTACTTGCTTTTTCTTCACCTTGTTCTGCTTTCTCTTATCTCTGTGCATTTGTGAAGTCTACCTACCTCTGCCTACTGAGATCTTTTTCTTTCTTAGGCTCCGCCTCCTTCATAATCCCCACAATACTATAATCTCTTCTCCCACCTTAAATTTCCTAGAGTCCTTTTTCAAAAAGTGTTTGCCCTACTGCATTCCACCTTGTATCTTACTCCTTTGCATACACGGCATATTCTACTCAGTAGGCTTGTTGATGGAGGCACTCTATTTCATTTCTTCTCTGTATCCCTAGAGCTTAGCCCGGGGCTTGATTTCACATCCACTTACTAAAAGGAGCTTTCAGCTTCTCCTTCCCAAGATATTGGAAAACAACCAACGCCAAGTATTTCATCTGCCTGTGACTTAGTTACCATCTTGCCTAGGGAGCAGGGTGATGGATTCAGTGGGCTATATTTAGTCCCATCACCCTCTGCTCTGGAGGAATAATACAAGCTTTCCAGGATAGATCCAAATATCCACTGGGACCAGAAATACAGGCATGGTTGGCAAGTTTTTTCCTTCTCACCTCTGGCCAGAAACAATAACCAAAAGACAGAAAGAGCTTCATTTCTTCTGCCTGGATACATTTTCCTGGGCTGTGGGGGAAGAGCAGAGGGTCCTTCATGTGAAGCAAAGGGTTAAAAGAGTGTGTCAGAGCAGTGTGTCTATAGGGTGATGAGGGACCACTGAGAAACCAATGAGAAGCAAAGATTCAGCATGCTCATGTTCATTGATGGCCTTCTTGCTAGATCCTCACTCATGACATTCCATTTTCCAACTCTTTTCCTTTGTCCTAGCTATCCCTGATGCTTGGAATACTCTCCCTCCTCCCCTCCCAGCTTCTTCCAAGACTCAGTTCAAATCCCCCCTTCAACAAGGGCCCTTTCCCTTCCCCCTTCCCTCACTACTACCTTCCCTTTGAGATTACTTTCTGTTTATGTTGTACATCTTTTCTATGGACATAGCTATATATGCATGTTTTCTCCAATATTAAAATGTGAAATCCTTGAAGGCAAGGACTGGGTCTTTGTATCCTTAGCTCTCAGCACCATGCCTGGCTTAATAAATGTTTGTTGACTGACTGAATAACAGATATGACCATGACATAAGCCTGCTATTTGCCTATTATCTCTCTGGGGGCATCTTTGGCAATGATTCACAAAGTCTGGACATTTCCCAAGAGGATCACAAGGGAATATGGTTAAAGGAACGTGGATGACTCTCTCCAAAGATTGAGCTTTGATCATTAGTGGGAAAAGACCTTTGGCTCAGAGAGGTTCAGTGACTTGCCATGGCCACACAGCAAAAAGAGGCAAAGTTAGGATTGAAATGAAGGTTCTGGGACGACAAATCCAATACTGCAGCCGTGGCACCATGCTGCAGGACACTAGGACTGTTTCTGAGCAGCGGAGAGGCAGGATTGAAAAGTTTCAGTGGGACACCCACATCTGAAGGAGAGAATAGAGAGTGGAATGGATGCAGCAAAGGCAATTATGCCTGGAGTAAGAGAGTTACTGCTGAACCCTGTGGGTCTCTATGGACCAGAACATTTTCTGAATCACATAAAGCACTGTGAGTCTAGTCTAGCGGTTCTCAACCTGTGGGTTATGTTCAATTTGTAACAATGAAAATACATCCTGCATATCAGATATATTTACATTACGATTCATAACAGTAGCAAAATTATACTTATAAAGTAGTGACGAAAATAATTTTATGGTTGGGGGGTCACCACAACATGAGGAACTGTGTTAAAGGATAGTGGCATTAGGAAGGTTGAGAACCACTGGCTCTAGTCTCTGAATAGGAAAGAAATAGCCCAGTCCTGCAGTGGCTTGGTGTGCTTCATCTTGAGTCAGGCCCTCACTGTTCTTCAGTCTAGGCCCTCTATGCCCTGCAAGGAGGCAGTGTGGGGGCCCCCAAAGGACCTTCTGGACAACCAGATCCCCAGAAGGTAAGGGACCTCAAGGCTAAAGATTCCAGCAATGGATGCCCAAGTCACTTCTCATAAATAACCATCACACCCAACCCACGTTCTTAAGAAGAACCTTGGTCAGGAAGTAAGGAGACCTGAGTTCTAGTTTTCATTCTCCTACTCATTTGTGTGTGTGTGTGTGTGTGTGTGTGTGTGTGTGTGTGAGAGAGAGAGAGAGAGAGAGAAAGAGCACGAGAGACAGAGAGACAGACTGACTCAGCTTTCCCATCTGTAAAATGGGATCAAGTATCTCCCCTTTTTTGTTATTTTCTTGTGTGCCTTAGTTTACTCAGCTGTAAAATGGGAGTGGTTGGACTAAATGCCCTCTAAAGTCCTTTCAACACTAAGTTTATGATCCTATAAATTTTAAAAAGTCATTTGTTCCTAAGGTGTTTTATAGTTAATTTCTTTCAACTGCAGAAAACATAGATGATGACATTGATAGCACTGATGAGAAGATTGTGCCCCTTCTCTCTCCCCCCCACTCCAAGTGGTGTCATAGCGGCCACTGTAACTTTTCCTGTTCTCCTAGTTCCTTCCCAGAACACTCCTCATCCAGTCCCTATGACATCACAGCTAGTTGCTGTGGAGAGCATTAGGAAGTTGCCAAAGGAGGATTAAAACTTCAAATGAGGTCTGAGTATTGAGCTGGTTTTATCAAAGTGCCCCTGAAGTGAAACACAGAACCACAGAATCGCTCATTTTCTCCTTCCCTCCCCCTCCCTTTTTCCCTCTCTGGCCCAGCAATCTGAAAATCAAAGGCCCAGCCTTCCTGGGAGGAAAGAAAACCTTCTATTTCTAAGGTCGCTGTGGGAAGCAAGTATCATGGGAATCTCCCAGGGTACCACAGCCCTCATTAGGGCCTTTCAACTTTTACCCCTCTCTTAGTCTTTTAATCACCCAGGAAAGATGCTCTAGCATTCCAATGAAAGCACTGGACAGACAGGGCAAAAACTGACGATTTAGGCCCAGCTCTGCCATAATTCACTGTAAGCCCTGGACAAACCACTTGCCTTCTGTGGGACTCATTTTCTTCCTCTAGAACAGCAATTCTTAACTTGTGGGTCTCAACCCCTTTGGGGGTCAAATGACCCTTTCACAGGAGTCACAGAGGTCACCTAAGACCATCGGAAAACACATATTTCTGATGGTCTTAAGAACCAAGAAGTGGCTCCTCTATCCAGTTCCAGGCAGGTCCACTCACATGCAGATACGCCTACATACAAGTATTAAAGGGTCAGGCATTAGGAAGGTTGAGAACCACTGCTCTAGAAAATGAGGGAGCTGGATTAGCACCCTAAGATCCCCTCTAGCTATGATAGTCTGTGGGTTCTGTGATACTCAAAAAGTACGGATGGTAGGATGGTGGTGATGATGATGCCAAGGTCTGCGCTAGCTACCGGGAATACAAACACAAAGAATGAGCAACATTTACTTTCAAAGAGCTTATATTCTAATGGATGATCCTTATTAATTATGAGGACTCCTATTTCCTGACCCCATCTCAGGTTAGAGAGCAGCTCGTCCCCACTCCATCATCTGGCTGAGACATAACTTGGCCTTCTCTCATCCAGGATGCCTTCTCCAGGCTATTCTATTGGACAGGGGCTTCTGAGAAGCCCTCAAGTTCATTCCTGTACTACCTGAGCAGTTAGGACTTTGTCCTCTTTTCCCCATAATGTTGTATGTCTAGATAACTGAGAGTGGACAGCAATTTCAAACACAACCAACCCTGACGATCCACCCATGCTAACAGAAGGGAATGAAACCATAGTCAATAACAAACACCTGCACAAATATACAAAAAGCAGTGAGAAGTGGATGACAGAGGAGGGCATCCAAGAGAACAATGACCTTTTGAATCCATCAAACATTAGTTAAGTGCCTATTTATTAAGCACATAGTAACTTACCAGGCACCATGCTAGGCGCTAAGGATTCAAAGGGAAAAAAAATGAAATTGTCCTTGGCCTTAAGCGAGCTTATTTTCTATGAGGGAAGACAACATGCACATAAGTACATATGAAATATATACACAATAAATACAATTTAAATTGTGGGGGCACTAACAGTGGAGGGGGGAAAGGGAAATCAGTAAAGGCTTCATGTAGGAGGTGGCCTTAAGCAGAGATTGAAACTCTGAAAGGTACAGATGCTTGGGGGTATATTCGAGGCAGAGAAAACAGGCAGTAAGTACAAAGGTGTGGAAGTGGGAAAGGAGACCTGGGTGTGAACAAAAGCAGTGGCTAGACTACGCAGTGCATGGAGGGGAATAATGTAGCATGAGGCTGGAGAGAAAGGCTGATGCCAGATTGTGATGGGCTTTAAAAGCTACACATTGGAGGCTTTATTTACTCCCAGAAGCAGTATGGGAATCATTAGGAGCTGACAGGGTTTACTAAACGACATCATTAGGCCATCATTTCAGAAAAATCCCTTTGGTAGCTGTGTGGAAGAGGAACTGGGGAGAGACTTGAGCCAGGGAGACCAAGGCTATGGCAATAATCCAAGCAGGGGGCAATGAGGGCTTGAACTAAGGTGGTGGCCTTGTGGAGAACAGGGAAAGTAAGCCAGAGAAGCTGGGAAGAGAGAAATAACAGGATCTGGCATAAAGTGGATACATGTGCAGAGAGCTTCCTATTTTCCAAAACCCTTTCCCCCTTGTCCTATAACTAGGATGGGCATAAGAAACATACACGAGCAACCACAAGGCACTGGGCATCACATTTTCTTAAAAGAGGTGCAAGGTGCTGTGGGGACATGCAGAGGAAGAAGGAATGATGTTGGGGGGCAGGCAGGAGGCAGGGATCAGGGGAGGGGATTAGGATCTGGAAGAAACCAGGGTTGCCTTCATGGAAGAAGTAACATTGAAACTAGGTTTTGAAGGGATGAGTAGGATCTTCACCACGAAAGATGTGGGAAATGGGGAAGGGGATGACAGATTTAGAGAGGGAAGGTATTTCAGAGGCCATCAGATCCAACTCACTCATTTTGCAGATGAGGAAATAGGTTTAAAGAGATAAAGTGACTTAACCAGGGTCATTCCACTAATAAGTGTCAGAGGTGGGATTGAAACCCGTATCTTCCTAACTTGAGAACCAGCACTCTAGAGGAAGGGTTCTTAGGCTGATTTTTGTTTGTTTTGTTTTGTTTTTGTATCTTGAACCCTTCGGCATTCTGATGAAGCCTATCAACCCCTCCACAGAATGGTTTTAAAAGAACAACATTAAATACATAGGATTAAAAAGGAAACCAATTACATTGAAACAGTAACATTTTTTTAAAAATTCAAATTCACAGACGGACCATTTGAAATCCATTTACAGACTTTTTGATAGATCTATTGATCAACTGATATATAATTGCTTCCCTCTTTTTATCATAATTCCCACCCACCTTGACCCTCCAAGCCAAAAGTGGCTCAGGGAACCTAAAATGGCAACCACAACGCTCCTAATGCCACCTTAGAACATTGAGCTAGAAGAGTGCCAGGACTGTGAGCTTCAAGAGGCTAGCAGTCACTCTGACTCACTCTATGTACATTGCCTAGCCTGGGTTACAACAGGAAGGCATTCACCTAGACAGCAGAAAATAAGTGGAGCTGGAAGGGGCCAGGAGCTGCTCCCTCCTCCCTCTGCTTCCCTTTGGAAGGGTGTTTTTTTTAAACCTGAAAAATATACCAACAATGGGAATGCCATTCTCTTCGAGAACTCGTGCCTGTTGCTAAGAGACCTGTTGCTAAGTTGTAAGTTCTGTTCTTTTTACTATAAACAAAGCCAGTGATTATCTATGTGCCGAGGAGGCAGCCTATTGATGTCAGGCTGGCCCTCAGAGGAGGGAGGATTGGGAGAATGACATTTTTGGCAGAATAGAGACTCAAAATCAAAAGACAGAAAAGAGGACAGAGCCCAGAGGAATCGCCGTACCGTGATCAGGCCCTTCCCTGCTGGCTTCTCATTCACCAAGACCAGGGGCCGGGTGATTTTCTTGCTGGAGACAATCTGAGGGAGAGAACAAAAACAAGTGCTTTGAGGCTTGGGTCTCAAACACTGTCCAAAAATAACCCTATTCTCTTAAATATAGCTAGAGCTTAGAAGCATGAAAGTACTGTTCTGGATCTTCTCACGTTAGATTATCAGCCACTTGAGGGCAGGGACCTTGTCTTATTATCTTTGTGTACAGCAACACAGAATGCCCAGTCTGGGCCTTTGCTTCATAGAATCACAGAATTTTAGAGGTGGAAATGACCTTAGACTCCATGTAAGTCCAACCTCATTTTAAGGGTGAAGTCACCGAGGGCTTTTGAGAGAAGAAATATCTTGCCTCGATGTTTGTGTGAGAATTGAGACTATCATCTTATTCTTGCATTGTTCCTATGGAGTGAGAAGGGCAGGCATGAGGAGCCCAGTAGGAATTAGTGGCAGAATCAGGATTAAACTCTAGATCATTCACCAAAAACAAACAAATACAACCCATGCTATCAGAGGATCAAAAATGAAGCATGCCTTCCACTTTTTGACAGAGAAAGGAAACTCAAAATGCAGAATGAGGAATATATATTTGGGCATGGATAACAAAAGAACTAGCTTTGCTTGGCTGTACATGGTTTTTGGATTTTTTCCCCCCATAAAACAACATTTACTAAGTACCTACCATGTATATAACAAGTACCATGAGAAACACTGGAGATACAGAAAAATGGTCCAAGCCCCCAAGGAGCTTATACGCACATAGAGATGGACAGAGAACACAGATCAGAGAGAGGAAAAAAAGCTGTTTTGAGAGGAAAAGAGCTGGCTCAGGAGACAGTGTTCCCTATCCCTGTAAAAGTAGGGGGTGGCCAGCCCTGTCACTGCCAGTTAGAGCTGTCTGCCTCCACTTGGAAAATACAGCTTGAGACAATGCGGCATGAGGGACTGCTCTGGTATGGGTATAAGGCAGGGAGCCAAGGGGAAACAACCAAAGAAGCCAATTTAAAAGGAGAGCTGCCCATCCCTGGGATAGGTTACCTGAAGAAGGGGTGGGTTCCCTTTCACTGAAGGCCTTTACGAAGAAGCTAGATGCCCATATAGTTAGCCTATTGTTAAGGAGGATTCTTGAGTCACCAGCTGGATTAGCTAACTTCTCAGTCCCTTCCATCTCTAAAATCAGGTGATTCTCTGACAAGGGCCCCCTTATCTGCTCACATATTTCACTCTTCTATATAACACTAAGCATAGAAGGGTTTTGTTTTTTGGTGAGGTGTGAGGAAGTTGATTGGGAGAAAGAGAAAATAAATACTTGTTAATTGAAAAAAAAATTTTTTTTTAATTTGAAAAACCTAGATCATTATAGGATTTAATATTGAAAAAAGAATCTTGGAGTTTGTCAAGTTTAGTCCCTATTAATTTTACGGATGAGTAAGTGAAACCCAAAGTGTTCAGAGTCACATACATTGTAAGTGGCAGAAGACAGATCTCTTGAGACTATCTTCATAAACACACACACAAACACACATCTCCCATAAAATTCCAGAGCTATATATCTGTATGTATATATCTATAGCACTATATATCTCTCTATATATCTATATCTATAGATAGATGGATAGATACATAGATTCATAGATGTCTCTGCCATAAAATGGCAGGGCTCCATATGTGTATGTGTATGCATATGTAGTGTGAGTGTGAGAGAGACTTCACACATGTATACACATACACACATTACTGTTACAAGGAAGGAATCAATGGAGAAGGTGGGCTTTAAGGGGAAATGACTATGGTACAAAGATACTCACTAAACTCCCATGGTTCCCTATTACCTTAAACCAGCAGTTCTCAACCTGTGGGTAGTGACCCCTTTGGGGGTCGAACGACCCTTTCCCAGGGGTCACAGGGGTCACCTAAGACCATCAGAAAACACATATTTACAATGGTCTTAGTAACGGAGGCATCACTCCTCTATGGGTCCCCAGGTGGGTCCGCCCACATGCAGATACGTCCACATACAAGTATTAAAGGGTGGCGGCATTAGGAAGGTTGAGAACCACTGCCTTAAATGATCAAATATAAAACTCTCTATTTGGCATTTAGAGCCCTTCACAATCTGGCCATGGGGGGAAATTAAGAACCACAATCATTTTACAACATATAGCTATCTCTCAGTTATCCAGTGGCCTAATAGCGAAGTCTCCAACCAGTAGCCAAATATAACAAACCATACAAAGCTACAGCAAAGCAGATGGTTTTATCCACTGTTGTAACAACTAGCTCTTGTTCTTGGATAAGAAACACTTGCAGTTTTGTCTAAATGGACTTCCTTTTTTTTTTTTTTGGAGGGGGGGAAGGTTAGGCAAATGGGATTAAGTGACTTGCCCAGAGTCACACAGCTAGTAAATGTGTCAAGTGTCTGAGGTCAAACTTGAATTCAGGTCCTCCTGACTCCAGAGCCAGTCCTCTATTCACTTTGCCACCTAGCTGCCCCTAAATGGACTTCTTTAACAATCATTTTAAATATGTGGTCACTTCCTCTTGTCTCTTGCCCTTGAACAGGGAATGTCTTCTTAATCCAAAGTCAAGCTCTACCATTTTATGGCAAATATTCTCCCAGTAACCCCCCTCACCCTTTGTCTCTTTCAATGATTCTCCCTTTCTCTGCTCTTTTTTGCCTATGAAATGCTTTACTAATCTAGTCAAAATTGTTGTAGAATGCTGCTGATTGGCTAACTCTAAGCAGACCTGAAAAGTTATAAAACCCCAAATCTATATCCTAGGAAGCTGAAAGTACTATGAGGGCTCAGCCTTCCTTAGCAAGCCAATACATTCCTTTGCTTTCAGTTTGATCTTCTGGCCTCGAGACCCACCCATACTCCCCACCCCTGCTCATAAGACCCCTGCTGACAGCTGCACATCTCCCAACAGGTCCTCTTGGTTGAGAGAATTCCCCAATAGAATCTCCCTGCACTTCCCAGGCTGCTTACACTCTACCTAGGTCTGGATTAGAGTGAATAATGAATCCCCTGAAGTAGTCATATGTATCCCTCCACACATTTCAAATCCTGCTACACAGGTCTTCTTAGGTGGCACAGTGGAGAGACTGCTGAACTTAGAGTTGGGAAGATCTGAGTTCAGATCCTGCCTCTGTGACTATGTGACTGGGCAAATACTTAACCTTTCTGCACCTCACTTTCCTCAACTGTAAGTAGGGTTGATAACAATAGCATTTGCCTCATAGGATTATTGTAAGGGTCCAATGAAATAACTTATGCACAGTGCTTTGCAAAGCTCAAAGTACTCTGTAAATGCTAGCTATCATCATTCCTCATACATGACACTCAATCTCCCATCTCTGTGCATTTGCACTGGCTGTCCCTCATGCCTGGAATGCCTCCTCACTTCCAACTCCTAGCTTTCCTGACTCCAAGACTCAGCTGACATTCTACCTTCTATAGGAGGCACATGAGGAGGCCTTTCCTGGTCTTCCTCTGAGATTACCTTCCACTTTTATTAAATATATCAGGTGCATACATTTTTTTTGCATATTTTCCCCCCCATTGGCGTGTAAGTTCCTTGAGAGCAAGGATTATGTTTTCCTTTGTATCCCCAACTCTTAGCACAGTCCTTGGCACATATTGAGTACTTAATAAATGCTCATTGATTGACTGACTGGAGGTGATATTTCTAGAGGAGGAATTCTGGGATAATATCCTATACTATTTCCCAACTCCTAAAAATAACACATGAGATTTGAGCCATTGCTGTTCCCCTCCTCTTCTCTGCCCCCCAAAGAGCCAGATATATCACTAGTCACACACCCTAAATTCTCCCGAGGGCATTCTGACCTTGTAGGTCCCAACAAAGGAGGCAAAGGGAGCCTCCAAAGAACTGAAGGTGACAAGCTGGGTTTGTTTTCTGTGATTAACCAAGACCCCTGAGGAACCAGTTGGGAAATGTTTCTAGTAGCAAAATGAAAAGGGATTAGCAAGGTTACAAGGAAGTGTGACAGGATGAGTTTTCTCTGGAATTCCCAGTACGGGGAAAATAATTTCTACTACAGAGATTTTCCAAATCTATTCTTAGCCTCACAGGGGTAAGAATTTTGAATAGTTCAATAACCCAGAGTGACCTGAAATTCTAGGGGCCAAGGAAGTACAGTTTGGGGAACAGTTTGAGGTCACTCAGTGCCCTGAGTTTGGGGAGGAAGAAGTACAGATATGGTATAGTGACTTGAACAGGGGTAGGTAACCTGCAGCCTTGAGGCCACTCTAGGTCCTTGGGTGCTGCCTTTTGACTGAGTCTAAGTTTTACAGAACAAATCCTTTTATTAAGGGAATTTGTTCTATGAAGTTTGGATTCAATCAAAGGACCACACTTGAGGACCTAGAGGGCCACATGTGGCAAAGACTTGAGCTTTGGATTTAGAGTCAGACCTGAGAAAGGTAGTCATGGAAAAAGTACTGCATTTGGAGCAGAGAAGTGAGGTTCAAATTCCAGCTTTAGCCTTTTTAATACCTGTGTGGCTCTGGGTAAATCCTTTTAACCCCTTGGACTCCTGTTTCCTCATCTATCAAATGAGGAGATTAGACCCAATGATTTGAGTATCCCTTTCTCGCTTTAAACCCTAGGAACTTATTCTTTTAATTAAGAACTTGGAAGACCATAATCAGTGGATATATTTCACAGGAAAAAATGTATTTCAGCCTTGGGGGAAAGGGACAGAAGCTTATGTGTCGGTATGTGGAAAGAGCCATACCATGCCCAAAGTGCAGGAGAACTGGCCCAGGAAGTCATGCTCGTCCAGCTGCAGACTTGACTTGTCCTGGTCAAATAGGGCAAACTTGAGTTTCTGTACTTCCTCAAAGTGATAGTCGATGACAAACTTCTTGGCAAATGCTGGATTCAGATTGTTGATAGCAGTTTCTGTCCTGTCAAACTGGGAAAACACATCAGTGGAGAGAGTACCATGAATGGTTAAAGGGGTGTGATTAATAAGAAAAGAAAGAAAAATCAAACCAGATATTAAAAATCAAAAGTCAAGTTAATCAGAAAGCACAACAGTCATCAGAAACTAAAGTCTAAATAAAGTCACTCTCAGAAAACAAAACTCCATTGGGCACAGACATCAAAACCCACACAAATATCACACCATCACAGATTCAGCTGTATCCTGTTGCTGAGCTGCATTCCTGGCCCAGAGTCCCTGGCCACTGCTACTCTCCACCCAGTGATTCCCACCCAGAAAAAATACAGCGCAGGCCAGGAGGCTGGGCCAAGCTGCTCCAGTCCCCTTTTTCCCTAGGAGAATGCTGACATCACCAGGAAAACAAGGACCCATTCTCAACATGGAACAGCTGACCCTAGGACCCACACCTTCTTGTATTCCATTGGTGGTGGTGGGAACAGGGGGTAGAACAGAGCATGAAATACATGACAGGGATGCTTTGCACAGTGGTGCACACTATCACTCCACCAGCCCTGGGTGATACGCAAAGCTGCACCACATTTTTAGGCTATTCTTCATGTGTGTCTCAAATCTCCCTCAGCAACCAGGGGACTTCCTGAAGATGGGAGCTGGGTCTCCTGTTCCCTCTCTCTCCCGTCCCAGTGCCTCTTTCAGCACTCTTGCTAACATCTGGCTGCTGATCTCACAGTGTTCTCTCCCCTGCTTCTACCAGAGTCCCAACAGTACCAGGACCTGGCAGATTATGCTGTGATACCAATGGAGCTAGTTATAGCTTGGTTTTACCCGTCTACCCCTGTAACCTGAGCTCGTGATCCCCCGGGGAATGCCGCTAATGGCATGATTCACCACACCCCTCCAATCCCCCTCACTGACTGGAACCTAGATACTGGGAAAAGAGAAAGCACGATGAGTTCTTATTAAAAAAACCAAAACTAAAAAACAAACAACTACCACAACAAAACTATCCTGTGCTGTCATAAAACGCTTTCCTGGATGCCACATGGCCAAAGGCAAACCTGCCAGGCAGGCTGGGCATCCCTGGGTTCTCAGAATCAGAGACAGTCACAAACCATCTAAAACCATTACTTCCACTCATTTTAGCAACAAGATCACACAGGAAGTCAGCAGAAGAACAAGGATTTGAAATAACTCCTACTTCTGTCTTCTACCCCAATGATATGGAGAAATTATAGACTGGTTCCCCTCGCCCCTGAAAAAGCAGATTTGAGGGGGTAGCTAGGTGGTGCAGTAAATAGAGTACCAGCCCTGGAGTCAGGAACGCCTGAGTTCAAGTTTGGCCTCAGACACTTAACACTTACTAGCCGTGTGACCTTGGACAAGTCACTTAACCTCAATTGCCCTGCATTCCCCCCTCCAAAAAGAAAAAAAAAAGGAGATTTGATAATCTCAGATGAAGATTTAAGATTCGCTTGCAATGGCACCATTGTGGTTGAGGCCCCATTCTGCAGGCAAAGGCATCTAGGAGTCCCTTGGAGGCCAAGACTTGTTACTATATTTGTAGGTCCCACTGTCTCATCTCTAGCAGCATCCACATGTGTGGTCCAGCTGGTTCCCATTTAGTACAGGCCAGTCCAGGCTGGTCTAAGATTCCAGCCCAGGCCCCTGAGCCCTTTCCAGCAGGATCTCCCAAATCCTAGTCTCCAGGAACTAAACATGCCAAACTCCACCTGTGACCTCAGAGGCAAACACTCTGACCCCATCCCTCCCTTCTTAACAATCTTTCCTTTCACTAATACTGGCACCACAGCTAAATATAGACTCAGGACCAAGAGCTGAAAATCTCCTGCTGAGCGCCCAGGCCTTGGAAACGGGATGGGAAAAACCCGCTTGGTTTGTTCACCCAGGCAGCCCATAACCCTGACTTCTGGGCAGCCTCATGATGTAATGAAGAGAATTGGAATGAGAGTGAGCAGACCCAGGTCTTGTTCTGGTTCTCACACTCAGTGTAGCTAAACCATGCAACTTTGAGCAAGGCACACTTCTTCTCAGGGTCTCAGCCTCCACATTTGTAAAATGAGAGCTGGAATGAATGACTTCCAAGATTCTTTCCAGCTCTGATATTTCATAGTTAAAGATTCTACATTTCAAAGTCTCTTTCTGGTCTGATGTTCTACTTGAAACTGAAAGGCAATGATAATTTATATTTATAGAGTGATTCAAGGGATTCAAGGTTTATGAAATGGTGTGTGTGTTTGTGTACGTAATGGGCAGTTTCGTGGTTGAGGCAGCATGGGCTAGTAGATGAGACACTTGACTTAAGAGTTATGGAGATATGGGTTCAGATTCCACCTCATATGCTAGTCGTGTCACCCTAGGCACAGATCATAAGGATGATCATAAGGAAGGATCATAACCTCCTAGCTTCATTTTCCTCACCTGTAAAAAGAGAGTGTTGGACTGGGTAGACAATCTAAGGCACCTTCCAGTTGTAAATCTATAATCTTATGGTCCTCAGGATAATCCAGTGAGGTACATATATGGTATAAACATTATCACTCCCATTTTCCATATAAAAAAATTAGGCCATGGGGTAGCTAGGTGGCGCAGTGAATAGAGCACTGGCCCTAGAGGCAGGAGGACCTGAGTTCAAATTTGGCCTCAGACACTTGACACACTCACTGTGTGACCTTGGGCAAGTCACTTAACCCCAGTTGCCCTGCCTTCCCCCCTCCAAAAAGAAAAAAAATTAGGCCACAAGAAGTTAAGTGACTTGTATAAGGTCACGTAGCTAGTAAGGGGCAGGCAGAGTCAATGTACTAACCCAGCTGTGCCTGCTCTTCTGACTCCTTGTCCCCTATATTCCACTATTTCTGAGTAGCATGGTCTGGAAGTCATGCATTTCCATTCTTGGTTAGGCTGAGTATTCTCACTGTGTGATCTTGAGGAGACCACCTCAGCCTCTCTCAGAAGAGCAATGCTCTGTCCTGCCTGTTCTGTCCTTCTTGGGGCCAGTATGGGAGGATCATAGGCATATTAGATAGGACAGTGCTCAGCAAAGAAAAGCAATCCTTAGCTGTTGGGAGTTATGTCATCTTGCTTCTTGTTTCTAAGGCTATGGCAGAGCAGGATCTGTCAGCTCCTGACAAAGTCAGGGCTTTACAGAAATGACACCAGTCTTGTGGTGCCTGTCTTTGGAAGATTCTAGGACTTAGGCCTAGAAAGTTTGAGTGATCATTCAGTCCAACCTCTTCTTTTTATAGATAGGGGAACAGGCTTAGGGAGTGAAGTAGCTTATTCAGAATTGAACATGTAATTAACCAGCTCATCTGACTCCAAATCCAGTGTTCTCTCCATTTATACCATACCACTTTTTCGTTGGCTCCATCCAGATCCAAGGAACAATGATCTTCTATCCCCACCCAACCCTCACCAAACCCTGATTCTACCTATCCTTGAGCTTGGGAGAATGGGAGACTCACCTCATACCACTTGCCATTGTTCTCAGTGAATAATACACAGAAGGGGTCAGATTTAGAGGTGACATCTCGATCCAACAGGTTTTGGCCACAGACAGAGAGTTCTACCTTGCATACACAGTACTGGGACCCAATGGGCCCTGCAGGGGAGCTGGCGCTCATTGTGTAGGCCATGACTGCTGGGGGCAGCAGTGGTTCCTGACAATCTGTAGGAAGAAAAGAAGGCTAAGGTGAAGCTCTGCAGAGACAACAACCTCTCCACCTTTTCAGGGCACTTGGCTTTCTCTAGACCTTGGATCCCCAAATCACCCCTTAATCCTTGTCCCAAATACAGATAATTCTGCTAGATAATATGTTTTGGTAATGCAAATTTGTTCAAATGTAACTGACATATTAGGGAACATTTTTAGTATAACTTGAATTCCAAGATGGCTTTGAAGGGATTTCTTCCTCAAGAAACAGCAAGAATGCTGAAAACTGCACCACTTCACAATAACTCCAAGCCACAAGTCTTCTGATGCCCTCTTCCACAAGCAAACTTTAGGTCTTTGTCAAGCTAAAGTGCCGTATGTATTAGTTATCTTCTGGTACAATGAGAACTGAGAGCAGAGAAGGACTGACCTATACCACCCTACCTACCCCCTTCCACCACACTAAGGTCTCTGGCCAGAGGCCCAGTATCTCTGGTCAAGCAGCAATCTGATGCCATAGATGGACTGACTATATATTTCTTAACCATTTGCCATGTATGAAACTGTGCTACTGCTTTTATTTGGTACCTATCTCTGTGTGTGTGTGTGTGTGTGTGTGTGAAGGTTCTGAGCATTGTGCCCCTAACTCCATTTTCCCCATTAGCTCTGCAGTTTTTACTGCTAGACACAAATGTCAAGTTATGCTGGAACTGCCTATAGTGGCCCCCTAACCCACTGTCATTGTCCTATGTATGCCTAGGTTTGAAGTGGATTTGGTTATCTATATGTCCTATACATGTGTCTAAGTAGAATTATAAACTCACGGAGGGTAGGGGCTGACTCTCTGAAAGTCCTCTGCCACACCAGCACAGTGAAGAGTTCAGTACTTAATAAAGATTTTAGGATTAAAACTGATAGAGGATGGAAAAGGGAGAGGTAAAGGATGACGATATACCAGAGCTGGCCAAGGGAGTCAGGTATCTTTTCCCAGGGTGATACGTTTTAGCTACAGTCTTTTAAGCCAAGAACTTTTAATCATCAGTGCAAACCAATATCAAATTGGGTAGTTAGGAGCTTAGGGCCTTAGAGAAACAAATAGGAGAGGCTGAGGGAGTTCATAGCTTCAATTCCCAATATGGGTCAGGAAGCCTTATTATGACTGATGGCCATGGAATATGGCCCACCATTGCTTATTGCCCAGCCCAAAACCACCACGGCCAGGCCAGGCCCCAGGGCGGCCAGGAGGATCTAAGCCTCCCAAGCTGCAGCTTGAGTCTACTTCAGAGAAGATCTAAAGCACCTGCCTGAGGGGATCTTCAAATCCCGCAAACCAGGGTCAGAGACGGTTAGTGAAAGTGAAACTTTGAAAATTAATTTGGGGGAGGAAAAGCAGTTCGGCCAATCTGCCCCAAGGGCAAGGAAGCAGTGGGGGAAGGGAACTGCTGGAACCGGCTGGCGGCTCCCACCAGGCTGCTTCAGAGCCCTTGGCCTGCGGACTCCGCAGGGGGGCTGAATCAACTGATCAGGGCCAAGTGCTCTTGCGTTGAGCGGCCTGGATCCAGATCATGGTCTTGGGTGGTGGTCCTGGGGTGCACTTTCAGCAAGGCAAAGCTGGGGGGACTTGCAACACACCCCTAATAGCTCTGGCAGCTGGGAAAATCCCAGTGATTTGGAACAGAGCTTTCCCCCC
>CM053595.1:100821173-100845354 GCA_028646575.1 Pseudocheirus occidentalis | reverse complement strand
GGGGGAGAGGAGAGAGAAAGGGAGAGAAAGAGAGAGAAAGAGCGAGAAAGAGAGAGAGCAAGGGGGGGGAGTGATTAGCATTCAAGGGTATGAGAATAGGAAAATGATACGCCTAGATTTATGACTACTCTAGTCTCTAAGGCCCTTTCCCTTTTCTATAGTCCCAGTTGAACAAATGATCCTGATTAAAAAAAAAAAAAAAAGAGCATCCCCAAGGATCCCTTAGGCAAAGGTCTTGACTGTTTAATTCCCTAGGAGAAAAAGACCCAGAGAACAGTCTCCAGTGCCTTCCCTTACCTCCAGTTAGGAAGCTAGGTGGTGTTCGGCCTAGAGTCAAGAAGTCCTAACTAGAAATCCAGCTTGAGGCATACCTATGTGACCCTAAGCAAGTCATTTAACCTCGGTTTGCCTCAGTCTCCTCAGCTATAAACTGGGAATAACAGTAACTAACTCTTAGGGTTGTTATGAGGATTAAATGAGATATTTTTTTATAGCCCTCAGCACACTGCCTGGCACATAGTGGGTGCTGTATAAATGCTTATTCCCCTTCTGTCTCCCCCACCTCCTTCAAATTCCAGTTACATGTTGCCCTGTAGGGGGAGTCAGTCTTCTCTCTTCTGATACATGAGGACCTTTGCTCAATTTTATCCTTCTCAACTATGACTGAATTAAAGGTGTAGCTTGATGGCTATGGAGCAAGGTGATAGCCAGTGCTTTAAATGCTGATTTGGTAGATTAGAAAATGGGGGTGTATCAATTGGAAATGGTTCAGTAAGTTGTAATATATGAATGTATTAAGATATTACTGTGCTATAAGAAACAACAAATATGATGAATACAGAGAAGCACAGAAAGGCTTCTGTGAACTGATACAGAGTGAAGTAAGCAGAGCCAGGAAAACAATGTACAACAATGTAAACAGAAACAAAAGACAACCACACAACAATCAAAAGTGAATTTTGCAAAAATGACAAAGAGCAAGCATGGTCCTAAGGAAGAGTTATGAGCAGAAACCTCTATCCCACTCCTTTGCAGGGGGGTAAGGAGTCCACAAGTGTGGAGTATTGTATATATTTTCAGAGATTTTGGTATATTGATTTGTTTTTGCTGATTTTTTTCTTCCTCTTTTTATTTTCCTTAAAAACGTATCATTTATTATATGGGACAGCTCTTAAGGAGGGAAGAAAAGATACTGGAAGAAATTTTGATAACGTCAAAACAAAAGGTATCAACAAAAATTTCTTAAAAATAAAAATAAATATTGGGCAGGAGATTAAGTGTCCAGAATAGTGATGGTTAAGTGCCCAGAAGAAAGGAGCTTCATCAGTGATGGAAATGAAGAAAGGGTATCCCAGTGCCAAAGATAAGAATGAAGGACTTGCAGTTAAGGAAGGTGGAAGCAATTTCAGAATTCCTTGTTAAATACCACCCTGGATAGTATTTCAGAAAGGACCAGCATTTTTCTGAATTGAGGGGGAAGGGAATCGCTTCTAGGCAGCCAAATGGAGCTGTAGGTACTGGCAGGATGGGATAAGACCCTACCACCCTTCCCCCACTGAGGCATCAAGGAAAAAGTAGCTGATCAAACTAACCACGGCCACTCTCCAACTTGGGACCTGTCAATGCCCATGCCTCCAAAGTGTGGCACATGGGGTGGGGGGGAATGATTGTGTGTGAAATGGGAGAACTCACCTAAAAGTCAGAACCCTATAGATGCAGTCTGAGAAATGGGCAGTACCTGCCACCCTTCCCAACCCACCCCCCTCCATGGGCAAAGCCCAGAGGATACCTCCAACCCCACAACTAACCTTCCACCTGGGCAGCTCTCCGAAATCTGAACAAGGAACACATGACTCCTCAGGGGTCCTGAGCAATGGCTGGGGGGCAAGGCATATATCCGTGGCCCTCAGGCCCCTCTACTGTGAATGCCAGCAAGGCGGGCTGTGTGTAGGGAAGAGAGGGCCTGACGCAATGGAAAAAAAAAAAAAAAACCACCCACCCTACTTGGACAAGATGTCATTTGCAGAGAACCTCCTGGCCCAGATGGAAACTCTGCCTAATGTAGCCCAAGCCCATAATCACCTCCTGTAGCATCCCAGCAGGCAATTTGGGGTTTGGCTGATCCCAGCCTGGGGAGAGAGAACCTGGGCAGAAGGAGAATACATATCCTCCCTTGGGTCTACTGGCCCAGAGCCAGGGGACTGGGATCTGTACACCTGAGACAGGGTAAGCAGGGACCATTTCTGGTAGATGGGAGCCTGAGCAGGGACAGAGATGACAATGTGCTTCTCCACAGGATGGGGAAGGGGAACCGGAGAGCTTCTGAGGAACAAAGTAGTATTCTAGAGAACAGAATAGAGGGAGGAGGGGAGGGGAGAAGGAAAAAGGAATGGAGAGAGAGAGAGAGAAAATAGTGCAGAAGTGTCAGATTCCAGGTCAGCAGCAAGCAGCTGGAACCTGATGAAAATGTAACTGAGGGGCAGCTAGGTAGAGCTGTGGATAGAGCACAGGTCTTGTTGCTAGGAGGACCTGAGTTCAAATCAGACCTCAGACACTTACTAGCTGTGTGACCCTTACTAGTCACTTAGCCCCAACTGCCTTCCAAAAAAATGTAATAGGAAATGTTTAACAGAATAAATAAAAATACAGTACAACACAGGTAATAAACATTTATGCTTTTCTAAGTCAATATGTGGTCCACAGGAATTGTTCCTATTTGAGTTTGCCACCACTGGCAAAGATAGCGTGCTGGACTTTGATTAGGAAGACCTGAGTGTGAATCCTGCCTGATTTTACTAGCTGTGTGACATAGGCAATCCTCTTCACTTTCCTATTGCATTTGATGGTCTCTAAGGTCCCATCCAATTCTCTGTGCATGACATTGTAGGACAGCTGGGGAAGCCAGCGGCCACAGGAGACAAAGAACAAGACTTAAATTCAACAGACCCAGATTTGAGTCTGGATTCTAACACTGGTTTTATGACTGCAGAAGTGACAAATATCTCTAAGCTTCAGATTAAAGTTGGGCACAACTTACCTTACAGCGTGGTTAGGGGGAAAGCACTTTAATAAACTGTGTCCAAGAGACTAGATAGAACATGGGTCTCAGAGTCAGAAAGGTCCTTGTCTCTGACACACCCTGGTTGCATGACTCTGGCCAAGTCCCTTAACCTCTCAATACTCCAGTCAACTAACATTGTAAAGTGCAAAGTTCCTGATCTACATCTAGAGATGGAATTTCTTTCTCTGGACTTCACTGTACCAGTGAAACTGCAGATGCAGATTAAAAAAAAAGTGCTGTATAAATGTGATCTATTACGTAGAATAAATGACAGGGAAGTAAACTCAAGACAAGTGCTCACAATGATTTTGGTTCTTCCACTGTTTTGCAAGGAAGCTTTACATGAGAAATTTAATCTCTCTGGGCCTCAGTTTCTCTATTAGTGAAAATAGGGAAAACAAACCTGTCTTTCAGGGTAGGTAGGGGAGTTGGTAGGGAATGATTCATAATATTCCAATTCAATACAATATTAAGTACCTACTACACGCAATGCACCATGCCAGAGATGCAAACACTAAAAATGAAATAGTCCCTTCCTTGGAGGAGCTTATAGTTTAGTGGCATCATACAATACGTGCACAGGCAAGTAAATAGAAAGAAACACAAAGTTCAAGAGATAAAGAACATAAATGTCAAAAACATGACCTATCCAATCACAGCTCTACCAAGCTCTTCCCTGCCCTGCTCTCTAGTCCTTATAGGGAGGGAAAACTGAGTCAACCTCTGCTCTGGTCAGTGCTGCCCGTGGCAGTTCTTCCCACAGCAAGAAGTAGATAGTAGCCTTCAAAGACTAAGTAAATTTGTTCAACCCAATGGCCAGGAGTTACGTGGCATCCAGCTGCCCACCAGGTCCAAGAGAGGAATTGGTTTCACTCATGTGATATACCCGTCCCATTGATGAGTCCCATTCAGCTTGGAGTCAGATCCCAAAGGGGTAGATCCATTTGTCAGGATATAATGGAAAAGGATAAGCATTCTGGAAGGAGACAGACACAGAGATCGAGATACAGATGGAGAGGGAGAAAGGAAGGGAGAGGGAGAGAGGGAGAGATCAGACAGAGAGAGGAGAGATAAGACAAACAGACAGAACAGTGATCAATCACTGGGGCCTCATCATCCTCCCCTGGGCTGTTGGCTAGCCCTCATACTAAAGGAAGAGCCTTGCTCTTCTTCACTGAAAGAAGTTAACAGTAGTGTGGGAAGGAGGCAAGTCAGAAAATCATTTGCCTTGGGAGGCTCAAGAAGGCAGGGCTCAGAGGATTGGAAATCTCCTTCAAACTGTTGGTTTCCACTATCTGGCATTCCACTAACAAACCTCAATTAACAGTAACCAAGGATCACAAAAATATCTTTTGATTCCCCTGCCCTTCTTCTTTTTTCTTTTCTTTTTTTTCTTTTTGCTTTTTTGGAGGGGGAAAGGTAGGGCAACTGGGGTTAAGTGACTTGCCCAAGGTCACACGGCCAGTCAGTTCCATTTCTTTATGTTCCATTGATTCAGTGAGATTCACAAAGTACTTGCTCCTGTCATCAGTGAGTTTGAGATGAGAAGCAGGGGCAAACCTCACTTTCTGGATAAGAAACCTTATTGCTGGTATGTTCAGCCAGACATGTACTGCTTTTTGTTCCCAGATGCAGTCCGTAGACCCTACAGCTCCCTACAGTAAATGGACTTGGCATCTCAGACAGGAATTTCTATTCTAGACAGGGTTCCTACTCTAGCTCTGCCACTAATTTGCTGTGTATCTATGAACATCTCATAACTTCTTCGAGACTCAATTTTCTCATCTGCAGACTGGGAAAAGTGGTATCTGCACTGCCTATATAGCCTAGGATACACACTTTGAAACATAAAAATAAGAGCTAGCAGCACAAATCATGTCCAACTAACCTTCACCAAAGTCCACTTTTCTCTTTTCTCAATCTTTCACAAATAGTTGTCTATGTGTGTTCTAGTCACTAGTAACTAGATTAACCAGAACATTCAATTTCCCAAAACATGCGAAATAACCAGAAGTTAAATTTTTTTTCAACTAAGTCTCCAAATATACCAATGTGTGAGTGAGATCCACTTATTTTTTTCTGATGGGAAAGACCAAAGACCAAAGAAGCGCTGGGCTGCTTCACAAGAGCAAGACCAAATACAGGAGTCTGAAATCCTGGGCCCAATTCTTCCCTTAGGGGAACAGGGGACTCCTGGGATCCTTAGCTCCCCATGAAAGTCAGGATGGGAAGAGAAGGATAGTGGAATAGGATAAAGAAGTGGTGGATGAAAAAGCTGATGGGATGAGACAGACAATTGTTTATTATGGGAGAAGAGGATGGGAAAAAGAGGCATAAAGCTATTAGAATATTAGAATCAAAGAATGTTTGAATTTTAGGATCACAGACTTAAAATAAATAGGAATCGGATAATGTTAAGATTCTTAGAATCTCCAAGATGGTAAAAATCTCAGGTCATCAAATTCTATCTCCTACCCAATAAACAAATGTGTCTAATATCACCTTGTCTCTGCTCAGATAATGCAGTGGTGAGGAATTCATCTGGACACCCATGGTCTGCACACTTTCTAAATGGATCGACCCTCTGGCTTTGCCCAACTCCCTGGGGGGAGAGGATGGGTGATCTCTGCTCTGTGTTCTCTAAGCTCAGTGCTCTAACCTGGTTACAACCCGCCACCCCCACTTCAGCAATTAGGTACATGTTTTGCAGGTAGTACCAGAAGCCAGGAGGAGGGGGAAATCAAGAGGAGTAGGAAACACTTAACTACCATTGCTGGTTGCTGTTCTCACAAGCCAACACACTCACTCTTTTACAGTCAGGCCATTACAGGGATAAATATAGACTTAGACTTAATGCTTCTGGCTGTGGATGATGATAAGTGGGGAGATGTTCTCCCTCTAGGGCCCCTCTTCCCTCTACCTGTTCAGTCAGACAGATATCATACTTGATCTTTGTGTCAGTGATTTTGGGTGCAGGGAGCAACCTTCCCTTCTGGATATAGACCTCATTAGTGGTATTATTCAGAAAGTCAATGCCCATCCTTAGCATACTGGATTACCATCACATGAAAGGCTTAGTTAAAACAAACTTGCAGGGACATACTGGGAGATATTATGGCGCAGTGGGAAACACACTAAATCTCCAAATCTACTAGTATGTGAGTGAATTCAACTCCTGACTAGGATATTCATTCATTATGGGATATAGGACAAGGAACTGTACTTCTCCTAATATCAGGATCTCTCTCTTCCTCAATTTCCTCCCAGAGCTGTTTTAAGGCTCTAAGGGAAAGTGCATGTGAAAACACTTTGGAGGAGAACAAGCTGAAATGTGAGAGGTGACTGATGCTGCCTGTTTTCAATGATCGAAGTTAATGTAATTGGGAGAGGTATGGATAGTATAAAAGTGCATTTAAGGTGCATAGGCAGATGGGGTTGGGGTAAGAAGGGGAGGGTATTATGGGGGAATCTATCCTGCTGGCTCTTTTCCATAAGGTAGAAAAGCAGTACTACTGTAACCTGGACCTAGCAGAGCACATTACATGCAGGAGGCACCAAGTAAATGATGACCATTTTGGCACACTACTCCCTTCCTCTTCCCCACGCTAGAAAAAAAAAGACAGTCCAGAAGAGACTTGGCCAGAAGTGAAATCCCCCTCCAAGGTGTCCCAAGGGCTCAACCACTTACAACTCTTCCTTCCCATTTCCTCATCCACATGGAAAACAATCTGAGAGTGGGAGTGGGTGTTGGGGAGCTAAGACAGATGTCAAAGGCTTCCAAACTGCTTTAGCTGCCCAGTGAGTTGCCTGTTCCCCACTGCTCCCCCACAGCTGCCAGCCTCCCATTCCTACTTCCATCTGCAGATCCTCTTCTTCTTTAATTTATCTTTTCTCAAAATTAACAATTAGCCCAGGCTACATTTCTCCCTCACCAGCCTCATTCTCAGGCCCTCTCGCACACAGCTGGAATGAGAAGAATCCTGAACCCTCCATAATAACTGAGACAGAAATTCCACTTAATATGCAAATGCCAGCTTTCCCCTTCCTCATTTCTAAAGTCCCCATCCTTTGGGTTCAGCTACTAGGTTACCTTGCAGTGTTAGTCTCTGAAGATCTCAAAATACATTTCAGTGTCTGCTGGCATATTATCCCTCAGCCCCTGCTCCAGAGGACAAAAGACCCTGATAGGTCTTTTAAGGGCTTTCAGGTGAAAGGGTAAATATGGGTCTGGGAGCAAGTACACAGTTAAAAAGAAATGAGGATTAGTGCTCAGTTGTGTGCCACAAAATTAATAAACTGTGTCTTACAAAATCAAGTCCACTGTTTACAGAGACACATACTTTTGGGAGACAAAAGGACATTTAGTCCCTGTCCTTAGGGACCTAAGAGGTAACTCAGGACAGAAAGATCTATACAACATAAGTGGAAATGAACTGATAACAGTTCTCTGTATCAGGCAGATCTCTCAAAGCACAAAAACAAAGTTAACTGACTGAGATTAGAGAGGCAGGTAGCCACAATGGAAAGAACTAGGCATAGAACTTGGGAGTCACAAGTACCACCTCAAGCACTAATACTGCTGCTTGACCATGTCAAAGTCATTTCATTGGATCATAAATCTAGGGTTAGTAAGGGTCAGTAATCCTCAAGCCTACACTGCTCATTTTACAGATAAGGAAACTGAGACCTTGAGAGGTTAAGCACCTTGTCTAACTTGTCCAACAGGTATTAAGCAGTAGAAATGGAATTCAAACACAGTTCCTCTGATTCCAAACCCAGGCTTTTCTGCTGCACTGTGATGCTGCCTTCCGAGTCTTAGTCTTCTGTTTCTTAATCCGCAAATGAAATGCTCCGGAAAGCCATGTAAATGTGAGTTATTATTAATCACTCAAACATTCCAGAAGGAGATGCCTCAGAACAGAGGCTTGAAGTAAACAGAGGAGAGAGAGGACTGCTCTCCAGTTAGGGAAAAGCTTAGATGTAGAAGTCCTGAATTGGGGAGTGACCAAGTGACTTTCCTGGCCAGTGTGGGGAGCCCAAGTTTAGATCTCTGTTCCTGGCCCTTTTCTGTTGGCTCCCAAATGGCAGCCCACTCCACCCCAATGAGCACTTTTAGTCCAGCATTGTCTGACTGTGCTCATAATACCAACCAACAAATGTTTATAAAGAGTTATGAACAGAGCTCTATGCCAAAAAAGAGACAATGTTTAGCTAAGACACAGTTCCTGCTCTCATGAAATTCACAGTCTAATATGAGGATGACCCCAACCCCACACATAAAACGTAGATTAGATGTTGGCGAGGATGTGGGAAAATTGGGACACTAATGCATTGTTGGTAGAATTGTGAGCTGATCCAACCATTCTGGAGAGTAATTTGGAACTATGCCCAAAGGGCAATCAAACTGTCATACCCTTTGATCCAGCAATATTATTACTAGGTCTGTATCCCAAAGAGATCATTAAAAAAGGGGAAAGGACTTACATGTACAAACATATTGATAGCAGCTCTTTTTATGGTGGCAAAGAACTGGAAATTGAGAGGATACCCATTAATTGGAGAATGACTGAACAAATTGTGGTATGTGATTGTGATGGAATACTCTTATGCTATAAGAAATGAAAAGTAGGCAGATTTCAGAAAAACCTGAAGACTTACATGAACTGTTGCAAAATGAAGTGAGCAGAACCAAGAGGACACTATCCCCAGTAGCAGTAATATTGTACGATGATTGACTGTGAATGATTTAGCTCTTTTCAGCAATACAATGATCCAAGACAATTCCAAAGGATTTGATGGAAAATGCCATCCACATTCAAAGAAAGAACTGATGGAATTTGAATGCAGATTTAAGTATATTATTTTCACCTTCTTTAATTTTTTAATAGTTTTTTCCTTTTAGTCTATTTCTTCTTTCACAATATGACTAATATGAAACATGTTTCGCATGACTGCACACACACATAATACGTATTCTGTACTAAACTGTTTAACATCTTATGGAGTAGAAAGGTCAGGGAGGGAGGGAGAAAATTTTGAACTCAAAATATTTTTAAAATTAATCTTAAAAATTGTCTTTACATGTACTCTATTTAAAAAATAAAATATACATCAGAGAAGTGTAAAGTGCTGCTTGTTCTCTAAGGGAAAGAAAATTTACCAATTTATTAACAGAATAGAAAGTTTAGGGGTAGACTTCCTGAAGGAGTCAGCATTTATGTTCAGCTTTAGATGCTGGGGAGGAGTTCAACAGATGAGGAGGGGAAAAAAGGCATTCTAGGCAAGAGAGAACTGTGTGAGTAAAGGCTAGGAAGAATGTTCCAAGGACAAGAAAAATCAAGTTTGGCTGGAACCTAAAGTATTTCCTAGGAGATAATATAAGATAATGCTAGAAAAGAAGGGCCTTGAGTATTAGGCAAAAGAGTATAAGCTTTACTTGGTAGGCAACAGAGAGCCACTGAAAATTGTTAAATATATAAAAGATGGGCTGAAGGCAGGTAAAGTGGAAGCAGAAGGGGAAGGGAAGAAAAAAGAAGAAACATTTCTATAAAACCCACCACGTGCCAGGTACTGTGTTAAGAGCTTTATAAATATTATCTCATTCAGTCTTCACCACAACTCCAAGAGGTAGACGAAATTATCACTATTTTACAATTGAGGAGACTGTGAACAAATCACTTAACCTGTTTTCCTCAGTCACATAGCTAATAAGTATGGGTAGTCATATTTGAACTTATATCTTTCTGACTCCAGGTCCAGAGCTCTATCCACTGTGGCCACCTACCTGCCCATATGAAGGCTATTATAATTGTACAGGTGGGTGGTGATAATAGCCTATTCCAATAGAATGTAAGCTCCAAGAGGGTAGGAACTGTTCTCTTTTTTTTTTGGTCTTTGTTTCCCCAGTGACCAATCCAGGATCTGACACACAGCGAGTGCTCCAAAAATGCTTGCTGAATGAATGGAGGCAAGACAGAGAATCTTGGAGAAATTCCAAGAGGCTCCTTCTGGGAACAAAAGTTCGTTTCTCTGATGCTTGGAAAACTGTCCAAATCAGTTTTCTGCTTCAGCCCCCAGAGGCTTTGCTGCCAAGAAAACCATCCAACCAGAGGAAAGGGGGAGGAGTCGGGTTCCCTATTAACACAGGATCAGGCTGAGCCTGGCTACTTCACTTGCTTCACTCTGGCTTTTAGTTTATTAAATTTAGGACCAAGGTTGGATAACTTGGTGATCAGGAAAACAATCAATGAAAGTGGATGGTTCAAGAGCAGTTACCAGTCAGAAGCTAAAGTTGTCCTCCCTGACAGCAACAATCCAAACATCTTAGTTTTCCATTAATAATCTGTTAGAATTTATTTACTTCAATCTTTTCTGAACCTGCTTGGGGTCATCGTGAAGGTAGTGGACAGAACTACCCTCATCATGGGAGTCAGTCAAGAGTTCTGGGTCTGAGCTCAACTAGGGGTTAGCTCTGTCCTCTTGCCACATCACTGCCTCCCTCTGGGGTTCAGTCTCTCCTTCTGTAGGCAGTGGTCATTAAATTGACAGGGCTGATTCTTTACATGGAAGCATTCAGTATTTGGAAGGACTGTAAGAGACAGGCACACTAATGCACTGTTGGTGGAGCTGTGAATTGGCCTGACCATTTATGACAAACTGGAATTTTTTGAGAAATCTTTCAACTATTTCCAGTTTGGAACCCATTGATCCTACTATTGGGCATATGCCTCAAAGAAGTCAATAACGGAAATCAGAAAGACCTACAGTCAAATCTGGCTTCAGGAACTTCACCACCACCCTAGAAATTCCCTTAACCTCTGCCTCAGCTTCCTCAATTGTCAAACAGGGATAGTGACACCCCCTCTGGGCTGTTGTGAGCATCAAATAAGATCATATCTGTAAAGTGCTTTGCAGAGTGTCTTGCACACAGTAGATATTTAATAAATGCTTGTTTCCTTTCCTTAACAAATTGTTCAGAGCAGCCTTCTTCAGGGTAGAAAAAATACTAAGAAGCAAGAGAACTTGTATTAATTGCAATGAATAATTATAGACCTGGAGAATACAAAACACAACACATCCTTCATTTTGTTAGAGCAGTGGGGGACCATAGGTGCAGAATATCACACAAACTGCCAGACTTGGTTATTCTGTTGGTGAGTCAGGCTTACCTGTTTTTCTTTTTTACAAAGAGATGAAATATATCAAGAAATGAGAGTGCTTGTTTTGATTTTTTAAAGCTGTATTTTTTTATTAAAAAAAAATAAAATTAAGGGGATGGACTAAACCTAGGATCACAGATTTAGAGCTGGATGGGTTCTTTGAGGTCATCTACACCAACCTCATTTCATACCTAAGGAACTGAAGCCAATACAAGTTAAATGACTTACCCAAGGGCATATAGGTAGTAAAGAGTAGAGCCAAAATTAAACCCTTAAAGTCTTACTCTAAATGCAGGGCTCTTCCCATTAGTCTACAGTGCCTTAGATGATCTCGCCCTTTTTGGCTCTAAATGCATATGACCTATGATTTCTTTCCCACCTATATTCTCTGAAAGCTATCACAGCAAAGTACAGAGGGTTGGCCACAAAGTCAGGAAATGATCGAGTCCAACTCCTGACAGACATTAATCTATGTGACCATGACTAAGTCCCCTGACCTTACAGTGTCTCCAGGCAACTATCAGAGACTATAAATTGCAGACAAATTATCAATGTCAGTGAAGGGAAGTCCCAGACCAAAAATTCATCTCTTAGGGAAATGTTTTACGTCCTACTTAGTTTACGTTCTACTTAGCGAAGCAAGTCTATCCTTTTTTCGGCCAGAAAACTTCCTCCTGTAAGCTTCAAGAGAATGCCCTAGTTCTAACAATGATCATGTCCAGATTTCCCCTCTGACCACTCACCCCCAATGCCATTCCTAGTTTTAAAGACTTGGCTTTTCACCTTGCTCAGCCAACTTCCTCCTCACCCCCATGAGGCCTTCTCCTCTCTACTGGTCCACTTTCTAGATACTGTGGTTGTATACCATTCTCTCACACTATATATTTTCTTTCCTGGGTTTCTATGATATTGCTCTGTCATAATTCTCTCCTTACCAGTGCGATCAATCCTTCTTAATTTGCTGTGTAGAACGGCTCATCCATATCCTTTTCCTCAGCATGGATATAACCCAGAGATTCATCCTGGAACCTCTCCTTTTCTCTTGCTATATTGTCTCTCAGTGATATCCATGGGTTCATCCGTCATGTGAGAAGGGAAGGGAATGGAATAAGTATTTATATAGTCTGTACTATTGGCTAGACTATGCTAATGTGATTTTTACAAATATTTCATTTGCTTCTCACACCCTTGAAAGGTAGGTGCTCTTATGGTCTCTATTTTACAACTAAGGAAACTAAGGCAAACAGAGATTGTGACTTGCCTAGAGTCACACAATTAGTAAGTGTCTGAGGATAGATTTGAACTTAGATCTTCCTGACTTCAGGCCCAGTGCTCTGTCCGCTGTGTCACCAGCTGCAGTCTATGCAGTCTATGACTCCCAGATCTGCATAACCGCCTCTCATCTCTCTTGTGAATTCTACTTTGCCATCTCAAGCCTCAAACCATGGGTTAGGGGATTGCCTACCCCAGGCATGTGAACACTTCCCCTGGCAAAATGGGCAGATGAGAACATTTTGCTCCAGGCCATGAAGGTGGCTGAAGTAGGTGCTGTGGAGTTTGGTCAGGCATCAAAGATGCCGTCATCCACTGCATCCTGGGCCACGGTCTTGACTTTTGTCCTACCACTGGACTTTGATAACTCTAGAAGAGCAAGTAGGGCTGTTGACTTTGTGCAACTCTACCCCACTTAAATCCAATTCACTTGAAAGTCAAGACATCACCAGCGATAGCATTAGTACTCTTTGAAACTGAAGAATTGAACAACAACTCTCTCACCTCCAACTATCCCATAGGCACCTCAAATTGAACATATCCAAAAGGAAACTCATTATATTTTTCCCTAAGTTTTCCCTTCTTGCTAACTTTATTCTCATTGAGAGCACCATCATTCTTCTAGTCACCCAGGTTCAATAAGCCAGGTTCAATAACTAGGACTTATATTCCCAGACCTTCAATATCACTCACACCCATATCCAATCAGTTGCCAAGTCTTATTTATCCTGCTTCCCCAGCATCTCTTGTACCTACCCCCTTCTCTCCAGTCACACCACAACCACCCTAACTCAGGCCCTCATCACCTCCCATTTGGACTTCTGCAATAGTACTGGTCTTCCCCAAGCCAGCCTTCCAATTTCTATCTTCCATCCTCCACACAGCTGCCAGATTGATATTCCTATAGCACAGATCTGACCACATCAATCCCCTGGACACATTAAACATCCATGGCTCTCTCTATTACTCTAAATTAAAATACAAACTCCTCTATTTGGCATTTAAAGGCTCACAATATGGTTCCAGCCTATCTTTCCAAGCTAATTACTCATTATTTTCCCTTTCAAACTCCATTCCAATTAAACTGAAGGACTTTCTATTCTGCACATATTCAATTCCATCTAAGTCTTTACAGGCTAACATCTATACCTGGACTGCTCTCCTTCTTCACCTTTGCCTCCTGGAAATGCTACCCGTGCCACCTCCTAAGGCAGGCCTTTCTCCATTTCCTTAGCAAAAAAATGACCTGAATAATTTTGTACCCAGCTTGTATTTACTTTTCTCTGTACATGTTGTGTCTCTCTAGTAGGATATAAAATCCTTTAGGACAAGGACTGTCTTGTTTTTGTCTTTGAACCCTCCGCACTTAAGCACAGTATCTGATACACTTATATATGCTAATAAAGGTGCATTATTATGTATGCTTTAAAAGGTGCATTGATTTGAAATGAATGCACCCTCCCTCTTTCTCCATGGCTCAAACACAAGCCTGCATTCAGGATCCCAAGGATAGATGCACCTAGGTTTAGTCTAAGGCAAGGAGGTTATTTACTGGTCAGGTTCCAGTTCCCTTTCTTCCTGACTAGGTTGCCAATAGCACTCCCTAGCACTCACCTACACTGGTCACAGAGGGCCTTCACTTTCAGGATGTCTATCACTCAGGACACAGGCTTAACAGTCACAAAAGGCAGAAGGTAGCAGCTGAAGGATATATACATCTCTGATGAGCTTGTAAAAATAGAGTGGCTCAGTCTCCTCCTGTTTAAAAACCCAGCCTTGTCCCCTAGTACCTGAGAATAAAGATTAAGGAGCTAAGACTGGCAAATGTGTCATTAAACATGTTCTATTAAGCAGAACTGATGTGTATGAAATCTAACATTCATTTAGCACTTTACACAGAAGCAGCCATCATAGTGGAAAAGGATGCACTTGGAGTCAGAACACCTGAGTTTGAGCCCTCCCTGTGATACTTACTGGCCTGGTTACCCTGGACAAATTCAGCCTCTCCCTGCCTCGGTTTCCTCATCTGTAAAATAAGTATAATAATAGAACCTACCTCAAAGAGTTGTTGCGAGTCTCGAATGAGATCATATAAATAAGTTGCTTTGCAAACGTTTAAGTGTTAGATCCATGTTAGCTATTATTACATATTTTATCTCATTTAGCCTTCACACCAACCCTGTGAGGTAGGTGCAATTATCCCCATTTTACAGTTAGGTCTGAGAAAGATAAAATGGCTTGTCCAACTACTAAATGTCTGACCTAGAATTTTAACTCAGATCTTCCTGACTCCAAGTCTATCATGGGGGGCACTCTGTGATGCTGCCTCCCGCTACCCACACATGGCCTCCAGGGGCTGAACTTTCCCAAGTTCTTTCTCTTTGTGCTCAGGCAGGCCTTAGTTCTATACCTGTCTTTGAAGGGAAAGATCAGCTTTCCCATGTGTAAGTGAGGTAGATTTTAGTGTGTGTAATGCAGATTTTTGTTATTCTTTCTTATAGTTTAGTTTCCCAGAAACCATACCCATAACAATCTCTATTTCTCAGGCTCATAGCTTGTAAACACCTTGTGCAGTGTTATATAATGATAAATAATATAAACATTTGTGCTTAAATTGTAGATGTCTACTGTAACTGTGCAATGAGATATAATGGTGAGATAATGTAAACTTGTAAGGCTATTGCTGGCAATATGCCTTTTTTGTTTATTGCTCTATAAAGCAGGTAGGCACTGGTCAGTGATTGGGGTACCCTTAGGGTTGAATGCACAAGCTGGAATGCTGTGTGTGCCTTGATCAGCCCCCACACCAAGGCTTGATGGGAATCTGTGTTCGCCTCAATCGGCCCCCATTGAAGCTTGAGGGGATTTAGGGAAGTGCACAAGCTGTGCCAGTCTCAGTAGAGAGTAGACTCAGTAGACTCTGTGACCTGTGCACCTTCGTGAAGGGTGATTAGGAAATGCTGTAGGAGTTGGCACTCCTATCATCAGCTACCCTTTTGTGAAAAGACTAGAATAAAGTAAGGTTATTAACCCCTCCAAAGCTGTCTTCCTATCCTTCCTGTCTGACCAGAGCAAGAGTGAACCTGTACTAGCATCCCTCCTGTGTGCTAGTATTACCTGTCTTACATCATGGAGCCCTTGAAGCGTTTTCACCTTTAGTTATAGAATTGTAGGATTTCTGATTTAACTGGAATCTCAGGCTGGAATCTATTCTTACCTAGGAATCCCTTCTGCAGAATAGTTAAGTGGTCACTCAGCCTTTGCCCAAAGCCTTCCAGTGAAAAGTATCTCAGCATCTTCCCCAATTGTTCAATAGCCCTGATTATGAGATAAATTGTGACGACACCCATCCAAAACCTGCCTATCTTCAACCCACTGTTTCTAGTTCTATCCTCTAGGCCAAGTAGAGTTTACTCAAGAGGCCTTGGGACCTCCTGCAGTGAGAACAGATTTTTCCTATTCAGCAGGGTTGAAGTCCCCCTGTGTCTAGAAGGAGGGCGCTGTTACTAAAGATGTAGATCATAATCCTCACTGTCAGTATCCTATCTTCTTATTAGAGGATAACCTCCATGAGGTCAAGGACCAGGATTGCCTAGACTATGTATCCCAATGCCCTACACATAGTAGGCACTAAATGTTCACATGTTGCTGTTAACAGGGATTACAGCTAGATGACTCAGTGGATAGAGTTCTGAACCTGGAGTTCAGAATTTAGGAAAGATCTAAATTCAAATCCAGCCTGGCGGGTCTCAATTGGCTCATCTGGAAAATGGGAATAATAATAGCACCTACCTCCCAGAGTTATTGTGAGGATAAAATAGTGATAATATTTGAAAAGGGTTTTGCAAACCTTAAAGCACTATGTAAATGCTAGTTATTATTATTACAGGGTAGGCTGAACAGCCTAACCCTATGAGGAAGTCTTCCAGAGGGAATCATAACAAGGAAGGCATGTACAAAGTTTTAGTATTTCCCCCATCTCTTTTTTCTCAGGATAAGGAAACTGAGGTTCAAACTGGTTGAAGGACTTGCCCAAGGTTAATCCGGCCACACCCAGGTCTCTTGTGACAGCAAATCCTGTGCTCTTGCCACTACATCCCACCAAGAAAAAGAATGTGAAACTGTGATTTCAGGAAGGAAAATTATGTTGGAGGGGTTCAAGGACAGGAAGGGAGTGAGTAGCAGAGACCTCAGTCTGAGCTAATCCCCACCACTAGACAGCTCATTTACTCCCTGAAGTTTTCTCCTTCCCAGGGAGCCAGTTAAGCCTAAAGCTGATCACACAGAAGTGGCAAGCTGGAGGAGAGGAGGTAAAGGGTAGCTAGACAAAGAAGAGTGATATATGGCATCTAATCACAGCCTCTGTGCAACAAGGCTGTGCTGTGAGGCCCTCCCAGAAGTAGGGGAAAGAGGAATCAGCAGAGGATAATAGACTGAGAGAAAAGCTGTTCCAACCCCTTCCTTTTGCAGAGAAGGAAACTGAGGCCCAGAGAGGATAAGTAACTTGTCCAAGGTCACAAAAGTAGTAAGTGGCAGAACTAGAATTTGACCCTATATTACATGACCCTAGGTCAAATGTGGTTTCCTCTATGCTGCCGTTATCCCAATCCATTAAGCCTGAAGGATTCTAGAATTTCACCCCAGGGGCCCCTTCTTCTCATTTGGGAGCTGGGGAAGGATAGGCAGTCTCTGGCTGAGCACCCTGGTTAGCAAGAGTGTGCTAACATTTTATGAGTCTGTGAATGTCAAGATGGTGGTACCCTGAAGCCTCCTGTTTGTTCTCATCTTTCTCTCTCAAAGCTTAGGAAGCAAAGAAAGAAGAATATCCAGGGCATCTAACTTGAGAAATGACCCATTTACTAGAGAAGGGGTGGGAAATCTGGGGCCTTGAGGCCACATGTGGCCTTCTAGGTTCTCAAGTTTGGCCGTTTGACTGAATCCAAACTTCATGAGTCAGATGACTGCACTTAAGGACCCAGAGAGCCACATTATGGCCTCAAGGTCCCAGGTTCCCCACCCCTATACTAGACAGTAGCCCTAGACTGGTTTCACAGGGACCCTCAGGTCTGTCCTTGATTCATTTACATTCTGTGGCACCATCAACCTCTAGAAGGGACCTCAGAGATCAGCTTATTTTATAAATGGATAAACTGAGGGTCCAGGTAGGGGAAGTACTTTGGCCAAGTTCATACAGAAGGTAATAATATAGCCAGCAATAGGTCTGCTGGCTCTGAATCCAATATTCTTTCAACTACATCATGAGGTTAAGGGGTAGAATATTGTACTAGGTACTTGGGGTAACATTAATACATTTATATAGCACTTTTAAGCTTGCCAAACGATCATCATTTTACAGATTAGAAAACAGGCCCACAAAGGTTAAATGACTTGCCAAAGGTCACACAAGTACTGCAGGCACAAATGAGTTGGGAACATGATAGGAGGAAACATCCACATGAATGAGATCATCGAACCATTTGAATCTTTGAGTGGAATATAGAAAAAGTGATTTGTTTTAATAACAGAGATAACTTTGACCCTCTCGTTATTAATATCAAATGAGATATAAAACAGGGAGATATATGCCTAGAAAATGTGTAAGTCTCTGTAATGGAAGACATCTACCTGAAAGTTCAGAAAGAAGAGATTTTCCATAGAAGATGAGGTTCTCCTAATATGAGGATGGTACTATGCTGATTGCATGAAGCAAATCCTGGATCGTTACAGAGCCTCCTAAATGAGATCACTCAAAAGAATTTGGCATAAATAGCAGCATAAGGGGGAAAAAAAAGAAGTGGATAAAAATGCTTATTTTCCAGACTACAATGTGCAGTTGGACATACAACCTGCAAAGCTGGTCTGTCAGATTTGGAAGGATCCCAAAAATGGACAATGAACTGGGCCCAGAAATGAACAAAAGGAAGAAAGCATGTGGGTTTGTCTTTGGGAAATTGTGTACTGCCTTCAATGATTCCAAGTTTTTTCATAAAACAAAGGTCCATCTTTTTAACATCAATATTCTTCTGGTGATGTCATAAAGCTGCAAGTCTCAGAATATCATAGTCTCTTAAAAATAAATTGTGGGTTACCTAGAGGGCAATGGAAAGGTGACTGTGGGCCTAAGTAGGTTGCATGCAGGAAGGAGTAGGTATGTGTGTATGAAAGAGAGTGAGTGCACGCCCACATCACTTACTAAACTTTGAGGCTAGAGTAGAGGGAGAACCTCATTGGGACCCATGTCAGAACTGTTATACCTTCAAAGGGGCCATATGGAATAGGTGCCAAGGCCCACCATCATTCTCCTCTCTATCTGGCAAAATAAGTTCTTAAAAAGGAGGGAGAAAGATAGGGAAATTTTAAGTCTGGTCTACTTGTTTCTATTGCCCAACAGCTATGTGGATTCTGCAACTCAGGTACCCATGATTCTCTCACAGTTACTTCTACAGAATATGGACAACCAGGATAAGATCCTAAGAAACATGACTAGAGTGGAATTTGAGTGTAAAAGTCAATCCCCTTCATTGTTTGTCCTCAATATTGAAAGATGTGATTCCAGTTAGGTGTTCCACTTGTCCTGTGGAATGGCAGTGCCAACCCCACATTCTGTCATAGGAAAGCAGAAGCGCAGGGCCCACCAACACTAAGGCAGGGGAAATTGATATAATAATACTTTTTTACATGTGTACTGCAAAGCACTTTCTCACACCCATTCTAGTTTCATACTCACATCACTCCAAAAGGCAAGGAGAACAAGAAATTACTATCCCTTCTTGACACTAGGCAAAACTCAGATCTAAAGAAGTTGAGATTTGCCTAAGGGCACACAGGTAATAGACCAAATCTCCTAACTTAAGACCATAGAGTTTTTCCACAGCACCACAGAGTTTGGGGCTCACTGATGGATGGACTTTATTACCTTTATGGAAACTCAAAGGTCAGAAGACCCCAGGTCCCACGAAGAGCTCAGCTCAAGGCCAGAGCCAATAACCCATTCTCCCCAAGTAGTTTTCTACGAAGAAAATTGTCTAAGGTACCATAATGAGGCCCCTTTTATTCATGCAATCTGAAGCATGAGCAAATATGGACGGTTGATTTTTACCACCATCCCCCTACCCAGCTCTCTCTTCTTCCCTACCTGGCTTCTCTAAACATTCCAACCCGGAATTTAATATGAGCACAATATAAACAACTTCGACTTTGACCAACAAGGCATTGTAACCATAGGAAGGATATCATTAAATAAGGGGTCAGTTTAAGAACTGCAGCTCCAACAAGGGATTTGGACTCGATGTCCCCTCCGGCTCTAAATCCTATAATCCTCTAACTTCTCAATAAGTCTTCCTGGGATCCTTTAGTATGCAAACCTTGAAAGCATCTCCAACTGCAATACTCTTCCCCCTTTTGGGGGGTGGGTGGGGGGAGGGAGTTACCAGTCATTATCAGATGGAAGGAGGGAATGAAGAGGGTGGGGAACTTGTTTTGAGCTCTCTCCAGAAGATGCATCATATGAAAAAAGGGAAGAAAAGTGGCCTCTCCTGCCCTTCCCCGTTCTAAAATAAATGGGTGCCAGACAGCTTTTTTTGGGCAAGGGAGAAACAAGTTTGCAAACACACTGACTTCTGGGAAGACACCCAGAGGCACACCCCTTCTCCGTACCGACCCATCCACCTGGGCTCCACCCATCTCGCCATACTCAGGGTGGGGTGGGGGAAGTAAGTAAGGTTTCCATACTACTGAGGACTCCTGGAGGGGAGGGTGTAAAGGGAGGGGGAAGAACGGAGAGAACTGCTAGTGCAAGGGTCTGGCATCCCAAAGCAAACGGGATGAAGGAAGCCCGTTCTTCTGTGCCAGTTTTCCTTCTTCCTAGATTCCCCTTTACACAGGTCAGGAGTAGTCTTATGCCATGTTCAGTTCCGCTAGAGGCGCAGAACGGAGTCTGCCGTAGAAAAGGGGTTTCGGAAGGCCCGAGTCGCTAGAGGGGACACCTCCCAAACCTCCTTCTCGCAAATCCCGTGGCTTGGGAGGAAACGGGGCGCCCTCCGGTGGCCGGGCCGGAGCGGGATCACCAAACACATGGAAGATACATTCTCGGGTGGATGTGGGAGCTAAGGTTCCGTTCAAGTCACCGGGGACCCCCTGGACCTGGGTTCTTTCTTTTCCTATGGATAGTCTCCACTCAGGCCAGGAGTTTCCATTTCCCTAGCTCACATCCTCAAGCTCGAACCTAGCGCGGGTAGCGGGTGGATAGCGGGCCCAAACTTCCAATCCGCTCAGCTCAGTGCCGCTCCTTCTAGCCTAGCTCTGTTCAGTCCCGTCCCGTCCCGTCGCGTCCAGTCCCGTCCCGTATTCCCTTTCCCCTAATCCTGAGACAGGACAACCAGGACTTACCGCTCTTTGGCTCTGGGCTACCAGATACCCGCTGCAGACGCCGTAGATCCAGGGTGCCGCCCCCGCCTCACCGAGTGATCACCCCTAACCGGTACCTCTGGGGCATCCCCGAGGGGATAGCTCCCTCCGGGCCCGAGGAGCCCGCGGGACGCCCGGCCACAGCTCTGGCCCGGGACAGGGCTCACGCTGCAGCCCACATGACCGCTCAGCCTTTTAGTTCCAGCCCCAGTCCAGCTCCAGCTCCGGGTCCCGGTTCTCCTCTCCTGGGCCGGGCGGTGGCTTGGACTCCTCCCACAGCTGGGGGAGGGGAGTTGGAGAGGAGGGAAGTGAGGAGGGAGAGGCGGAGCGCTTCCTGGAGGGACAAGGGGGCTCAGCTGAGCTTCCAAACCCGGGCAGAAGTGAGGCCTCAGTCCCACACTGGTGTGAGCAGCTGGCACACCGCTGGGGCTCCAAGCCTCCCACAGCTGGCGCGCCTCTGGCCACGCCGAGCCTTCGAGGCAGGAATGCTCTACTTCCGAAGGTTCGCTGGCGGAGCTCCCGGGCGCGTTCGGTGCTGGAACGCTCTTCTTCTGAAGGTTCGCGGCTGGAAAGCTCGGAGCTTCCGCACGTTGGTTCGCAGTCCGACAACTCCCCGCTCTGGGCGCTCCTGGTGGACCCAAAGCTGTGTGCCCACCTTTCGCCGCTGGCAAGCAGTGGGCTCTCCCGAGGTTGCTCTCGCAGTGGCTGGCGCCGCGGATCTCAAAAAACACACTACTGCCAGTCTGTGGCCAGACGCAGCGAAACCGAGGGGTGGGGTGCGCCCAGCTCACGCAGCACCCCTGCCTGCAGGGGCGCCCCACGGTGAGGTAGATAGCAACTCTTCGTTACGCCCCGATCTATTGTGTACAATTCAGCCCTGCTCTGGGTACTGGCTTCACTGCACCCTCAGGAAATGCCTCTCGGCTGAGATCCCTAGAGAAAGAGCAAAGACAGGGGCGTTGTTTGGGGCATATTATTATTGTAGCTGTTTTTACTAGGAAAGATTTCAGCATCTTGGTGCAGCCACAGGCTTGGAGGATGACACAGATTCCTCCCATGTGGCGTGCTGCCCGAAGCTTCACGGTTGGTAAAACCCGGTCAGAACAGCTGCCTGGGGCCTCCTTAAAGTAACGGCAATTAGCTTCGTCTTTGGTAATTGAGTAAAGCAAGTCGAGGCGTCCCTCTCCTCAAGAGTACCTGTTCTTCAAAGAAGGAACAAAATCTTACAAAGCTGTACGCACTAAAAACCACACACAGGTGTGCAATTCATATATTGATAAATGCAAGCTTATATCCATGTCTGTAAATGCACGGAATTCTACACACAGAATAGGCAAACTTCCATTAACTGGCTATTGGGGGTGGGGAGAATGGTGCTGCTTTGATGATTTTTTTGGGTAACAGTTAACCCCTAAATCTTTCCTGTTTCTACCTTATTGTTGCACATTCTTCTAAAGTATATTAGTCACTTTCCCACTTCGGTGGATTTTTCTTTGTTTAAAATCCAACCCTACTCTTATTTATTGTCCATTCTTATCTCTCACACTAAGTATGACCTCTTCCTCGATCCTCCGACAGCTCCATCCTCTTCATATTTTTTTCATACTGTTCCCTCCCCCATCCTCTGAAGCAATCTGAAGCTATCCATCCCCTTGAGGTCCAACTCAAGCTCCACCTCTTCCTGAAGCCTTCCCCAGCTGCAAACATCTCTTTTAGGACTGCAAAACCTTAGTGATAATCTAGTCCATTTGCTTCCTGCTATAGTCAACAAATTCTAACTGAACATACAATTCTTAAGTGCCTGTTCCATACAAGACACTGTGCTATTGGAGATTAAAAGGCTGAAGAAACTCAGGATAAATTCCTGTCCTCAAGAAACTTTCATTCTACTGGATATTGGCTTTCTCCGCAATAAGATACTACTGCTACAATTCTACAAGTACCGGTACTAGTAGAATTGTAGCAATAGTACTACTAGTATTAACAGAACTACTAGTAATATTACTTTGTCCATTATTTCTAGAAACAACCACAACAGTGATAGCTAACACTTTCACTTTAAGATTTGCAAAACACTTTAAATGTAAGTACATAGATAAAGAGTAATGCAAGATAGGGAGCAAAGAAGAGTTCTAGACCAAGTGCTCTGAGAATATTTGAGGAAGGACAGAGCTATCCCAAAGACAGCTTTAGCCAGAATGGAAATTTGAAAGAAGAAAAAGATTCTGTAAGGCAGAGAGGAGTAGGGAGTGCCTTTGGGGTATCAGGGTAAGACCCATGTGAATACAGAAGGAGATGATATGTCAGATTTGGAAGAGGGGTAGCAGGAAGTCCAGTTTGGCTATAATGTAATGTGTGAAAGGAAGTATTGTGACAAGTCTGGAAAGGTAGGTTGGAGTCAGACTGTAAAGGGCCTTAAATATCAAGCTGAGGAGTTAAAATTATATCCTAGAGACAGGGAGCCACTGAAGGTTTTGGAGCATATCCAATCTGTTGTCAAAGTCTGCTTTGTAACAACTCTGAAATATACCATTTACCGAATATACTATTTCTCTTCTCTCCTGATTCTGTCACCACCCTGGTACAGGCCCTCATTTCCTCACATCTAGACCATGGCAATAGACTGCTGATGAGTCTCTAGGCCACAAGTCTCTCTGTACTCCAGTCCAAACTCCACTCAGCCACCAAAGTGATTTTCCTAAGTCAAAGGTCTGATTGATGTGGATACAAAGGTGCCCTAAAGGTTGACTTGCCCTTTCCCTGGTTTATCCTCTAAAGGCACCCCAAAATTCAGAGGTGAGTTGTTTATTCCCTGGCCATCCTAAAGACTCCCTTTATCTTGAAATACTACAAAACTTCCCAGTATCCTAAAATTCCTTGTCTCTTCCCATCCTGTGTCATAAAAATTCTCTTGTCTCCCTTATCATTCATTGTCCTCAACCTGTGTCCTTATCTTATAAGACTTACCTTGTCCCTAAATCTCCAACCCCCTTTAAAAACCCCAAAACTTTCATCATCATCCTATAGGCTGTATAGCTTTGTGACAATATAAGTCTGGTCCTTGTCCTATATCATTGCCTTTGCTTAGCTCCTTGCTAAGTCTCAGGCTTACATGCTTTTGCATTAATAAAGCTCCCTTTGAAACCACTGACCTGGAAAATAGATCCAGGAGAGACAATTTGAAAATTATTGGTCTACCTGAAACCCATGACCAGAAGAAGAACTTGGAAAGCATCCTTCAAGAGATCCTCAAAGAAAATTGCCCTGATGTTTTAGAATCAGA
>CM053595.1:100756592-100820673 GCA_028646575.1 Pseudocheirus occidentalis | reverse complement strand
AGATTGTGGGAGGGGTCTTACAGTGGGATCAATGTTCTGGGCTGGGGGGTAGGGACAAAAAGGGGAGAAAATTTGTAACTCAAAACCTTGTGGAAATGAATGATATAACCAAGAAAATAAATTAAAATTAAAAAAAAATAAAGCTCCCTTTGGCTAAAGAGAAAGGTCTGGTTGAATTCTTTCAAAAGTCTGAACCAGCTCTCCCCACTCTGAACCCCAGCATGATCATTTTACCACCTGTCCCCAACACATTCAATAAACTCCAGTGGTTTCCCATCACCTCCAAGATCAATTACAAAATTCTCTAGATGACATGCAAAGCCATTATAACCCAGGTCCTTTACCTTTCTTACACCATTCTCTCTTTCTTTCTCTCTCTCTCTCTCTCTCTCTCTCTCTCTCTCTCTCTCTCTCTCTCTCTCCAGGCCAGTGACACTGGCCTCCTTGCTGTTCATCAAACATGATGTCTCAATATCTCATCTCCTGATTGGGCATTCTCACTGGCTTTCCCCTTATGCCTGGAGGACTCTCCATCCTTATCTCTGCCTCCTGACTTCCCTGGCTTCCTTTAAACCCCAGTTGAACTCCAACCCAGGTCTTCTTAATTCTAGTGCCTTCCCTCTGTTTATTTCCAATATATCCTGTATATAGCTTGTTTGTACATAGTTATTCACGTTTTCTCTCCCCCACCCCCCAATCCCAACTGAGAGCCTGCTGAGGACAGGGACTGTCTTTTGCTTTTCTTTGTGTCTCCAGCACTTAGTACAGTGTCTAGAACAAAGTAGGTGCTTTTAAATATCTATTGACTGGCTGAGGAGGGTGGCATAGTCAGGTATATTTTAGGAAGATTAGAACCAGAGGAATGGGAAGCTATTTGTTGCACAAGTAGCCAGTGACAGAGCTAAGATACAAACATGGAATCTCTGGTTCCCAATCCAGTGCTCTCCCCACCACACCATACATTCCTACTTTGTTTGGTGATCCTGTCTATAAGTCCTTCTTTGTTATTTGGTCCCTACCACCTGGAATTGTTAGCCACCCTGTTCCTTCATGTATGTTTTATTTCCCCAAAGAAACCGTAGACTCCACGAGGTAGAAGACTTTGTCTCTCTCTGTCTCTCTCTTTCTCTCTCTCCCTCTCTGTCTGTCTCTCTCTCCCTCCCTGCAGTAGGGCCTTCCACAAGACTGAGCAGGCACAGCAGGGGTTCAGTAAGGATTTGCCAGTTTATTGCCTGTGGGTCTGGAAGGCCTGGGGTAGAGGCCTGAGAGGAAGGGGGTATTGTGGAGCAGGGCTTCTTAACCTGTGATCCCTGAGGAGTCTGTGGATAGATTTTAGGGAGTTAGTGAATTTGTTTTTAAAATTTCGATAACTTTATTTCAATATAATTAATTTCCTTTGTAATTCTTTGGTTTTATTCATTTAAAAACATTTTACAGTAGATACCACCCCCTGAAATCAGGAGGACCTGAGTTCAAATCCAGCCTCAGACATTTACTAGCTGTGTGACACTGGCCAAGTCACTTAACCCAGATTGCCTCCAAAAACATAAAAACCCATTATTCTGAGGTTTCTATAGGCTTCACCAGACTGCCCAAGAGGATCATGACAGAAAGGTTAGGAATCACTGGTGTAGAAAGTTGGAGACCTGGAACACCTCCCAGGCAGTCCCTGAGAAGTTGCTTTTTTTAAAAAATCTGAATCTGATTTATTGCCCTTTTCTTCTTGTCCTTAGAGCTGAGCACAGAGATGTCTTCATTCATTCATTATTCTATAATAATAGCTCATATTTACATACAAAGTATTTTACATAGATTTTCCTCTAGTTAACTGAAGTTTTATTTCCTGTACATACACATTTCTGTATATAGACGACTATTTTGGGATGTTCAAAGAAATATTTTTGTATCCTGATATAGAGTGAGATACCACGAGGCAGCTGAGTGTTTTCTTGTGTCCATATATTTATAGAGACCTAGGTTTCTCCAAATAGAGAGTTATTCTTGTGTATTTCATCATTCTATGTGTAAGTTTATTTTTACATACACACACAGGTTCATATGTCATTGGTAAAAACACCCTTTCAGAAAGACAGACCTGGCAGTTTAGGTATATTTACCCATAGGGATAAAGCTGTTCATTCATTCATGTGAAACCTCCCCCCTCCTCCCACAAGAGTTTGGGTAATGCCTTGGAAACTGGTTTCACTAGGGCTTCCCATGCCCCGGCATTCCTTCTGAGAGTCAAGCTGAGACGTAGACTAGCAGCTCCTGTGGCTGACACCCGAGGTAAGAGGTAGCGCATTAAATGTCCCTATTCTCCTTGGCTGCTCAAGAAGGCTCCCACCAGATGGATGCATTCAGAAGTTTACCAGTTCACCCTACTGAAGGCCTCTTCCTAGCCTTTCCCTTCTAGAACCTCCTTCCTTCAAAAAGTCAAAACACAAATGAGCCGGGTGCCCATGAGCAAGTAACTTTCCCTCTCTGGGTCACAGTTTCCCCAGCTACAAAATGAGAGGATTGGATCTTCCAGATCTTTTCTGGCTCTAATATTCTGAATCTGTTTCTATAAATATGAGGGATTAGTTTTCCTCATTAGTCTGTGATTCTGAGTTCATGTGGGATGGAGATTAGTCTCCTGAGTAACTTATCTTTGGGGACCTCTCGACTAGGGTACTCCATCATAAAGGGATGCATTCTCTAAGGTCTGGAGGGTACCCTGCCTAATACTTCTTCACTACAATTCATTGCTGCCAAAGCACCAGACCAGGTTCTGAAAATCCTGAAATATCAGTCTAAAGAAGCTCAGGCTTCCCAGGAGTAATGGTGGTTAAGGAGACAAAAATCTGAATGACTTCTGCCACTATCGATCATATAACCCTTAAAGAGAACAGGACTCAAGTTGTGGCAGGACTGGGCAAAGCTTCCTTCCCATCTCCCTCCCCACAATGTGGTCAAAGGTTTTCTGCTTGAAGAACCCAAGGTGTGTCCTGAGGAAGTGAGTATAACCTAGGACATCTTCCTCCATATATGGGACCCTTAGAATAGCTACCCCAGGTTCAAAGTTCTCTGTAGGTACACCTTCACTAAACACCATAGCCAATGAGCCCTCACTGATTTATTTTCCCCTCTTATGAGCTTGACTATACAATCAGTCCAAAGAAAGGGGATTAAAAGAACTTTTCATAATAAATCTAAATTAAATGCCTGTCCCCCAAATCTGAAGGTACATTCTCCAGCAAAAACATATGCCATCAACGTAAAGAGCGGACACTTATGGAGTCACACATGAAGGAAAGATACAGAGCTAGGGCACACATATCCAGTGGCAACTCAGGCCTTGGACAAAACTGAAAGATGACATATTTTGTTTATGCCATCCAGCATTTCTCTACTGGGTCCGTTTCCCTTTTGTATATGTCATCTCTACTAGGCAAATTACTCTATTGGTCTCTGTTCCCAGAGTCTGCATTTCTCATACCTACCATTTCCTAGGGTTTATCTCTTTAGGTCACCTTAGTCTACATCTCAGGGGCTCCAGTAAGTCAGGATATAATGGCTAGAGCCTCTCCCTGATGAAGACTGGCAGATGGTCCTTTAGTCACAGACACCATATCCACCTAACAAAAACCAGGCAGACCGCCCCCTGGGCCAATTTTGCCTATTAGACATATTGAATTAGATATTCCAGAGACATCTTAAATTCAATTCAGTTCCTAAGATGAATTAATTATCTTTTCCCCAAAACCTTCTCTCCTCTTCTTAACTTCCCTGTTACTGTGGAGAGCACCACCATTCTTCGGTGACCAAGCCTTTTAACCCAGGTGTCTTCCTTGATTTCTCATTCACCTCATATCCAATAAGTTGCCAGAGCTTCTCTATTCTACTTATGGAATATCTTCTCATCACCCCCTTCTGTCCTCTGCCACCGCGGCCACCTTGGTGCAGGCTCTTATCACCTCATATCTGGCCAGTCACAGTAGTGTTCTGGTTGGTCTTCCTACCTCGTTCTTCCATGTTCCAGGTCATTGTCCACTCAGCTGTCAAACTGATCTTCCTAAAGGACAAATCTGACAGTGTCAAAACCCTTCCACTCCCCCATTTAATAAACTCCTTCCTGCCTTTCCCGTGTTCTTACCCCATACTCCCATGCATGTACTCTGCAATACAGTGACACTGATCTTTTTGCTGTTCTTCTCACAACATAATCCATCTCCCAACTCCGAATATTCTCTGATTGTCCCCCAATGCCTGGAATCCTCTCCCTCTTCATCTCTTTTTCCTGTCTTCCCTGGCTTTTTTTGGGTCCCAGCTAAAGTCCCCTCTTATGCAAGAAGACTTTGCCAATCTCCCATAACACTAGTGCCTGCCCTGTTTACAGGTTATCCTGTATCTGACTTGTTTGTACATAGTCATTTGCATCTGGTCTCCGATTCCCCTTCCCCCTCACCCCCAGACTGAGAGCTCCATGAAAGCAAGGATTCTTTTTTGCCTTTCTTTGTATCCTTGGCACACAAGAGTTGCTTAACGCATGCTTCTTGACTTGAGTCCACTTACTTCCTCTATCTGAAGTGTACAGCCAGCCTTCAGGCTGGATTCCCAAGAACTCTGGCTTTATACAGATGAATCTGAGTCAGAACAACATGTGGACCTTGAGTTCAGTTTTGAAGGAAGATAAGGATTCTAATAGGCAAAGGTGACGAGGTGAGCATTAGTACTCTCTACCTCATAGAGCTGTATGAAGAGGGGGCAGCATATGAAAAGGCACAGAGATAAGAGATGACATGTCTCATGTGAGGGATGGGGAAAAAGTCAGTTTGACTGGATGATAGAATGCATGAAGAGGAGTAACACATAATGAACCTGGAAAAGTAGGATGGAACCAGGTTGTAAACAGCTTAAAATGTCAAACAAAAGAGTTCATATTTTCTTCTAAAAGCAATAGAGAGCCACTAGAGCTTCTTGAGCAGGGGAGAGACATGGTCAAACATATGCCTTGAAAACTGTAGAGAATGGATTGGAGAGGGGAAAGACTTAAGACAGGGAGATGAATTAGGAGAATATTTCAATAGTCTTGGAAGCAGGTTAATGAAGGCCTAAATTATAGAAGTAACTGTAGGAGGAAAGAGAAGGGGATGTTTGTGAAGATAAAAACAAGACTGGGAAACTGATCAATTCCACAGAAACCAAAATATTCATAGCAGCACCTTTTGTGGTAGCAAAGAGTTGGAAACAAAGTAGGTCTCCATGGACTGGGGAATTGCTAAATTAATTATGGTACATGAATAGAATGGAATGTATAGCCATATAATATAGATGTATATGGCATACAAAATATATGCGCATATCACGTTTGTCATATAAAATACACACCTATATTATACATACGTCACATAGAACATGCATGTTCCATATAATAAATGTGTGTCACATAAATATATGCATATATAATATATTGCATATTATACATATGTACTATAGGTAACTCCATTTTCTATCTGAAGCTCTGCTTGGTTTCAACTCCAGGGAAAATCTTGCCTCACCCAGATAAGCTGATCACTTGAAATCTCATCATCATGACAAGTGACTCAGTTTTTGTTATTCCACACCTTCTCAACTTCCTTTCTTGCCTCTCCCCTAGGACTGGAGGACTAGAACCTTTGTAGAGGGCTCAGAACTTTCCAGGGAACTTTGCATTTTCCATCCTCAGCTCTGCTTGGTTTTGACTCCATGGAACACCATAGCTTCTGGTTCCCTACCCCAAGAGTTCCCCACTTTTCAGTTTCCTTTTGTATATTGTCTTCCTCCACTGTATGGTAAGCTCCTTGAGGGCAGGGGCTGTCTTTCTTGTTCTTATTTGTGTTCCCAGGCTCATCACAGGGCTTAGCACCTAGTAGGTGCTCAATAAATGTTTATTGATTTGAATTTATGGCTATAAGAAATGGCTAATACTAAAAATCCAGAGAAGTATGGGAAGACCTCTATAAACTAATACAAAATGAAACAAGCAGAACCAGGAGAACAATATATACCATGCCCACAGTCATGTAAACAGAAAGAAAAAAACCCTGAATGCATAATTATAATGACCAAACTTGGCCCTTGGAAAGAGTTGAGAAAAGGCACCTCTGTCTCTTTGTTGCAGAGGTGGAGGACTATGTGTATGGAAAATTGCATAGATTGTCAGACATTTGATATGTTTGGTTAGTTTTACTATTTATCTTTTAATCTTGAGAGGGGGGAAACAGAGGCCCAGACAGATGGAATGACTTACCCTAGGGAACATATACATTCTTGTGAGGTCCTAAAGAGTATGCCAGAGTGGACACCTACTATCCCTGACCTGGGAAGGTGGAGGCAGAGAGACTAGGAAGCCAAGGGAGGTTGGCTTGAAGATATGGAGAAGTACCAGGTAGCTTACGTTCTTACCCATCTCACCATCCTGTGGGATACCACCAAGGAGGGCAGGCAGGGAGGGAGAGAGTGTCCATTCATTTTGATTGCAAGGCATATTTACTCCATGACCTTATTTCTTTAATACCAAGACTCATTTGAGAGTACAGAAGGTACATAAGGGGGTGACATCTGGACTCAGATGACTCTGGAGGAGAAAGTGAGGCTGTTGACCTTGCACAGCCCTTTTTCCCTCAAATCAAAGTCAACTGCAAGTCATGTCATCATTTCTCTGGTGCCATGGTCTTCTTTGAAAGTGAAGGACAAACACAACAACAAGAAGGGGGTGACTATGGATTTAGGCTGATTTTCATATCTACCTAATGAGATAGACTGACTGATTCTGTGTTGGAAAGAAATTAAATGAGTCCTATACGAAATCCGATGCCCCTTCTTTACAGCGGCAGAAGAATAGAGTGTGAATATGTTGTCAGGCTCTTTTTGATGTCTTGATTAATTTTGCTGAACTGGCTTTTCCCTCTTTTTTTTTTTTCTGTTCTTCATTACAAGGATGGGCTCTCTGTGAGGGGAGTTAAGTGAGAATGTACCAGGAATGTGTAGATGGTAAGAATGTAACTAAGAATGTACTAGGAAGTATAGATGGCATAAAAACAAAAGACTGCAATAAAAATTTACCTAAAGAAGTCATATGGTGGTGGGTGAGGTTCAGAGAGGATTTCCCAGCAAAAGGGAATAAGGAAGGCTCCAGTCCAATACGGGAGGGAGCCTCCTTCTCAGGCTATAAATGTTTCTGTTGTTTATTCCGGTAGCAGTTGGCAGCTTATTAGAGTTTATTGGAGTTTGGGACTTAGGCTGGGAAGAGGGTTAGCTACGGGGGGAGGTAAACAGGAAACCAGTTCACAGAAAAAAATGAGAATATTTCCATGGGAATCCAGTGTCATGCTGTTCAAGGCCTAGACGCTCCTCTTCATTGGATCCTAGGATAGTAGGTATTGGTCCTATAAAGGACCCAGATCTACTCTCCACCCAGAAGGGAACTCTGAAAACAAAGACACTCCTAATTAAGGAAGTTTTGTTGTTACTGAGTTGTTTAATCCTGTCTCACTCTATGACTTTAGGCAAAAAGGGACCTTAAAGAGTCATATGCTCTTTCTGGATCTCATTTTCCTTTTTTGTAAAGTTAGGCTAGAGTCTCTTCAAGTCCCTGCCGGCTCTAGCATTCAGGGACTTAATGGCTCCTGAGGAATAGGTTTATGAGTGTTAAATATAGTAGAGTTCAAAGGAAAGGGAGGATGGAAGTTAAGGGGCCCAGGATTCCTAGCTTCTCTCCTATTGGGACCATCCTTGTCCAAGAGTCTCTCTAGATCACCAAGTCTGTCAGCGTATTAAGGCCCATTAGGACTGGTTCCTGGGCATGCCATGCCCAGAAGTGTGGCATCTGGCTCTTTTCCCTTTGAAGCAGGTTGGGGGCACACCAATGAGCCCAAAGGTTAGCACCCAGTCAACAGCAGGGGAGGGAAATAGCAAGAGTGACATCAGTGTTGGACACCTTCCCCAAAGCTAGCCAGACAAATGCTCCTGATGAATGTCTCCTTGTTCATAAAAAGGAACAGAAAAAATGTCTTTCAGAATTTACAAGTAAAATTTTGATCTGTCATCTTAGTTAAAACAATTAAGCAATGCAGAAGTTCCCAACAACCTCAGAAAGACCTGTGTTCAAATCCCACCTCAGGCCCTTATTAGCTGTGTTACCCTGGGAAGGTCACTTAATCTCTAGTTTCGTTTGTCTATAAAATGAGGGAGCTGGACAAGACAGCCTGGGAGGTCCTTTGTGGCTCTCAATCTGTCCTCCCATGAATTTCTCAGACCAGTGGTTCTCCATCCTCCACTCAAACAATGCAGATCACTGGGTTAGAGAGCTCTCCTCTATTGGCAACTCTAAATATGGCCAAATCCTTTTCTGTAATTTCCAACTCTTCTTGGACCAGCATTCTTTGGTATTCTTTTCTCTCCTCCCCAAAACTCCCCCAAAATGAAGCTTCAGTTTCATTCAAAAGTTACTTAGACTTGTCAATGTCAGTCTGCCATCTAGTGGTGTATATGGAATCTACACCTATGCACGTTTCCCAGGAGCAGTTACCTTGAGTAGTAAACTGGTATCATCCAGAGGCCATTCTTCCTAGAGTTTGATGATCCTTAACCAGTAGTCGAGCTGCCTCAATGGGGACCCAGGCAGTTGGGTAATTCAGCTCAGGGTCTCTGCCTCTGCCTCTCCAAAGGAAGGTAAATTTTGATGGTCAAAAGATGGCTAGTTAACTTGGGGTTTATTGACTGGATCTCTTTCTCAAAGAACAAGCCTTAATGCCATTTCACACTGGAGCTCAGAGATTGGACCAAAATAGGTCCCTTTCCAAGCCCCACTTAATGGTTATATTTTAGCCCCTCCTGGCTCAGAGTGAATGTCAATACTATAATAACTGTTTCTCTTTTGACCAGCAACCCTCAGGGTCTTCCCCTCCCAGTTTGATTTTTTTTTTTCTAATTAAAGGGGCTATCCCTCGACTCACTTCTTAAAGACACCTATTCCCTGAATGGGCTTTACCTCACTCTAAGTGAGAACCTGAAAAGGCCTTAGCCTAAATGGGCCAGGGTCTCCCACTGCATCCCGGGCCATCTCCAGTCATTCTGGTGAACATCTGGCCACTGGACCCAGATGGCTCTGGAGGAGAAAGTGAGGCTGGTGACCTTGCAAAGCCCTCTCTCCCTCAAATCAAAGTCAAGTGCAAGTCATGTTGTCACTTCCCTGATGCCATGATCTTCTTCAAAAATGAAGGCCGACACGACAACAACAATAACCTCAACCACCCCATGCAGCTGAGGACTAGAGCTCTATAATTTTCAGGTTCATATCCTATCTACCCATTATATTCTTACCCGATTTTATAGAATGTTTTAGAACTGGAAATTAGAAATTAGAAATTGTTTGGTTGAGTAGTTCCCAATATTTTTGTTTCTTTAACTTCTTTCCATGACAAAAAATGTTTCAAACCCTTTAGGGCATTTTAATGTATGACTTACAATATTCTTTTAGACTTATTTCTTAGGTACTCATAATAACTTTTGCCCCCCCAAAAGCTTTCCATTATAATTTGTATTATATAATCATAATTGTAACTGTAAACTTTTATTTACCTTTAAGGAAGAAAGCAAGAAGTTATTAAGTACCTACTATACCCAGGCATGTGCTAGGCACTTTACAAATATTATTTTATTTGATTCTTACAACATTCCTATGGAGGAAGTAGTAATACTATCTTCATTTTTCTGTTGAGGAAACTGAGGCAGATAGGGTTTAAGTGATTTACTAAATACCTTAGCTTGGATTTGAATACGTGACTTCCTGACTCCCAGCCCAATACTCTATCCACTCTAATTATATAATTGCAAATATTTTGTGCGCTACACTCTGTAAGAATTAAAAGGAGTCATCTAGTAAGACTTCATATTCTTAGTATTATCTGCAAAACTTCATAGTAAATTTATTTTCCAAATTTTGTTGAATATGAACAACATCTAATTAAATAAGTTATGACCTAAAAGAGTTTTTAACATAGTCATATATAAACCTAATTTCATCGTTGGATTCTTTATTTGAACACAGGTTTGCAGTTTTGGGCTCAGTATAAAGCACAATCTTAAATCCGGCTCTGCATTGAGTTTATCTACTCATTTCGACTTAAAACAAATGTAACCTAGCAGCTCAAAGCACATTTGCATGACTCTCCTCTTTAGTGAAGATTGTTTATTTAATGCTCTATGCTTGTGACAGGAGGAATTGATGAGAGTTTGGGAGGAGAGAGATTCTGGTATTCTGGTTTCCAGTTTCTAGAGAGATTCTGTCCATATTCGCATCTTCCCAGAGTCCTTCTCTTTCTTCAGGGACCTCTCCTTGAAGAGAATCTAGAATTATTTGTCTTCTCTTTTGAAGCAGAAAAAGAAGATCAAGAAGTCTTTACTCTTAAGTACTAAACAATTCCATTCATTATGCAGGTGTGAAGCGTCGGTCTCCACGAATGATGAAAGTTATGTGCAAAGGGATTTGAGATAAGAGTTATTAAAAAATGAAATGAAACTGCTTGGTTATACAAATATGTGGTGGAAAATGGTAAAAAAAATAATTTCACAAGCTCTCTTGCAGAGAAAGAAATGTATTTTTTAGATTTTACACCCAAATTTACTGGGCTGTGATATTTCAATGATGTTTGTACTCCAATATCCATTGCTCCGTCAATTAAATATTATTTTATCATATCCATTGTTAACTTAGCATCTAGAAATGCAAAAGACATATCAAAGAGGCTGCAAATTCAATTTAATTTGTTGAAAATTCCAGAAAATGCTCACTGAAAATTTTTTCTAAAAATTTCAGATGATCACTTATTTCTTTCTTGACAGCTTGATTCAAAGATAGTTCTAATAAGGAATTATGCAATATCACAAAGCACTCAATACTGTTCTCAATTATGTGGTTCTAAAATTTTAATGTCTTAATCATACTTTCTGCTTTATCTTTTACTTTTTTTTTTTTGCTTTTTGGAGAGCAGTTGGGGTTAAGTGACTTGCCCAAGGTCACACAGCTAGATTTTTGTGTTAAGTGTCTGAGGCCAGATTTGAACTCAGGTACTCCTGACTCCAGGGCCGGTGCTCTATTCACTGCACCACCTAGCCGCCCCTCTGCTTTATCTTTAACATTGAATATGCTTACATTTGCACCCTGTAATAATGTGTTAGATTTGTTCATTTTTGAAAAGCTGTCTGCTAAATATGCTCATCTTTCTAGTCATGTCTTATCACTTAAATACTTACTCTGGTAAAAAGGATGGTCTGTGAAGAAGACAACTAGCTTTTCTGAGAAAAGATATTGAGAATTCATATAGATAAGTTACCACTCTGCCATGGGAAAGCCACCTAACAATTCTGCTTGCTCTCTACCTATCTCTGCAGAAAATGATGAACAATGAAGAGTTAGTGGATCTTTATTCAAAAAAATTAACTATTTTGACAGCATCATCAAACATACTTTTGAATCTTTATGACATTTTTTTATGCCAAAACTTGTTTGTGTGTGTTGTACATTATATTCATGTTATTTTTTAATAAACAGAACAATGCCCTCAAATTTCCCAGTCATTGATTTTGCTCCATCTGTGCAAATTCTGAAAGAAGACAAATTGATTTGTTTTCCTTCAGTGTATGGATTAATGGGATAAAAATGCCTTCCCCATTTGTTCTTCCTGATAAATGATGACCAAACAATCTAGTGAATCTACTTGCTTAACCAATGCCTGATAAATGACCAAGCTCAGTGTGATGGGGGTGGGGGATTATGACTCAATAGCATGGAAAGTCCCCCAACTATTTTTGAATTGTACCTACACCTTTGTTATTCCCTTGCTTGGGAAATGGCCCTATGGCACTTGACCAACAGGTACTATGAGTACTTGATCAATTGGTAACCCTGTCTGCAGGAGCTGCCTGCAAATCTATTTCACAATCCATTGCCCAACATAGGACCAATGAAAGACTATCAGCGCTGCCCATATTTGGATATCCTTGACCAGCTGATTTATCACAAGTGTGGTATATGAAAAGTCCGAGAGACGAACTGGGTAATTAAGAATCATTTTATTAATTATAGTTACCGAATAATTAATAAAAGTGGTCAGGGACACTCTCAGGGACTAAAAACACACTCGGGGGATATTGAATGCTTATAAAGCCTTTGGTAAAGGGGTGTTCCTGAGGGTGGAAATCAACTCTGATTGGTTAACAATCAGTGAGGTGATGGGCATATTAATGAGGAGGTGAGCAAAAAATCTTCAGTTCTTCCTGAAGAGAATGTGACCTAAGTCATAAGACTCAGCCATCTTCAGCAACCTGGGCAAAAGAATCCATCTCTACTTGGACCTCATTGGTTAGTTTCCCCTTTGTGAGCTGGGTCATCCTAAATTCTAATAGAAGGTTCCAAGGACAGATAGGGTCTTATTTCCTAAGATCAAGATCTCACCTGGATTGGATTTTGTATGCAAGGTATCTTCGTTGGGTGGAATCCCACCCAAGATCTAAAAGCATGTGCCCCAAAGATTTGAGTGATCTCATCTATCAGCAACATCCTTCAGAGGCTGGGTAAATAACCTGGGACTGATTTCTGAATGAAGAAATAGAAAAGGAAAAGCCTCAGTTCTAATTTAATAATTGTTTATCAATATAAGAGAGAAATAATCATTTTTCTCATAAGCATGAACTAAAGATTTTCCTGGAAAGTCAAGATATAGGCCTATCAACAATGAGACTACATATTTTACTTTGTCTCTTCTATATTATCTGGGCTTCAAGTACTATAAAACTAAGGCCTCATAGAGAGGGCATTTCAAATAGTGAGGAAGATTTGAGGTCCACTTCAGTAGAGGGAACCATCCAGACCTTTTAATTAAAGTGATATTGGCTCAAAGGTCTGCCTCAATTTCTTTTATTATAGATTGGGTAATTTTGGGACACCCCCCCCCAACACAAACCACACATACCCACCCCAGGGTACACTGCATATTTACCCATTCCACAGTCTTTCTCCTGCCAACACATATCCAATCCAATTACGTTAAATTCAACTCAACAATGATTAAAAACATACTCCATTCATGGCACTATCAAAGTCAAGACCATACAGGGCACACTCCCACTTAATTAAGGAAATAGAGGTCATTCATTTCCACTGTTAAATGTTTTTGCTTTGAACTACTTGTATTCTCTGGATAACTGAAAAAAAGTAGACACATTAGTGGGAACATAGGAACTTGTGAACTATAGTTTGGGGTTGACTGTAAGATTTGGAGGTGAAGGGTATTAAAGACCTAGCCCCAACTCCATCATTTTATAAATGAGAAGTGACTTGCCCAAAGTCACACAGGTGGTAAATGGTCTACCCAGGATTTGAATCTTATCCTGAAAATCTAGCATGCTTTCCATTACATGATGGAGTGTATTCTCAGAGTACCTTGAACCTAGAATGGTTGTTCTAGGCATATCTTCCCCAAGGTGAATCTCTATGTGCTATACTGAAAAGTTATCTGTTCCAATTATATATAATTATAATTAAGCAATTATAATTATACTTCTCCAGCAGAATTTAAGTTTCTTGAGGGTAATGCCTTCTTTATAATAGGTTGTGGGGTTGTTGTTGGTTTGGTTTTCTTTTTTCTGAGCAGCCTGAGTCTTCCTATCTTGCCCAGGGTGGAAATACAGTTGTTAACTGGCCCAGGAGCTTTGGGCTGTTCTGTTTCCAACCCCTTCTTAGGAAGCTTCCCTACTTTTGATAACTCACAGTACTGGTGCTACACTAAGTGGGAATGTCCCATTAGCCTAGACCACTGCACCGCATGACTTCAGAGGTCAAGTTATCTACAAACCTCTTCCCAGTAGAGGAATTCCAGATGTGTGCCTCACACTTGGATTCCTGTTGCATTTTAATAGATTCCAGCTGCCCTGTTTCTGTACTTCTAGATCATTTAACTTTCAGAGGCCATTGAAGGGTGAGGAGTGGGACCTAATCTACTCAGTTTTGTATCTCTCACCTCAGGACAGAGCTCTGTGGGTTGATGAATTAAGAGTCCAAACCCTACTACTGTCTATGTAACAAGCTCTAAGCCAGATCATACTTCATGTCCCATCCAGCTGATTACAGCATCTTCATGCCATCTGTTTTCCTTGCCCAGCTTTTTACCTCTCCTTAGAAACTCCAGTCAAATTGCTATTATTGCTACATTTGGAAAGGACATGTCAGTGCACTTCACTCACCATCCTTGTGACTTCTCAGGCTAATAATGTACCCTTCCCTGCCCAGCATTCCAGGATAGATGTTGCCTACCTCTACTAGAACGTAAGCTCCTCATGGAGAGACTCTCTTTTATATTTGTGTCCCCAGGGTTTAGCTCAGTGCTTGGTACAAAGTAATGGCTTAACAAGGGCTATTCATTCACCCATTCATTCATTCATTCATCCATCCATCCATCCATTCATCAGACAACATTCAGGAGTCTTTTGGATTGGCTTTATGCCCTGGTGCTGATATTGGGGTGGGGGAGGGGAGAATAAGCTTCTTGTCTTTGGCAGCTGTTGGCCATTCATTGTCAAAACAGTAATGTGTGTATGCAGTTCCATGCTGTCTTACCTTCTGATGGGAATGGGTAAGAGTCAGGAATCTTTAGCAGGGTAGGGTAACTCCTCCCCATGCAACCTTACCAGTAGTGGGGACTAGCATTTGTGGAAGGACTATTCTTTTCACTATGACTCTTCCTGTGTCAGACTGACCACTATGTCTCCAAGCACCTTTCCCCTACACCCTTGGTCATATTGTCTCCTGGGATTTTCTCTCTCATTCTCTCTCTCTCTCCTTCCCTTCCTCCCTCTCTCCTTCCTTCCCTCCCTCCCTCCTTCCCTCTCTCTCTCTCTCTCTCTCTCTCTCTCTCTCTCTCCCTCCCTTTTCTTTTATTGTCATGGCAAAGAAATGTTCAAAATAGGATACTGTCTGACCACCAAGAGGTGACAGCAGTGTCCCGCAAGTACCATCCACCCCAGGCTTAAAAATTGAGAAATTTGTGCTTTTGTTGTTTTCCCAACTACATATGAGTTAGACAATGGATTAAGACACCAGCAAAATGTTTTGAACCAGGCCATCAGGTCTTAGGCATTCTTCTCAGGTTCTTTCACAGATGGGCTGGTGCTATTCTGGCTGGTGGGTTTTGAAGCCACTGCTGGCTTTGGGACAGAGAGAAGGCTGGACTCTCTCTCTAGCTTTGTAGAGCTGACTCTGAGTCATATTTTTATCTAGAATCTTTGAAGGGGGGAAACTTGAAGGTGGCTTGGGTTCTGTCTTTCCAGGTGCAGACATGGCCATGGGATCTGGGTTCTGCTTATTCTCAAAGATGTCTGTCCACTCTTGGTTGAAGTTCTTCTCATACAAGGAAGGTGCATTGAGAATATCATTTAGCAGGTAGTTGCATGTCATTCTTGCTGGCCATTTCTGCCTCTGAGATGCCTTGGTCCAATAGTTCATCATTGGCTCTTGAGCATGGAGCACGGTACATTCCCCTTCTAAGATAGAAAAAGCATTCTTTCCATCCTCAGTTAAGTATGTAGATTTCTTGTCCTCATCTAATGATATCAGTGGGTCTGATTGCTCTGGTTTCTTTTCTGTGCTTTCCTTCTGGGTGCTCTCCTTTTTGGCATTTTCAATTAGTTTATTTACAGAATCTTGTAAGCTTTACACCATAGTGAACTTTGTAACTCTCATGGATGACTGTCATGGTACATGAGGTTTTCTCCAGAAATGAAGCAAGGTGGTCTGATACTATCTGATTGAAGAAGATCCATTTTTTGGCCCACGTCATTCTTGCATTTGTCAAAGTTGAGCTTTGCATGCCACACTTGGGCTTGGACCTTCTGAAACTTTGCCATCTGCTTGAAAAGGTCTTGGTCAAATTCTTAGAGACGTTTCTTTCATCACCTCTGTATTCTGTCCAGTACTCTTCAATGCACTTTATAATTAACTGGGTTTCAGGGGTGGATCAGTACCCAAATGTCTCCAATTCCTGGTAGAGACCAGACTTTGCAGGGAAGAGAAGCAGAAGCTCTGTGGCTTGCATCATTTCCCCTGCTTAAGTTTTGTCCTGAGACCTCTGGGAGTGAAAAAACCCGACCAGTTTGTTTTCTTCTTGTGGTAAGAAGCAAATCCTCCTCTGGTGCAGTTCAGTCCCTCTGAAAAATTCCATGTGGGTCCTCTAGTTGGAGCAGAATGACTCAAGCTTGGCATCCAGGGCTTCATTCAAGGCTATAACATGTTCATCTTCATTTTTTTCCCTGTTGCTTTCATAAGGGCTTGCTTTGTTTTCCAGTATTTCCATTGCATCTTATTCACAACTGACTTGTCTTGACTTTGGGCATGTTAGTCAAAAAAATTTTTGGAGTAGCATTTATATCCTTCCACGTTTGTTTCTTTTTCTTTTTCAGTTGTTGATGATTGAGGGTAAGGGGCAGGACAATAGCAGAAAAGGATAAATGATATTACCTGGCAGCCCTATGCCTTCACCTGAGTCTGCTGCTCCAAGCCACTGGCTTAGTCCTCCACCCCTCTAATCTGTCCCACTGGTGTCAGAGCAGTCTGTAGCAGTGGCTGCAGCATCCCCAGATCCCACACAAGTGGGAAGAGGAAGAGGAGCCCAGGGCTACTCTTTTGATGAGCACCCTCTGCCTCCATGCACAAACCTCACATAGTCCACTGAATCAGGGTCAATTAAGTTAATGAGTATTTTATAAGCTCCTACTATGTGCCGGGCACTGTGCTAAGCACTGGGGTTACACATAAAGGCAAAAATAGCCCCTGACTTCAAGGAGCTCACAGTCTAATGGGGGAAACAACATGCAAGCAATTAAGCCAAACAAGATATATACAGGATGAATAGATGATTTCAGGGGGAAAGCACTAACGTTCAGGGGAATTTGGAAAGGTTTCATGCAGAATGTAACATTTTGCTGATACTTAGAGGAAGCCAAGAAAATTAGGAAGTAGAGATTAGGAAGGAAAGACTCTAGGAACTGTGCTAAGAATACTAAATGGATCTGGGATCTCATTGATGGGGACAAGGATGCAGATTGCAACCCATCCAGGTCTGATCATTCCATGCAGTTCCTGTCCATATGCTCTCATAAGTGTGCCACTGGGGGCCCACCCAGGGTGCTGGGGACCTTCCTTGACTTCCCTATGTGTCTCAAGGAATACCAGTATACCATATGTGCTGTCAGCCTTTGATCTTGCCACATGACTGGTCCATCTTTTTCTTTTTCTTTTTTCCACAACCACATATTTATTAAACGTTCTACAACAAGCATTGGCTTTGTGCAGAGTATGCCTAGCACCCCATGCAGGACACTCGTACCTAGCATCACGTGGGGAACCCAGTGGGCGCTTGAACGTTAACCTCGTTCAGTTGAGCCTGACATCTTTAAACCTCTCCCTCTCTCTTTAGGAATTGGCCCATCTTTTTCAATCCTGCACTTCTTTGATGACATTGATTTATGTGCTGCCTCTCCATCTTATCTTAAGAATTATGTTTAAGTCTTCAAAGGCAGTAGTGTTCCATTCAACAAATCCAGTTGGGTATTGGTACTCAAAAGATGGGTCTTTATTACTGGAAGAAGGTTGTCATCTAGGACACAAATATATGACCCAACAGTCTTTGCCCTTCAGGGGGTCACCCTTCTGGAAGCTTCCCTTGCCTATATCAGCCCTTAATGAACTTTCCCTCTCTGAATTCCTGCCTCACAATATGGTAAGTTACCAAATATCATCTTGCATTTTTCAACTGTGGTTCTGTGTGTCCCATCTCCCAAAGAACAACCACCACAACTTAAGTCTTCTCATTAACACTTTAATGTTTACTAACAGCCTTTTGAGGTAGGCTCATAGAATTAGAGACCTAGAGCTGGAGGAGGCCTTTGAAGTCAACCCATCCAACCCCTTCTTTTTATAGATAAGGAAGGTGAGGCCCTCACAGATTAAGTAACTCTTGGTCTCTGACTCCAGCTCTGGTACTTTTTTCATCTTAGCAAGTAATATAATCTTCAAGTTAGTTCAAGTAATATAATCTTAATTTTATAGATATGGAAGCCCAAGTTCAGAGAGGGTAAAGATACACATCCAAGGTTACAAAATAAATTAAAGAGGTAGGACTTGAACCTAGGACCCTTCCTTTCGGATTCACATGCCTGGAAGGGGTCTTCAGTGCATGCTCACATCCCACATTGTTCCACCCACTTATATACAAAGAAAGGCAGAAACAGTGCCAATTCCCTAGGTGCTTACAGCCTCCTGAGGAGAGAACAAGCAAAAATTATGTACAAACAAGGTATTCAATATGTGCTTAGTAGTCAAATAAAGGGGGAAGAGGAAGCCTACAGGACCCTGAGAGGAATCCTGGACTCAAAACTTTATACCACTGAATAACAAGAATTTCAAAAGGTAGAAGGGACCTTAACGGTCAGTCAGGCCAATGCCCTCATGACAGATGGACTTCTGTGAGCAGCACCTTGGAGGAAACAACTTGCCTGAAGTCACATGTATAAGTCCATGAGAGACCTGGGACTAGAACCGAGGTCCCCGCACTCAGCGGCTCACCAGCTGTTTGGATCAGTGCTCTCCCACCTGCCCCCAACCAGTTTAACCTACAGATCTAGTGGGGAGGCTGGCTGGAACTGTGTTCTCTGGTTCAGTCATCCTGGTAATGGTCTATACCTGCTTAATTTAAAAATTAAATAAATAAAACAGAGCCCAGATCAGACTGATGCCAACTGGAAGCTGGTTATGGCTCTGTCCCTGAATTACAACATACTTTATACTTCATGTTACACAATGTATTAAACCCCATAATACCATGTGGCTCTTTTTCCATTGCAAACACACATAAATAGGTAAACCTCATCGAAGGTTCAACCCCATCATTTTACAGAAAAGGAAACGTGAGGTCCAGGGAAATCCAGTGATTTGCCTAAAGTCACAGAGAGAGTAAGCATCAGAGGCTAGACTTGAATCCAGGCCCTCTGACTCTAGAGTAGTGCTCGCTTTCTATTGTATTACTTTAGACTCTCAGGACTGTAAAATGTTGGAGCTGAAATGGACCTTTAGAGATCATCCAGTCCTACTTCTTTTACAGATGAGCAAACTGAAGCCAGAGAGGTGGAAACATGAAAGGCAAAGGGCCTGCCTTGCCCTGTCCAGTCCAAAGCAGATACCTTCCTCAAGAGATACTGCAGGAGAGGAGAGATTTGCCTGGCAGGTTATATCCCACTGACCCCACATCAGGGACATTTCAGGACAAGGAGAAGATTCCCTGGGTACCCTGGGAATAAAGCACCTGAATTTGGTTGGCCCCCCACTCTGCAAAAGGTCATGTATCCACCTTGCGTGGATATGGTGAGCCTAAGGGAGGAGTCCTGGGGCTCCACTGGAGTTGGTTAGGAGAAGTTCAGTCTGGGATCCTGGTCCTGGAGCAACTGGGCTATGTCCTTAGGGACTGGATTCTTCCACAGGCTGCAGAGGAGATGAATGGGGAAGGAATCAGAGGCCATTGAGTTCTGTGCTGGCATCTCCCAGAGACCATAGTGCCATAAGATTATGGATTCAGGCCTAGAAAGGAACTGGGGAGCCATTTAGTCTAGCTCCCTCATTTTGTGGCTCAGAGAGATTATAAGGGACTTAGTTACACAGCTAGTAAGTGGCAGAACCAGAACCCAGGGCCTCTAATTCCAATCCTGGGGTACTTTACACCATACCTGGTTTCCCCTAGATGCTGTAAATGCTATAATGCTCTTCCAGTGGACCCTCCCAGCTTATTCCTTCTGCCTCATTTTTTCCTTCTCTAAAGTCACATAATTTTTCTGTGGAGCCTGACTTTTCCTTCTTGTTTAACTGAGTCCCTGTCTTTTCCCATAGAATTCCCTTCTGTTTGTTAGAGCTGTGTGGGCAGGTTAGAGCCGCCTCCAAACTCCACATTCCTGCCTTACATCCTGCCCTGGAAGGAAGGGGGAGGAAGGGTGACCCGGAAGTTCGAACCCATGTTTACCATATGACTTGAATTCCAGGACTCTTGGCTAGTCCTTTTGCCAGTAGTTGTGCTCCCAGGGAACCAATCTGATTGCCCTCCAAACTTCTCAAAGAATCAGAGAAGAATGAAATAGAGACAAAGGGGTGAGGGCAGAGGCAGGGCTAGGAGAATGCAGTTATCATTCCTTCCCTCCATCCCAGACCTGGACCTAGTTAGGAAGGAGAAGGCTCTTCTTGGTGGGTGTCTCCTCTAGCAAACAGACCCTCACAGAAGCAGGGGACTCTAGTGGGACAAAGGATACCATCACAGGAGAGACCTCCCTAAATGCCAGGCAGAGAGGTTGTGGGGGAGTGACTCAGGGAGGGTGCTGGGGCACCTTGGGCCTGGGAGATGATCTTGGTTTAGAGGCAAAGGGATGAACCTGAAGGCCCTTCATTCCAGCCCATCCCTGGGCCCCTGTTTTTTTCAGTAATCCTTTCCTGCCCCTCTCTGATGAACTGGACCCTGCTTCCTCTTTCCCCCTCCCTTACCGTGTCCTCATACTCACTCCAATTTCTTCAACTGGTTCATCTGAGGCAGAACATGGGCTAGCTCAGTGGCCCCTTCATTCCCAAGGGAATTCCAGGCCAACCTGTGGAGAGCCTCAAAGATCAGAAGGAAGAGGGAGGAAGGAGGGGAGCAAGTGCTGATGGGGAAAGGGAGTCTCCTTAGATGGGAGAGGATTCTAATGCAAAGATAGGAGAATGGATTTGGATTGGGTAGAAAGGTGACAAGTGGTGTTCTAGACCCAAGAATCAGGCTCAGGGGATTTCTGTCTCCCTGTTCTGCTACTTCAGGCTTACACTAACTACATAATAATCACTCCTACAGGATAGGAGTTTGTAAAGCCCATCTGCTTCAATGCCCTCAATGCATTGTTACATCTGCACTAGGGAAGCAGGGCAGAATTTATTAGTCCCATAGTATAGGTGAGAAAACAGGCTCAAAGACAAAGTGACCTGACCAAGACACCATCAGGGAGAAGAGCCAGGACTAGCACTCAGATCTCTTGTTTTCCAGCTATGGGCTTTTCGTACTCACAGGATCTCTTCAAGGTCATGGCAGAGAATCAAGCTGCTGGCAAGAGGTTTGGTCATCCGGTCATTAATCTTGCAGGATATGAGGCTGGGAGAGGATAAAGGAATCTGGATGGGGAACCCCTGAACAAGGAGACCCCACCAAGCTCTCCTGGGCCCTGCCCACCCACCCCAGTTATTGGGAGTCAGAGTTGGGATGGACTAGCTGGGGAAGGCTGTAATTAGGTAGGGTCCAAGGAAGGGTAAACTCTTGGAATCCTCAAGCGGCCTACCTCTGTGAGCTAGGCAGTGCATAGGGGTCTTGGTCCTTGGGCCTTGACCAGAATGAGAGAAGGGGGGGTCCCTATACTTATGCCCCATACAAGGCAGGTCTAGGTTTCCAGTGGAACAAGAAGGAATGAGGAGAACAAGGCAGGGAGACTTACTTAAGCTTTCTGAGCTTCAGGAGTCCCTCTGAGAGAGGCAGAATCCCTTCAGCAAAGATGTTTTCTGCCAGGCTGCCAAGCAGATAAGAAGGGTCAATGAGAGGCTTCCCTGGTTGTATCTCAACCCTTCTTCTCCCATTCCCTCCTTCCCTTACCTCTCCATCCCCTCCTCTTTTACCTGATCTCTTCTATCCACTGGCATCTAGTAAGGGCCTGGCCCAGGCTCAGTGTCCCCTTAGTGCCAATCTGGTTGGAACAAAGGCTGTGTAGATAGAAGGAACAAAGTATTAGAACCATCCATGGGGCAGCTTTGGGTATAGGGAAGTCCAAGCGAATGGAGGAAAATATATGGGCTTTCCCCTTCTAGCTGTCTATCAGCCTGGACATTTATGCACAGATGATATCCCCAGACAAGACGAACCCCTTGTGGAATTTCTAGGGACACACCTTCTGCCATGTCTCTCAGGTTCCTCTCCTCCCTCTCAGCCCCACTCTTGGGCTCCAGGATCTTTCACTGCTGTGCCCCACTCAGGCCAGAGGGTAGAGGCACCCATAATTAACTAAAACCATATTACTCACAATTTCACTGAAGCCTAGCCCTGCTGCCCGGTCTCTCTTGGGCAGCAGCCTTCTCCACATTCTCCTCACCCCACACACTACCCTTTCACCACATTCCCCAAGAATTTCCTTCCCTTCCTCTTCACCCCATATGCCATACCTCTATCCTTCCCTGCCCTCCCAGCACAGATACTCACCGTAAGACTTTCAGGTGATATGGCAGGTTCTGGGCCAGCCTTATGGCCATTAGGTCCCCCATTGTATTGGCCCCTAAGCTGAGAGGGAAGAAGTAACCCCGGGTTACCAGATGCTCTGGTCCCTCCATTCTGCCCCCAACTGTAAGGAGCCTGGATCACAGAAAACAAGGTGGATGGGAGAAGGGGCAGACTGGGCTGGGGAGGTGGGTAAAGGAAATAATCTTCCCATCCCCTGTTTTCCAGGGGACAAAACTCACTGTAATTCCTCCACTTGGATACAGAGTGCCAACGCCTCAGCTAGCCTCCTGCCTCCTGCTGGGCTGATGCTGTTCCACGAGAGGCTAAAATGTCCCATCCCCCCCATAAAGAAGCCATGTCACATACATGAAGTTATATTGCATAATTTGGAGAAGAGAGGACTCAGGAAACAAATAATTTCCTGTTCTACTCTCCCCATCATTCCATCTCTCCACAGTGCATAGAGGATACCCTGCCCTATTTCTCTGTCAAATACAAGGAAGTTGGACCATAGGGTAGAAGGTTTCTTTCTCCTCCAACCCTAGGTCCTCTTCCAGATTATTTCACAAAACACCCAAAGACCCTTAGAGCTGTCTATCTTAGCCATCATCCTCCCCACCAGTGATCTTCCCACGCTCCAAAAATTCTCCCAGCTCCTTAGCCAGATTTCAGTCTTGAGTTCCTGAACCTAAACCAGGGGTGTTACCCCTCACCTATATTCTATACCCTGTGTCCATGTTTAGATCTCAGCAGGTCTCTCCTGCCAAGTCAGTCTGCTTGAGTTCTGGGGAGGGGACAGGATAATAAAGGAGAAAGAACACTAGATTGAGAGTCAGAGGACCTGAATTCAAATCCCAGTTTTACCACTTACTACTTTTGTGACTTTGGGTAAGTTATTTGGTCTCTCTTGATTTGTTTCCTCATTTGTAAAATGAAGTGGGGCAGACTATGATGTCCTTTAAGGTCCCTTTCAACTTTAAAGATATGATCTTATGAATCCAGGAGAGGTCATCAGCTTTTGAATATCTAGAACTGCCTGGTCCTTGCTCTCTAATTCTTCTACAATAAGCCTTTGATTTCTGGTCTTAAACACTGCATAGGAATCCTAGTCTGCCACCAGAAGGGGACCTCATGGATGTGAAGGGGAGGCAGGGGTTTTGGGAGTCGGGTTGAGACTCCCAAGGCCATGTAAGCTGCTCTGTGAGATTGGATACCTCTCTTATTTTCTCTTCCCACAGCACTTTGGGGAGATGTTCATCTCATGAGCTATGGCATAGTCCTGATCTCCCCCCCTGATTTGGAGGGATGTGGTTCAAAGGGGAAATGTTCCTATTTCCCTGTGGGTCTCCAAGTTACTCACTCAATCTTTCTGAGCTTCAGCAATGTGGGCAGGATGTCTGATAAATGCTGCACCCCAGCATCTTCGATCTTGTTGTGACTCAAGCTTGGAGACAAAACACAGCATTACTCAGGCAAGGATATTCTATGGAGCTTTAGATCTCCTATGCTAATAATTCTATCCAACACATGTGTGCTGTTTGTCACCAGGGGACCTGGGCAAGGCAGAGGGGATGATTCAGTGCAATCCACTGCTAGCAGTACATCTTGAATAAAAGCAACGGCTGATATTTACATAAATGCTTTAAAGGTTCCACATAGGATTGGTACTAGACCTGTGATGTTACTAGCATAGGGCATTTCCAGGAAGGAGGGAAAGAAGGAAGGAAGGAAGGAAGGAAGGAAGGAAGAAGGAAGGAAGGAAGGAAAGAAGGAAGTAAGGAAGGAAAGAAGGAAGGAAGGAAGGAAAGAAGGAAAAGGGAAAGAAGGGGGAAGGAAGGAAGGAAGAAAGAAAGAGGGAAGGAAGGAAGGAAAGAAGGAAGGAAGGAAGGGGGAAGGAAGGAAGGAGGATTTATTAAGTGCCCATGTGCTAGGCACAGTACTAAGTGATTCATAATTATTATCTCATTTTCTATCAGATAAAAGAAACCCCCTCTACTACAGCAGATAGGCACCTTTTCTGCAACTTAAAATCTTAAAGAGTTGCCAAGAGCATTGAGAGGTGACTTGTCCAGGGTCACCCACCAAGATGTGCCAGAAGTGGGAGTCAAACCCAGCTGTGGTAGCTATAGGTATTATCTCCACTTTACAGCTGAGGAAATTGACATAGCAAGTGTCAGAGGTAGGACCTGAACTCATGTTTACCCTGACCCCAGGTCCAAAACTCTTCCTTTCTGCTACATCATAAGCCTGTACTACTCATAGGCCATGACAGCATCATCTATGCATGTGGACCAGTCAATAAATAAGTATTTATTAAGCATCTGCAATATATTAGGCACTGTGCTAAGTACTGTGGATACTCAAATTCCTACATGCAAGGAGCTCATATTCTGTATATATCTATATGTGCACATATGTGTATTTATGTATATGCACACAGACTGCAAGCTCCTTGCATACATATAAATAGATACATACATATAATAGATATAAAGTGACTAGACAACCTATATGCACACATGCATGCACATGTACACACATGTAGGTGTGCACACACATGTGCACATATGCATGTACATATAAACACACATGTACATGCACATTTAGTTAAATACAAAGTCGTTTGGAAGGGAAGGTACTAGCAATTGGGAGGATTGGGAAAGGCTTCATGTAGAAGGTGAGCTTGTCACAGAGGAAAAGAGGAACTCTCTGAGTTGGAGGTAAAGAGGCAGTTCATTCAAGGCATGTGGGTGACCAATGCAAAAACACGGAGATGGGAGATGGAGTGTGGTGTGTGAGGGAGAAAGGCAATTTGTTTGGACTGAGGAATGCTGGGGGGGAGAATAATGTTCATCAGAGCTGGAAAGATTGTTTGGGGATAGATTGTGAAGGGCTTTAAAAGTTAAAAAGTTTTAGAGTGGAAGTTGAGAAGAGTTTCTATTTGATTCTAGAGTCAATAGATAACCATAAGAGTTGACTGGATAACAGAGTAACATGGTCAGATCTGCACTGGAGGCAAATGTCTTTAGTAGCCATGTGTAGGCTAGACCAGAGTGGGGAGAGACGAGGCAGGGATTCTACCTGGGTGGCTGTTGTGAATCTAGGGGAGAATGATGAGGATCTAAACTAGGCTCACAGTTGTGCTATGGGGAGAACACCATTATTGTCATCTTTGGGTTTTACTGGCAGTGAGTCTTCAGTCATGGACACTCCATGAGTTCCTATATTCCCCTAATGCAGAAACTAAGTTCCTGTGGCCCTTTGTGCCCCTATTCCCTTATGCCTTCTCTTTAGGAGATCATACTTTCCATGAATTTTATAAAGATCCCTGTGGTGCCCATCAGTACTTGGATCCCAACTGTACAAATGAAAAGATGAGGGAGGCAATGAGAGGGGCCAGGAATCAGAGAAATGACTGGTCTCTGTTCCACGTCTGGCTCTTCTAAGTCTGAGAGGCTCAAAAAAGGGGCAGATAGACTTACTTCAGATCTTCCAAGTTGGTAGCCTCCCTGAGGGAATCGGACAGGTAGGAGCAGCCAACGCTGCTGAGGCCACTATTACTCAAGCTGTGGAGAGACAGGTGAAAACAGGTCGTTAGCCTGGGGCTTAAACTTGAATGCTGAAGTCCGGATGAGAAGACTGGGGGCAGGGCAGGAACCTGAGGGTAGAATAAGCTTCCTGACAGGGGTGGATGGGGTGGGCATTATAAGTTTTCATTACGCCAGGCCAGTGGATGGAGCTTTGAGGGACAAGGGATAGATGACACCAGGGAATCGATGAAGTCCTTGAAGGTCATATCACTAAGGATGGGATGGAGATGGAACCTGACAACCTCTGTTCTCATGTCCCGGGAAATATAAACCTTGTGGCTTGCTAGATCACTTCCCAAATGCTTGCTGGAATAACTTGACTATACTCTGATTCTTCCCAGAAATTCCTGGGAATAGCCAGGGCTAGAGGCAGAATTGACTTATTAAGGTAAATTAAGGGCTGGGGATTTGGAGCTTGAGGGAACCTTGGGATCTAGTAAGACTTCCTCATTTTACAGATGAGGAAACTGAGGCATTGGGAAGTGAAGTGACTTGTTTAAGGTCTCACAGGTGGTAAGTAGCAGGTCTAAGAGTCAAATCCAAATCTTCTGACTTTAGATTTATTCCTTTTTCTGCTATACATGGTTATCTCTGGTCACTAAAGACTATGGGGTTAGTGGGGTAGAGGTGACCCCACTGAAATTCCTGGGATCTCATAAACGCAGGACGAACTCACTCAAGTCTCCTCAGAAGGGACATTTCCCGAAGTCTCTGAGCTAGTACACTCAGTGCCTGGTCATCCAGCTGCAGGGAACTGAGGCTGTAGGAAGAGAAACACAAGACAATTCAGACTGAGCACCTTAAGGAAAAGTTCTGAGATGACAGTTGTTAAATGCTACTTAACCAAGGTCTATTCTGGAAAGAATTTTGTCCTTTTAGAAAAGTTTTAGCTGAGAGTCTTGTGATTCCAAACTCTAGATCAGAGGCAAATTGTAAGAGCTGTTCTTGCCAAAGGAATACTTGTATTGAAATTTCAGGGCATAGCACACCTAGGAATGGACAGGACCAAGGAGTCGGTCGGTCCACCTAAGAACAAGTAACAGCACAATTTGTGTTTCAGTGAGACAACTGGCAGTGTTCTTGCCCTCCCTACCTTCACTCCCACTCCCTTAGACATGCCACTCTACTTACTTGAGACATCTAAGTTGGCGCTTTCCTTCCAGAGCTCCCATTAGCACTCTGGTGTCTTCCACACTGAACTCATTCTCGGATAGACTGGAAAGAGCCAAAACAGAGCAGGGAGTGGTCACATCCTTGCCCCTCCCAACCTACCTTGGGTCCCCTGATTACATCTCTGGGTTCTCCCCTGGGTAAGATCTCTGGCTCTGGATCCAGAACTCTTGGCCTCCTCCTAGAACAGTCCACTCCTCTGGGCCCCAGATGAAGATGCTACTGGCTGCTATCGTGAAGGGTCCATAGGCAGCCCCAGTGGTATCTGAGGATGGAAAGGACACTATGTCTGGGCAAACAAGGAGGCTGTAGGCCTGGTACCTTTTGTACTCAGGACTCTCCTATAGCAGGATATAGTGGGAAGGCAAGCTTAGATCCTAGAGGATCTGGGGTGGGGTCAAGGAAGGGGAGGGTGGAGGGCCACACTTGGCAAACATAGTCAGTCTGCGTCAGCTCCTAGAGATACTGCTCTCCAAGGGAATTCCTGGCTAAGAGCTATGGATAGCGGAGCCAGAAATGAGAGGTCAACATACAAACACATGGAAGTAAGGAGGGGCAGAGGATGAATGTTTTCTTTGGAAAATGGTGAAATATGGACAGCTAGGTGACGCTGTGGATAGAGCACCCTGTGGTCAGGAGGACCTGAGTTCAAATTCAGCCTCAGACACTTAGTAGGTGTGTGACCCTGGGAAAATTATTTAACCCAGATGACCTTAAAAAATGGGGAAATTGAGGTCCAGTGAGGTAAAACAAGGTCTCACAGGTTTCATAGACATTTTCTTATAGAACGTTTCACAACACTCCTATGAGGCACGCTGGGAGGTTATCATCCCCTTTCTACAAATGAAGAGACTGAGGCCCAGACAGGTGAAGTCCCTTGATAAAGAAGAGCACAAAGTGGATTAGTGACAGAGGCAGCACTCAGGTCTTCAGACCCCCAGGTGCCTGGGCTTGTTAGCTCTACCACTTCCATACGCTGCGTCAAGGAAGGTCACAGTGCCAAGGTCTGAGGTTATTTTTAAGTGCTTTCAATTGAGGGTAGGAAGGCTCTACTGACCATGTTTTCAAATACTCCTTCCTCAGAACCTGCCCCCATCAGCATACTGACCGTATCAACCACACCTTTGGCATAACCCACTGGCACAACTTACTCCAGCTCTTCCACAGTATTGCAATGACTCAGCCCGGATGCTACCTGGCATACCCCCTCAGGGCTCACCAAGCTGGCTGTCAGTCTGGCAAGGAAATGAAGACAGCAACCTTTGGGTCAGTGTTTTCAAGCATGGGGGAAGGGGCTGGGGGAAAGGTAGAGAAGGTACGGGTAGCATTATAGGGCCATCAGGAACTGGGAAGACTGTGAACAAACTGTTCCTTCCCCGCTTTCCTCTCCCATCTTTCAAGGATCATTCATCTATAGACTATCTAAGAAGCAGGAAGTAGACTAGATAATTTGCAGTCCAAGTGCTTGGTAATAACAGAAAATGGCTGAGGTGGCTGAGCCAAACTGCATGGGACATCATTTAAAAAATCTCCAGGGGGGTGCAGCTAGGTAGTGTAGTGAATAGAGCACTGGCCCTGGAGTCAGGAGGACCTGAGCTCAAATCCAGCCTCAGACACTTAACACAAAACTAGCCTTATGACCTTGGACAAGTAATTTAACCCCAATTGCCCTGACTTCCCCCCTCCAAAAAGGAAAAATAAATCTCTAGGGGGCAGCTATGTGGCTCAGTGAAGAGAGCGCACTGGCCCCACAGGAGGACCTGAGTTCAAATCTGACCTCAGACACTTGATACTAGCTATGTGACCTTGGGCAAGTCACTTAACCCCAATTGCCTTGCCTTCTACCTTCCCCCCCAAAAAGTCTCCAGCTCTTACCTGAGTTTCTTCAACTCAAGGAGAGACAGTAGCAGAGCCTTGAGTAGCTGGGTGCTGGTATCACACAACTGAACCTGGGACCAGCTGTGAGAATAAATACATTGTTTAGAAAGCTTTAGTGTTAGAAATGATCTTGGAGGTCATTTAGTACAGATCCTTGTTATAATGGCTGTAGGACCAAGATATAGAGAAATAAGGGAATGCCTCAAAGGTTACACAGTGAATCAGTGGGAGACCCAAGACTAGGGTATGTGCTGAGCAACCTGCTGCCACCTAAAGTCTTAGCAAAGCTGCCACATCTTTCTAAAACTTAATAACAAATATGATCTATCATTACTCTTATCATCATTCTATTGCCCAAGTATGAATGTTTGCTTTCAAATCCCTGACTGTATGCCATCTTCACAGTATCCTCTGGAAGTTAGGAGGGGCAGGGATAAGTCTTTCCATTTTAAAAAATGGGGCAACAAAGGTCTAAAGAGTAGAAGAGCGTTGCTCAAAGTCCCACAGCCAGGGGGCAAATCCGGGACAAGAACCCAGGAGTCTTGGGCCAAATCTATTACTCTTTCCACCAACCTACCATAGCCTTTGTTGATAAAATGTGCTCATGCCCGAGTCACAGATTTTTGCAGCTGAAAAGAACCTTGGCAGTCATATAGTTGAACTCATATCCAAATGAAATTCCTACTATTACATATCCAATAGGTAGCCATCTAGTGCTTGTTGTGAAGAATTTCAGTGTGTGGGAAATGACCACCTCCAGAAGCAGGACATTTCCCTTTGTGGACAGTGTTAATTACTAGAAAGTTTTTCCTGACATCAAACCTACAATTTCCTCTTTGTAACTTTCTCCTATTGCTTTTGGTTTTAGTTCTCTGGGTCCCAAAAGAATAAATCTAATTCCTCTTCCATATGACAGTCCTTTAAATACTTAAATTGTCTCCCTTAAGCCCTCTCCAGGCTAAACACCTCCAGCTCCATTAATCAATCCTTATATAAAATGGACTCAAGACTCTTTACCATTTTATGTCCTTCTTGTACTGTGCCAAACCAAACTAAACACAGCATGTAGTTCGACCTGGATAGAGAACAATACTAATAGCATCTCCTTCTTCCTAGAAGCCTTGCCTCTCTCAGTGTAGCCCAAGATTTCACAAATGGTTCTGATATGGTCTGGGATGCTTTTGTCTGTAACCTCAGTTTGTAAAATCTCACTTGTGTTCGGGTACCTATATATGTAACATGAGTTTATAAGAAGCCTGTGCAATTAAGTTGTAGAAGTCATACTTTCCCCCAGCCATAAAGGCATTAACTCTGCCTCTCCCCTGCCCCCAGCCTAAAAGTACCTATGAATCCTTCAATCCTATAGCATTCTATAAACAAATCCTTAGTCTAGAGAAATGCATAGCTCCTTTGTTCTAAGTGGCCAGCTGCACCCAAAAACCTTGAACAACATTATCAGAAGAGAAAACTCCCTCCGAATAATGTGCCTCCTGAATCCCTAATCAGTCTAGCTTCCAGACTTGGCACCTCCTTTAACAATCAAGCCTATCCTCCCAACAGCCATATTGTCAAAGATGAGTAACACACTAGACATATCTCATTCAGCCTTGACCAAGAGTAACCTAGTGATGTCACAAGGCAAAAACCACACCTCCTGGTAGCCCCACTAGGGGGATGTCCCAGTGAATTATGGGCAATATACCTGAGCAGTTGATATAAAAAGTGCATATCCCTTTAAGCACTGACTCTCCTCCCAAACTCCTCCCTAACTCCACCTTTGCCCACGTAGTAAGCATAATTAACTTTTGATTGACAGTTTTATCACTATAAAAATAGTGCCTCTAGCCCCTGCACTTTGCAGATTCTCTTAACCTTTTCCTACCTGCTGCAAAGTGTAAAACTTTGTAACTCTGCCTTAGATCCCTGGTAAGCTTGCAGGTCCCCCTACTCCTACCTGCTGCTAAGTCAGCATAACAATAAACTTTGTAACTTTGCCAAAAGATAGCTTGAGTCCTGTGAAATTCTTTTCAGACAAGAATGCTCAAGAGATTCATATGAGATCCCTTCTAGACCTACTTCTCCCCAACCTCTTCAGTTCCACATAGCATAGGTGGTTCCACATCACACTGCTAACTCACATTGAACTTCATGAAAACCCCCCAGACCTTTTTCAGAACAATTGCCGTAACTGTCAAATTGCTGTAACAACTGTCCATAAATCTTCCATATGTGAAAGTTATCTTTTTGTACTCCCTCTTGAACTTCATCTTACCAAATTCAACACAATGTTTGAGCTTGTCAGCAGCCAATTAATATATTTTAGTCAAGTGCTATGTGCCAAGCCTCATGCTAAGTGCTAGGGATCTAAAGAAAGGCAAAAGACAGTCCCTGCCTCCAGGAGCTCACAACTGAATGAAGAAGGCAACATACAAGTGAATATATATACAAATGAGCTAAAGATTGGATAAATTGGGAACTGTTATTTTTTGTCTTTCTTTCTAGAAGAGGACCAATGACATCAGGAAAGTGATGTCTTGATTTGCAAGTGAATTGGCTTTTTTTTTTTTGCTTTTTTTTTTTTTGGAGGGCAGTTGGGGTTAAGTGACTTGCCCAAGGTCACACGGCTAGTTTTTTTGTGTTAAGTGTCTGAGGCTGGATTTGAACTCAGGTCCTCCTGACTCCAGGGCCGGTGCTCTATTCACTGCGCCACCTAGCCGCCCCATGAATTGGCTTTTAATGAAGCAAGATTGTGAAAAGTTATCAGCCTCACTCCTCCAGAGTCATCTGAGTCCAGTGGCAAGACATAGGTCAGGACGACTGGAGATGATCCCAGAAATAGCTGGAGATCCCAGTCTTTTTAAGTTAAGGTCTTTCCTAGGTTTCAGTTTGATTAAAGCAATGCCCATTTAGTAGTTAAGGTTAGGTAAGAAATAAGGTAAAGAATGGCCTCTTTTACCTACTCAAAAAAATGTAGAAGGGGAAGATCCTCAAGGTTTCTGGTCAAAAATGAAATAGGTGCTATTTACATTCACTCTAAGCCATCAGGGCCCAGACAATGACCAAATGGGGCTTGACCTGGGACCTACTGGGATTTTAGTTGGAATCTGAAGCAATTCAGGGAAGGCAGGAAGCTGAGATGAGGAAGGAGAGCATTCCAGGCATGTGGAAGAGTCAGTAAAAATACCTGGAAGTTGGGGGTAGCTAGGTGGTGCAGTGAATAGAGCACTGGCCCTGAAGTCAGGAGGATCTGAGTTCAAATCTGGCCTCAGATACTTAACACAAAACTTAGCCATATGACCTTGGGCAAGTTGCTGAAACCCCAATTGCCCTCCAAAAAGCAAAAAAAAACAAAAACAACAACTTGGAAGCTGGAAATGGAGCATCTAGTTCAATGAACAAACTGCAAAGAAGCCAATGTCACTCAGTTTAAGAGGAAATGGGGGAAAATAAAGTGTAAGATGATTGGAAAGCTAGAAAGGGTTTTTATATTTGATCCTGGAGGTGATAAAGAGCCACTGGGTGGAGTCGAATGGGCTTAGATCAGCACTTTTTTGGGGATCCTGCTATTCAGTGTGCTAGCTAGCCATCTTAGCTTTATATCATCTGTAAACTGAAGGATCACACCATGTAGATTTTTATCCAAGTCAATGATAAAAAGGTTAAACAACACAGGGTCAAACATAGATCCCTGGGGCACTTCACTGGAGACCTCCTGCCAAGCAGACCTTGAACCATTAACAAACAACTACACTTGGAGTCTGACTTCTTAACCAGTTCCAAATCCATCTAATTATTTTTGCCCTCTGGTCCACTTTTCTCCACGTTTCCCACAAGATAGCATAGCAAATATTTTGGTAAAATCTAAATGTTTAGTTGTTTTTCACTTGTGTCTGACTTTTTGTGACCCCTTTTGGGTTTTCTTAGCAAAGATACTGGAGCAGTTTGTCATTTCCTTCTCCTGCTCATTTTATAGATGATAAATGGAGGGAAACAGGGCTAAATGACTTGCCCAGGGTCACACACCTAGTCTCTGAAGCCAGACAGGAACTCAGCAAAATGAGTCTTCCTGATTTCAAGCCCAGTGCTCTATCCACTACACCATCTAGGTGCCAAAATCTAAGTAACCTATATCTATAGCATTGTTTTAATTTGCTAGTTTAGTAACCCTGTCAAAAAAGAAAATGAAGTTAGCCTGGCATGACCTGTCCCTGAAGAAGCCATGCCGGCTCTTTGTGACCACTGCTTCCTTTGACAGATGTTTGCTGATCATTTTTAAAATGACTCGTTCTAGAATTTGCCAGGAAATTAAAGTTCACAGGCCTATTCTGCTTGCAGATTCTGTTCCCTTCCCTTTTACAGAAAAGGAATAACATATGCCCTTCTCCGGGCCATTACCTCTCCCATCTACCATGATCTTTTAAAAAAAAACCATTATTTTCTCAATTAACAAAGAAACTATTTTCTCAGCTATGACCTTACAGATATCACTGACAATGACAATCACCTGAGGATATAACTTATCTGGGTCAGGCAATGAATTCATCAAGATCAAGTAGGTGGTCTCTTCCTAGCTCCCCATCTTTCTCTTTTTTGGTATCAACTCTTGGTAAGTCATTTTTGTTCTGTCATTACAATGCAAAAAAACAAAATAAAACAAAACACCCCAAACCCAACACAAACCCCAGAAGCAAATTGAGATTTGGGCAGCTTGGCCTTCTCTGTCATTAGTTATCATTGTTTCATCCACCTTGGGATTTGGAAACATACCATGTAGGTCTTCCTGAGCCAGACCAATACCTCTAATTTCTGACACAACATCAGGGAGGGACATTTGGAGTTTGTCCCAAGGTCCCTGGTCACCTAGGCTAGGATTTTTACATAATCAGGGGCAGAAAGAGAAATAGGGGCTGCGCTTTAGAGATATACTCACCTAAGCTCCTGTAGTCTAATGTACTTTTCAACCACCTGCCTGATGACAAGGGTCTGGCTGGCTCCTAGGTCACACTGGGTCACTCTGTAAGGAAAGATCTGGCTGGCTCCTAGGTGGCACTGGGTCAGTCTACAAGGAAATGTCTGGTTGGCTCCTAGGTCACACTGAGCAAGTCTGTAAGGATATTGGGGGAAAGAAGATTCAGGTAAATTACACAAGATGACTATTATGTGCCTATTATGTGCTGTGTATACAAAGACAAAATGACAATCCCTGTCCTCAAAAAGCTCACATTTCTTTTACATGAGGTCTGTAAGCTTATGCTTCTCTCTGGCTTTTCTTAGCCTTAAGAAACTGCCACTTCCTAGAAGAGGTGACTTATAGAAAGACCTTCAAAGGAAGGGGTCATATGTGAATTCATGAAAATCTCAGGTTCATTAGGGACTTGGCTGTATTATGTTAACAACAGGATACTTAATAAACCTGGGTCCATGAACTTGTTTTTTAAAAGTATTTTAATAATTATATTTCAATGTAATTGGTTTCCTTTGTAATCCTATACATCTTATGCATTAAAAAACATGATTCTGATAAGGGATTGACAGGCTTCACCAGCCTGCCAAAGGGGGCCATAACACAGAAAGGGTTAAGGACTCTTGGTTTACTGGGTTTTAGCATAAAGTTCAGGGGTGGCTGGGGTTTCAGATGGACATGTCAAGTTAATTATTTACTAATAGAATGTTAGAGGGTAAACTTCCTAAAATAGATTTTTAATTATGGTCACTGAAGTCTCTCTGGAGTTTCTTTTGAAACTGAAAGAGGGCCAAGCGTGTCCAAGTCTGTTCAGGGGAGGCTGAAGATGATGGACAGCTGGAAATCAGCAGTTTTGGGCTGCTGTAGGGTTAAAGCCAATCAGGTGTCCACACTAAGGTCTTAGCCAATATGATAAGCCACTGGGACTGGGGGAAGGGGGCTTAGAGGGGAGGAGGAATACTGGGCTGCCTAAGGAAGGACAAAACGGCCCAAACTGGAAATAGGGTAGGCCAAAGTTTTTGTGCTAAGCAGCAATAGGATCCTGCCATGAATTGCCACTGAACTTCCAGCTAGTGAGTAAGAGGAACAGTAGAAGGGATAAGAGAAGGAAGAAGAAGAGGGGCAGGAAGAGGAGGAAAAGAAAGAGGACGAGGAGGAAGAGAAAGATGAGAAGCAGAAGGAGGGGGAGGATGAAGAGGAAGAGGAGAAGCAAGAAGAAAAATAAGCGAAGGAAGAAGGGGAAGAAGGAAGAGGAAAAGAAAGGAGAGGAGGAAAAACTGAAAAAGAGGAAGAGAAAGAGGACAAGGAAAAGGAAGTGGAGAATGTGAAGGAAGAGAAGGAAGAAGAGAATGTGAAGGAATAAAAGAAGGAGGAAGAAGAAGAGAAAGAGAAGGGGGAGAGAAAGAGGAGAGAGAAAAGGTGAAGGAAGGGTAGCAGAACTCAGTAGAAGAGGAGAAGGAAGAAAAGGAGTAGGAAGAGGAGGAAGAAGAGAAGGAAGAGAAGAGGAGAAGGGAAAGAAGGGGAGGAGGAGAAAGAAGAAGGGAAGGAGAAAGAAGAGGAGAAGGAGGAAGAGTAGGAAGACAAAGAGGAGGAAAAAAGAAGGGGAAAGGGGGGCAAATTGAGAAAGAGTATTAAGTTCTGCTTCTCATGGGAGTGTGGCTGGGGATGAAGATGCAAGCAACTTCACAAAAAAGTTTATCTGAATTCCTGCATGATAGACACTTCCTGTGTTGTTAAATGAAACTATTTGTTTGGGACCTTTCTCTTTTATTTTATTTTTTATTTTTTGCTTTTTGGAGGGCAATTGTGGTTAAGTGACTTGCCCAAAGTCACACGGCTAGTTTTTGTGTCAAGTGTCTGAGGCTGGATTTGAATTTAGGTCTTCCTGACTCTGGGGAAGGTGCTCTATTCACTGCACCACCTAGCCACCCCTACCTTTCTCTTTTAGATCTCACAGAGCCCTTGTTTGTACCATTCCAATGCACTTGTAATATCTTTTATTAGAACTATTATGTTTATGTTATATGCACCTACTAAACTCATCAGCTCTATGAGAGCAGAGGCTGTGCCTCATTTAAACTTTGTATTTCACCTGGAACCTAGCCTACAGCTCTGTGTGGAGTAGCCACCAAATCATTGTTTGTTGAGTAGAGTTCCTTGATTTATAATTCTGTTCCATAGGCTGCCACCTCATCAGTGTATGCAATTGCCTACTAGGTGGGGAAAGAGAGAATGTGAATGGTTCCCTGTAACCTATCCCCATCCTGGGGAAAGAACTCAAAGTATGTGCCTCATGGGTCAAGAGAATCATCTTGATCTAGGAGAATGGCTCTGAACTCTGAACTCTGAACAAGGCATGGACTTATCTGTACAACTCTGAAACACAGCGCTTAGTAATGCCATGGTATATCAAGTTCATATTGACTTATCAGGGTTAATAGATTGAACAATCCAATCTCTATCTCATGGGGCAAGAAAGATTTTTATTGAGTCCCATGGAATGAAACTAACTGTGGAAAGGGCTCTGGAGGATTTATTTACCATTTGGACCTATGTCCATCCACCCCACCAGCCCTAGACAGAGTTTGCAACAACCTGAGTACACAGAAGACCTACTTGAGTACTAGAACTTACCTGAAAGTTGCAACTGCAGGATTCTCTGTTTGCTGGGGAAATGCCTCTTCAATGTGGAGGAGAGACTGTTGTCTGGAGATGCTAGGGGAGAAAAGGGTGTGCCTAAGCAGAGGAGATATTCCTGCCTGGACCTTTACAGTTACATTATCACAGGATCATAGATTTTAAGCTGGAAGAGACCTTAGAGGTCATGAAATCTAACTCTTCTTATTTCATAGATGAGGAACTGAGGTCCAGAGAGGTTAAGGGACTTGTCCAGGGTCACACAGCTATTAAGTGTCTGAGGCACTACTCAAAGCCAGGTCTTTCTGAGTAATTTATATCTTATGCCATGATGTTGGTAAGAATATACCAAGGCCTACATGACCTCTAAAGCTGCTCCTAAGTAGCCCCATAAGTAATTTTTTTTTCCTTTCAGTGTATGGTCCTTGGCTTTCCAGAATCATGGCATATATTAAAGCTGGAAGGGACTTCTGAGATATTCTAGCTCAAGGTCACAAAGCCAGTAAATTGTAGAGCTGGGTCTCAGTTTCAGGTTTCCTGATTTCAAGTCCAGTGTTCATTTAGTAGAATTCCCTGCCCACTCTCTACCTTTAGTGATCAGAAAGTCAAATAAAAAAATTTCAAATAAAAAAATTTCAAATTCAAATCAGTCTATTTTCTTCTTGACAACAGTGTGAGTGAGAGGGTAAAGAATTGTTCTGGATTGTCTCTAATTCCCATTGCTCTGTCCCCAGTTCTTCCCTGTTCCCCAAAGGGGAGAACTGAAATCAGAGATGGAAGGGGACTTGGTAATTCTCTAGCCTAATCCCCTCATTTTACAAGTGGGGAAACTAAGACTTGTCCAAGGTAAATTGTTCAGTTGTGTCTGACTCTTCCCTACTGCATTTGGGGTTTTCTTGGCAAAGATACTGGACTGGTTTGTCATTTCCTTCTCCAGCTCATTCTACAGATGAGGAAACTGAGGCAAACAGGGTTAAGTGACTTGCCCAGGGTCACACAGCTAGTGTGTCTGAAGCCAGATTTGAATTCATGAAGATGAATCTTCCTGACTTGAGGGCTGATACTCTAATCACTGTGTTGTTTCACTCTGTTGTTTAACTCTCCTTAATCAATAAGCCCAGATTCTCTGGCTTCAGATCCAGCATTCTTTCCACTGTACCATCTCTAAGGCCCTTTAATTCACAGAACCATTCCTGGAGCTGACAGGAATGAGCTTTAGCCCTCTGTACATGCTGGGGTTTAATTTTTAGAAACCAAGGATCCCCAGGTGCCTTTCTGGCTCCCTTACCTTATCTTGGTGATGTTGCCTGAAGCCTGGACACTTGTCTCCAGCAGCGTGGTGACACTGGCGTTGGTCACCCATGGCTCTTCAACACTGTAATTAGAAACAGATATGGACTTCTCAGAACTATTTAACACTCTTTCTTTTAGGTCTCTTTTTGTTCTTGGTCTATGTTCCCTAGACCTAGGTCACAGAACATAGAAATGTGAGAAATAGCTCTTTGGGGGTATGGATGGCAATAGATTAGTCAAATGAGGTTCTAGATTGTTAAAAAAACTATTTCATGTACATAATATAAAAACCTCAACAAATCCAGATACCTCAGAAAATAGTTCTGAATACTACAAAACAAGTCACAAGCTTCCATTTCCCATATACCACCTCTGCCATATATCAAAGAGTTCCCCCAACTCGACTAATTGTGTGCAGACATACCTGATCCTCAGTATCCCTGATGGCATCCTCACTAAATTCAACAGAAGGTGCAGCCCTCGTAGTGTTATTGTGTTATTGACCAATCTAGGAACAGAGATTTTTTAAATGAAGCTCAAGCTCAGGTTGAGCATAAGGATTGAAGAAAGGAGAATAAATTCTTCCTATGGAGCTAATAATGACTTCCCAGGAAGCCAGAGGCACCTGAGGAGAACTGAAGAGGGAGGGAGATAGTGAAGCAGTGGTATACCTTCCTTGATGAATTGGACCTGGCCCCAGGATGAGACAGAACCCCAGAAGGATTTCTTATGGTTAGACAGTAGGAAGATGGATAGGAAGTAGTGGAGAGATCACTAAGTTATCTCTTCAAGACATTCCTTGCCCGACCCTCCAGACACGTGAGATGGGACGTTACTATTAATAAAATAATAATAATGACAATGCCCCTAAGTGTGGATACTCCTATACTCTTTTTTGTTGCTTTTTGGAGGGAGAAGGCAGAGCAATTGGGATTAAGTGACTTGCCCAAGGTCACACAGCTAGGAAGTGTTAAGTGTCTGAGGCTAGATTTGAAATCAGGTCCTCCTAATTCCAGGGCTGGTGTCTATTCACTACACCACCTAGCCACCCCAACTGCTATACTTTTACCTATAGTGTTCTTTCACATATGATCACATATAATACTATTTTATCCTTGAAGCAATCCTGCATGGCAAGCAGTGCAGGGGTTATTATCCCAGTTTTACAGAGGAGGAAACTGAAGCTCAGAAATTGTAAAAGTCAACATTGGTTTTTTACTTAGTAGCAAAGCCACTGGAGTTCAATTTTCAGGTTGAACTCTTTAGCTGATGATAGTACATGGTGACCTAAAGATACCAGTTGCTCAGCTGATACTGCAGGTAGATGGATAACAGGCAAATCCCTTTCCCTTTCTGGACCTTATGGAATCATAGATTTAGAGCTGAAAGGGACCTTAAAGGGCATTTAGTCCAAGCTCTTTATTTTACAGATGAAGAAACTGAAGCTCAGAGAGGTTGAGTGATTTGCCCAAGGTCACATAGCTAGTGGGGGGCAGAGCCAAGATACAATATTCTCTGACTCCAAATCCAGCACTCTCTTGGGTAACCTGCCAGGGCCAAACCTCAGGATGTCTTTTTGGGAAGGAGCAATCATATTAAGGGACCAAGTTCATGGGGACAGAGAATCTGGGATTCTGTCTGCCTTCTCTTCCTCCTCTGTAAAGGGAGGGATGAGGACTAGGTGATTTCCAAGTTCCCTTCTAGTTCTAAATCTTCTGATCCTAAGGATACACAGGGTGTCAGCCACAGAGCCCAGACTTGTGCTCAAGGGTCCAGACTCCCGGTTCAGAGTTCTTCCTTCTATACCACATTGCCAGACACACCCCACAGTCTGACATAAATCCAATTCAATTCAGCCAATATTTATGCAATGCCTACTGTGCACAGGGCCCAAAATGAGTTACTAATAAAACAAAGATTAAACAGGACACAGCCCATGCTGTGTTATTACTGATGTGTCTGGAGCCTGTGGAAGCTTCCTGACTGGGACCTCCTCCTTACCTCTCCCCCATCCCCATTGCCCCTTGCTCTGCCCAAGACATTGGCCTTGGCTACTTACATGAGATCAGTCAGCTTTGGCGCTTGCCCCACCAGGGTGGCCAGCCTGGTGATGTGCTCTTGCTGGAGGTTGAATCTGGTCAGCCTGAGAGGGGAAGGGAGGAGAGGTCATGGTCAGGCTTATCAGAGGGACTAACTGCAGCCTGAGAATGAGTTGAGGGTTTATTAAGTTCTAACCATTTGCCCAGCACTGGATAGAAAGCTCACTGTGGGCAAAGACTTGAACTAGCATTGGGAATGGGGCAGAAGAAGGCGGAAACAAATCAATCCTTGCCTTTCGGGAATGCAGAGATTCCTAACTTGAGGTCTATGAATTTGTTTTTTAAAATGAGTTTCATAAACACATTTCAGTGCAATTGGCTTCCTTTGTCATTTTCTGCATTTTATGTATTTAAAAACGTTACTCTGAGGAGGGCTCCTTCAACTTGACCAAACTGTTAAAGGATCCATGGCATAAAAAAGGTTAAAAACTCTTGATCTAATGGAAGAGACATTGAAACCACATGATGAGCATTCATAGTGCCAGAAAATGCCATTACAAGAGAGTTGATGGATGTAAGGTGTAGAAGATGATCCACATATTTTTATACACAGCTACTGATGGAATTGGTTTTGTCTGTGCATATTTCTTACAAGAAAGTCTTTTCCTTTCCTTCCCAATGGGTGGGGGAGTGGGAGGAAAGAAAAACATTTCTGTTAATGAATTTTTTTAAAGGGGGAGGATTACTTACAGATGTGAGATGTTGTATATGCTTCCAGATGAAGTTACTATATTATTATTAGTTTTACTTAACTGTTTTACTTTGTTACAAGAGTCCTCTCAAGAAGTGTGAATAATTTGTGGACAATGAAATAGATGACTCAAGCTAGAGACTAGACTAGACTTCCCTCCCCTCCCCTCCCCTTCTCTTCCTTCCCTTCCCCTTTCCTTTCCAGAAGACTTCCTAAAAGAAGGTACAGAATCATAGATTTGGAGCTAGTTGGGACCTCAGGTCATAGAAAGATGTGGAATCTAACTCTCGTTTTACAGAGGAAGAAACTGAGGCCCAGAAAGGGGAAGAGAACTGCTTAAGACGGCAGAACTGAGACTTGAACCTAGCTCCTCTGGCTCTAAATTCAGTGCTCTCTTCATTATACTATGTTGTCAGGATTTTGAGGGAAGAGAAATATGATTGGGGGAGGGGAGAAGGATTAACCAGCAAAGGAGAGAGTTCTAATTTCCCTTCCCCTCTCTGCCCACCCCAATCTGGCATTACCTCAGAGTCTTTCTGGGCTCTTGGTGCTCTGAGAACTGTATGAGAAACTTCTGCTCTGGATCCAGGCTGCACAGAGAGAAGTGGGTGAGCGCAGGATAGAAACAGTACCTGATGAGCCCTGATCACAGAGACTGGGGATTGGGATTACAGGGTCAGGGTGGATCACAGGACTTTGCATCACTGATACTGTCTAGTCCACCCTATCATCGTATACGTGGAAGAACTGAAACCCAAAGAATGGAAAGCACTTGTGTAAGGTCACGTAGCAAGTAAGCATCAGAGCCAAAATTAGAGCTCAGGCCTTCTGACTCCCAGTCCAATGTTCTTCCCACTGCACTCCAAAAATGTCAGTGCCCAAAAGACTTTGGAGTAAAGTAGGTGTTGATCTTGCCCTTCCCCCCTGAACGGAGGAGGGCCCCAAGCTCCAATAGTAGGAAAAGCAAAGTTGAAGGGTGAGTCACTCACCCCAGTGAGACCTCATAGGCCTGTCTGCAGGTGGAGAGAGCAATGGCGAAGAAGAGAGCATCCTCCTGAGAGATCTCATTGTGGCTTAGGCTGCAGGAGGAAGGAGGGAAGAAGAGGCTGGGGCTGTGTGGCTGAGACCCTTGGGTGCTACCATAAGGAGCATGTCCAGGGAGAACTTCTCCTCTGTCTTTCCCCTGTCCCCTGCTGGATTCTTGGGATCAAGAATGCCATTCTCTTAGCTCTGCCTCATCTATCATTGTAATAATAATAATAATAATAATAATAATAATAATAATAATAATAACTGGCATTTATATAGTGGTTTAAAGTTTGTAAAGTACTTTATATGCATAATCCCATTTGAGCCTCACAACAACCACATGATAAAGATACTACGATGATTATTATCCCCATTTTACAGATGAGAAAACTAAGGGTCCAAGAGGTTAAATGACTTGTCCATGGACACACAGTTGGTGTCAGAGGTAGGAATTGAACTTAGATCTACCCAGCCCCAAAGCCAGCACTCTAGCCTCTACAGAATTTAGCATTAGTTTCGTGTCTTTGGATCACCTCTGTGACCAAAAACACCACCCACCTTCAGGAAGGGATGGGGCTGGTCTTCCACTGGGATCAGATCATTATTGCTTTGCTAGGAGTCAATTAGCTCAGTGAGTTGGAATATAATGTTAATGAGGACCAAATCTTAGGTTCAATCCCCATAGGGGTCAGTAAGCGTTGGGGGAAATCCCCTACTATTTATTGACTACAGATCATTACCTTTTCTTCATCAACCTTTGCTAGCCACAGCTTAAACAGCCACAGCTTGAAACCAAGGGGACTCAAATGAGAAGTGTAGGTGGCTAACCATAACTCCAGCCTCACTGCTGGGGGCACAGCTCAAGGTAAGAAGTGATGTAGACTGGGAGTGAGATTTCTAGATTATTTATAAATTTTAATGATCCATTCTTCCTTTGCTATCCATGATCATGCAGAGTCAAGTTAACAACAGAGAGACCATTTGGAAGGGATGAATAGCAGGAACAAGACTTTCAACTCTAGCCAATGTCTTGTCTCCCCAGTATCTAGGAACAATTTTTTTACACAGTGAGTGGGAGGAATAGGATAGGCTAGGAACAGGAAGGACCTCAATACTTTCTGAAGAAATACCAGAGTGATACTTATCCTTATATTTTTCCCTTCTTTATAACAGAGATTTCTTTTGGTTTTCTTTAATTAGCTTCTTTGTTCAAAAACCTTGAAGTTCCTATCTAAAGATTGCCCAATAAATGCTGTCAGTTGATGGTCTCACCAGCTTCAACTACTCCTCTCCCTTTCTTCTCTCTCTACCCCCCCCCCAATCTTGTAGGATAGTTGCTTTCTTACTTGAGTGAGCCAGAGAGATTCATCTGAGGTAAATGCTGCAGTAGATATCTGAGCCCTTCATCACCCAGTAAGTTTCCTGACAGACTGCACAAAATGGAAAAAGACTAGGTTATAGTACACCTGTTGATGGTTCGTTATCACCAACACCACCATCAGCATCCTTGACCCTTTAATTTAATAAACACACACAAAGAACACAACTCTTAGGAGTTACAGAAAACTGAGTAGATATGGACTAGTCTTCAAGGGGCTTATTTTCTAGTAGAATAGATAATGAAACAAAATAAACAGGTAATATCCCAGAGTGCTATGTGAGAAAAGGCCAAGCCCAGATAATTCCCCAAACAGACTCATGATGAGAATGTGTAGCGATATTCCCTTAGTACTTTTGTCTTCTACCTCTGTGCATTCACACAAGCTGTCTCCCATGTGTAGAATGTACCACACTGCCTCATCACTACCTCCCAGAATCCTGATCCACCTTCAAGGCTCAGCTTAGGTGTCATCTTCTCCATGAAGTTTTCTTTGAACCCTTTCCCTACAATTTGCGTGTGCTCTATTCTTCCTCAATTTGCTTTCTACTCTATTTATTTGTGTATCTATTTTATCTTCAGTCATAGACTAACTTCCGCAAGGGCAAGGATTGTTTTTATCCTTCTCCCTCTAGCACCTAGGACAGCTACCTTGTACACTCACCCATCTTTCTTAATTTTCCCCTCACTTCCAACTTACTCAAGGTGACTCAGATCTTTGCACTGCTCTAGTATACAGCACAGCTGCTCCATATCCACTGGGCTGATGCAACAACCTGTGAGCCTGTGGAAGGAAGGACAGACAGGAGATATCTACAGCAGCAGGAAAGTCCTTGGCCTTGACCTTTATCCTCTGTTCCCACAAGTGTACCACTCCTCTCTCAGGTTGCTCCATCCAGATAATAATGGTAATAACAGCAGCAGCAGCAGTAACAGCAACAGTTAGCATTTGCATAGGCTTCAAAGTTTACAAAGCATTTTACAAACACTATTCATTTGATCGTCAGAACTACCCTGGCACCTAGGTGATATTATTATTCCTATTTCACAAATAAGGAGACCGAGGCAGAGAGTAGTTAAGTGGGTTGCCCAGAGTCACACAGGTAAGAAGTATCTGAGGCCACATTTGAACTTGGGTCTTCCTGATTCCAGGTCCAGCATTCCATGCATGGCACTTCCTAGCTGTATGAGGGTGTTATCTCAGACCAGCACAGCAATAGGGGCACCACATCAAAAATCTTTGGGAAACTCCTGAATATCAGCCTAAACTCTCCTTGGCAACTTATCTTCAGGAAAGGATTATTAGGATGGCTGAAGGTTCCTAAGGGATAAAAATATATAGCAGGGATGATCAACCTATGCATGACTCTGGTGAGACTGCACAGTCACTTTAAGGAATAGAACGGGCTGGGTCAGAGGATCACAGGTTGGTGTCAAAGTGACCAGAGTTGTAGGTGTGGTCTCCAAGTGGCTCACCCAGTAGCTTGGCTATTCCACAACCATAAGCTATGCTCCTAAACCCAGGCCAACCACAATCTTTGGTCCCAAAGGGGTGGCTTGGAAGAGGAAATCTGGATGGTTTGGTAGAAATTTGCCCCTATTGATGAAGATACAACTCAAAGCAAGTGTCCTACATAGACTTAACCTTCCTGCGTTATGGTTGGCATTATTATCTAACAACTGATAGCATATTTTATTCCTGTGATAACCAGTCATCCTATGCTGGGTATTTGTACCCTCAGTGCTAATAAAGTTGGGCACTAACTAGGCCATCAATCTTTATTCTCAGGATAGAAACACTAATGAACATGTCAGGGGTGTCTTACCCACAAGATACTCCTTTCCTCTTGCCAGGAGTAAAGTAGAGACAGGCATACTTCTGGGACCTAAAATATATTTAAATACAGATCAGGACTCTTCTGTAGCCCTCCTTGCCAAAGCCAGATCTCAGGATGCCCACTGGTATAGAAACAATTTTCTCAAGGGACTAAACACAGGGATGGAGAATCAGGAATTCAGGGTGTAGATAGATATTTTCTCATCCCAAGGAAAGGGTTCTAAGAGGAGGTCCCATGTAATCTCTTGGGCTTACAAAGAGACCCTGATTTAGGTGAGTGGCACGTGAAACCCTCAAACCTGACTCATTTCAGAGGATTTGATACTCCCATGGGATATGTCTAGGCTGGATGATTACATACCTGACTTCCACCTTTTTAAGTTGTTCACATAAGCTAATGGTACTGGCCAGCAAGAAGACACTATTTAGAGACAAAGTGGTCTCACTGAGTCTGTGAGGGACAAAAGCAAAGAGAAATCAATCACTAAGAAGGAAGTCAGACAAAGCCCAGGAGTTTTCTCATCTTATTGGTAATGTGGCATCTTTCACATTCAAAGGTGATACTCCTGACTTAACACATCATTGGTGGGGAGATTCTGGGAACAAGAAATTTCCTGAGGAAGATGGTCTAGCAATATCAGATATCAAACGATATTATAAAGGAGCAATCATCAAAACGATCTGGTACTAGTTAAGAAATAGAATGGTGGATCAGTGGAATAGACTAGATACACAATGTACAGTAGTAAACAACTGCAGTAATCTAGTGTTTGATAAACCCAAAGAAACAAAATTTTGTAACAAGAACTCACTGTTTAATAAAAACTACTGGGAAAAATAGAAAACAGTATGACAAAAACTAGATATAGACCAATTTCTTATACTATATATCAAGATAAGGTCAAAATAGGTACAAGATTTAAATATAAAGTGATACCATAAACAAATTAGGAGAACAAGGGATAGTTTATCTACAGATCTATGGAACAAAGAAGAATAAATAACCAAGAGATAGAAAATTGCTAAATATAAAATGGATAATTTTGATTATATTAAGTTAAAAAAATTTTGCACAAACAAAACCAATGCAACCAAGATTAGAAGGAAAGCAGAAAGCTGAGAAATTCTGTTATAGCAAGTACCTCTGATTTCTTAGATATATAGAGAACTGAGCCAAATTTATAAGAAAGGAAGTCACTCTCCAATTGATAAATGGTCAAAAGATAGAAACAGGCAGTTTTCAGATGAAGAAATTAAAGCTATATATAGTCATATGAAAAAATGCTCTAAATCACTTTTGATTAGAGAATGCAAATTAAAACAGCTCTGAGGTACCACCTCACACCCATCAGATTGTCTAATATGACAGAAAAGGAAAATGATAAACGTTGGAGAGGATGTGGGAAAATTGGGACACTAATGCATTGTTGGTGGAACTGTGAACTGATCCAACCATTCTGGAGAGCAATTTGGAACTGTGCCCAAAGGGTAATCAAACTGTGCATACCCTTTGATTCAGCAATACCACTACTACGTCTGTATCCCAGAGAGATCATAAAAAAAGAGGAAAAGCTCTACATGTACAAAAATATTTAGACCAGTTCTTTCTGAGGTGGCCAAGAATCAGAAATTGAGGGAATGCCCATCAACCAGGGAATGGCTGAACAAAGTGTGGTGTATGAATGCAATGGAATACCATTCTGCCATAAGAAATGATGAGCAGATAGATTTCAGAAAAAAAAACTGGAAAGATTTACATGAACTGATGCTGAGTAAAGTAAGGAGAACCAGGAGAACATTATACACAGTAACAGAAACATTGTACGATGATGAGCTATGACTGACCTAGCTCATCTCAGCAATACAATGATCCAAGACAATTTCAAAAGACTCATGATGGAAAATGCTATCCATATCCAAAGAAAGAACTATGGAGTCTAAATGCAGATTGAAGCAGACTATTTTCACTTTTTTTGTGGCTTTTCCCTTTTGTTCTGTTTCTTCTTTTACAACATGACTAGTGTGGAAATATGTTTATATGATTGCACATGTAAAAATATTGTCATGGATACCAAGAGATAACATGTAGTATTCTCTGAGCCTCAGTTTCCCCATCTACCAAATGAAGATGACTGACTAATCTTGCATTACCTTCTAATGACAAACTGTTATATCATTAGCTCCTACGTCTAGAAGCAACCCACTTATTTTATAAATGAAGAAACTCAGGTCAAGGAAGATTAGGTAGCTTGCCCAAGGTTATACAGATAGTAATCACCAGAGGTAGGATTTGAACCTAGGTCCTTTCACCACAAAGTCAAAATTCTTATTATCCACTTACATTCTTTTGGTTGATTTCCCATTTGTGAAAAGGCCAGCAAGGGGTTATGTGTACAGCTTGTACTCATGGGATGGGACGATGCTAATTAGCTCACCCAGGGACAAAATGTGGGTTCTTGACCTCTAGCTGGTTGTTAGCCAGCCCCTTCCCTTTCCTGCCGGAGAGGAATTTTGAATAAAAAGATTCGGAAATGTGATAGCTCTTTAGGATTCTCAGAAATAAAAGGCTCTACAGAAATCTAGAGGATTATTATTATTTTTGTCCTTATCATAATAGTTTCATTTCCTGTCACATTTTTCCAGATTAGCTGGCTCTTTTGGCGGGGGGGAGGTTTCTCTGCATCTTCTTTTCCTCTGACACTGTACCTATCCCTCCACCCTGCAGGAAATATTTAAAATAAATCTTTTTCTTTGAATAAGTCCAATCTGAAATTGGAAAGAGTTATAAATAAATACAAATGAGGTCACTTCTCAGCAATCCTTTCCTCGTGCATGCCTGACCATGACCTTTACAGATCCTTTCTGAAGCGCACTGTGTTTGGAAGCCCCCAGTCCCCAAATCTTTTCTGTTCCAGGTACCACACACTATATTTCATTTGGTTTCCCAATGACCTCAGAGATGACAATAAAAAGGACACCTCACATTTGTATAGCCCTTTGTAAGTTCCAAAGTCCTTCTACATTCATTATTTCATTTGATTCCTCAAAACAACCCTGGGAAGGAAGCAGGGCAGGGATAATCATCTGTATTTTAAAGATAAGGAAATTCAGGCCCAGAAAGGGAAAATTACTTCCCCACAGTCATAAAGTAAGCAAGGGGTAGAACCAGAATGAGAACATAAGGTCCCTTAGCTTTAACTCTTGAAACTAGGAATTTTTAAGGGGTAGCTAGGTGGTACAGTGAATAGAGCAGGGCTGGTGTTCTGTTCACTGCGCCACCTAGCCATCCCATGAAACTCGAAATTATTAAGGTTTCGCCAAGAAAAATTTCATGGAATCAGTGAAAAGAAAGGTCTAAAAACCTTACTGTAATAGGTTCAGATTGTGGAGCTGGGGTAAGTAGTCCAGTAGCACCTCAATGCTCTGATCACTCATGGCAACATGGGAAAATCTGCGGAGGGAAAAATTCAATAGAAGTTACATTATGAAGACCAGAATGAAGGATTGATGCAAGAGGGCAAGGGAGGTGGCATGACTAGTGTATGGTTACACCTGGAGAATTAATTTACCAAGTACCTGCTGGGGAGGCAACTGTCCTAGGTGTTGACAATACAAAGACTAAAAATGGTCCTTGTTTTTGAGGAACTCATATTACTCTGAGGACACAACATATTCACACATACACATACACATACACATATGTGATGATGTCAAACTGAGGAAGGAGGACAAGAACAACAAGAAGGAGAGGAGGAAAGGGGGATCAGGGAAAACTTTCTAGAAAAAGTGAGAAGTGGAGACTTGGAGGAAGACAAGGATTCTGAGAGGAAGAGATGAAGGCATGGAGTATTCCAGACAAGGGGGACGGCTTATGTAAATCCATATAAATGGGAGACAGGGAACAACAAACAGTTTAGTTTGACTGGAACATAGAGTTCATGAAGGAGATAGTATCAAATAAGACTGGAAAGCCAGGTGGCAACCAGATTGCAGAATGCCTTAAATTCCAGCCAAGTGTGTATTTTGTCTCGGATGCAATGGCAATGGGATAGCCATTGAAAGCACAGAGAGATGACATGGTCAGACCCTTTCTTGCCTAAGATGATCTCAGTCACTAGGTGGAGGATGTGGAAAGGGAGTGAGATGAAAGAGCCTCAGTCAGATGTGCTTAGCTCCTATTTCATCCTTTCCAAAGGTCTCTCTGAGACCTTCTACAGTCCCTTAACCTTAATGTGAATCTCAATATCAGAAATCACAAATATTTGAGTTGGAAGGGATTTCAGAGGCCCTCTAGTCTAACCTGTCACCAAATAAGAATCCACTCTATCCTCCCTTCAACAAGCAATCATCTAACATGTGCCTGAAGACTTCCAGCTAACGGAACTCGCCACCTCCCCCAAGACAACCCAGTTCACTTCCGAATAGCTCTAATTGATAAGAAGTTTTCCTTCACAATGAACCTAAGTTTCTCTCTCTGCAACTTATATCTTACTATAGTAAATCTTTATCATTTGAGGGTGAGTTTGAATTTTCTTTTTTGAAAGGGAGAAAATTCAATGAGGGCCATTACTGGTGAATAAAGTGAGGCACCCAAGAGGGTAAAGTTCTTAGCTGAAAAATTAAGAGGATAATAAAGACATTAGCTTCTTCTAATTCATCAGTTGCTTCTGAAGACTTTAGCCAAGGTATTTGACCTCTTTGGACTTCAGCAGACGTTCCAAGGACCCTTCCAGCTATAAATCTGTGATCCTAAGAAGACAATTTTCAATAAGGAGTTTCCAGACTACTCTGAGAAATGGTAGCAGCATTTTTAGATAAATATTGAACCTTCCAAGGCGATCACTGTGAAGAACAGCCAATGTTCTTCATGTGTTAGGAACAAACCAATCAACCAGGACTGTTCTTTTAAGTATAAGGGGTAAATATAATATAGTTAGGAAATTGGGCCTTGAGGAAGAATCTATGGCCTGAGGGTATTTATTAGGCATGGAAACTCAAAAGTAAATAAGATTCCAAGAACCTAATTTACTGTGAATGGACATGTACTACTCCTATCCAAACGTGCCAAGGGAAGCCACAGCTAAATTACAGAGTGGCTTGGGTTTGATGAAGAGAGTAGCCCATCCAGAATATGCCTCTTTTCCACACAGGTCAGGCAACCACTACCCCCCTGACCACCATCTTTTCTTAGACAGTAATAGAGATAGGCCAGGATCCTGAACCCAAGAGCCTTGGTAACATCAATGCTTCCATTCAGTGCCTGTAATTTCTGAGATGTGGCCTGGCAATTATTTCTGCAGGTACAACAGTCACATCTGCTGAAGACCCAGAATAGAAAATTCTTGCCACCAAAGTCTTTGGCACTATCAAATGGTTCGACATTAAAAGCTGATACAGATAGATGTAGAGATGTAGACATGATATAGATATAAAATAGACACAAATGAAAACAGCCCTTGCCTTCAGGAAGCCTGTGTCTAACAGGGAGAAAACATGAATGTATTTCACTACATATATATTAGAAGTATACAAAATGTCTATATTATATCTCTATCTCTATATATTTTATCAGTGGAAATGACATTAGAGACAAGTCATTATTACAGGCTTTTCTGTTCCTTCCAAGGACCATGGGAACTATCCATCTGACTTGTAGTTGAAATCTTGCATGTGAGTGGCATTTCCCCATTAGAACATGAGCTCCTTCAGAGTAGTAACAGCTTTCCTTTTTTATTCATATTCCCAGAGCTTAGCCAGTGTTCGGCGTATAATCAGTGCTTAAAAAATGTTATTCGATTATTTATGTGAAGCAGGAAGACAGAAAGAGATCAACCTAAGGCAGAAAAGTTTCTCTTCCCCATACCCTCCCTTTGGTGGGCTGAACGATCACTTTTGGAGTAATTATTGTGACAAGAAAGATGAACTGGTGGCCAGGTTTAAGCCCAAGGCTCTCCAAGCTCCAAGCCTGTGAGGTAATTGGCACATGACTGTTTTTATCTAAGTTTCTTTCAGAAGGTGTTTTTGCAAACCAAAGACCACAAACTTTTATTGCTCAGTCATTTCAGTCAAGCCTGACTCTCTGTGACCTCATTTGGGGTTTTCTTGCCATAGATACTGGAGTGGTTTGTCATTTCCTTCTTTTGCTCATTTGCAGATGAGGAAATTGAGGTTAAGTGACTGGCAAACTGGGTTAAGTGACTTGCCCAGGGTCACACAGCTGGTAAGTGACTGAGAACAGATTTGAATTCGGGAAGATGAGTCTTTCCAACTCCAGGTCCAGCACTCTATCCACTGTACCACCTAGCAGCCCAGTGTCTTATTTAAACCATAACAGGAACTCTCAGTATAACAGCCTGGCAGGGAATGCAGACATGTCTATGGGGATGGTAGTATGGTAGCCATCTGTCCACAAAAGGAACCTTGTGGTTTCCCTGAGAAGAAGCTTGGAGAAATCAGTTAAACAAGGTTTCTGGTCATTGGACTACCTCTCTCTTTTCCTCTGCTGCTAGGATAGGATCAGAGCCAAGAGGGTGACCCAAAGCTAAATGTTCCCTGACTAGGCACCAAATCAGGCCTCCCCTTAACCCAAATCATCTTCTCTGTTGACATTCCATAGGACCTATAATTCCTCCCACTGGAATTATGAGCTCTGATTTTGAAGTCCTTTCAGAAAATGGAAATGTTACATGGGAGGGGTAACCCATTAGTCAATTAGCATTCTTTGACAAGATCGGCCTTAGCAGGATCTTAAAGGAGAATCCATAGGACAGCTTTTCTTCATGGTAGAATAGGTCAGAGCACTGCCCAAAGAGAGGAGACTCTAGGAGACACTGGTGGGGGGTGGGGTATGGTATGGTCCCTGGGTGGAAATGTTCAATGTTAGGACACTGGGCTTCTAGAAGGCTGCTAAAGACAGATGTCTCTTTTGTACTTCTGCCATGGGCGACTTGTTCCTCACACATGACATCTCCCCACCCTGGTGCCTTTGTCTAGGCTCTCCCCCATTCCTTGAATTTCCTCTTCACCTCTGCCTGTTAGAATCCCTGGGGTTTCCTTGAAAACTCATCTCAAGTACCAATCACCTTCTACATGAAGACTTCCAGATCCCCACAGCTGTTAGGGCCCTTCCTCCCAAGCTACTTCACATTCATTTTGTATACTTCTTATGTATACTTAGTGAAATACATTCATGTTTTCTCCCTGTTCGATACAGGCTTCCTGAAGGCAAGGGCTATTTTAATTCTTGTCCTTCTATCCCCAACACTTGTCACATGCCTAGCACGTAATCTGGCACATAAGAGGTGCTTTATTAATGTTTGCTAGTTGATTGACTTGGTTATTCCTGCGTGGGTGGCTCCTCACAAGTTAGCACTATTAGCAAACCTTTTGTTGGTGGGTAGAGCATATGATCGCTCATAGTATTTTCTAGGAGGAGGAAAAGCTGTGAGTCAGGCAAAGCCTAGATGGGGCTGGACCATCATTCAGCCAGGCATCCCTTCCCAGCATAAGACTTTAAATCAGAAGGCTTAGAGAAAGTGGTTAGAGGGATTGTGTTGGTCATGATGTTTGTAGGATAGTGTTAAATAGATTGAATGCAGCAGCTGCTTCTTGATCCCCCAAAACCTGCCGGACTGGCCAACTACAAGACCATTTTGCACCCCACCCAGAAATCATCATTTCTGAACTTCAGGAGGAAGGCAGTATAAATAATAATAATATTATTATTATTAGAAATAATTAATAATAATAATAAATGAGGAAGTCATTTATTCTTCTACTCACTTGATCTCCAGTAGTCCCTGGCATGTCTTCAGAATCTGGAGCAGCTTCTCTAAGTATGGGGGGTCCATTTGACACTCTCTGAGACTGAAGTAAAAAAAAAAACCCAGCAGAATCAGGGCCTGAAGTAATTCCAGCTGTTGTCCCAGCCACCCTCTGCAGCCTCAGCTCACTGTTGTGCTCACCCTGACAGGCTCCTCCCTTTGGGTGCAGTCTGTTACCTTGCAAACATTTCTCCTCCAAACCCCCTGCTCCCAAATTTCCTTTCTTTTGGTAAGACCCCTACTTAACATAGGTTTATCAATTTAGAAATTAAAATGATCTTGGAGACCATCAAACCCACCCCCTTTGCTTTACAGATGAGGAAACAGGCTGAGAGGTTAAGTGACTTTTCTAGGGTCACACAGCTAGTCAATATCGGAGGTAGGATTTGAACCCAGGTCTCCCTGACTCTAAGTCCAGCATTCCATCCATTGTGTCACCTAACTGCCTTCCTGTGTCCACTGAGAAAAGATCCACTTAGAGTATAAGAGGTTTCTGGGCCCCCTTTTAGTCTCTTTCAACAAAGGCAGAAGTCAGGGGACAGGGAGAGAGACTGTACCAAAAGCTCTTGGGAAAGTGTGCATCCCACTCGAGGGATTCCTGCTGAGTCTTCTGCTTTGCCCACTGTCCAAAGGTACTTTGTTCCCTTAGAGAGAGGAAAACACTTTATGAGAAACCCTGCCCAGTTAGCAGTCAATTAAATAAGAACTTTTTTTTTCCCTTCATTTTCCCCTTTGCTAGAGCTGCCCTATGGCCAATGCCCTATCTCTTTGGATCTTTGAATGTCTCTCGTATCATGGTCCACATCTGGCCTTACACGGATCCAGTCTTAGAAGTAGGTAGCTCTCTTTCCCCATATTTCAATACTATTTCCTATTCTTTGACATGTGTCTGTATCAAACTCTAGGCATATAGCGCAAGCACAATCAAAACTTTGTTATATGGTGTGTACCAAGAGAATTGGGATATGTTCATTCCTCAGATATTCTGACAAAGAGTTGTAGTTTGCTTCAGCTTAATTCACTTTGATTTGAAAGTATCCTAGTTCTCCCTCCCTAAGATTTCTAAAGTACCTAGCTGAGAAAGAGAGAATGGACAACAAAAGTTGCTATTTGCAGTTTATGGCAAAGATAATGAGGTTTTTCAGTGACCTCACTGCTCTCTGCTTCTGAGATGCTATAAGAAGTTATAATCAGAGTGTGAATGACTAATGAACTCATCCATGTAAATCATCACTGTTGGCCAAAGCCCCATGAAACAGAAACTTGATTGTTCTCCTCCCAGACACTGTGGCCCTTCCTACCCCAGCAGAACAGTACATAAAGATACTCTGACAACTCTAGGGTCTTACAATGGTGAATTTTGGCAACATTCATGATTCAGACATTAGCTCTGTCAGAACGTGTGTGTGTGTGTGTGTGTGTGTGTGTGTGCGTGTGCGCTCTCGAATGCTGGCTGGGGTGAGTAGTGATGACCTTTGCCCTTACCTGGCTCTCCCAATGCATCTCACATGGATGGACTGTTGTCTTCCCAAGCTAGAATTCAATGAAAGTAAACATTACTTGAATATCTACCATGTACAAGGCACTGTACCTGGCATTGGGACAAATGTTAAACTTAGATAAAGCTTCATCCTTACATTTTGTGGAGTTGGGTGTCAGGGGCATACAAAACATGGGACACATAAACTTAAAACTATGATACAGAATAGAAGTTAAGAATGGAAAAGAGACACACAAACAAAACCAGATGGAAACAGGGGGCTCTGCCCCTCAGACAGTTAAAAATTATCCCCTAAAAATGGAAGTAGGACAGTAATTATGCTTTGTAATTTATATTTGGTTGATACTTAGTCAAGGAAAACCGAAGCAATGTAAACTCTGGGATGCAGAATTGGAAGAGACCTTTTGATGAAACTGAGACCAAGAAGGGGAAGTGACATGACCAAGGTCATAAAGGAAGGTGTGACATTGCATCACATTGAAATGAGAACCCAGACCCTCTGATTCCATTCCATCATGCTGTGCCATTTCCCTTGATTTTTAGTGGCCAAACTGTCATATACATTGAGATAGTACCCATCACCCTGCTAGTACCCTTTACTAAATATGAACCAAATCTCCATTTTTCACTGAATAGAGTGTGCATCCAGGCATAGATAACTAAAAACCGTGAATAATCCAAATCCAAAACCAATTTGTATTTATTTGAGTCATAGTTTTTTGGTTGCATTTCCTTTCCTAATTTTCATTGGTTCAAGTTAACATGAACATTCGTGTGTATTCCCTGAGTACACAGAGACTGGATTAAACTGCCCCAGATAATCCCCAAAGTGAATAAGTGAGAATTGATCCAGTTCTGTCCTATGTGGTATTTGGGGAATTTGGATTTCTCTGCTGTCCTCCTAGGATTGCCTTCATCAAACAGTCCCAAATACACATGGTCTGGGAGGATACAGAGAACCAAACTTACCTGATGTCTACCTCATGGATCCACTCCAGGTCAGAGAAAGCTGAGGCTAAGCAGAACACAGTTTTCAAGGATGCTCTATTCTCATTCAAGCTGGAGAAATGTGGGAAAGGAACCATTAAATCAGACTTGCCCAAAACCTAAAGGCACATTCTTGGTATATTTCAGAGTAAGGCTCTTTTAGAGGTCAGAGGGAAAAAACCTCATTGACTATTAGAGTAAAAAGGGCCTTTGAAATCATTTAGACCAACTGACTCATTTCCTTGCTGCCTTTTTTTAAAATAAAAAGTTTTCCTAACATCTTTATTTTCTTATATCACCGTCATTTATAGATATATGCCTTTTCCCCTTTACCCTACAAGCTTTTCATTGAAAGAGAGAAAAACAATGAAGCAAAACCACCTAACTCAGTGAGGGTATCTAGCATCGTATGCAGCACCCTGTACCTTCAGTCAAGCATCTCTATTGAAAGAATAGAGGTGACTTTCCTGATCTGTTCTCCAGGGCCAGTTTTAAAGATGGCCAAACTGGGGCCCAAAGAAGAAGAGTAACATGTCTACCCTCACAAAGTAAGTAGAGTCAGACAAAAGAACCCAGACTTCTAGACTACCAGAACAGTGCTTTTTCCATTACATCAAAATACTTCTTCTGAGGACTCCCTCCCTCCCCATTGCTATTTTTTTTGGAGGGGGAAAGGCAAGGCAATTGGGGTTAAGTGACTTGTCCAAGGTCACACAGATAGTTTTTTGTGTTAAGTGTCTGAGGTCTGATTTGAACTCAGGTCCTCCTGACTCCAAGGCCAGTGCTCTATTCACTGCACCACCTAGCCACCCCTCCATTGCTATTTTCATACCTGATGACTTCCTGCAGGTAGTGTGAACTTCCCTCATCATATGATAGTTCTTCACACAAGCCATCATGTCTCTAGATTCCAGGCATTTTCACTGGTTGCTCTCCATATCTGGAATATTCTTCTCCATCTCTGCCCCTGTCTTTTCTGGATTCCTTCAAGTCCCAGCTAAAATTTTACCCTTAGCAGGAAGCCTTTTCCTTGTGCCCCTTAATGTTGATGCCATTCCCCCTGCTGATTACTCCTGATTCATCCCATATCTGTCTTGTTTGAACAGGTTTTTTTTGCGTGTTGTCTCCCCCATTAAACTGGGAGCTCCCTGAGAGCAGAGACCATATACTTTTTGCCTTTCTTTGAATCCTCAGTGCTTAGCATGGTGTGTGGCACAGACTAAGTGCTTAATAAATGTTTATTGACTGACTTCCAGGACCTAACAGTAAAAAAGAACCTCCTCCAGGGAGGAAGCCACTCTAATCTCTAAGGACCTCTCCATGTCTAAATCAATGAACCTGAGATCCACTATGACCCAGCACCTTATTAAAGAGATTCAGTCATTGTGTCCAATCACATCACCCAACAGAAGCTCTTTAGATTCTGCCAGCAATGCTAGTCCAGCCTCTTCAACCCTTTAATGGATCCAGATGTCATCACTGGGTAAGTCCCTCTACTGAAGCAGACTGAACCCTAACCACAGCTTCCATCATGTCTCTCTCTGTTTTCCCACAAAACCTTCACAGGTGACTAATACTGTAATTACATATAATGTACACAATATAGATTAATATACATTGTAATGGAAGAGGAAAATTATGTAAATCAATAATTCAGTAAAAGGTAGAATGATGTAGTAAGGAGAGGTCCAGCCAAGGAGTCAGAAAGATCAGGGTTTGTCTTGTAGCTGATACACATGCCAGCTGTTAACTCTAGCTTGACTGTAGCTAAATACTTAGACTCTTAGTGACTACCCAAGCCTTCCAGGAAATACTTTAACATTATTAATTACAAACAAGGTGCTGATTTGCACTGGTGGAGAGAGTTTCTATGCTGAGAATAATTCCATATCTCATTGGGATCCCTTTATCTCTTTCCCTTTTCCTTTCTATATCTATCTATTTACAAATTATCTATCTATCTATCTATCTATCTATCTATCTATCTATCTATCTGTCCGTCCATCAGTCCATCTATGGAGAAGTAGATATTCAAATTCGTTTTATGGTTACTAAGTTTTTGGTTTTTTTTTACATAGGTTAATCTCATTTAGTCCTCACAAAAACTGAGGAAGGCAGGCAGTACAAATACTATTATCCCCACTTGACAGATGATGAAATGGAGGCTTAGCAAAATAACTTGCTCAAGACCACACACTTAGTAAGATAACAGATCCAAAATCAGGTCTCTTAATTACAAGGCTTTATCTGTGACCAAAGAATAACAGAGAAGCTTCCTAAAGGGATTCCCTCTTAACCCTAACCCTGTGGATCTTGAGCAGAGGAGTCAGCTGTAAAGCTAGGGATCTGAACCCAAGATGGCTTAGCAACCCGCCTCATGCTGCAGCAAAACACCCCTGACCCACTGAGTACCACAATTCAAAAGCACTTACATCAGGAACTGCAGGGACCTCAGGCCTGGTAGGAGGTGAATCAGTTTCTCAATGCCTTTGTTGCCCAAATTGTTGTTGGATAAGCTAGGAAGGGGTGGGTAAATATCAAAAGGAAAGGTTTTTTTTTTCTGAAGAGATTGTTATGTGAAAATAGAAGCAAAAGGGCAGGGAATTTCCCTCTGTCTCACTTCCTAAAGTCCATCTCTGAGGAACATTGCTTATACTTAAACTCCACATCTTGACAGGTTATATGTTTCTTAAGTCTGGGTCTGAATCTTGAAAAGAAAAGCTTGGCCTCCTGCCCACTTTTCCCCTTGGCTAGCCACCCCTTGCCAATGACCCATGGTCCATGGCCAACCCTGGCACAAATAACACCACAGATGTTGGAGAGATGCCAGTGACTGGGGAAGGAGAGTGGGGGAAAGGTGCTAAGGAACGCTCATTTCCCTTTCCTGGCTGGCAGAAGAGTTTATTAATAACAATCCATCACATCTGCCTAGCTCTTTTAACCCTCAAAAAACATTATCTTATTTGATAATTTGAGGTAGACAGGGTTGGAATTACTATAATAACAGCTGAAGAAACTGAGGCTTTTTGAGGTTAAGTGACTTGTCTGATGTCACACAGGGTACTAGTAGCATAGCTGGATTTAGTGCTCAGATTGCTTGGTCTTTTGTGCTAAGACTATTTCCAGTTATGGCAGCAGTCTGGTAGGAAGCTAAAGAGGACAGAAACTTTGGCTCATCATGGATGGGGTAGCTGAGACAAGATTTCCTGGCTTGGGACTGGGGAACTTGAAAAATCAGCAATCCACAAGAAAGAGAGCCCAAAGGTACATAGTAGCTTCTACTCCTCAATTTGGCAGGCCCGCCTTTAGTGCTATGACTCTTCCTAGCCCTGAGGAGGTTATGGCTTGGCACAGATAAACACACTCACTCAAGATGGCTGCAATTGCCCAGGTCCCGACACAGCCTCTCAAGGTCTCCGAACTGAAAACCGCAGTATCTTAGTCTGCACAGAACAAAGATAAAAATCACAGTTCTCTAACTTTCCACTTTAAGAGACAAAGGAGAAAGGGGTAAAGGAACAGAGAGAGAGATCAAGAGAAAGATATGATGAGAGATATGAATATTTAGAGAGACGTAGTCAAAGAGGAGAACAGTGAAAGAGAAACAAAGAGACAAGGAAATGAACCAGGGAGACAGGCACAGAGAACCTTAGTTTTTTTTAGGAGGAGTAGGAGGAGAGGACTATCCCTAGTTTCTTTCTCTCTCCCACCTTCCCCCTTCTATTAAAAAAGAAAAAGAAAACAAAACTCTTATAACAAAACCCAAATATGAATAGTCCAGCAAAACTAAGTCCCAAAGCACAGAAGGTCCAGAGGCAGAACCAAGAGCTCTGGGACAAATGAGGATGGATTCCAACTCTGTCCCTTGGGTTCTGGCTCCTGGTTCTTGGTTCTCGTTTCCTTCCAACAAACATATTTCCCATTCCCTATATTTCTCTCTTCCACCAAGAGCAATAGCAGTGCTCTCCAGCCCTTTATCTACAATGAACTGAACTAATTCTATGTCGTGGGAAAGAAAATCGCAGAATGAATTATGGAATGTGGCCATCCCTTTCCGGTTGCACAATGACTGAGGAGGGAGCACCCCTAGGGGGCAGCAAAGGTTGCATTTGGCTTGGTGGTTGGGAACAGAACCTTGCTCTGTGGACCACTTCAGAGTTAGATAGCACCCAGACATCACTAGGAGTTTGACCATAATCTGAGTGGCAGCCCCACTGGGAGGATGTCTGCTGCCACTGACATTTCTCAGTGAAATTTTACATTGGACTGGATTTCTGTTCTGGCCAGTGACCCACCTGCCCCCTAGATTTGTTAAAACAAGGAAAAATGACTAGAAATATCACATCTATCCAAAAGACATACCTGATCACCCTGGCAGAAGGGGATCGTGAGTCGGGGCTGTTGCTGGATAACAGAGTATTTGAAGCTGTAGCTCTAAAAGGACACACACCGAAAATGAGTCACACAAATTCTTCAGCCTGGAATTCCAATGCCCTCTATGATCTAGTTCCAAACTTCATTGCCAGCCTTACCTCCTATTATTCCTCTACACATGCTATACACCTCATCCAAATTGGGCTCCTTATTATTCTCCAAACACACAAAGGATCTTTGTATAGAAGAGACTTTCTCCTTTTAGGAATCTCTGGTCATTTCCCTATAGCCTCTCTCACAGTCTACTTCTCCTATCCCCTCTTTTTGACTAGCAAACTAACCCTAACTTAACTGTGACTTGAAAGACAATAGTGAGTTACATTTAACCAGAGAAGTGGTCATATTTCTTCAGTGACTTCACTCTGAACAAAATGTGTGCCCTGTGGCCAAGGTCAGGAGCTTTATATCAACTGTGGGAATTTCTGATAGTTTACTTTAAAAGCTAAGAGTCAGGAAAACCACCTGCCTTACAGCTGCTGAGGGTTGTGGGCAAAAGGATATGGCCAAGACTAAAGGTGATTTTAGCTGTCTAGAAGTGTCTTACTTGCTGAGTTCCCTCACACAGGGGGAGACTTCTATTCTAGTAGTAGGCACCCTCTGGTGCCACATGCCCCATCCCAGAGATGGAAACAGGCACAGGGATGGACAGCCAGGGCGCACTCAAAAACACATACACAAACAAAAAATGAGTAGCAGTTGTCATAGATCATGAAACAACATCTGGGCAATACCTGGGTTGGGTTTGATCCTTCTCCTCCTGATTCTCAGCAAACCAGAGGATGGCAGTTTTGCTCTTCAGGCTGCAAAAGGAAGGAAAAGGGAGGAATGAGGGGATAGGAGACTTATTCAGTCACTGCCTTCATAAAACCTCAGGACTGGTAGGGACCAGGAAAAATTATGTAAGGTCATGCCCCAGACTTCATCTAGTACTGCTAGTTTGTTTACAACAATCTAGGATTATTTTTTTTAATTAAATGTTTTCATTGTATTTTAAGTTCTGCCTTCCTCCCTCCCTCTTTACCTCACACTAAAGAAGGCCATTATTTCACATACACACACACGTGTGTGTAAAACAGCAGCAATCAAACAGTAAAAATTGAATGTTACAATATTATAATGACCAAACTTAGCACCAAAGAAGAAATACAAAAAGACATCTTCCCCTGCTTTACTGCTAAGGTAGGGGTTATAGGTTTGGAATACTGTATGATCACAATAGTCTTTTCTACTATGTTGGTTAGTTTCGTTAGGCATTTTAATTTTTTGCTATAAAGGATAGCTCTCAGGAACAAATACAGTGAAAAATATGGATGATATGAAAATAGGAGTAATTAATAAAATGTATTTTTAAAAATAAATTTAGGGATGGCTAGGTGACTCAGTGAATAAAGTACCAGCCCTGGAGTCAAGAGGAACTGAGTTCAAAGTCGGCCCCAGATGCTTAACACTTACTAGCCATGTGACCTTGGGCAAGTCACTTAACCCCAATTGCCCTGCCCTCCTCCTTCCAAAGAGCAAAAAATAAAAAATATCTTATAGGTATTTGGGCATTTCCTTTGATTCAGTCTTCAGAAGTTCAGAATTTCCCCCTCTCCTTTGCATCTCAACCCTTTATGGATTAGACCTTCTCAGTTATACCCCATAACTCCCTGTCTTAACTATAAATAGTTACTCTTTATAGTCTGAAACTAGTTTTGAGAAAATGAGCTGTGCCTCTCTACCACAGATGAGCTTCTAAAAACCAGACTTTTGCAAATACTTAGAATGCCCAAGAGGAATCATGAAACATCATGTTCTAATACAGCGGTTCTCAACTTGTGGGTTATGTTCAATTTGTACCAATGAAAATACATCCTGTATATCAGATATTTACATTATGATCCATAACAGTAGCAAAATTACAGTTATGAAGTAGCAATGAAAATAATTTTATGGTTGGGGGTCACCACAACATGAGGAGCTGTATTAAAGGGTCTTGGCATTAGGAAGGTTAAGAACCACTGTTCTAATGTATTTATTGTGTGAATGCAGATTTTCAAACACTTCATCAAGTCTGTATAAAGCAGGTTCTGTGTAGAAAGCTACATGCTAAGAATGTGGTGTTTGTCCTGACACCAACAAGATGTCCCAAACAGATCAGTGTGGGGTCTAAAGCCTAAGGGAGAAGAAGTCGAGCAGAAGAAGAAAGAAGACAGATGTGAAGTGAGAGGACCCAGATCACGGAGCCAGAGCTGGAAGAAAATTCAGAGGCTGTCTCATCTACTCATGCCCCCATTTTATAGATAAGGCAAGTAAAACTCAAAGTGGTCAAGTGGTCTACCAAAAGTCACCTAGGTAGCACGTAACAAGTCCATTCTTTTCTGCTGGATCACATTGGTTTGGGGTTCAACTCTAGACTTTATTACTTACTGCCTGTGTGGCCTTGGACAAATTTCCTCACCTCTAAAATTCAAGGAGAGGAGTTGGATGAGATCATCTCTAAGGCATATTTTAACCATATTGGAAGGGGGTTGTCTGGTAGACCTGACCCCGTCCTGAAAAAAGAAACTCCTGGCCACTGGGTGGGATGTGGAAGACTGAAGTAGTCTCCCCAAATGGGCTTACATTACCTGACATCTAGTTCCACCACATTCTTGCAGGCATTGGCTGAAGTCAGCAAGTAATATATACCATACTCAGACAACCCATTGTCACTGATGCTGCAAAAGAGAACAGAGAAATGGTCACCAGTTACTCTGCTGAAAGCTCTTCTCAGTTTACAGAGGCACAGGTCAAGCTGGCCCAGGGAGATCATGGGCTCTTGTTACATGAAATTTAGGACTTTTTCTCTGGAAGTCTTCATTTGGCTAAGGGCTCCTAAATGCTCTAGGTGAACCCTGTCTCCCAACCCTAATCCTTATGTACAGTCACCTAACAGAAAATGCTCTAGATTGGGCTGTCAGCTTCTTGAAGGCAGGACCTGTGGCTCATTTTCTTTTGTATTGCCATACTACAGAAAGTCCTGCGACAGGTGCTTAGAAAAGTCACAGAATCAGAGTTCCAAGAGACCTCAAAGGCCCTCAAGTCCAATCTGCACCCGAGCAGTAATCCTTGTTACAGTGAACGGTTATTAAGCCTTCTCCCGAAGACCTCTAGGAAAAGGAAACCCATTACCTCCTGAGGCAGCTCAGTGTATTTTTTAATAACTGTAATTGTTAGGAATTTACAAATACATATCACAATTTACACATGCATATGGGTATATTTACACACAAACACTCATATATATGTGTACATATACACATACATGCAGATGCATCGATATTTATATACACACGCATGCACATATCATCTATCAAGCTTGAATCTATTTCTCTGCAAATTCTGTCCATTGCTTCTACTTCTTTTACCTGAGACCAAGCAAAGCAAATTTAAATAATCCTTCTTTGACAAGAGTCCATTCAAATGGTCAGCTATCATGATCCCCTCTAAACCGTCTCTTCTTCAGGCTAATCACCCCTGATTCCTTTGACTCAACTTCCTGTGGGATGGCCTAGTTTTCTCACTGTCCTCAGGAACTGGGTCCCCAACTCCAGATCCAGTCTGACCAGGGCAGAGGATGTGGAAATGACTGTTCTCATTCTGGATGCATTCTCTCTCTTTCTCTCCACAATTAGAGTTAAGTGACTTACCCAGGGTCACACAGCTAGTAAATGTCAAGTGTTTGAGGTAGGATTTGAATTCAGATCTTTCTGAATCCAGAGCCAGTGGTCAATCCACTGAGTCACCTAGCTGCCCCTGCTATGTCTCTCAATTCAGGCTCAGATGCCAGGTGTTTTTGTCACTCTCATTTCACACTATTGACTCGTATTAAGCCTGCAGCTCCCAGATCTTTTTTGTCAGAATTGTGGTTTAGTTACACCTCCCTCATTTTTAATGTTTGTTCACTGAATGAATGAATGATGAGGGGACTTGGGTAGGGATAGCAAAAACAAGAGCTAGAATAGATATACACACATATATACAATTATATTGCTATAATATTTGCAAAGTGCTTTACTAATATGATCTCATTTGCTCCTCCCAACAACCCTGAGGTGCAGGTGCTATTATTCACATTTTACAGATGAAGAATCTGAGGCAGAGAGAGGTTCAGTGACTTGTCTCAGGTCACACAGCTGGTAAGTGTCTCAGTCTAGATTGGAACTCAACATGGAGCTAGTCTAGTGCAGCAGAAAGAGCACTGGGCCAGGAGGTAAGATACCTGGATTCTAGCCTCAGCTTGGCTGCCCAGTCAAAGTGAACTTAAAAGTTCTTTTCTTTTTTTTTTTTAATTTTAATTTATTTTCTTGGTTACATCATTCATTTCCACAAGGTTTTGAGTTACAAATTTTCTCCCCTTTTTGCCCCTACCCCCCAGCCCAGAACATTGATCCCACTGTAAGACCCCTC
>CM053595.1:100690219-100756092 GCA_028646575.1 Pseudocheirus occidentalis | reverse complement strand
AGCTATTAGTGGGATGCTGTAGCCCCCCCCCCCAGCTTTGGCTCACTGAAAGCGCACCCCAGGACCACCACTCAAAACCACGATCCAGATCCAGGCCGCTCAACGCAAGAGCACTTGGCCCCGAAGGATCGCGTCAGCCCCCCTGCTATCTGCAGGCCGAGGGCTCTGAAGCAGCCCAGTGGAAGCCGCTGCTGCTCCATTTCTGCTGCTATAGCCACCTCCCGCTGCTTCCTTGCCCTGGGAGCAGTTTGGCCGGACTGCTCTTCTCTCCAATTAGCAAAATCCACTGACCTTTCTCTTAGCCTTTTTGTCTTCTGGCCTGATAAATGTGGTAACTGTGCCTCCAGTGCAGCTGATCTGCTCTCCTATAGACGTGGCTCCCCGCCCGATGCCCCAGGGCCTGACCCGGCTGGGTTTCGGGCAGCGGCTCCCAGACTGCTGAGAAGAGCCCTGCCTGCTGCGCTGCCTATAGCAACAGATGTGCCTTCTGTCCTTTGGAGAGTTTTGGAGCTTGAAAATCTGTTTAGAGTCCCATTTTATGAGTTTTTTAGCGTGTTTGTGTGGGAGCTGTGGTGCTTTGCTGCTTCTACGCCACCATCTTAGTTCTTTTCTTTTTTAAAACGATAAACTGGACAAACATTGGCCAACATGAACATTTCTTCAAATACACACACAAGTATAGAAAAAGAGGACTCATAGGGAAATTATTCATTTCTATTATTATCCAATTTTAAAAAAATAATTCAAATTTAATATGTTAGTTCTACTCCTGCCCTGCTTGTCTGTGTCCCTTTCTCAACTTCATTCTGCTGTCTTCTGTGTATTTTTAAAGGGATTTTTTGAAGCTCGTTTTTTTTTTCTGGCATCAATATTACTTATACTTCCATGTCTTTCCTCAACTAACCTTGGCCCCAACAAAGGCCCTTCCTTATAACCCTTAGGAAAGCTTTCCCCCTTCCCTTTCCCCTTCTGAAAATGAAGGAACACATGATTTCTAATGGACCTTTTAACTGTGACCTTAATCCAGGTTTGTCCATCATTCTTCTGATGACTTTTAAAGTTATTTCAGTGTATGATGGCAGCTCTAATAAAAGTTAGGTTTCTCAGAGGCAATATACAAAGAACAAACATTATGAGTTGTAGTTTTAAATTGTACACTGTGCTCCTGACCAAGGCTCATTACAAGTTGCATGGTTCACTGATATATTCTCAGCATTTTCTGTTCCCCATTACAGAAGTTGGCTTGGGACCTACTTAAACTGTTTGGCGATCTGCAAATCAGGCAGGGTCTCTGCTAGCTGTCGGCAGCCTTCATCTTCCAGCTGGTTTCCTGACAAACTGAGATACAGACATGTGAGAAATGGTTAATGCTTCCATCCTAGGGAAGGTTGAGGGACTTGGAACCAAATGCTCATTTCCCCTGAAGCCACAACCTCCCTATCTCTCCCAGTGGCTCCAGGGAGAAGTGGGAAGATCTACTCTCTGCCTGGAACAAGATGGACTAAGTAGCACCCAGGCTCCATCTCATCATTGAGAAATCCTTCGCCCTCTCTTCATGCCCTATTCTAAAACAGAAAGACAAGAATTTGGGCCAGAGGTAAATTATCTGGAAAGGTAGTCTCTTTTTTGCCCCCAGACTATACTTTCCCTGAGAAAAGAATGGGAGTCATGTCAGCAATTGATCTAAATTCTACCCCTCCTGACATTACATGGGACTCCATCAATCCCAAAGAACCACTCCTGGTGGCCTATAACTTTCTCTCCGCAATCCTCCAAAACAACACCAAACAAACAGCTTGGGAATCTGTCTAGTTTTTGGCTAGGAGATTGCTCTACCTTGACTCAGGGAGAACACTGATAAAATGGAGGGTGAAACTAGGGTGTTGTAGGCTGGAAAATCAGGGAGAACTGCATTCTGCTCCTTCTTCCCCTCCCCTTCTCCTCCTCTAGCTGAGAAACACACCTAATTTACCGCTAATCTAAATCTCTAGATGCTCAGGTAAGATATTCTCAGGTAGCTGGAAACCAAGGTACCACCCACACATATCATATACTCAGACACAGATGTTTGCTCACCCTGTCCCCTGGTCTGGATCAAAAACAGGGGCCCTGGAGTAACTGTGTCACTAGGGATATCCCTCTAATATCATTTTCTAGTCCAGAGGTTCCTAAAGTGGGAGATTACCCCCTAGGAAGGTGCTGGAACAATCTGGGGGTGGTGGTAGTAGCCTCATGTGCAACTGGGGGTGTTGAATAAAAATAAGGGAGTGGTAGAAGCATAAGGAAAGAAGAGAAGAAAAATCTGAAAAATTGTTTATACATAGTTCACCTGTTGTATAACAGAGTTAAAGTCATACTGATTACATTATTTTCCAAATAAACACACAAAATTTAAGTTTTAACCCATCAGTGGTCAAGTCCACCAATAGGTCTTAATAAGCAAGTGTTGGTAGGCAGGCAAACATGTCACACTTTGTTGGGACGTCCAAGATGTATAGGCAGGAATATGTGTGTATAATGACTTGTTTATAATATGATACAGTTACATGACATAATATTGTGTAATAAAAATTTAAATGGAGGAACCCCCCAAATTTATAAGAAATTATTAAATTTAAGATGTGTCATTTAAAAAAATATTTTTTAAATGAAGCAAATTTTAAAAAAAGTTAAAGGGTTAAAGAAAGTAGATTTCCAGGGGGGCACTGAGTAATTTTCTTTGGAAAGGGGGTGGTAGGTCAAATAAGTTTGGGAATCTCTGCTCTCGTCTATAGTATAATCTATAATGCAGAATGGACACCTGGGGCCCCTCAAACCTGGGAATCCCAGGATAGCTACCCCCCTTGTCATTATGGCAATCCACCTCTGCTTCTTCCAATACCTCTGGTCTCTTCCTTCAACTTCCCAAGCTTACTCACCCATTTGAGGCCCATGAGACTGGAGTAAGAACCAGAGCTGGGGGGGGGGCAGGGTTGTACTCACTCTACTTCTTCCAGGTAGGGCCTGTGCTTGAGCATCTCAGCTATCTCCTTTGCATGATGGACAGCAAGGTTGCATTTCTGAAGCCTGGGGATTTGGAGGGAAAGGTGAGGAAGGAAAGGGAGATAGACTGGGGAAGTGCCCCACCAAGCCAGGTAGAGGTGATGCACTATTTATCTGAGCCAAAACTAACCACATGAGAACCGGATCCTTACTATTCATACTTTACTGAGTCTGGGCAGCATTTTGCAGGATACGCTCCAACCCAAATACCACTCCTACATGATGCCTTCCAGGGATAGCACCTTTCCCCTGTTTGGGAGATCATCTGCTAGGACTATGTACTAAGGCATGGAGGCACCAAGGTCTGCCTTTGTAAAAGGAATATACATACTGATGAAATCACTGATTCTTGAATTTTCAGTATTTTCAACTTTACCCTTCTTACCTGAATGTTAGCTTTCTGGTCTGAGTTATAACCTTCTCTGGGGGCTCATTTTTCTTCACATTCTGGGATCTACAGAAAATAAACCCAAGTTGCTAAAGAACAAAAACGTTTCAAATACTGTCTAGGGTCCATAAAGCATTAAACAAAACAGCCCGGCTCTGGATCCCAACCAGCCAAGTTACTAGGATATCAGTCACAAATAACCATAGTCATTTTCTTTCCTTTTTAATTAATTAACTAATTAATTTTTAGTTTTCAACATTTACTTCCATAAGTTTCAAATTTTCTCCCCCTCCCTCCTCAAGATGGCATGCAACTTGACATAGGTTCTATTTATACATTCCTATTAAACATATCCACAGTCATTTTCAAGCTTACATTGGTGACCAAAGGGAAAAATTAAAATACTCAGGTCTAATAAAGGTAGTGGTTAGGAGCTACAGGCCTCTGCCTCCGGAAGGTGGCTGGAATGGGCTTTCTAAGTAAAGCAATGGTAACATTGCTATTAATGCTACCAATAATAACTGCTTATATTTACATATTTACTTACTATAAAGATGATGCTTGGTGTTAAATTTGAAATAAAGAAGCCAACTCATTCTGAAAGAAAACCCACATCTAAGGAAAAGGAAGATTCTACAATGTATTTTGAGCAACCATGCGGAGAATAGCAGTTACTTGTTCTAATCTTTTGTGGGAAATGAGACAAAATAGCACTGGGGATGAAGAAAATAGAAACCAACAGTTAATAATTCAATGTTTCCAGTTGGCAGTGGCAAAACTCCAGCTAAAGATTTAGAGCTGTCAGGACCTGTAGAGATCATCTGTTGCGATTATAACATGTTAAAATGTGACTGCTTTAGTAAAGGGACTGATTTGTAAAAAACTCAAACAAATCAAAACTTCTCCATCCAAATAAAAGACGTCCCCTTTCGAGCATTTCCTTGGAGTGGCCATGCACTTATTCCAGTAAAGCTGACTGATCCTGCTCAAAACACCTCCTCATCAGGAGCTAGTCTTCCTCCTTTAAGGTCAGATTTGATTTTTATAAACAAGCCAAAAGTCACTCAGAGATAATGCAGGTAAAGCAGGTGACCAGGCTTGTAAACATTATTAGGTGCATGAAACTGTTTTGATTGAAGGGAAGGGTAGGGATGAGGTGGGATGGGGTGGGGGCAGGGCAGAGGAGGAATTGGTGGAATGGAAAGCCAATCACTGATCCCACTGAATCATTTTGTAATTGGCAGAATTTCTCAAATGCGTCAGAATTTCCAAATAATGAAACTAGGTGACTCTTAGACTCTGTGGGATGAATTTTGCCTGAATAATCCTGTGGATGCCAAAGAAACAAATTGGTCAGATCTTCATATGTGATTTTGACATGAAGATTTCATTAGGTCTTGAGATCCCTGGTTCAAATCTCAGCTTTCCTCCTGTCAGTATGACTCTGGGTAAGTCATTAAAGCTCTGTGAACCTCAGTTTTCTTAGTTGTAAAAGGAGGAAATTAAACCAGATGATCTTTAACCCTGACAGTTCTAAATTTGTAGCTGGAGGGTTTTGTTTTTTGTTTTTTTTTTACTGTCAACTGGAAACAAGATATTACACTCATGGTTTCTATTTTCTTCATCCCCAATGCTATTTTGTCTCATTTCCCTCTAAAGATTAGAACAAACAACTTCTCTTCACTGCATGGTTACTCAAAATACGTCAGTCTTTGAAGGAACTTTTCTTAGAGGCGAGCTTTCTTTCAGAATGATTGTGCTTCTTTATTTCAAATTTAACACCAACCATCATGCTCATAATTAGCTACCTGCTTGAAAAGCAACCCCCACAGCCCTGGCTTTTTCATCATCTTCATCACTCCCACAGGATTAACTGCTTCATGCTTGACCACAGTCAATTTCTCCACTTGCTTTCACCCCTTAGTGTCAGTTAGAAACAATCTCATTCTTGACAAGCATCAGCCCCACAAGCTTCTGTTAACATCTCATCTGTTCAGCAGATCACAGAAACCTTGTTTCTTTTCTGCCCTCAAAAGCAGTTAATCATACACCTCTAGAGGAGAGCATACAATCATGGTTAGACAAGGTAAACTATAAGCTTATCTTGGCTGAACTCAACTGGTCCCTCCCTTCTACACACCAGCCCTTCCCTGTTTTACTTCTTCATCCTCAACATCAATCTTCTGCCTCTCCCTGTTGGCAAAGGACCTTGTGCTTTCTACTTTACTTAGAAAACTGAGGTCATTCATTATAAGCTCCTTCTTAATAAATGCTTGTTGCTTTACTTTCCCTCTCCCTCAAGGACCAGCCACCTTGGAATCTACAGTTCTGCTCCAGTCATTTCATGCAGTCAACAGGAGATTATTGGGTGTCAGACTCTTGTGTTAGGAAGACAAAGAAAACTCCTGCCCTCAAGGAGCTTACCATAAAGTAGAGGTCATGAAACAAATGTGCCACTAATTATGAGATAAATACCAGAAGAACCACAAACAAAAAAAAGCTTGCAAGTTGAAATGCACTGTAAATTTTTCTTTGGTTCTGATACATTCTCCTTCACAGAAAGGATAAGAAAGACTAGTGCCACTGTTTACCACAGCCCCATCAGAAGTGGAAGAGGAGGGCAGCTAGGTGGCACAGTGAATAGAGCACCTGCCCTGGAGTCAGGAGGACCTGAGTTCAAATCTTACCTCAGACACTTAACACTTACTAGCTGTGTGACCTTGGACAAGTCATTTAACCCCAGTTGCCCTGACTTCTCCCCTCCAAAAAAGAGCCCCCCCAAAAAAAGAAGTAGAAGAGAATACAAGAGATTATCTCATCCATTTCTCTTATTTCAGAAGTGAGAAAATGGGGTCAAGGAAGTTAAATGGTGGAACTAATGTTCCACAGTTCCTTGGGACAGCCTCAGGGGCTCCCCAGTTCATTGATGAATTAAGATTTCTTCCACATTTACTCTTTGAATAGGCTCAGATTTTCCAAATGGACTTAGCTTTGTAATCTTTCCTCACCCAAAGTTTTAGCCTAGCTCACATCCAATTCCTAGGCATAGTCAACCTTTGCTAATTCAAAGTAGTTACAGAAGGCCTGAATTAGCAAAAAAAAAAAAATTGAAATCAGAATGTTTTTCAAAGAAATGCACTTTTATTACTTTTCAACCCAGACTAGTTTTAAACATGCACTTACCAACTAACAGTTTTGTCAAGGAGAGGTACTGTTAGTTTCTTTAATGAGATATATAAGGGTCACTTGGAATTAATGCATAGTTAAAATAGATTCTCCTTCATCTGGTTCAACCCTCTCATTTTACAGTTGAGAAAAGTGAGGTGCAGAGGTGAAGTGATTTCTCTAGAGTCACATGGAGGGGATAGCACAGCTGAGATTCAGATTTAGGTCTTCTGACCTTAAATCCAGTGCTCTTTCCATATACCACAAAACTATTTTGCATGGTTTTCCCAAAGTATACGGGCTGTCTCTCTGAGACCAACTGAAGCCTGTAGTCACCTGCAAAAGGGGTGTCAGAATTACCCATGACCTCTTCTTACCTAGGCATTTCCAGAACCTTTCCTGAGGATCCAGAGAAGAAAATGATTATCTGTGCTTGCCTGTGAAGAGGAAATAAGAGAGGAAGAACAAAGTCTGAGTTAGTCTGCTGGTCTACAAGCACATAGCAATGATAATGATAATGGTTAACATCTATATAATGCTTACCACGGTCAGGTACTGTGCTTTATAATTATAATCTCATTTGATCTCCCTAATGGGGGTGGTAGGTGCTATTATTATCCCCATTTCACAGATGAGGAAGCTGAGGCAAACAGGGTTAAGTGACTTGCCCAGGGTCACACAGCTAGCAAGTGTCTGAGGCCAGATCTGAACTCAGGTCTTTCTGACTCCAAGCCGGACACTCTATACTGCACCACCAGAGCTGGTATGAAGGAATTCCTTATGGCATGGACAAACTTGTCACCCCTGAGGTTCAAAGCCCAGGCATGTGAAACTTGAGGAACCACCAGTCCCATCGTCAGAGAACACTGGTCGCCTTCTTCACCTCCATCCTCTGGCCCTCTAGTTTCTCCCTGGCACTTGAGCCCCAACCACATGGCTTACCTAATCTCCAAGGTGGTGACTCTGGGGTAAGAAACTGCTTCCTTTGCCAAGGCAAGGACCGTCAGGACAGAAACTGCATTTCGGCTTAAGCTGTGGATTTGAGGCAGAGAATCGAGATGTCAGAATGGAAACTTCCCAGTATCACCTCATCTTCCCATTTCTGCTCCCACCTTCCCATATCTTAATGCATTAGTTGTCTTACATGAACTCTGCATGCCTCTTTCTCTGTAGTCTCTGTGCCTAACCCTTGACCCAAGATATTTCTGCTTGGACCCTGTCCCTGAGCTCTGCCCCTGATGCTTGCCAGGAGGTGCCAGAGAGCCCAGAGAGGTCTCCCAACCCAGGGCCTGCCCCACTGAGTCCAGAATCCTGCCTCAGGATTCAATGAGAAACCTTAGCGTTGCCTGACACCTTCTTGGGGACAGATCCTACTCTACTCCTGGGTTTTAGCAGAATGGATTCTAGGCAACCTTCAGGCACTCATAGTTGGTGGTGGGAGCAGAGAGGGACTGGGACAAACTATTTAAAATAAACTTTGTCTACTTTAGTCTAAAATGAGTGGTGGTAGCTACTTACTCAATTTTCTGTAGCCGCTGCATCTTGTGGAGTATCTCAGTGATCTTTAGACATGAAGGATCATTCAATTTGTTGTCCTGCAAGCTGAAACATGTCACACGTTACTACTTAGAGGCTGTCTGATCCTGGGATTCTTTTTATTGAGGACCTGCCCAGCTCAGAGGAGGTAGGCAAGTACCACGACTCTCTTCAACATGAGACACAAGGCCCAGAGAGTGTGAGTGACTTGCACATCCAGTTATCAAGGCTAGTGGTGGTTCCCCACTCTGTCCTCTGGGCTTTGCTTTTCTCTCTGTCAGTTGAATTTGACTTAGCATTCTCCCCTCTTCAGGTTCAGTGGGAGAGTTTCCGCTGAAGGCTCCTTGTCTCATTCCTCAGGAGCCTCCCAACTGGTCTCTACAGGGAAACAGTCCAGAATATTAACTTCTAGACTTTTCTGTAGCTTTAATGGGGTAAAATCACTGAGCACTAGGGATCTATCTGGTGGCTAAGTAAGGCAGGGTCAGAAAGGCAATATAAGTTAGGGGCCTGGGTTCTAGTCTGAACTCTGTTACTAACTAGCTCTGGGACTATGAGCCAGTCACTTCTTACTGAGCCTCCATCTTTTCTTCTGTTAAGGAGAAGCCCTAACTCCTTCCTCAACTGCTTTGAAGTACTGTTGTGAGACAAATGAGACAGGGATGCACAAGCACATAGAAAAGTCCAAAGCTCCATTCCCTACGTAAGCTATGGTCATTATTGTGTTTTGGTCATTTTCTAACTTTTTTTTAATTTGAAACACACCTATAAACTTGTACAAAAATACTAGTGGGACCTTATAATACAAATAATCCGTATTCATGTGGTGCTTTTCTCAGTAAATAAACATTTATTAAGTGCTTACTATATGCCAGGCACTCTGCTAAGTGTTGAGGATACAAAAAGAGGCAAAAGGCAGTTCCTGTCTTTATGGAGTCATAATCTAATGGGGGAGAAAACAAGCAAACAAATATAAGCCCCCAAAAGCTATTTACAGGATACATAGGAATTAATTCAAAGGGGAAAAGCATTAGAATTAGAAATCCTTCCTATAGAAAGTGGGATTTTATCTGGGATTTAAAGAAAGCCAGGGAGGTAAGTGGTTGGAGTGAGGAGGGAGAGTCTTCCAGGAATGGGGGACAACCAGAGAAGAGGCAAGGAGCAGAGAGATGGAGTGTCTTGTCTGTGGAGCAGCCAGGACATCAGTGTCTCTGGACTGGAGTACATGGTGGGGGGCTAAAAAGGTAGGAGGGGCCTACATGAAAGGCTTTCAATGACAGAAGATTTAGGGTTACAGAGTACTTCACATATGGAGCCCTAGTCCCTTTCACTGACTTTGTTGTACCATTAAGAGAGAGACAATAGAAATTTAGGGACCCACAGCTAACTGTCATCTATAGAAGCCATGAGAGACAGCTAAGACAATGTCTTTCCTGAGGAGACTGGACCAGTTAACTACCCTTGAAGATGAATGTGTGCAAGATGACAAGAGTTAACTGTCATCGTTGAAAGAGTCTGAACAAACAATTTTAGAGAACTGAGTTTAACTCTTATCTATAGAGACCACTTGCTGAGAGACCTAAACTGCCATCTCAAGAGAAACAAGATTGTCCAACTGTGGTCTCATAGCAGTTAGGGAGAGGGGGCTGACTGTGTCTGAGGATCCATCTCGGAGCTTACATATTGCTGAAACATTTCTCTATTTCTTTGCATTATTTTTCACTGTTAATAAATTATATGATAAGTAAAATATCTAAGCCTATGAAACAGTAGTTTAATGCTGAAAGGAAGAAAAAGCTTATGGGGAAAGGTTTCTCTGATTTTTATGAACCAGAGGCTTGTAGTTAACTAATTAGTTATTGAGATGGTTTCTTCATTGTGAAAATTTATGAAGACATTTCAGAATTTACCCTCTTCACTACCTTTGAACCACATGAGAAAAAGAATAAGGTAACAAGCTGGTAGAAGGAGCAGGGATTTGGGGGGTGTGTGTACCTAAGAGCACCCAAGGGTTGTTGCTCTCACTTTGTACCACCCAACCACAGCCTCATCCATGGGACTGCTACTGGTATCTTTGCATCCTCACAACACCTCTAAGAGGTGGTTAATGTTTTATTATCCCTATGTTATTTATGAAAAAAAGAATTAAAGTGACTAGCTTGTGAGTGGCTGAGCTAGTATTCAGATTTAGTTCTTCAACCGTATCACTTCACGTTTGAGAAGGAAGGAAAAACAACAACTTTGTGTATTCCTTCTGTTGTCCTCTTCAGTCACCTGTCTATCTATACTTTTCCAATACTAAACACATAAGATGTATATGTGTGTATATATAACCAATGCCCTTTCCACCACAGTGCCCACCCCCTTCACCTCCTGATTACAAGTTGGCCAGGGGAAGGAAGAAGCCCAAGATATCCTGATGTATCTGCCTCAATGATCCAAAACCCTGCCAAAAATGAAAAATCCCCCCTCTCTTCCATGGGCCTCACTGCCCTCTGGGGTCCAGTCTTATTATTCTTGACACTATGACACTCCCCCTTAGGGATTACACTGCTTTGATGGGGAAGAAGCATTCTGGACCAGCCAATAGGAGGTGGAGAGTATTCAGGACAATTTCATTCGCTTCCAAAGTCTTGGATTGGATTAGTATCATCCCTTTGTCCCACACTCACTTAATCTCTTCCAGCTGAAGACAGTTTGTAAACGCTTGTGCCAGGTAGCCAATGCCGCGTACTGAGAGGTTATTTCCAGTTAACCTACAGAAGTACAGACACAGACCTCAGGTGGGGAATGAGAGAATAAACCTTGACTGAACACCAAGTTGGTACCCACCCATAGGCCAAAGAGGTCTATGTTGGAGGGTCTAGCAAAGGGGAGTAGTCTAATGTGTGTACCCCTTCCTCAGGGAAGCAGGGAGCAGCTTTGAATTAGTCCCCCTGGTTACAACACCCTATGGCTTGCCCAGAGGTAGGCCTGACCAGTGACAGGGTGTCATATGGTACCAGAAGCCAGCTGGGCTCTAAGAAAAAAGCCTACTCAAGTTTCTTCAGATTTCCCATCATTGGCAATGTCTTGGAGAGGGCCTCTGCAAAAGCATCTCGGCACTTCCTGCTTCTAACCCTAGAGGAGGCAGAAAAGAGAAAGTGGGAAAGGTTTAAAAGACTGAAATGATATAGATTAAATATAAATTAAATGTATTAAATATAAATCAAAATTATATAGATCAAAATTATATACATTATTGAATCAGAGGATTTACCAAGAGGAAAATTCATAGGGTCAAAGATCTAAAGCTTGAAGGAATTTTCAAACTAGAGGTCATCTAGTCTAGCCCTCTTATTGTTCAGATGAAGAAACTGAGACCCTAGGGATTAAGAGAGTTGCCTGAAGCCACCTGTGTATTCATCAGAGATGTTACTTGGACTCAGGCCCTCTTATTCCAAAGGCAATATCTTCCCATTGTACCATACTGATGCTTAACATTAATTTATATTTCTTTTCTTTCTTTCTTTTCTTCCTTTCTCTCTCTCTCTCTTTTTTTTTTTTTTTTTTTTTTTTTTTTTTTGCTTTTTGGAGGTGGTAAGGCAGGGCAATTGGGGTTAAAGTGACTTGCCCAAAGTCACACAGCTATTAAGTGGCAAGTGTCTGTGGCTGCATTGGAACTCAGGTCCTCCTGACTCCAGGGCTAGTGTGCTCTATTCACTGCATCACCTAGCCAACCCTTAATTTATATTTCTAATGGAATACTATTGTTCCATAAGAAATGATGAGCAGATGGACTTCAGAAAAACCTGGAAAGGCTTACACGAACTGATGAAGCGAGCAGAACCAGAACACCGCACACACTAACAGCAACACTGTGTGGTGACCTACTTTGATAGACTTAGCTCTTCTCAGCAATACAATGATCTAAGGCAATTCCAAAAGACTCTTGGTGGAAAATGGTATCCACATCCAGAGAAAGAACTATGGAGTCTGAATGCAGATTGAAGCAGACCATGTTCTCTCTTTTTTTTTGTTTTTTATTTCTCATAGTTCTGATCCTTCTTTCACAATATAACTCAAGTGGAAATATGTTTAATATGTTTGTACTTGTATAGCCTATGTCAGATTGCATGCTGTATAGAGGAAGGGGGAGGGAGAGAGACTATTTAGAACTCAAAATCCTATAAAAATGAATGTTGAAAATGACAATGAATGACTTTTTTTTAAATATTGCTTTACATTTCTGTCATTTTATGGTTCCTGACTTGCCCAAAGTGAGTAAGAGGTGAGCCCAGAACCCAAGTTCTCTGACTTGTAGTCTAGAGCTCTTTCTACCATACCATCCTGAAATAGATTCCTGAGGCCACAGGGATCATTATCTTCTTTCAACAGATGAGCAGAGTAAGTCTTTGAGAGGTTTAGCGAGGAGGCCCAAGGTTACTAAGAAAATTAGGTACAAAGTTAGGGCTCCCACATTCAATACTTTTGGTCAAGAGTCCGCCTGTTTAAATTATCTAGCTAGGTTTAGGGTTGATGCCTGTGACGATAGAACTGAGAAATTAACTTCCCCACAGTGGTGGGACTCATGGTTATGGCTTTTTAATACCACCCCACTGCACTGACCTGCCTTATCTGAGCACACATTCCCACAAAGATCACATCTCTAATAATACTATGTTTTATCTCTTTCTCTTACTCACCTGAGACTCTCAATTTTCTTACAGCCAGCGAGGGCATTGAGGCACAGGGGCTCCAAAGAGCAGCCAGAAAAATTGAGATGCATGGAAGCAGGAGCATGGTTGATGAGAGAGGTCAGGGCAGCCAAATCAGCATAGTTCAGGTGGAAATTATGGAAGTCCAGACTGAAAGGAAGGTGCCCACCAGCCTGCTTAACCAGCTCAGAGTCCTGCGTCTCCCCCACGCAGTGGCACAGCTCTATCATCTTGGGACCGGTTAGGCTTCGGGCTGCCAGGCCCTGTAACACTTCCTGGATGGCCACCTGCTTGGTACCCACCCAGGTTTCATCCTTCTGTGACAACTGACTGAGGAAGGACCGGCAGGTCTGGGAGGAGAAGCCCGACAAAAAGGTATGGAAGCGATCCAAAAGTTCTGTCTTGGCTTCGGTCCTCAGGGGCCATTTGGACTTGAGGAATAAGTGGCTTCTCAGCTCAGTCTTATCTATGTTGGGACTCACCATCAGATACAGGGCTGCAAAGAACTCCTGTAGGCTGAGGTGGACAAAGGCATAGCATGTCTTCTGCTCCTGGATTCCTGTCTTTACCCTGAAGGAGGCCAGTAGGTTGTGGGTAGCTGCAAAGGCCACGACCAGTTCAGGTATATCATCTGGGTAGAATACTATTTGCTTGGCCTTTAGTCCCTTGAAGGCTAGTTCACCAAGGCCCACCAGAGCCTTAGAGTTCTTGCTCAGCCAGGTGCCCTTGTCTTGAGAGGTTCCCTGCTTCCAGCTGATGAAGACATGGAGCATCTGCATATAGACCTGGGTGACTGTTGAGGGGAAGTTAATGGTATTGCCCTGGGGCAGGAGGTGATAGAGACAGATGCACATGATACAGCACAAAGCTGGGACAGAGCACATGCTCTGGAGCTGGTTATTGTCCCTGAGTTGGGTGAGGGCCATATCCCGAAAGGTCAGTCCATAGAAGAAATTGCTGACATACTTCTCAATCTGCAGCCAGCCAAATCCCCAGACCTCAAACACTGATGTGGCTGTTTCCAGCAAAAAGTCTGGGATTCTCCCAGGACGTGAGGTGGTCACCACCCAGCAGCCTGGCAAGAGGGATCCACTACAGAGGCTAGAGAACAGTGTGGCAACAGGCAGAGGCAATGTTGGATTCAGGGAGTCCTTAACACCAGGCCTACAATTAGGCCACGGGAAGAGGAACTCATCCAGCCCATCGAACACAAGCAGAACCTGATGGGCATTCTCCTGAAGATGCTGGAAGATGGCATCACACTCATCCTCTGGGCTCACATATAACTCAAAAAGGAGCTGGGAAAGGGTCACCTTCTGGGTCACTAGGTTAAGCTGGCGGAATTCAAAGAAGAAGACCTTGCTGAACCGGTCCAGTTCACCATTTGCCCACATCTGGCAGATTCGATGCATCAGCATGCTCTTCCCTACCCCTGGCTTCCCAAGCACGACTGTCACCTTAGTGCTTGCACCCAACTGGCCCCTAAATAGGTCCTGGACTTTCAAATTAGTCCCGTCCTCTGCCTCAAGAGGTTCTGACAGAGCATCACCCTGTGGTTTCTCTGGGTTCTCCTTCAGCCAGGTTACCTTGCCCTGACGCACGACTAGGTCCACATAGGCCTGGCTAAAGGACAATGGTCGTCCCTGCTGGGGCACGGTGGTTCTTACGTGTGTACTTCCATACCTCTGCAGGACCAAAGTCCTCAGGAGCTTCTCGTACCTTCTCACCGACTCTGCATGAGATCCAGGGTTGGGGAAACAGGGAAATTGATGAGTTTCAGTTTCCCTTTCAGGCTTTCCCTCCACCTAAAGATGTGACTTGTGATTCTGCCACTAGATACAGTGGGGGAAGAGTGATACAGGGAAAATGAATGGATCTACTTCTCTTCCTATTAGCTTGCATGGAAGCACAGAACTGGAGAGTTGAAAAGAACCTTAGCAGCCATCTAGTGTAATTCACACCTACAAAAGAATTCCCATTGCAATGCATCTGCCAACTGGTCCCTGAGCCTCCACTTAAAGACCTCCGGTGATGGCAGGCCATTTTGCCCTGCACTCTCCCATCTCAGTTGGGGGGCCCCTAGGCAGAAGTGTCCTGGATCCAGCTCTAATCAGCTCAGGAGAGGCAACTGCTCAATTTTTGTCTGAACATTTACACTTTGGAATTGTGTAAATACTACAAATCAGGGCTTGACTTATTGTTTTGTTAATGTATAGACTTAAGAAAACGATTGAGAAAATATTAATAATGCAGATTAAACTTAAAAATTTATGCCATATTTTTTTCTAGAGAGCAGACTGGTAAATATCTATCAGCATACACTGCCCTAGGGCCATCCCATCCTCTCTTTCCCCATAACCCAGATCAAGGAGGGGCTCTGGCCTGTAGTGGGGAGTCACCTATACCCTCTTACATGGAAACAATCCAACAAGAGCACTGTGACTGCAGGGTTTGTGATCGGTGCAGGGGTGGTTTGGGAAGGAAAATACCTTTTAAAGTAGTATGTTATAAAGTTAGTTACTAGATGAACTAAGTCAAGGCCCTAGTACCTCAAGTCCTTTTCCAAGCCTGCTTTGGAGAGGGAGGGAATTAGGGAATACAGAGGCTCTGGGGAAGAGATAAAATTTCCCTACTTACCCGAGTGCACCCCTCCACCTCCCAAGGCTACATTTGATGGAAAAAAGGTCATTCCCTATTGTTTGGAATCTTTCTGAGAATGATGCCTGGGTTACTGTTTAATGTCAGGGAGCTGACCAGTAAATACATGCCTTAGGCAAATTCCTTTGGTAGTCAAGCAGGGCCCCAGTATGGTCTGGGATCTCTAGTTTGTCCTCCCTCTTTGTTACCTTGCCCCCCCCCCCCACATACACATACAGTGGCTGATGGGGCTGAGTTACCTAGCTGCTGCCTCTTAGACCATTTTGGTCGAGGTGAGGAGCCTGTATTGGAGGAGGGTCGCTTGAGGCCTAGAAGAGAAAGTGATGAAGACATTGAGATGCAGACCATGAACCTGGAGCTATGAAGAATCCCATGAGCATCCTTTTGACCCACCCCTAAGCCCTGGGTACAGGGGAGGGAAGGGGGCAATGGAAGAAAGCTTCTAAACAAAAGAATGTTACAAGAAAACAGGTAAGGGGCCAGAAAACAGCAGGACCCACTCTCTTCTTGCTTTTGAGTTTGTCTATATGAAGTGGGGTCTGACTGGAGGGTGGGAGGTAGCCAGTGTGTCTGTGGTAGGCAGAGATCCATGTCCTAACATGGCAATGAGAGGAGACCACAGTGGGACAATACGAATGAGGGACTTCAGGGTTTGGACTGAAAGGGCCACACTTGAAGACCTAGAGGGCCACATGGGGCCTTGAGGCCACAGGTTCCCCATCCCTCAATGGAGAGAACACTGGGTTTGGAATCAGGAAGACCCAAGTTCAAATTTGAACTCAGACACTTACTAGCCATGCGACCCTGGACAAATCATGAACCTCTGATGTCTCAGTTTCCTCAACGATAAAGTGGGGATGATAATGGCACCCACCTCTCAGAGCTGGGACACATTTGAGATAATGTTTGGGAAGCACTTAACAAAGTGCCTGGCATATATACAGTAGGTGCTTAATAAATGTGCGTTTTCTTCCTTCCCAGTGTTCAAGTCCGTCCAGATCTCTTTTTGGTCATGATTCCAGATCCTGACTATTCTCCAATGTATGAGTGAGTTCCTTGGCATGTGTCATCTGCCTTCTGGGCCAGGGCACTGAGGAACACATTGGAGAGGCCAAGCATGTGATCTACACGTGCCATCTTCCTTCAATAATCCCTTAAGAAACTTGCTATTGGGGTGGCTAGGTGGCACAGTGAATAGAGCACTAGCCCTGAAATCAGGAGGACCTGAGTTCAAATCTGGCCTCAGCTATATAATACTTACTAGTCATGTGACCTTGGGCAAGTCACTTAACCTCAATTACCCTGCCCTCCCCCCTCTAAAAAGCAAAAAAAAACCAAACCCAAAACTCCTTATTTCTGCTTTCTGGGGCTAAGAAGAACAAGTCTCATTCCTCTTTTAGTTAGTTCAGTTCAGTTCAGCTGTTGTTCAGTCATGTCCCATTCTTCATGACCTCATTTGGGATTTTCTTGGCAAAGACACTGGAGTGACTTGCCATTCCCTTCTCTAGTTCATTTTACAGATGAGGAAACTGAGGCACACAGAAGTAAATGAGTTGCCCAGGAACTAGGAAAAAATACACACAGTGACTATAACAATGTAGATGGAAAAGAAACCCACAAAACAATAAAAACTGAAGGTTGAGAAAGTAAAAAGAACAGGCTTTGTCCTCAGAGAAAAATATCAAAGGACATTTCCCCCACTTCTTCACAGAGGTGGAGGTTCACAAGGTGTGAAACACTGAATATAATGACAGATGTTTTTCAATGCATTTTTTGGTTTTGCTGAATTGTTTTCTTATTCCTTCCCCCCCACCAAAAAAAACCACCTTTGTCAGAGGGAATGATTCTCTGGAAGGGGAGAGAAGGAAAAATATAGGAGGAAATGTAAGCGAAGTGAAAACAAGAGACACATACATATATACATACATACATATATATGTATATATATATATTTTTTTTTTAAATACCACATCAACTTGCTAACCTGGCTTAGCAACTATTTATATTTTAATAAATTCCAATACATGCAGTATCATAATAATTTTTCTGGCACTCCCTCTAAATTCCCATTAGGATTCTTTGTTAATCATTCATTCTCATTCATGTTTCCTCTTGTTTCTATGGCTCCAGTTCAGTCGTTTGTTTTGGCTTAGTCATTTTTAAAAAAATTACCCATTATTTCTTAAAGGACTTCCAAGACTTTAAAAAAAATTCCTTATACTTAATTTCTTTCTTAACTGTGTTTTAGTATTCTGTTACATTCACATATGGATGGGGATGGGATTCGCACTGGACCCCTAAAAGGAAAAGACCGTATTGTTGGGACTTGAACCCAGTCCCTGAAACCAGATCGCCTGAATCCCATCCCAGTCAATACCACAGTTTAGTTAGCTATTCCTCTATTGTTGGGCATTTAGGTTGCTTCTAGGTCTTTGTAATTGCATTTAATGTTGCTATGAAAACAGTTTGAACAAATAGCTCTTTTTTTTGTTTGTTGTTTTTTTCGATAACCCATTCAGGGCATATTCTCAACAATGATATTATTTAGTTACAGTTGATATTTAGAACTCAGATGTAGACTTTTTTTCTGAGGGGGGAAGGCAGGGCAATTGGGTTAAGTGATTTGCCCAAGATCACACAGCTAGTAAGTGTGTCAAGTGTCTGAGGCTGGATTTGAGTTCAGGTCCTCCTGACTCCAGGGCTGGGGCTCTATTCACTACATCACCTACCTGGCCCAGGTATAGAATTTTACAATCATTTTTATGAAATTTTGTCTTTTAGAGTAGGATTACTGATTAGGACATTTTAATCAGTCAAATACATTTAAAAAAATTCTTTGAGATGAAATCAATGAGTTTGGTTATAAAGAAAAAAATTTTTGCAATGGCTTTAAAATTTAAAGAAAATAAACAGTTTGAGGAAGTATTTGAAGTACTGGATAAATATCAGGCTTATTAGATAAAGGCCTGACATCCAAAATCTATGTGGAACTGATATATTCTATCATTCTAATATAACAATACACACTGCCCAATGAAGCAATGATCAAAGGATATAAACAGGTAATTTATGAAAGAAGAAATAGAAAGGGTTAAGATTCACATGAAAAGATGCTCAAATTTCCGAATAATTAGAAAAATACATATCAAGACAACCTCATGATACCACCTTATAGCCACAGGAAAGGCAAAAAATAGTAAGTCCAATGTGTAGACAGGGTAAGGAAATAAGGACTCAGACATACCACTGATGGAACTGCAAACTGGTACAAACATTTTGGGGAGTACCAGGACAATATACAGTAAGAATCACAAAATTGCATGCCCTTTCTATTCTATTGCTAGGATTCTCTCCCCAAAACATCATTAAAAGGGAAATAGGACCTATCAAATACAAAAATATTCATAGATGCTCCTGTTATAATGGCAAAAAAAAATCAGAAGGGACTTTTATGTACAATAATTAGAGAATGACTAAATAAGTTACAATATATTCATATAATAGAATATTATAATGCCATTAAAAAGGACAGACATTTAAATATAATAATCACACGAGGTGATGAGGTGATGCAGAGTTAAATCAGCAGAACAGAACTGTATAATTAGCTACAACTACATGCCTTTTTCCCCCAAGTATTGAAAAAGAAGAAAAGAAAGAAAGAAAACAGAGTCAACAGTAGTAGAATTTTTTTTACAGGTATAAAAAGAGAAGCAAAACAAACAAAATGTTTGCTAATTCTTTTGGTTCTGCCTTGTTAAAGACAAGAAGATTTGGATAAGATTTTGTTTACATGCTTATTTGATCTTGTTGATTATTAAGTTTATGGTTTAATTTTTTAAAAAAGTGTTTCTCTAGCTTTTTTTTTTTTGCTTTTTTGGGAGGGCAGTTAGGGTTAAGTGACTTGCCCAAGGACATATGGCTAGTTTTGTGTGTGTGTTAAGTGTCTGAGGCTGGATTTGAACTCAGGTCCTCCTGACTTCAGGGCCAGTGCTCTATCCATTGTGTCACCTAGCCGCCCCTCTATTTCTCTAGTTTGTCAAAACTGACCTAGATTCCATTTCTCTCATCTAACATGTTAATATTTTTTCTTATTTCTGCAGCATTCCCCTAGTCTATCAGTTATGTGACCTTGGGAGGGAGCAGCAAGCCTGGTCCAGAAAAAAATATGGTTAGTCTGGCTCATTCTTGATGAACCCATGCTCACTCTCAATAGTAGTTTAGCCTTCTGTTTATAACTGCTTACTATCTATTTGCATTTAAATTAGGTAATTCAATAAATCAAGTCTCATAACTTTTCAATCACTCCCTCTAAGTCCTCATCAGGACTCTCTGTCTATTCCTTCCCAGTTGGTCAACTGTGCAACTGTAATTCAGCTGCTGCCTGAGCCCATGAGCTGACCAATCAATAATCTAGGAAGTCAATTGCCCAATGAAAAAGTCGTTCAGATGATTAATCTTTAATCAATGCACTAGTCCAGCTTGTATGCTTGTATCCAGGTTTCTTGGAAGGACAACTTCCCCTGACCTAGGATGCAGGCACAAGGCCCTGAGGTTTAGTGACAGAAAAATGAAAATCAGTTTCTTTAAGTGAAACCAGACAGGGAAATTTTGGAGGAATTGCAGTCTAAGGGAGATAGTTTCAAACAGCAGATCCTCCCCTCTTGTGCCCTGAGGAAATGCTGCGATCTCTCATATTTCCCAGAAACCTCTAGGTCTGTGCCAGAAGACTGGTTTGTGCATAAGGCAGGAGGCAGGTCTATACTTTGACACAATATTCTCTTGCTTTCTGTTTTTCCGAGAATCTGTCTAGGGAGAAAATTCCCATTCTCAATGAGTAAGATGCAGGTGCACCCATGTTTTTTATAGCCAATTCACTGGGAATTCCATTCTAGTTCTGAGGGAGCCTGGAAGCAAAAGGAAGGGTGGACAGGAAGGAGGGACAGTGCAAACCTGAAAGAAAAACGAAAAGATGGTTCTTGGAAACTCTTCAATGTCTCTGCTCTCTCTACCTCTCGCCAGGAAACTGGCCCTTCTGAAGGTACTTTATGACTTCTTCCTGAGTGCTGTAAATGCTAGGATCATAGATTTATAGCTGACCCCTTAGGGATCATGGAATCTAAACCTTTGTTGTTGTTGTTTTTTTACTTTTGTTTACTTTTAGTTTATATCATTCATTTCCATGAGATTTTGATTTAAAAATTTTCTCCCCATCTTTCCCTTGCCCACCACCCCAAAACAGCAATCCCACTGTATACTCCCTCCCCTAATCAGCTCTCTCCTATATCCTCCTCCATCACCCCTCTGACTAAACCTTTGTTTTAGATGAAGAAACCAAGACTCAGAAATGACTTGTTCCAAGTCACACAGGCAGAAATGAGCCACATAGTTGGAAGGGGCCTTCAAGGCTATCTTTTCCAATCTTCTCACTTTACAGATGAGGAAACTTATGCCCTTAGTGGTTAAATGATTTATCTAAGCTCATATGAACAGAAAGCATCAGAGCCTGGACCTGAAGCCAGTTCATCTGACTCTAAATTCAATCCTTTTTCTATTATGGGAGATCTTGGTGCTTTAGTGTATGAGGAAACTTCTAGTCCAGTGGTTCTCAACCTTCCTAATGCCATGACCCTTTAATACAGTTCCTCATGTTATGGTGACCATGGGTCACTAAACCTCAGGGTCACCACAACATGAGGAACTGTATTAAAGGGTCATGGCATTAGGAAGGTTGAGAACCACTGCTCTAGTCCCCCCCTGCCCACCCTTTCTGAAACCTCAGACTCACCTGAATGAAGGAGCTGGAACTTAGGAAGGGCATCTTCACAGAAGTATCTGATCTGACTTGGAGCCTCTGAAAGAGTAGAGAAATTAGGCAAATGTCTCATGGCTACAGTGGTGAACTGAGACACAAGGTATATTCTATCTCCAGCATGAACATGTCCTTCTCCTAAAGGTCTCCTCTGCTGCCTTGCTTTAATGATACCTGGGAGTTTTCAAAGGCTATGTATGCCAGTTCAACAAAAGTTTTAGTATGGTCTGATAAACTGTAAGGGCTTCAAGTCAGGGCCTGGAGATTGATTGCCTGTCTGTGATCTAAGGATCAACCTGGCTAAGATTGGGGAATCTCTCTACCAGAGAGCTGGCTGCAGCAATTTATGAAGCCCTCTGCTAGGTCACAGAGGGGCTGTGATCTGGGTTAGTGGCCATGGAAGAGGAGGGAGTGTTTACATTGATAAAATCATGGGTTCTCCATGGCTAGTGAGTAAAGGACTTAAAACATCTTAGGGAAATGTATCTGAGTGGACACCATCTGAGATAGGGAAAAAGAGTGGACTAATTGGAATAATAGAAAGTTAGAATAGCAAAGAATGCTGGGCTTAGAGTCACTGGGCCTGAATTCAGTCCTGACACTGCCCAATATGACTTTAGGGCAGTCTCTTAAACTTTCTGGCCCAAGTTTCTGCTCTGGTAAAAGGATAGAGCTGAATTAGATGGTCTCTGAAGTCCGTTCTAACTCTAAATCTTTGAAACTCTGAAATGAGAGGTGTTAGACAAAGAAACATCTGGAATAGAAGCAGAAACCAGCGAAGCCCTGTCCGTTAAAGGCAGGCTCCAAGTTGGAAGCTAGAGCCTGTTTAATGCAGAGAGCCTGGAGTGACTTTCTCTACCCAGTGAGTTGAGATGTAGCTATGAGCAGGGTCAGTAATAGTCCCTTAAATGTGCATTTCCTGAAGAATATTTAACTATGAAGAATATTCAGGAGATTTGAGGGAACTGAACTCTGAAGACTGTTGACACCAGAGAGCTCCTTCTTCCATACTAATATACAGCGACACAATCATGAGAATTTATTTAAATCCCTATCTGGGAAGACTTTGGAGATCATCTAATAAAAATAATCACAACGATTGCTAATATTTGTATATCACTTAGAAATTTGCAAAGCTCTTTTCAAAGATGTCATTTGATCCTCATAACCCTGGGAGTAGAGGTGCTTTTATTATCTCCACTTTACAGAAGAGGACACCGAATCACAAAGATGAAATGACTTGCTCAGGATCACACACCTAGCATGTGTCTGAGGCCAGATTTGAACTCATGTCTTTCTGACTCCAGGTGTAACACTCTAGGCACTGCACCACCTATCTGTCTCTTGAACCCTGACTTTCATTACCCAAAGTTACACAGATAAACAGTAGCAGAGCTGGGATTTGCACCAAGTTATCTTGCCTGACTTGAAATCTAGGGTTCTTTCCATTATACTACCCTGCCTCCATTCATGTGGGGTTCCCCTCAGGGTGACATAGTGGATGACAGGGCACTGGACTGGGAGTCAAGAACCCCCAGACATCTATTAGCTATGTGACCCTACACAAGCTACCCAATTTCTCTGAGCCTCAGTTTCCTCATCTCTAAAATGGGGACAACAATGCCTACCCCACAGTGTTGTGAGAATCAAATGACATCATGAGTGTACAGTGCTCTGAAAACCTGAGAGTGAATTGTAAATGTAAACTTTCATTGTGATATTGTCATTATTGTAATTTGAAATGCAAAATAGAGCTGTGAGGCCTCTTAGATCTGGGGGATTCTGGGTAAGGATTTCTTATACTTCTCTAGTAAGTAGTTAGTGAACTACAAGCTATCAGAGGAGCCCACCTTAAAGTGTAAGACCAGGCACAGCCACCCACTACCAAGGCATGGGGACAAATGTCCAGGAGCAGGATTATCATGGCTAAGTGATGCAGCGTCTGGCAGTGTAGGACAAGAGAAAAGTTCCCTGGCTTAGCTTGGCACTGGATAGCTCCTGCCCCACAGCTCATGGCAGCCTATCAGGATTCCTAAATATGGTCTGCCCTGTAAGGGAGAACTCCAGGACACAGCCACATCTCTCTCCTTTCTTCTTCCAAAGTGCAAAAGGCTTCCTGAAGAGATGGGATGGAGGTTTAAGAGATAAGTATTAATTTTCTGGCCGATTGGATAAAAGCAAAATTTGGCACCTGTTGAAACCAGGAATGTGTTGTAAGAAAACCAAACTGCTAATGAGGAAACCTGGGCTCCCTTTTCCTGATCCTGACTTGCTATGGGAATTTGGGTAACTTACTTTAATCTCTCTGGGACTCAGTTTCTCCAACTGTAAGACGGGAAATGGGCTATAAAGGATAGACTAAATGGACATTAAGGTCCCTTTCAGTTCTGCCATTCTGTGTCCTATGATGCATACCAGCTCTGGCATTTTTGTTCTATGTTCTAAGGTCCCACCCAACTCTGCTACCCTATGTCACGTCCCAAGGCCTTCTCCAGCTCTGCTATTCTATCTTCTCATTGAAGGGCACTTCCAAGTCTGACATTCTATGTTGTGGCTCTGATATTTTACATTTTATGTTCTAAGGGCCCAGCCAGATCTTCCATCCCAGGTCATATTCTAAGATCTTTGCCACCTCTGCCATTTTGCTTTCTGATCTAAGATCTCTTCCAGGTCCAACATTTTCTGCTCTTTTCTAAGGTCCTTCTAGATCTGCCATTTTAGAGTACTTACCACTGTCTGTACCCCAGACACTTAGGCACATGGCCTCCAGGTGCAGGGGCAGAGTGTATTCCATGCAGACACAATGGATGAAGGTCCTCCATGTCGAAGGGCCATGGGCTTCAAGTTTGCTAAGGAGCAGGGAGACTTTATGGGAGGGGTCTGGGGTGTCATCCACAGGAGTCAAGTCTAGGTCAGGCAGGAAGAATTTGGCCTTCAAGGTCAACCATTCGAGGTCCTCACTGAGCAGACCCACTAGGTGGTGTTTCAGGCTTTCCACATCATCCTGCAAGCTTAAGGAGTCCATCTGAATCCAGCACTATGAGAACCAAAGAGTGGTAGGTTAGCTGTTGGAGGGGACAATATCACCTGAGGATGGAGAAAAGCCTTGGCTTGGCTATAACTCTTATTTACCACAGGAAAGTCAGGGTAGTAAAGTGTGCCAAGAAAACCCTAAACGGGGCCATGAAGAGTCAGACAGAACTGAAATCTATAGAAGTGTCAGCTACAGTGATAATGGTGATGATGCCTTGTCCAAGCTGACAACAGAGAGCAGCAGAAGAGCTGAGATTTGAGCCCGGGTCCTTTGACCAAAAGTCCAGTGCTTTCTTAGGTTCAGCAATCTATTGATCCACCAAGTGCTCCATGCCAAGCACTGGGGGACAGAGGAGGGATTACACTAGGAAGAATAAACAGTATCTCTTGCTCTAAAAGAGTGCTCAGTCTAGTTGGAGTGATCAGACTGACACACATAACCAACAAGAGAGTACCTCATTAAGTGCTCCCGGGAAGGGAACTGACAGTCTGTTCTACAGGAGTTCAGATCAAGGGGAGGTAACTGTTGTTGAGCTTGATATGGAGGACTTCCTGGAGGAAGTGGTCAGAGAGGTTCTTCTGTTTCTTAAAATCAGCTCTTTTTCTAAAATCTCTTTGTGGCTGGCCTGAGAATGGACAAGGGGATGGGGTAGGGATGGGGTGGGAGACTGGTTTGAAAATGTCCTACCTGGTTTGTAGGATGAGAAAATTCATCATAAATGTTCTAAGATCCCTGTACAGAGAGTGGCAAGATGGAAGTTCTCAGGGGCATAAGAACCTGGGTTCCAATTCCTTAGTGTATACCAGGACATGGTCTTCTGTGAATCCCTCCACTGTAGAGTGTCTGAAGCAGAGAGAGAAGAAACAGAGTTGGTTCACCCCAGAGGCCAGGGAACTGTAACAGTTCCCCTGCCTTCCCCTCAGTACTACTCCCAAACCAAGCTCCTCCCCAAACAGAATCAGATGGCAGTCATAGGTTGATGGTTCTGGGGGAGAGAGAAGTAAGGAAGAGGGGCTTTCCCAGTGGGACTCCACACTTTTCCCCCATTACAGTTAGCATTGTGCTTGACACATAGTACATGCTTTAATAAATGGTTGTTGACTTGTTGATTGCATTTAAATTAGTTCATTTAAAGACATAAAATATTATGTATTTAAATAAATTCTTATCACTTTCTTCCTCAAAATTCCCATCAGGAGTTTCCTTTATCCATTCTAATTCATCTTTTTTCATACAATTATAGTTCATTTAAACTCCATTCTCAAAACTCCAAAGTTTTGCTTTTCTCCCTCTTTACAGTGTTTCATAAAGGCCTTTCCCAATCTTTGTTTTCCTCATACTTGTACATCTTAAGTGAACCCCAACTCATTTAACCATCTCCTCTATCGCTTGTAGTTTTCTCTTTTTTTTGTCTCTTGTCTTGTGCAAATTACATATGGGGCAACGGAAATCTTCAAACAGCTCTTATTTGCTGTATGTTTTGGGTATGAGTTTTTACATTTGCCTAATGGGTCTCCAGCTATGAGAATCAAATAGGGAGGTACAGTTACATCTGAGGAATAGAAAAGAGCCAGGTGCCACCCTCAGCCCCTCAGTTTCTTCATCTATAAAATGGGAATAATAGCACCTGCCTTCTAGGACTGAGGTGAAGATCAAATATGAAAATAACAGCAAAGTGCTTAGCACAGAGCCAGGCACATAGGAGCCATGGAAATATTGGTTATTATTCTTATTAGAAATAATAAGACAGCTAGATGGAGCAGCGAATAGAGTACTTGCCCTGGAGTCAGGAGGATCTGAGTTCAAATCTAGCTCAGACACTTAACACAAAAACCTAGCCATGTGACCTTGGGCTAGTCACTTAACTCCAATTGCCCTGCCTTCTCCCCTCCAAGAAGGAAAGAAAGAAAGAGAAAGGAAGGAAGGAAGGAAGGAAGGAGAAAGAAAGAAAGAAAGAAAGAAAGAAAGAAAGAAAGAAAGAAAGAAAGAAAGAAAGAAAGAAAGAAAGAAAGAAAGAAAGAAAGAAAGAAAGAAAGAAAGAAAGAAAGAAAGAGAGAGAGAGAATAATGTCTGCGGGACAGGGGTGGTTTCTAACTACTTTTCTACCCCCTACCCCACCCGGGATGTAAACAGGAAATAATCAGACAAAGAGGTGTTAAATGAATCATAAAGCTCTTTCTACCTCTCTTAATTGTTTTTTTAAGCATGAAGTTTAACAAAGTGAGTTGTGGGAGGCTGTGCCTCAAGTAGCCCCCAAAAAGACTTAGCTCACCAGCTCTGCAGTCAGAACATAGAACATCAGCTGAAGAGGGCCACAGCTCCCAAAGGGCTGGGGAAATGGGAGTGCGGGTGCAGAATATGACAAAATGATGTCGGTGGTGGACAGGATACTTTGCTAAAATTCCCAAGACTACAGATTCACAGACAAATTATTCACATATACATACACACAAACATATATATATATATAGTCTTTGTCAATAGGGTTGATCACAAGTATTTGCTAATTTGGATTTATAGGGAATGAAGTTGGGAGGAGGCAGCTGAGAGAAAGGATGCCAGGAGAAGAGAAATAATTAAAATTGAGATGTTTAGGCAGAGTGCAATCTTTGGCTGAGGGCTTAGAGTTAAGAGAGAGGGGGGGGGAATTATAGATACCTTTATCACAACTTCTCAAAGCAGAAAATGTTTACTTTCTAGGCAATGAGTCAATAGTAGGATGGAGATGAATGAGAGGGGCCAAACAACTCTTTCCTACCTGACTCCTGCTACGTGTGTAAAACAATATGCTAACCTTGAAATGCTGTGTGAATGTCAATCATTATTTATCCTTAATTGTTACCTCAAGAGTGTTCATCTTTTTTTTTAAAGGGGTATGTACATAGTTTACTTAGATTTCAGTGAAGCGTTTGCCAAAGATCACGCTATTCTTATGGAAAAGATATGGGCTAAAATTGAGTTCAGTTAGGTAGATTCAGAATTGGTTGAGGGGCTGGAGGCACAGTAATCATTAATGAGCAACGGCGCCTTGAAAGGAGTCTCTAGTGGGGTTCCTCAGCTATCCATGGTTCGTCCTTAAATCGATGATTTAGACAAAGGCAGAGATGTTAGGCTAATGAAATTTGAGATGACACAAACCTGGGAGAGACTATGAACACTTTGGGTGACAGATTCAAGATCCAAAACAACCTTAGCAGGCTAGAGCACCGGGCTGAATTGAGTAATATACAATGTCATAGAGAAAAATGTGGCCTTGTGCTTGGATTCATGGGATTGTCTCCACTAGAACAAGGCTGGGGAAGGGAGGCCAGACAGAAGCTTCTCATGGGGGTCAAGTGGCCTGCACCAGGAACAGGAGGCAGCATCTGCAGGCTATTTATACTACAGGGATCTCGGTCTGAATTAAAGAGGCTGAACCTCCAGGAACAATCGTAACAACAAGCATTTCTACAGCACTATAAGGTTTGTGAAGCACTTTGCAAATCTTGTCTCATTTGATCATCCCAACAGCCTTGGGAGGGAGGTGCTAGTCTTATTCCCATTTTACAGATGAGTTCAGTGAGGCAGATAGAGGCTGAGTGACTTACCCAGGGTCATACAACTTGTAAGTGTCAGAGGCTGGATTTGAACTCAGGTCTTCTGGACTTTAGGCCCACGGCTCTGTCTACTGTCTAGTTGGCTCTAATAGTCATGCTGTGCTCTATGTCATGACTCTGTATCAGGCCACATCCATTAGGGGCACCACATCTCAGGGAGGATAACCTAAAGAGGCACCACAGGAAAGTAATCTGCATGCTGAAGCATCTGGGGCTCGTCGGGGGTGAGGCCTGGTTGAAAGCCCCGGGGATGCTTAGTCTGAAGAAGCACGGACTCAGGGGGTACAGCAGTTGCCTTCAAGTATGGGAGGGGCTGTTTTGTGGAGAAGGGACCAGACTCCTTCCACTGGCCCACAGGTGGCTGAGTAGGACCAAAAGGGTAAAGGCAGCACATGCCCTGATTTGGTGCCAGGAAAGAGTTCCTTGCAATTAGAGTTATCCAAAAGTAGAATGTACTGCCTTGGCAGTAGTGGGCTCCCTATCACTAGAGGTATTCAAGCAAAGGTTGGCTATCCACTTTTTTGTGTGATTTGGAGGGGGTACTTGTTCAGAGGTGCTTTGGGACCCTGGGCCTCAGTGACCCTGAAACTTCAGAGTTTCTAGTCTCTTACTCTGTTGTCTGGGACTCTGAAGATTAGAGGGTGAGGATAGAGCTTGCATCCTTAAGAGCTGAGAAAGAGCAGATTTTTTACTCAAGTTCAGAAAACTATTTTCTGTTTCAGGCCTTTGAATATTTGTCATGCTGAGTGGGCAGGAACAAAACTGTTATCTTAGTACACTAAGTAACAGCTGGGCTTTTGAGGAACAGTTTCTCAGTGAATGCCAAAGGAGTCTGGGAAGGAGGGAGAGGAGAGAAATGAAGGATGTTACTCTGAGTTGGCACAAGGTATGGGGCAAAGTTTTTACTGCTCCTAAACTGTTTTGTGACCCTCACTTCCTTCCTTGGAGAGTCTATGGACTTCTGGGTTAAGTGGTGGGGAAGAAATTCTTGAATCATGCTATATTTTAGTGAAAAGAGCATTAGTGATCTGGGTCCTAGTCCAGCCTCTGCCAATAACTTATAGGGGATCTCTGCAGGTTATTGTCCTTCTCTGGGCTAATAATACCCATCCTGTCATCTCTGAGCTGTTGTGGGGATCAAGTGAGACAAATGTAAATGCTCTTTAAAGAATACAAGTCTCTGAGAAAAACTGTGGTATAATGGATAAGGATATGTCTTCAGTGTCAGTGAGGTCTAGGTTCAAATCCTAACTCTGACACATACTAGCTGTGTGTCAATCCCTTAACTATACCATGTCCCAAACTCCCTAACGGGAACAGGGCTGATCTGCATCTGTAGGGAAAATTTCCTCACTGGGAGTTCCCTAAAACAATGAAGTCACAAGTTAGATTGTCTTCCTCCATCCTAAAAAATAAAAAAGACTACATGACTTTATGCATTCATATGTTGACACTGAGTGTTGGAGTGGAAGGAAAACTTTCATGTCATCTACATAGTTGCATGAAAAGAGAACAAAACTGAGAATGGAGAAGTCAGGGCCAGTTTTGTCACACATGAGGTGAGCACAGATGAGTGTTAATGTTTTTGCAAGGGGTCTCAGTACCTGCTGGGTTATCCCCTAGCCCTTCCTGCAGAGTCATGGGTCATATGACCTTAAGTAAGAATGGAGGATGAGGAGGAACAAGCACCAAGGTGTCAAGAGAAAGCAGTGGGTGAGTCATCTGGTACTTCTCCCCTTCAACGTAGAGCTGATAGAAAGAATGTATATGTATTGAAAGAATGAAGTAATGGGGAAGTCACAAGTCATGGGACCACTAGATTATAGACTCAGCTAGAGGGGAACTTAGAAGCCATCAAGTCCAACACCCTCATTCCACAGATGAGCAAACCGGATCTCATGAAGGCAGAATGTACTAAACAGAGAGCTAGGACAGGAACCCAAGTCCTCAGTTTCCAAGTCCAGCACTTTTTCCACAGTACCACAATATGGTAGACTCTCAGGTGGACAAACTAAGACAGTGGTAAGAAATATTAGATGGAAGGGAAATATGCTACCCCCTCAGCCAGGTGTTTGGAGGTGTCCAGGGGCACCCCCTCATTACCCCCCATTAGAGTCCCATCAGACTGCCTCCTGATCCCCAATTCCTTATCCTGAAAGGAACCTTTAGAAGAATATTAGTTGACACATACAGAAGTCTCTAAAGTTTATAAAGTGTTTTACAATTGATATTTCATTTGAGTCATTATATTGTTGTTTGGTCAATTCCAATTGAGTCATTATATAAATGGCAATTATTGTCCGGGAAACTCTGAGTCAAGACTCCCCTCCACTGAGAAACCAGTTTGGTATGGAGGAGGCATAGTAGGCTGGTCAGTCATTTAATTAGTACCTATTAATTCTTATCATGTGCTGGGCAATGTGCTAAGTTTTGGGGATACGAAGAAAGGCAGAAAAAAATCCAATCCTAGCTCAGTCCCTGTAGCTCCTGGGATAAACTGAGGGTAGTCTCAGAGGGAGGACACGATGGATGATTAAGGCTTCTTCCAGAAGGGGCTTTAGTTGAGATTTAAAGGCAGCTAGAGAGGCCTGGAGATACAGCTGAGAAGGGAGAAAGTTCCATGCCATGTTTCAAATGTCTAGAGCTGAGAGACACAAGTGCCATGTGTGAAGAACAGCAAAGAAGCCAGTGTTGCTAGAATGCAAAGTACGTGGAGGGAAGTAAGATATAAGAAGACTAGAAAGGTGGGAAGGGGTCAGATTATGAAAGTCAAATAGAGGATTTTATATTTGATCCTAGAGGTAATAGGGAGCCATTGGAATCTGTTGGGGAGAAGAGTAATAAGACCCAGGGTGGGAAACCTGTGACCTCAAGGCCACATGTGACCCTCTAAGTCCTCAAGTACGGCCCTTTGAATCCAAACTTCAGAGGAAATTATCGCCAAGTTTATATGGCAAGTTAGTGGCAAAACAAAGAACCCAGAATACTGTCAATTTAATTAACATTTATTACATTGTCTATAATGGGCAGGGCACTATACTAGACACTAGAGATAAAATCTGAAAAGGAAAGTCACTTCTCCAAGAGCTGACATTTTGCTGGAGGGATATAAATGTACATAGACAAGCAAATACCAAGTAAATCAAAATAATTTGTGTTGGGAGGAGGGGGTAGTGTGGAGGAGCACTGGCTAAATGAGTAACTACCCTTTGGGGGGGCAGCAGCTGGGCTGAACCTTGTAGGGACTGAGTGATTCTTAGAGGGAAGTGAGGAGGGGCAGCATTCCAAGGCTCTGTAGAAGCTATTTGCAAAGGCAAGGAGATAGGAGATGGAATGCTATAGGCCAGGAACAACATGGAGGCCAGATGGTAGGAATCTAGAGTACATGGCAGGGCATGATGGGAATCCAGTCTAGAAAGATGGGCTGTAGGGAGATAGTAATGGGCTTGCCTGGAGCTTTTTTGAGCAGGACAGTGACAGGGCCAGACCAATGCTTTTAAGTATATTAATCAGCAGCAATGAGGCAGATGGATTGGAGAGGGAGAGACTGGAGAAAGCAGAAAGACCGCTTCAAAGGCTCTAATGCTCTGGATGATGGGGACTTGAATCCTGGTAGTGGTCATGTGAGTGGAGTAAAGAGGACAGGTTGAGGGAAGTGGAAGAAAATGCAAGCAAACCTGGCAACTGATTGAATATGGAGAATGAGTGAGTATGAAGTGCTAAGGATGACTCTGAGGTTGTGGACCTGAGGGTCTAGGAGCCAGCTTGCTCTACCATGCTGCCTCTTATGAATGAACATTGATTTTTTTTAAAAAAAGTAAAATCCTGGCAAAAATGTCATTGCAATATGCACATACTATATATATACACATGTGCAGACAATTCTAGCTTTACATAAATGGACCATTCAGCGAATCTACATAGAGCTCTACATGGGGAAGGGAAAGAAGGAGGCAGAAAGGGGACTGTGAGCCCATGGAGGAAGGGGTTGGCACATCCGGACAGAAAAATAGAAAAGCTAGAACAAGGGGTGGTGGAGCCAACCATGTTGGGGCCTGACAGAATAGAGAGGAATAAAGTGGGGCAGACACGTGGGAGTCGGACACCAACACAGACAGGAGGAGAGCGGTGACACTAAGGTCAGGACAGACAAGCAGTACCCAAGACCTGACAGAAGACAGACATGCCAGATGGACATATGGGCAGGTGGGTGGAGCAGGGCAAAGGCCTCCCCGCTCAGAGGCTCGGGAAGTCACAAGCCAAGCCCCTGATCTGGTGCTGAGTGGTGGTAATCTCTCCTATCTCTCTCTTCTGCTTTCACTTGGAGGGGTTTTTTAGGTTTGTTTTTTTTTAAGCTAGTGTCCATGGTGGGGAGGCCTCCCACCATGGAGGAGAGGCAGGAAGGACAGAGAATATATGTATGTACTTATAGATAACGGGCTTCTCTGTTAGAATTAAGCTCCTTGTGGGCAGGGACTATTAGTACACTTTTGTTTGTGTAATCCCAGTACTTAACACAGGGCCTATGCATATAGTAAGTGCTTAATTAATGTTTATGATTGAGTGATACAAGATAGCTCAACAACAGGAAAATAACAGTCACATTGAGAACACACAAAATCATACAACTGTGTCAATAGAGAAAAAGTCCTTGACAAAGCACCACGCTCACTTATGCTATAACCTTACACAGCATATACAGGCAGAGAGAAGCTTTTTGTTTTGTTTTTAAATTTTTATTTTTGTAAATTTTTAAATTTTAAGCAAATATAAAATAAGAAAAGAAAAATTTAAATACAAAAGAAAAAGAAAAAATTTGCCATATGCACAGTAATACATAAGAGACGATTCAAAATATAAAGCAATAAATTTCCACTTCAAAAAATCCTACAAACAATTGTGTTCTGACCTGTTCGCCCTTTCTTTACTTCTGTGCAGGCTTTACTGTGTTCTCTGCTGGGCCCTTTTTACTTTGTTCCTTTTTTCCATTCCTCCCCCTTTGCCCCAAGAAGGCTACAATTAAGCTTCAATATACATATGTGTGTATATATACATACAAATATATACATATACTTACATAGACATAGATATCTCTAATCACACACATACATTCATATGCATCTATGTAAGACTGTACTCTACTTGTTTGTGTTCTGTTTCTCTGAAGGTGGATAACAGCTTCCTGCATAAATCCAAGTCTTTCCACATTTCTCTAAATCCACCAACTCATCATGTCCTACACCACAACAATATTCAAACTTTACACTGTCTAGTTATTCTAAGTAGTCTAGGATGATATTGATTAATATGGCTGATGGGCAGTGCTGTTTCCATACTTTTCTCTTTTGATTAAATCTGTTAGCTTTAACTTTGTCTGAGATCAGGATTACTACCCCTACTTTTTTTGCCCTAATAAATTCTACTCCTGCTCTTTATTTTATATTTGTATGCATCTCTTATTTCCCATCACTCCTGGCTCCTCTACTTTACTTCTACCCTCTACCTTGCCCTCCTATTACTTAGCCTACTCCCTCCCCCAGATCCCTCTCTTATCCTCTCATTCCCATTAATCTAAACACCCTTCATAGCCTCCCTCATCCTATTCCTCACCCTCCCCTCTAAAAATCCCTCCTTTATCCTTTCCCCCTTCCCTATCCCTTAACCATTTCTTTCCTTCTGAATTTAGAAGAATTTTATACCCTTCTAGATATATATGTATTATTCCCTCTTTAACCCATTCTTGATGAGAGTAGGCTTCCAGAACTACCAGCCTTCCTCCCCCATCTAATTCCTCTGTCAGTTCTTCCTCTTGCACCTCATTTGTATAGGATAACTACTCTTTTAACTTTTTTCCAAACAGTTTTACTTTTCAGAATCATATCATTTTCAGGTCTACCCAAATCTTTCTTTCAAACTACCCAATTACTAGTAACATATATTTTACATTTCCTCATATAAAAAGTATGAGTCCCTTGTTGAGTTGTTGTTGAGTCCCTTGTAATTAGAAAACCTTTGTTGAAAGTATGTGTCTTGAGGATCTGGCACATGTGCACACCCTGTCAGCTTACTTGGTTGCTTCAGCCTCTCTACATGGAAGATACTGGGTTAGAGCTTCCTGGAGAATCATGATGACATGGATGTATATTGAAGAGACTGGGACAACTAGGTAGTATAGTAGATAAGAACACTGGGCTTGGAATCAGGAAGACTCATCTTCATGAGTTCAAATCTGACCTCAGACACTTCTAGCTGTGTGAACTTGGTCAAGTCACTTTGCTCTGCTCACCTCAGTTTTCTCATCTATAAAATGGTCTAGAGATGGAAACGGTAAACTACTCCAGTATCTTTGCCAAGAAAACCCCCAAAGGGGTCATGAAGAGTCTGACTTGATTGAAATGAAGGAACACCACATTGAAGAGTCTATGGAGGATTCACAGGCATTCTGTTTGATTCCACTTGGGAAACCATGTGCTTGGGAGGAGGCTGTTGATTGGCTTAATAGCTAAAACAGTTAGAGTCATCAAAAAAGCTCAACTTAGCTTTTATCTTCTCTTTGCTTCACTCACATCATTGGGAGCTCTGTAACTCTCTCATGGCATTTATTGAGAGACTGTGGTAAGGGGAAAGTCCTTAGGGCCTTCTTCCCCTCTGAGGTCCTATGACTCTAAAAAATGTGTCTCCATCCTTGGCCTCTTCAATTGTTCTAGGTGTAAGGGATGAAAGCCTTACAATCTAATGAGTTTGAGAAGTAATTATGAGTACACTCTGGCATCTGGGTGCTCCAGCGTTGGTGCTGCAGTCAGCCTCCAAGTGATGGCCTAAGAAACAAAGAGGGACCTTCTAGATCTAGCAGCAATAACACCTTAGGAAATGAGCTTGGTGGAATCTATACTGTGCAGGACTTGAGCTAAATTTCGAAAATACTCCTCCCAGAGACCATAGTGGTAGAGGGGAGAATATGTCCTGGGGGTACTGGGGAAAATTCTTGTATACTTATTTCTGCTATATCTCTAGAGTAAATATCATTTTGTAAAAGCTATACATTGTTAAGTAATTAAATGAAACCCTCAGGATGTCAGAAACTGACCTAACAATGGGAGGAACAGAGCAGCTAGAGGCTCAAGCTAATGACAGCAGAGAAGAAACATCCTAAACCCTCAGGATTATCCATTGGAATCCAGAGGGACAAGGTAATATGTAGGACTCTGAGAAAGAGGAGAAAGCATATACCTGTTATATATGATTAAAAAGCATCAATCTAAGTCAAGAGTGAACATCTTCTATCTAATGGAAAAACACTGGAAGCTTTCCCAATAAATATGGGAATAAGACAAGGATACTCACTGTCATTATTGTTATTTGGAATGCCATAGTTCTAAAAATACCACCAATAGTGAGAAAACAAGAAAAAGAAACTAATTGTATATATACAAAGAGGAAACAAAACCATCTCTATTTGCTGGTGACATGATTTACTTGGAAAATCCTAGAGAATTAGCAAAGAAATTGAGGCAAATAATCTGTTTAGCAAAATAGCACACTACAAATAATCCCTTCCCCCAACTTACAGAATTTCCATGTAGTAATTTTTTTTAATGCAGGTGGAAATAATTGAAGAGAAAGTCTCATTAAAAAATCAACTACAAAATGGACAAAATCTCTGGGAGTCAATTTATCAAGGCACACTCAAAACCTGTATAGACACAAATACAAAACATTCCTTAAAAAAATAAAAAACTTAAATAATAGTTCTCATGCTTGGGTTACACCAAATTAATAAAAATGGCAGTATTTCCAAAGCTAATTTACATTTATCAATCAAATTAAAAAGATGGTGCTTTACGGAACTAGGTAAAATAAAAATTAAATTCATTTGGAGGGATAAAACATCTGAAACATTAAGAGGAATAATGAAAAAGTAAGAAAATTATGTAACAATGGGGTTATTTGATCAAAAAAGTTTGGAAACTTTCATGCTAGAGGGATAGATCTCTTTCCTCTGATCATTTCCCAATAAGACAAACCTTTCCCTGATGGGGGAAGCAGACAAGGGAAAGCCCTGCCCTTTCAGTGTGTCTTTCTCTCATTGTCCCACTAAAGACATCTTCTCCCCAAAGGTACATCCTCTATTTCTGCTCTGGTTGCTGTAGGCACTCATTCAATTACTTGGTTGAGGGTCCTCACAGGGATAAACTCCTCCATTTGTAAAGAGGTCTGAACCCTTCCAAGTATTTTCACTTTGATTTGGTCATTTGATTGTCACAATGACCAGTGATGAAAATTGGGCAGGTATTATCATTCTCCTTTTACAAATGGGGAATTAAAGTTCAGAAGGGAGGATTGACTTGTCCAAGGTCACTTGAGAGTGTTTGTAACAGAACTTGGGCTAGGATACAGACCTCTTGTCTCCCAGTCTCATGCTCTCTCTCCAAAAGAACACACCTATGAGAGAACCTTCTCTACCCTTTAACCTAAATTTCAACAGAAAGGGAGTGAGAGACCCAAGCAAAGTTGATAAAAGCTAGTTAAGAAGAGGCCAATTCAATATAATTCAGCCCAATTCAGCTCCTGTGTGCAAGGCATAGTGCTGGTCCCAGGTAATACAAAACCAAAACTGGCCCTTGCCCTCAGTTCAACAAACATATTCCACTGGAGGATAATGCAACATGTATACAGGTAGACACAATAAATTACAAAGTAGCTTGAAAAGGAAGAGATTGCTAATAGCTTGAGGAATCAGGAAAGTAAAATCAGAAAATTTCACTATATTAAAATGGAGGGGCAGGGCACTGTGGTATAATAGAAAGATTGCTGACTTTGAAGTGAGAGGATCTGGATTTGAATCCTGCTCCTGCTACTTCCTACTTTCACGCATTTGGGAAAGTCACTGAACCTTTCTGTGGCTGCTTTTTCATCTGTGAAATGAAAAGTTTGAACCAGAAAGTTTCTGAGGTTCCTTCCAGTTCCAAGTGGGTAATCCTACGATCCACGGGTGACTGTGCTTTGACAGAAGACAAGGGCTTCCAGCTTCAGACACTTAGTGTGACCTTGGACAAGTTGCTTAACTCTGTGTTAGTTTCCTCATCTGTTAAAACGAGCTGGAGAAGGAAACGGCAAGCCACTCTAGTATCTTTGCCAAGAAAACCCCAACAGGGTCACAGAGAGTCAGATACAACTGAAATAACTCAACAGCAAAAACAATAAGGCTGCTCCTGGGGGAAGGTTGGGAGGTGTGTGTTCAGAGTCCTGTCCTCTCCCCACACCCAGTGCCAAACCCTGAAATTGTCCTTTAGTCTATTCCCTCCCTCACCTTTAGAGTTTCTCTCCTCACCCAAGAAGCTGTTCAAGAGTACCCACCGGGTGATTAGTTAAGCACATGAATGAGGGACAAACAACAAACATCAAGCATTTTCAACCCCTTCATAGAGAGACAAATGCAGCAGCATAGAACACTATAGCAAGAAGAAGGTCATGTAGTCTAGTATATTCATTGCATAGGGGAAGAAACAGAGGCACACAGAAGGTGAGGGATTTTTCCCAACATCAGATATGACTGAACAACAAAAGCTATACTAGAACCAGGGCTCAAGTCTAGAGCTCTTCTAAAAACAACTATGCCCCCTCCTCTAGTTAGGGAGGCTAAGTTACTTACTTTAACCTCTGGATCCCTCCCAAGAATATTTTGCAAAGCTTCCCCTTCTGTTCTACTTCTGTCTACCAATGCTAGAATCACTCTGTGAAGCAATCCTTCATTTTGTGGGTCTCTATGCCCCACCTGGGTTATTGGGGTGACAGGTTTCAGGGATCATCTAGTCTCTTCCTAGGCTGTGAAATAAGACAGTGTTTGCTGTGTCCCAGCTGCCTTCAGGACTGAAACTGAACTTCTCTCCCTTACCTTTTTATCTCCCCACAATGGTGTCATGCCTTCTTCCTCCTGAGATCTGAAGAGGAGTAAAATGAAGCTAGTCCTGAGACCTGAAGAGGAGGTAAAATGAGTTCCAACTCTAGGGAACTCCCAGCCCAGGGCAGTGATGATGACAATGGTCACCTAGCAGAGAGACCTGCTTAATAGACCCTCTTCATAGTGAGGGCATGGGAGTAGCTGTGGCATGAACCTACAATGCTCAGCTACGTGGCCTGACTCAAGAGACCATGGTTCCCTCTCCCAATGTTATGCTCCAGTCTACTTCTCTTGAGATAATTCAGGCTTCTGAGTCTCTTCCTTTATAAGATTTCGATCCATCAGCTTTTAAAAAAAAATATATATATATATATATATATATATAAATTTAACAGACATCAAATAAAGTGAGCATTTCTATATACATAGTATCTCAGAAGAGAACTGTATATGAAACTATGGCTCTTTATTACACAGCTTGTTTTTCTTTTTAACCATATACAAATCCAATATATCACTTTCAAAGAGATCAGTTTTGTTTATACCAGTAACATCCCTACCAAAACCCTAGAGTTGCAACTGAATTCTCCTCTAGGGCAATCATCTTGGGAAAACTTAGTCCCCTTAGAGAAGCAACATTTTTCATTCTAATCATAACCAGCAGTCCTAAAAATTACAGTCTTGGCTTACCAAGGTTCTACTGGAAGTGGCCACCCCTGGGCTAGCAGCCAATGAAACAGCTCTCACTGGTCACCAACGGCACTCCACCCATCCACAATGGTGCAATATAGTAGACAATGGTGGTCTGCGTTCACAAGATCCATTAGGAAGCCTTTTTCACATTTCTGATCTTTTGTTCCTGGCATGAAAACATAACCCCCTCTCCTGTGCTCTCCAGACCTTATGACAGAAAACAAACCCCCAATAACAATGAAAGTTTATTCAATGACTTTGCCCCAGCTCTCCAAGTGTAGATGCTCCCCCTGGAAAATTACAGATAAAATTCATAGAAGGCCCTGAGGCTGTGGCAGGTAAGACATCTGTGTCAAAGTGAGAGATTTAAGTGGAAGACAGAAGATGGAAGAGGGGGAGCTGAAGCCAATGTGCCAATAAATGAGGCCAAGTGTAAATATGGGGACTGGAGCCCTGACAACAATGAGTGAATGAGAACTTCTGATGGCTTCCTCAGGACCCTGAAATAACTTCAGAGACACAGACGGGGCTCTTTCTGCTTATTAACTTTACAACCTGTCCTAACTGTCCCTTCCGTCCACCACACTCTTCTCAGAAAGAAAGGTATACCCTACAGGTGAGCTGGCTTCCATAGGTCTTTCTTGTCTTGATATAGTAGTGGGTACTCACCCTCAGAAGGCACACCACCAAAATGGCCAAATGGCAACTGGGAGCTGAGAGTAAACAGTCTCTCTAAACTGGGTCTCCAACCAGTTGGCCTGCCAAGTGCCCTCCAATAGCTCTGAGCTCTGACTGCCCATACCTCCACCTTTTTCTTAGCCCAGGCCCTGCTGGCTTACTTACTGACATGCTGACTTAGCCAAACTGAAAGTAAAAGTGCTGGAAATCCCCTTGCTTATTAGTACAGGGCATGAGATGGAGGCTTCCAGGTTCAGGGAGGAATCCATAGTTTGGTTTGGTCAGGAATCTTCAAAGAGATCTCCTCAAATATCGAAGGGCTAATATAGCCTTAAGCCACAAGGCTGGCCCCCAAGTGAGCCAGGGGAATCCTGAAAAATCTTCAAGATCAGATTAGTAACCTTAAAGCCCAGAACCATGGAGAAATATTCTGGGAATTGAATTCCCAGGGTGGGTAGAAAGTGTCAGTCAGTCATTTTGAAACACATAACTTGCTCCTCATCCCACAGAGACTGTTGATCAGATGAATGGACCTTAAAACTTTCCAAATTCTCACTTCCTACAACAACCAAGACTAGACTTGTTCCTGAGAGTTGGGGGAGCCCAGGAGGTAGAGATGTAAATCAGATTAAGAGAGAAGGAATCTAATAATTTTTAGTCCCAGATCTGCCACCATCTAGCTGGGTGACTTTGGATGAATGGGCTCCCCTTCTTGGGGAAGTCTTACTTTCTTCATTAGTAAAATAAGGGGAATGATCACTTATCCAACCTTTGGGGAATGACCAAACATACTGTGGCATACAAAACTAATAGAATGCCATTTTTACTATAAGGAAAGAAAACATGAGGAATGTAAAGAAATATAGGGAATTATACAGACTAGGGAAAGCAGAATCTAGACAATGATACAAAAATCAAATAGAAGTAAAAGAGATCAGGAACAGACATGGATACAAACAGAATATTTTTGCAATTATTTTGCTCGAGTTACCAATACATAAAAAAATTACAAATCAGAGTTTATGGTTTTTATTTATAATCACTTAAAATTTTATTTGAATGTTTTTGTTAACACTTACTACATATATTTTAAAGAAAAAAATTTTAAATAAGACAGATTGTACTAGATTTGCTCTTTGGTTCCTTCCAGCTCTGACATTCCGAGATTGTGTATTTCCTAGTAAAATAATACATAGGGCTCATTTGGCACTTTTTATGTTTTCAAAGCCTGCCTAAAAAGAACCATGAACATCAGAAGATGTGGATTCTTTTCCTAGCTCTGCCATGATTTGCTATATCACCTTGAGCAGATCACTTTTTGAGTCTGTTTGCTCATGTGTTAAATGGAGGTAGTAATTCTCATTCTACTAATTCCCATTCTATTATCCCCACAGAGATATGGTAGAAAGAAAAGAAGCTAAGGTTTGTGTAAGGCCTTGAAAAAATTAAAAGTGCTAAATAAGTCCTAAGTAATCATGATCATTTTAGCTATTTTGACAAATGGGATAATTGAATCATAGATTTAGAGTTGGAAAATATTTTAGCGATCATCTCCAGGGGTTCTCAACCTTTTTTGTTTGTGTCATGGACCCTTTTGGTGAGCCTAATAAAGCCTATGGATCCTTTCCAGAACTATATTTTTTAAACGGATAAAAAACATAGAATTATAAAGGAAACCAATTATAATGGAATATAGTTATATATGTATGTAAGTGTGCATATATATGTAGGTATGTATGTATATATGTGTGTATTTGAGACTGGGTTTCCTTATCCTGCTCAGGCTGGAAGAGAAGCAGTCATCTTCTGCCTAATCCCACTGTTGATTGGCAGGGAAATTTTTACCCTCTCTCTTTTTGTTTGCTACTTGGGCCAACAGGTCCCTCCTTAGGTAGACTGGTGGACCCCACTCTCCCAGGGCTCCCCATATTGGTGCTGACTTACTGAGGAAACCCAATCAACTTTAGCTCTGCTGTAACTCGGAACTCAAAAACTCAAGAGCCACCATGACCAAAAAAATTTTTTTATTTTACTTTTTTCTTTTAAAAAAAATCCATTTTTTTTCAGTTCCAGATTCTCTTCCTCCCCTAACCCCTCTCCCATCCACTGAGAAGGCAGAAAAGACAAAACCTATTACAAATCCAAAACCGTGCAAAACAAATTTCTGAATTACCCATGTTCTGGAGGCTGGAGGGTGGGAAACAATAATAAGAATTGAAGAGAAAAAAATGTACTTCAATCTGCACTCTGAGTCTATCAATTGTCTATCTGGAAGTTGACAACATTTTTTATTATGAGTCCTTTGGAACTATGGTGTTGATTATTATGTTGGTTAGAGTTACTAAGTCTTTCACAGTTAATTATTTTTACCATATTGCTGTTATTCTGTAACTGTAACTCTCCTAATTCTGCTCACTCCACTTTGCATCAGTTCATACAAGTCTTCTCAGGTCTTTCTGAAACCATCCCCTTCATCATTTTTTATAGCACAATAGAATCCCATCATATTCATATACTATAACTTATTTAGCCGTTCTTCAATTGACGGACAGTCCCTCAGTTTCCATTTCTTTGTTACAACAAAAAGAGCTGCTATAAATATTTTTGTATGTATAGGTTCCTTTCTTTTTCTTTGATCTCTTTGAGATACAGACCTAGTAACAATATTTCTGAATCAAAGGATATGTACAGCTTAATTGCTTTCTTATGCATAGTTCCAAATTGTTTTCCATGATGGTGTGACTACTTCATAGCTCTACCACAAGGCATATATTCCTATAGTCCCCAAATATTTTTTAAAACAAGCCACATAATCCAAGTTCAAAGTCCCCAATTGTAGTACAGGTTCCTCACTCTGATGCTGAGGAAATGAAGGCAAAAAGCATTTAAATAATTTGCCCAAGAGCACACTGATAGAAAATGTCATAATCAGCACTGGAAACCACATCCTCTGACTTCAAATGTAGTTTTTTTTCTAACACAATATCTAGCTCCCTCTGATGAGGAGATGGCTATTTGATGGCCATCATCTTGGGCCCTAGGGATTTTCTCTGGTGTTTTGACACCAAATTTTGAAAATGTGATGTCCAAAGACCTCTCAAAACACTAGGAAATTTCTATTTCAACATGGAGAAATTTCACTTAAAGGGGTCCAAGACTCAGAAAATAAAATTGAGTGAACTCATGAAGTAACAGGGGGAAAAAACCAAACAAACCATGGTCTAGAGAGATTCACAAGTGAATCTGATCAAATGAATTAGAGCAAAAGAGTGACTATTACTAATGCTACACAAATTTGCAAAAATTGAGAAAGAAAACACTCCACCAAACTAGTTTTATGAGGCAAATATAGTCTAATAACAAAACCAAAGTAAAAACAAAGAGGGCTATAGACCAATATTAAGGGAAAAAATGAAATAAAATCCCAACAATAAATTTATTAACAACTAAAATAATGCACTATGAAAAAGCTGAATTTACATCAGGGATGCCAGTATAGTTTTGCCTTAGGAAAACAATTCCCATAATTAATTTTATTAAAAACAAAAAGACTCAAACCACATGGTTATATAAAAAATGGAGGAAATGCCTTTGACAAAATACAAAATTTATTAGTGATAAAAAAACAACCCACTATACACTATAGGCATAGCAAGGCTCTTATTATTATTATTATTATTATAGCAATTTAAAGAAGTCCATTTCTAAACTCTGAAGCTAGCATTATTTGTAGTGGGGAAACACTAGAAGTTTTCTCCCATTCTGCCTTGTTATTAGAAATAGTTCTGGAAATGCTAGTATAGCAATAAAATAAGAGAAAGAAATTAAAGGTTTAAACACTGGAAAGAAGGAGATAAAATATCTCTAATTCCTTACAAATCAAACGCTACTGGTTTAAAAATTGCAGAGAAGCAAATCACAGGAAGAGGCAAACTCGAAGGTTAGAAAACTTTAAGGAATCAAATAAGAAACTAACCGTGACAAGTAATAACTTTAGTAAAGTAGCAAAAGATAAAATAGATTTTAAAAAATCCTTGACAGTTCTATGTGGCAATAACTGTAGGGGCTAGAACTTAAAAAAATTTTTATTTGATAACTTTATTTTTATATAATTAATTTACTTGGTAATCCTATGTATTTTATTTGTGCAAATAAGGACATTCTGAGGAGGAGTTCATAGGCTTTACCAGACTGCCAAAGGGGTCCATGCCACAAGAAAAGGTTAAAAACCCCTGCCATGAAAATAACTACAAAAAGTATAAAATATCATGGAGTCAATCTCTCAAGATAGCAATAATAATTATAATTATGTATCATATTTGCATATAATATTATAAGAACTAGCATTTATGTAACACTTAACAAATATTATCTTTTTTTCTCACAACAACCCTATTATCTCTTATTATTTCCTTTTTATAGATGAAGAAAGTGAGACTGACAGAGGTTAAGTAACTTGTCTAGGGCCACAGAGCTAGTAGGTGGTAGGAGGTACAATTTGAACTCAAGTCTTCCTGATAGCTTCCTGATGCCAAGTTCACTGCTCGCTCTCTCTCTCTTTCTCACATACACACACACGTATGTGTATGTATAGATGCATGTGCACACATACACAATGTACTTTTAATGTCTGTGTCTTGCATATTATGTACACAAGCATGCATACACACAATAAATATATAAACTGAAATATATAACCATGCATACACACAATAAATATATAAACTTTTAAATTTTATTTTTATCGATAATTTGTTTCTTAATACATCCCATTATATTTCATTATTCAATGAGTAAACACTTCTAACAAAGATTAAAAATAAAAGTGTAAAAAACGAGCATGAAAAAATGTGTTCATTCTCACATTAGAACAAAAAATTGATGTAACTGAATGGCAGGAATGTAGTATAATAATGCTAAAAGAAAATGAAATGTTGGAATGTCTGAATCTATGGTAGATAATATTAATAAACATGCAGGTAAAACAACAGAAAAAGCCAAAAACTTTACCATTTGTGTGTGTGTTTGCAAAAAAACACAAGGAATAGAATAGTATTGCAATAATAAAAATATAGGGGCAACTAGGTAGCACAGCAAATAGAGCAGTGGTCCTTGAGTCAGGAGGACCTGAGTTCAAATCCAGCCTCCGACACTTAACACACACACAAAAATCTAGCCATGTGACCTTGGGCAAGTCACCTAACCTCAATTGCCCTGCATTCCCCCATACAATATATGTATGTATATATATGGGGGGGAATGCATGTATATATATAGCCTTTTTAGCTGTGTGCATGGAAGATTGCAATTCAAATATTTTTCTCCAAACACAGCAGTCATTTAGACAAAAGCTTTCAAAGTTAGTTAAGACAATGAAAGAAAATGAAAGCGAGTAGTAAAGACTTTTACTGCAAACATTTATTGGTTTGATCACTTTTAAAATCAGATTCAATTGTATAATGTTAAAGTTAGCAAGAGAGAAAGCCACTGCAGATGAAGACCTGGCAGATCTCATTTGGAGTTTTCTTAACAAAAAACCTTGCCATTTCTTTCTCCAGCACATTTTATGGATTAGGAAACTGAGGCAAGCATGGTTACATGACTTATTCAGGATCACAAAGCTGGCAAAGCATCTGAGGTTTGATTTGAGTCAGGTCTTCCTGATTCCAGGACTGGTGCTCTATCCACTGTACCACCTAGCAGGCCCTAGAACTTATCTTTTTTTTTTTAAATTTACTTACTTTTAGTTTACAACATTCAGTTCTACAAGTTTTTGAGTTCCAAATTTTCTCCCCCTCCCTCTCCTTCCCTCTCTCCCTCCAAGATGGCATCTAATCCAATATAGGTTCTACATATTCCTTCACATTAAATATATGTTCACAATATTCAAGTTGTAAGGAAGAATTATAACCAATGGAATGAACCATAAGAAAGAAGAAACAAAACAAAACAAAACAGAAAGCAAATAGTTTGCTTCCATCTGCATTCAGACTCTGTAATTCTTTTTCTAGATGAGGATAGCCCTTTCCATCATGAGTCTTTCAGAGTTGTCTTAGAATCTTGCATTGCTGAGAAGAGAGAAGTCTATCAAAGTTATTTATCACAGATACACTGCGTCTGTAATTGTGAACAATGTTCTGGTTCTGCTCCCCTTACTCAGTATCACTTCATATAAGTCTTTCCAGGTTATTATGAAGTCTGTCTGCTCCTCATTTCTTATAGCACAACAGTATTCCATTACATTCATATACCACAACTTGTTCAGCCATCCCCCAATTGATAAGCATCCCTTTGATTTCCAATTTTTTGCCACCACAAAGAGCTGCTCTAAATATTTTTGTACATATGGGTCCTTTTCCCACTTGTATGATCTCTTTGGTATACAGCCCTAGAAGTTATATTGCTGGGTCAAAGGGCATGCACATTTTTATAGCCCTTTGAGCATAGTAGAATTTATATTTTTTTTATTTATTTATTTTGCTTTTCAGAGGAGGGAATGCAGAGCAATTGGGGTTAAGTGACTTGCCCAAGGTCACACGGCTAGCTAGTGTTAAGTGTCTGAGACTGGATTTGAACTCAGGTCCTTCTGACTCCAGGGCCGGTGCTCTATTCACTTCACCACCTAGCTGCCCCAAGCATTTAAAATGTCTAAGGGTCACCTAACACTTTTGTTGGGAAATGATGCAAAAGGGAATTTTACACAAAAACCAATACTTTTTTTTTTGGTCTTGAAGTCTTCAGGCTCGGAAAGACTATAATTAGTGATCATTTCCAGATCTTTAGTACTCAAATAAGAAAGCAGGGGTGATGAAAACCATTTCTGAAGACTGATTTTCAAGTTATTTTAATCCTGCTGTTAAAAATGTTGCCAGAACAACAATAACTAGTCTAAAGCATCACTGATTTTAGATAATGTCCCAGGTTCTCCAACAACATTTGGTGAGAATGTGAGTATGCAAATTCACTGAGATATGTATAAAGCTCTCTGCATTTGCTAGCATTCCCATGAGGATAGAAAGAAAGAGAAGACAGGGTCTACACTGGTAAAATATTCTAAAAACCTACAATGATATTTTCATCATATGGTCAGTGTAAATTTATCTTTAGCCATGATATTCAGTAATTCTTTTATTTTTTAATTCTACTTTCTTTAACGGCTCTGTTGCTTTTTAATAAACGAGTTAGAAATACATTTTCTCATCATTTGTTGTTGTTACATTAATAAAAAGATTAAAAAACTTATTTAGAATTATTTATTTCATATTTCCATTGAAGTAGAACTAATGGCCATATTTTACATATAAGGATAACTCTGGATAGTGTGAATTTGAGTTACATGACCTCTTCATGGAATTCGTTATTTGTACTAATCAGGACTTAGCTATGTACACACAAATTATTCATAGTAGCGCTTTTGTGGTGGCGATAAAGTTGATGCTCCCTGATTGGGGAATGGTAACGTAAACGGGGGTGCTGTTTTTTAAGAAGTGAGGAATACGAAGAATTCAGGAAGACTTACATGAAATGGTACAAGGTGAAATAAGTAGAAACAGGAAAACTATATGCATAACTATAACAAAGCAAATAGAAAAAAACAAAAAAGATTAAATTGAACACTAATTATAATGATCAAGTTTAGTCCTAGAAAAGAGTTGAATAAATGTCTGGGGAGGCATCCTCCTTTGCAAAGGTGGGAAATAATGGGCATAGTATATTGCATTTATTGTTAGACATCGTTGTGTCTTTGAAATGATTTTACTAAACAGCTTTTTTTTTTCTTTTCACATTTTTGTTAAAAAGTATAGCTCTAGCCAGTGGAAATGGTTCTCCCCCTGGGCTCAGAGGGCCACAAGTTCCAGGTAAAAATGGCAAAAAGCTTATAGAGTAAGTGGAAGAGGGCAGAAAAGAGAAAGAAGAATGCACCAAAGCAACTTAGTCGCCTAAAAAATGTACTTAAAAAAGATGGTTATGTTTTAATGGAAGAGGTAAAAAATATAGCAACTATGGTAGCACCTGGAAAAATCAAAGAGAAAGCAGATTCTGTGGGGAAAGACCCAGAGGGTGAATCGAAAATGGAAGTGGATGTTAAAAGAAACAAAAAGAGTCTTTTAGATGAACATGGACAGTACCCAGTTTGGATCCACCCGAGGCAAAGGAAGAAATTAAAAGCAAAACGAGGGAAAAGGAAAAAACAAAGTGAAGGCAGCAAAAGTAGCAAAGGGTCTGGCCTGGTAGAGTCTTAAAGGCCTGGAAAAATGTCACATGGACATGTTTGCTCAGAATATGTACTTTGACTGAATGAAAATAATTTGTTTCCACATTTTGCCTTCTCTGGTTACTTTGGCCGAAAACGTGGAATTAGCTGCCTTCCATACTTCATTTGGTTCTTCATTATTAAACATTCTTTTTGTCTGATTAGTGTTAGCTGCACCAAACTTCTGTCTGACCGTGGCAGTGATTTATGTGATGTGGCAGCTTTCAGCAAATGAACTGTGTTAGCGTTACATGTTCTTGTACTTTTGGCAAATATATTTGATAAAGATACAGCTATCTGTTTTATATAGCCCCACTCTAAAAAAAATGGCATATTTTTATAATTTCCTAGACATAAGTGTTGTTTATCTAAACAGAACTTGTGTTCCTACAGTTTTTTGCTCTGTAAGGAATATATATATAACAAAAAAAGCACAGATCTATATAGGTAGGTAAGGGGGAGTAGGGCATATTTGGAAATGAAAATGATATAAAAAAGATATTAGTAAAAATAAGATAAAATTTTTAACATAGAAGCAGAATATCAGGGAATGCCATGATTTGGGGGAAGAAAAGGGGAAATCAGAGAAAGTAAACTAGGAACAAAGATTTAAAAATCAACTTCTGAGGGGCACCCTGGGATGTCAGTGACACATTCCACCTCTATCATCCTTTCCATACCCAGATATGGTGCAGGATAGGGAGAATTCAAATCCAGAATGATGATCCAAGACCCTTCCAGGTACTCCATCATTCAAAAAAGATTCTGATATATTACTCTGTGCACGTACAAACTATCCCAAAGATCAAAGGAACCTAATTTACAAATTGTATCCTATATTAATTAAAATTAACATCTTAGTAATATATTCTGAATCTGGAGAAAACATCTAGGCGCTGCTTGTCAAACTTCTGGTCCTATCATAAGTAAATTCCAGACAAAATCCATACCTCCACAGATCCAGACAAGTAAAACATCAAAAAGGAATGATTTTGGGGTGATGGCTTTGAAGTTTTACAGATAACTCTGAGATGATTTGGATATGTTTAATGGACTAACCCCAACATGGCATAAATTTATTTCCCCCAAAAAAAATCCTATGAAAATGAGACCTCAACCCCCTGCGCCTCACCCCCACTTCTGAGCACTCTTCCATCTCCATCAGGTGCTGCTGCAGGCTCTCAACTCTAACCCATTTCTACATGGGTGATATTCTTTGCTATTCCCCTTACCCATAGTCTTCGCCATGCTGCCCTCCTTCGCCATCTCATTCCCTGTCCTCAGGCTGCCATCTGCCTCAGTATTTCCCCTTTTCATTGCCCATTTTCATATTTCCTTTTGCTGTTGATCCTTCCACCTGTTGTGCCTTACTAAACTGAAACTGCTGCTCTTTTCTTGCTGCCAAGAATGCTCTTTCCCAGCGTGTATCCAAAGAACAGGCAGCACCTGCCCCATTTCATAATTTTATGAATTAATTATTAGTTCCATTATTTAGACTCTCCTCATATTTATAACAGAAAAAGAGGCTTGGGGTTAATCTTTATTTTCTCAGAAAAAAATTATTGCCCTGCCAGGACAATTTTCTGCAGCTTGTAGAACTTCTCTGTATTCAGCAAATCAAGTTTACATTGTGGCATTGAGTTTACACCCAATTTTTTGAAAATTATAATGAAGTTTATGCTTTCTAGCCAGGGATTAAAAAAATGAATACTGCTGATCATTCTGGTAATATTATAATTCTCATTTTCCGTGTAAGTTCAAACTCTTCTGCCTAGTATTTAAGAATCTTCACAATCTGGCACTACCTTCCCTTTCCAGCTGGATCCCATATCAGTCTCTTCTACATTCTCTATGCTACAGCCAAACTCATCCACTCCATCCTCTGAACATCAAATGTACATCTATGATTCCAGGTCTTTGAGTGTGATGCTCTCCATGCCTAGAAGACCCCTTCATCCCTTCTTTACCTGTTGAATTCCTCTCCACCATTTTACAACCAATTCAAACTCTCCTTTGGGAAGACTTTTCTGATCTCGCCAGCTGGCAACAGTCTTTCTCCTCAGAATTCACACAATCTCTTGCTTTGGAACTCTATCATCACTTATCATGCAATATTATGTGTTACAGTTATCTTTGAAGGTATCTCTGTCCCCTTCCTAGATCATAAAATCACACTTGTTACAATGAGCAAGCTCTAAGTCATGGAACCATACATTCTCTCAGGAATTAGAAATTAGTATTGCTCAGATGATAATGAATAAGCATGTGGTGAGTATGAGCAAGCTGAAATATGTAACAAATAAGGAATAATGAAGAGAACTGAAGGAAAGGGTATCACTGAAGAAATGTGCAATTAAAAAATATGGGTTGGTCACATGGCAAGAGCAAGGGAAAATTCTTGGCCAGTTCATGTGTTCCAATGGTATCTCCTCAACATCAGGAGAAATTGAGGAAAGCCCTCTGGAATGTTTGACCAGCCCCTTGTAGTGAATGAGAAGACACTGGCAAAAGTTGTTGTTCATTTTTTTTTTGTCTTTTTGGAGGGGGAAAGGCAGGGCAATTGGGGTTAAGTTACTTGCCCAAGGTCACACAGCTAGTAAGTGTTAAGTGTCTAAGGTCGGATTTGAACTCAGGTCCTCCTGATTCCATGGCCAGTCTCTATTCACTACACCACCTTGCTGTCCTTGTTTATATTTTGAAGGATGGAAAGGCACAGATGGATGTATTATAAACTGTATCTTTGAAGGGACTGCCTCTACTTGTTTGATCACATATCTATTTGAATATTTGAGACTACTAGTTACTTCAGAACAGAAACAATGTCTTATTTCAAGTCTGTATTACTCTCAGCTAGGGCAGCTACATGGCACTAGAGTTAAGAAGACTTGAGTTAAAATCTGGTCTCAAGTCACTTCACCCTGTTGCCTCAGTTTCCTCATCTATAAAATGAGCTGGAGAAGAAAATGGCAAATCACTCTAGGATCTTTGCCAAGAAAACCCCAAATGGAGTCAAGAATTGGAATAACTGAAATGACTGAACAACATAATAAAGTCATTCTCAGAATTTATCTCAAAACTTTTCACATAGTATATTCTTAATAAATGTTTACTGTTTAAACATTTACTGTATCAACAACCCATGAGCTCATATGTATTTTACCTGGATGCACACATCTTACACATCATTCCAGGTTAACTCATCTGTAGAAGAGAACACTGAAGTTCAAGGAAAGCACTAGAATTCAGGGCTCAATTCTTAGCCCAGAGAAGTCTTTACTGTGCCAGCTGATGCTGCCCACTGGGGAAGGGCTGAGAAGGGTAGGTAGTAGAGAAGTGGGAGGTTAATATTTGTTGACTGGGTGATTGACTGTGAACTTACCTCCACAGGAAAGATGGGAGAGTGGGAGGCATGACTATGTGAGCATCTTCTAAAGGAGTCTTTCGATAACCTAAAGAATTTTATGTGAATTTTCCTTGTTTTGATTGGTTTATTCAAAGCTGGCTGAAGAAAGGATAACATATGGGCTACCTAAATGTTGCACCAATATCCACCAAATGTTAAAAGAAGCAGAGTAAGACCTCAAGAGAATTGGGCAGGTCTTTTATGGAAATTTTCTAGGAAGAATAATAATAGAAACATATGTATGTATACACATATTATGTATACACATGTATACATGCATGTATACACATATCATATATATACGTGTATACACATCATATATACACTTTAAGGTTTATAAGGCACTTTATATACATTAGCTCATTTGGTCCTTCCAGTAACCCTGTAATATAGATGATATTATTATCCCAATTTCACAATTGATGAGACTGAGGCTCAGAGGTTAAATTACTTGCTCATCACTTAGTTCATAAGACTCTGTGGCAGGATCTGAACCCAGGTCACCCTGACTTCAGGTCTAGCGTTTTATCTATTATGACATTCTGCATCCAAGTTGATGAAAAGTGACAGATAAAAAATCCAGAGGGATAAGTGGATAAGTTGTGGCTTGAATTGATGAAGGAAGTGCCCACTCTGATGACACGATGGATCTATCAGAGTTTTGTAGGATTTAGTCATAGTCTAAGAGCCCATACACATCTCACCTTTTCTACTGCCTTATTCTAGTGATGATGGTAAGGATGCCAACACCATGGCTCACCCATGATCAACTACTCTACCATCTGCCATCTTCCCAGTCCATTCCTCCAGGGCACTGACTTCTCCTCCTCTTTACACATATAATAAATCTAAAATCACAGACACCAAATTCTAGAGACATCCCTTTGATGAGCACCTCAGAGCAAGGTTATATCCCTTCCACATCATGGAGGTTAGAGGCACAGTGCCCCCGAAATCTGGAAAATCCATGTAAATTTTTTTGACTGATAAAATAGATTTATGTTATATAATAGTATACATATATTTTATGCATTTCTGAGTTTCTAAGCTTTTTTTGTGTTGTCTGCTGGTCTTCTCATGTCTTCTGCAGTTTCTACAAAACTCCTCCCAAATTTCATTTAATTTCTTATGCCAACCCATCATATATCTAAACACAATAGGGAATTTCGCAATATGGAAGGGACAACTGTATATAGAGCCGAGCACCAGGTTTCACAGGCATATAGTGAGGTCAGCACAATGGCTCTGCAGACCTTCAGTTAGGTAAACAGCCTAATATGGAAATAATTCAGATAGTATACCAATGCCATGCCAGGAAACAGAGTTGCTTGCATTTGAATTCTCTTAGGAAGATTCTGAAGCTCATTTGGCAAGATAAAGTTTATGACAATGAGGTCCTCTCTCCAGCCAAACTGCCAAGCATTCAAACTCTACTGTATAGAGTACAACTCCAATGGGTTGGTCACTTTTTCAAATGCCAAACGTAAGTTAGCCTAAAAGAGTATTTTACAGAGAACTCACAAAGGCAAGCACTTACACAAAGGTCAGAAGAAGCAATATAAGAATCTCAAAGTCTCTCAAGAACTTTGGAATGTACTGGGAGACACGGGAGACACTGGCACAGAACCACCCAGCATGGCCTGGCTACATCAAAGAAAGAACTGTGCTCTATGAGTAAAGCAGAATTTCAGTAGCTCAAAAAGAAATGTGAGATGCATAAATTTAGAGACAGTCATTTTGACTATTTGTGCCTAAGTGGTCTAAGTGGAAGAGCCTTGCATGCTCATTGGTTTGACTAGCCACAGTCGAACATAGTGAGGCCATTTTGATCTTTTTCAAGAATGAAGGATAATGGCCAATTGACCATATATAGGTGAGATTAGGACCACTAGACACATTAGGGTTCAATTTAGGAATGGGGGGAAAGCAGGCAGGATTAAGGGAAAAAAACTGGCTCAACTTCTTCCCTTGGAATTTCCTTTAGGGAAACCCAAATATTATAGAAATGTTACAACATGTCTTCTTCTCCAAAACAGTCTGGTCTTAGAGAGACCCTTAGAGAGACAGAATAGGGTAGCAGGAAAAGCACCAATCTAGAAGTTGAAAGACTTGGATTCTGTGTTCACTTCTATCACAACTAGCCAAGTGACCACTTTATGTCTCTGGGTCTTGGTTTTTCTCCTCCGTGAAATGGGGATGTGAAAACTGTCTTGCTTCACAGGTTTTCTGTGAAGTTCAAATCGTGTTCACAACGTCTTTGTAAAATGTGTGTGAAAAAGCTTTGAAAGATTAGAAAGCTCTAAGTATATATGTTAAGTATTGCGATTATGGTAAATAACCCTGATTCTGACTGTACAGGAGGAATGGTCACCCTTGTCTCCCAAGGATTCAGTGTCCCCAGGAGGAAAGCAACCTGCTCTATTTGAAAATCCCAACTCCCTTCATCTGTAAAAACAGTTTGATAAACTACATAGTTAATATTTATAGAGTAACTTAAGGTTTGCAAAGGGCTTTACTTATATCATTTTATTTGATATTTACAAAACTTTGGTGAGATTACCGCTAGTATTATGACTATTTTTTGCAGATGAAAGTAAAGCCAAAAGAGGTTAAGGGACCTGTCCGGGGTCACACAGTTAGTAAATATCTGGAGGAGTGGATTAAAATTCAGATCTTCCTGACTTCTAAATCTTTGCTGGCAGCCTGGTCCCTTCCGACTCTGAGATTTTATCTTCTAAGGTCTCTTCCAGTTTACCATGCAGTGTTATAAGGTCTCTTCCAACTCTGACATTCCATGTGCAAAGATCTCTTCCAGCATTAACATTTTTTGAGTCTACTATTCTAAAATAGCCCAATTATGAATGTTTTTAAAAAGCATCCGTCTCATCCTTAAAAGGTATAAAAGGTCCAGTTAGACCAGTAAAGAGGAGGAACTTCTCTCTTTGTCGAAAGCCTGCTTACTCCACTCCTATCCTAGCCTCTTTAACCATCTGACACTAAAACATAAATTTATCTTTAGGGACACCAAAATATGGAGTCGGAAGAAGAGCTCTTTCAAGATCCAGCTTGAAGAAGTGGAGATGTTAGTTCAAAATGACATAAAAGAGAAGTGGAGGATGGTGACCCTGACCCACTCTGATCCACCCTCCCTACACTTGCTGAACCTCAGAGGAGTCAGGTCAAGAAGGGCTGGGCTTCCGGATGGACCCTTAGCTTTGCTGGAACAGGTATTCTCAAAGATATGCGATTCAGAAATGTGAAGTCCTTTCCCGAAAACACTGAAAGTCGCTGCGCTAACCCCCAGCCCACACCTCTACCAGCAGAGAAATGTTCTGCGAAGTTAAGTTCTCTCTCCTGCCCTGGGAGCTCCTCCGTTTGGGAAGAGGCATCCCTCATTGTGGAAATGTTCCTTTCCTAGAAGAACCAATCTCTCAGTCGCATCTCTTACCTCCAGGACTGCCTCTACTGAGAAGTCCTCCCCGCCCCCCGCGACCCCAGTCCGCCCAGCCAAGCCCCGTCCTCAGCGTTCCATCCTCAACTCAGTAGAAAATGACATAGATTGGACGCGTGAGAAGAAAAGCGCGTCTTAAGAGGAGTGGAAATCTGGCTTGCAGCCCGCTCCCTGCCCCGGCAGGCGCGCGTCTCCCCCATGCACGACTCACCCAGTGTGTGACGCTTCGAGTTTCCCAAAGCTCCTCTGGCCCACTCACCATCACTCCTTGCCTCCCCTCAACTTCCCCGCCGGCCGCTGCAGTTAGAGCAAGTTTGTCAGCTAGCCGCAGCAAAAATGAAACTTCGCGGCTACCCGGCAAGCAGGGAGCTGCAGCCGAGATCCGAGCAGTTGCCGGGAAGTCACGTGAATTACTCTAGCCCTGGGAGGGAGGGAGTCTGCCTCTCCCATCCTTCGAAGTTCTTGTTTAACTTTTAGCCAGGAGTTGACTTTGTTACCTTTCTTGCTCTACTTTCTATCTCCTCGGTGGACTATAAACCTCTATGAGGGCAGGGCCGGGACAGGACCGAGGTGGACTGGACAAAGGAGTGGAAGCATGTCACATAACAGCTGCATGATCCTGGGGGACTCATTTCGCAGCTCTGAGTCTCAGTTTCCCAATCAGTAGAATGGGGATATTACTTGATCATTGTAGATATAAAACTGGAAGAGACTTTAAAAGTCAGCCCATCTCACACCCTCTTTTAATATCTATGGAAGCTGAGGCAGTAGAGATTAAATGATGGTATAGGTCTTGAAGACAATAAAGAACAGAACCAGGATGTGGACCCAGGTCTTCTGCCCGCCAGATCCAGAACTCTCTCCTTTATACCATGTATTTTGAGGCAAATTATTTTGGAAACCACAAAGTGCCATAGGTGTAAATTATTTTTCTGAACCCTACATAGTGCCAGGCACTTTGTTCAAGCCTAATAAGTGTGTGTTGATGGTTATAACAACAAGAAAAACTATATTTTCACACTTTTCTAACTTCTTTTCAAAGAGCTTTCACTTTCATTATATATATATATATTTTTCACCATAACCTAATGAGATGGGCAGGCCTTCCTTTAGACTCCTCATCATGATGGGGAGATAACCCCGGGTCCTTGAAACCTATACCAGAACAGCAAAAGTCCTGGTAGGTCCCACCAAATTGCAAAGGATTTGAATACAGGCTCAGTAATGGACTGGAGATCTGTTGTCTGAGGACAGTTTTAGCCAACTCAGAGAGACTTAGACAATGAATTGGTCACAGGGTGATGGATATGGGGACTAAATTGACTCTGGAGAGCTGTCCATTAAGGCATGGTGAGATTGTAGTTTACCCTGACCCACACTAATATTCTCGTGGATCTTGACATTTTGAAGTATGGAAGAATTTGACATCATTCTTCAAAGCATGGTCTGTGTTAAGTGTAGCAGCAAGCACCCTAGCATATCCAGGATGGCTGCTAGCACAGGTTCTTTGATCTGCTTTTCTAAATGAAAGCAGATCAAAAGGGGTTAACAATCTTAGTTTAATCAAAGATATATCATTTACCTAGTTCAAGGGGAAAAAGCAGTACCCTGAACTTCAGAGAAAATACAAACAGAAGTTACAAGCAGACAAAAAATACAGAGAAAATAACACAATTCAACAGACCAACAGACAGGACTTCTAGCTGTCTGACCATTACATACATACAGTGTTAGTTACCAGAGAGAGAAGCACCAACATCTGGGTTTTCAAAGTCTGGGAGGCTCAATGGCTGCCCAGAGTCTCATCTGGCCAAATCACACATCTCTTTTCATAAGTGATCCCCAAAGCAAAACCTCACCTCAGGGAGTATCAGGGGCAGAAGACATCACAACTTTTGTGACCCACTGCCTAATTACAAAGTAACAAAAAGTGGGCCTTCCTGAAAAACAAGCCTCCCCCAAGCAAGCTTCTCTTGTTGGGCTCCAAATGAGGCCCATTAGGAGCAGGGAAGATCTTCAAATTCCTTTACCATTACACTGAGCTAATAAGTAGATCTGCTTATTTGGGGGCCATTTGCTGAGCTTCATCTTTCTCAGTGTTCTGAGATAGCATTTTCTCATTTGTATAAGATTATTGCTGAATTCTGGAGAGAACACAAAACAAGAACTCTTTCATTGTTTGGTGTTTCCAACGTTTATTTGTGTATGCAAATTGGAAAATTTTGAAGTTAATAACTGGGGCAATATGTGCACCAGAACACTTGGTCTATAATTGCGAGATCTCCTCTGTAGCTCAGCACAGACCATGATACTGTTGGTGTAGACTAGAGCAGATCACAAATTCACTCTGACTTAACAGATAACTCTCTAGAGTCTATGTAGCCCCCAAATTCATCACCCTGTTTCCAGTTCATTGCCTGAGACTGCGTATTTTATTATTGTTGGTCAAACGTACTTTACTTTGACTTAGTGACAGAAAATAAAAATTTGGTTCCTATGAGATAAAGTGAAGTCTCTTGCAGAGAAGACCCAGCTGACGAACAAGGAAGAAAGGTAAAAGAACAGGCTTCAGAAATGTATACAAGAGAGATTTTAACTCTGTATTGTCACTTGGGAGGCCAGTTTGCATGTCGAGAGAATCTGAGCTCCTCTCTCTACTGCCACCTGCTGCTTAAAAGAAGAGAAGAAAACAAAGTAGATACTCCTTTCTTTTGCTTTTGGCTGTTGCTAAAAGGTCAAATGGAAAAAGAATCTTGGCAAAGGAACAGAATTGGAGAGGCTTTTGCCAAATTTAGAAGCATTGTTGTTGTTCAGTCTTCATTTTTGAAGAAGATCTATGAGAATTTAAGTGAGGCAGAGCTGCACAAATTTATCAGTCTCCCTTTTTCTTCTTGAGTCATCAAAGACTAGAGGAGGGACAAAAGTCAAAGCACTTCAGAGAGCCTGCTTCCACCGCCTTTGTGGTCATTGGAACAAATTATTCTCATGTATCCACTCTGCTGGAGGAAGTCTTCATATGTTTGGGATAGACATCCCATAACTTACCAACAGGCTTGAGGCCTATCAGTTACCTTCAGCCTATCTGCCTGTCTGCTGAGATAGTTTACCAGGGTGTAGCTGCTGAGCATGCTGCAGCTTCTTGGAGGCACAGGTGAGAGTTGGATGAAGGTGGACACCAAAGATGGATGAGCAGCCATGAAAAGGGCTCAACAAGCCCTCACACCAGAGCTGCTATTCTTTTCCTGAAAACCCCAAATGTCCCTGTCAAGTCGGGAAGCATAGAACTACTCTAGCAGAACACCACAAGACATCAGCCAAGCTGGAAGTGGAAGATCCTGCGGATGCTGTCCAGGAGCAAGCCCAGCTGAACAGAGAAATGCTTAGAAACAAACCATGGGGAAGCAGCCCAACAGAATGACTCATCCAGCTGAGACGCTATAACCAGTGAGATGGTCCAGCACAGTGTGGATTAACCCACTGCAGCAATGGAAGCATGTTTTCCCCACAGAGAAGTTCTTCTCATCAAGGAACTTTTATGGAGAGTTCTTGAGACAGAAAAAGTACATTGAAGTCCACAGTTCCAGGGTTGTGAATTGCTCTGGCCACATGTATTCTCTACCCATATTTTACTACCCTGGAACTTTTAAGGTTATGCCCACTGTCCTCATGGATACTGTACACATCAATGGGAAGATGTGATCCGAGTTTGTGGGTGAAATATCATGTAAATTCTATATGTTTGATATGTATTTTAAATAATTGTTTTAGTTAAGGCTAATTGAATGTTGATGACTGATTTGTTCTTGGGAAATAGACCAATGAGGACTGATGAACTACCATATCAGTAGGAAAAGTTAACTACAAAGGTTACCCCCAGGATGCTGAGAATAGTGAATTATACCAACTGCCTTCTTTCTGAAGAAGCCCAAATATGTCATGAGGAGGCAGGTTGACAGAAAATCAGCTACAGCAAGAAAGAGTAAGTCTCTCTGGAAGAGACTATGAGTAAAAGTACCTGCCACACTGTCACAAAATGAAACCATTGTTGCAAGGGTTGTCTCCCCCATGTAGCATGGGAGTGTCATTGTGTGACTCAAAGAGAGAAAGAATAGAAGCCTCTAGCCTCTTCTTCTTCCCTTGGTTCTCTTTTTTTTAACATCTGTTTTTAAAACTTTGATTTACAGATTCTTTCCCTTTCTTCCCTCCTCACCCACCCCCAGTGGGAAGACAAGCAATTCAATGTGTATATGTGTAGTTATGCAAAACATTTCCATAGTAGTTATATTGTGAAAGATTATATTTCCCTTCATCCTATCCTGCTGTCCACTTATTCTATTTTCTACTGTGACCCTGTCCCTTTTCAAAAGTCTTTGCTTCTAACTACTCTCTCCCCCAATCTGTCCTCCATTCTATCATCCCCCGTCTTAATCCCCTTCCCCCCTACTTTCCTGTAAGGTAAGATACCCAATTGAGTGTGTATATTATTAAGCCAAATTCAATGAGAGTAAGGTTGACCCATTCCCTTTCACTGTCCTGTTCTTCTGCTCCGTTGTAACAATTTTCTCTTTCATATGAGATAATTTACCCTATTCTATCTCTCCCTTTCTCCTTCTCCCAATATATTTCTCTCTCACCTCTTAATTTTATTTTTTAGATATCATCCCTTCACATTCAACTCATCCTGTGCCCTCTGTCTATGTATACATGTCCACACATTCACATATATATTTTTATGCACACATACACCCTCCCATACATACATTTATATGCATGTGTACATACATATATGTATATGTGTATATATATACATGATACACACACACACATATATATACATATATATTTATTTATATATATATTCCCTTCAGCTATCCTCATACTGAGAAAAGTCTCATGAGTTACAATGATCACTTTTCCATATAGGAATACAAATAGTTCAACTTTAATAAGTTCCTAATGATTTCTTTTTCCTGTTTACCTTCTCGTGCTTTTCTTGCTTCTTGTATTCGAAAGTCATATTTTCTGTTCAGCTCTGGTTTTTTTCATTAAGAATGCTTGAAAGTCCTCTATTTCATTGAATGATCATATTTTCCCCTGAAGCATTACACTATGCTGGGTAGGTGATTCTTGGTTTTAATCCTAGCTCCTTTGATCTACAGAATATCATATTCCAAGCCCTTTGATTCCTTAATGTAGAAGCTGCTAGATCTTGTGTTTTCCTGATTGTGTTTTTACAATATTCAAATTGTGAAATTCAAATTCAAATTCAAATTCCTGACAGCTTGTAATATTTTCTCCTTGACCTGGAAACTCGGGAATTTAGCTATAATATTCCTAGGAGTTTTCTTTTGGGGATCTTTTACAAGAGGCAATTGGTAAATTCTTTCAATTTCTATTTTGCCCTTTGGTTCTAGAATATCAGGACAGTTTTCCTTGTGAATTCTTTGAAGGATGATTTCTAGGTTCTTTTTTTGATCATAGCTTTTAGGTAGTCCAATAATTTTTACATTATCTCTCCTGGATATATTTTCCAGGTCAGCAGTTTTTCCAATGAGGTATTTCACATTGCCTTCTATTTTTTTTCCATTTATTTTGATCTGTTTTATAGTATTTTTATTTCTCATAAAGTCATTAGCTTCCATTTGTTCCAATCTAATTTTGAAGGAATGATTCTCTTCAGTGAGTTTTTGAAATTCCTTTTTCATCTGGCTATTTTGACTTTTTAAGGCATTCTTCTCCTCATTGGCTTTTTGGAACTCTTGCAATTTGAGTTAGTGTATTTTTTAAAGTGTTATTTTCTTCAGTATTTTTTTGGGTCTCCTTTAGCAGACTGTTGACTCACTTTTCATGATTTTCTTGCATCATTCTCATTTCTCTTCCCAATTTTTCCTCTGCTTCTCTTATTTGATTTTCAAAATCCTTCTTGAGCTCCTCCATGGCCTGTAAATAATTCATATATTTTCTTGGAAGCTTTTGATGCAGGTGTTTTGACTTAGTGGTTTTCTTCTGGTTCCATGTTTTGATCCTCTTTGTCCCCCAAAAAGGATTTTATAGTCTGATTGTACTTCCTCTGCTTGCTCATCTTGCCAGCAAATTACTTGACTTTTGAGCTCTTTGCCATGGTAGAACTCTGCTTCCATAGGGGAGACCTTTGTCCCAAGTTGCTGGGGTTTGCACAGTTGTCAGAGCTACGAGGAGGGCACCACCTCTATAGCCACCACAAGCTTTGGCACGCTGGCATTCCTCACCCCAGGACCTCCACCCAAAACTGTGATCCACATCCAAGCAGGTCAAAGCGAAAGCAATTACCCTCTGAATGGTCACTTGGTCCCCCTATGATCTGCAAGCCAGGAACTCTGGAGGCAGCCACATGGCAGCAGCTGCAACTGCTGTGCCACTGCTATCTCTCATCCCAGGTGCAGGGGCTGGACCTTGCTCTTCTCTTACCTTGGATGAACAGGGTTCCCCACTGACCTTTACTTTCTCTTTGGAGTTTATGGTTTGAGAAGTTTGGAAACTGCTTATAGCTGCCAGTGCTTCACCCTCCTGAAGTCTGTTCCAGCCAGTCTCCTTCTCTTGCTTCTCTAGGAAGGGAAAAAGGAAGTTGAAGTCAGAGGATGCCATTCCTCTCTCCTTAGAAAGAGGTGTTACCAGTAAATATATTTATTTGCTCCTTAAATATTATTAGTCTAGGAGATATGGTTTTCCAGTTCAAACTAACTTCTGCTTGATGTTTCATTAATGGAGGAAGTAGTATCTCAAGCTTTATATTAAATGCTTGTATCTCTTCTCGCTGGATGACAGTTCCACAATGAATGCACAGAGAATTATTAGCCAAAAAATTCATATATCCAAATTGGTAGCAAAAACAGAAATCCAAGAAAGTATACCTTGGAGAACATAGTGAAGGAGCTCTCCCATTAAAAGCAAGGTAACTTGATTCAAACAAGAGTCCAAAATTTACCCAAAGGGAAGTTCCTTGAAGTCTCTAGTGCAGCAAGCTAGGGCCAAGGACATGATGGAGACTGCTAGTTCCTCTAATATTAATTTCTTCACACCATAGGAAAGCATAGAACTACTTCCCTTTAGCTTCCCTTTAGCAACTTCAAGTGGAATTGGCATCTTCCATCTTCCAAATGCTGCTACACTGTCACAAAATGAAACCACTGTTGCAAGGGTTGTCTCCCCCATGTAGCATGGGAGTGTTATTTTGTGACTCAAAGAGAGAAAGAATAGAAGCCTCTAGCCTCTTCTTCTTCTCTTGCTTCTTCCAAGCTGGGAGTGTGACACAAAGTGTGACAAGACTCTTGAGCCTGAAGAAGACTCAAGAACTTGACTCTCCTGCTCTTACCAACTTTGTCCTTCCCCTTATGTGGGCACAGAGCATTTCTATCCACCAGTGAGGAGAGAATCCCATGCTGGTGGGTTTGGGATCTGGGGTTACATATTAAAATTATTGTTGGACCCATGTAATTCACACACAAGTAATTCACATGATGCAAGTAATCGTGCATGAGGATGGATTGAAGGAAATGGGGATGTTTAGAGAAATGACACCAACTACCCTGACATCTGCCCCCCTCCCTTTGATCTCTGCTATAACTGGCAGTGCTGAGCAGCTTGGGACTATCCTTCTAGCACCCCCAAAAGGAAAGCCAGGAGGGCAAGCTGGAGGAGATTTGGGGAGACAATTCAATGGAAAGGTCCATAGATAAATTTTGACAATTGTCTTTGTATTTTGACAATGCACCCCATTGATTGGTTGAGTTCTCTGAATGTGGGAGCTAGTCTGAACCAGAGCATGCTGGGTTCAAAAATGGTATTTGAATAGTACCAGAGCTTTCTAGGCTTTCCTAAAACTTTTCAATAATTTTGAGTCAGATGACACATTGTTTCCTAGTCAAATTCTAGTCAGTATGTGTGTACAAATATACGTATTACTTTGACATACGAAACCGCCAACTTACAAGATTTCCGAGATACCGGTTGTTACTTGATTGGGTTTTTTTGCTTCAAATTGTGAGCCAAAATTTGAGGTATGAGATGCTGCTAGTTGGCACAGCGAACGCCACAACCCAACGCCTACCTAGCATCCCATGCCTAGTTCAATCCATTTGTTTACCTCACCAGTGAAGAAAATTAAATTAAGCTAAAGTAAAAAAAAAAAAAAGATATTGTAGCAATTAAGTTCAGGGATAAAGTGTAGTATTAAGAGTGTAGCAAGTAAATGAATGAAAGTGACTGAAAGAGCATGAAACAAAACTCTTCTAACCCCCTCCATCTATCTCCTCCACCCTCTACCTCCACCAGTATCTTCTGTTAGCTCAAGTCGTCTGATGTCCAAGCTAAATATACGCTTTATAAAACCAGTTTACTTCTTTACATTCTCTTTTATTATGTTTTTATACAACATTTGTTATTCATAAATACTTTTTCTTATTTAAAAACACATAACAAAAAATACTGGGGTGGAATTTGGGGGGCTGGAATGGATTAATGGCATTTCAATTAATTTCAATGGGGAAAATTGATTTGATATACAAGCAAATTGAGTTACGAGCTCAGTAACAGAATGAATTAAACTCATAAGTCAAGGTACCACTGTATACATTAAAGTATATATATATGTATGCAAATACATGTATTTGTATGCAAACCCATGTATATAATATAGACACATAACATGTCTATATTATATACATGGGCTTGCATACATGCCGGCGTGTATACACACATGTGTATGCATACATCCATGCACACGTACACGCATGCATGCATATCCGCTCCCCGCCTCCCACCCCCCCCCCGGCCTAGTGCTTCTTCTCAGGGCAGAAGAGTTGGCTGTTCAGGAGACTCTTCCCCAATAGGCTGACAAGATTACTGGTGGCTGAATTAGCTCACCACCTGGTGGGCAAATTACATATCACTCTCCCTCAATGATGGTAAATTAATAGAGACGCATTGCCTTCTTTAATGTCTCTAGGTCCTTTCCCACTAAAATGTGCATCTACTATCCAAATTACCTGTCATGACTGTAAAAATAACTGATGTTTATGTCATGCTTTAAATTTTTGCAAAGTGCTTAACGTATAGTGTATCGTTTGAACCTCACTACAGCCCCATGAGGTAGGTAATGTTGGTATTATTTCCTGTAGGCTTCAAGGAGACAACACTCAAGCTGATGTGGGCTGCTATTGCTACTGCAGGATCTCGAGCGTCACATTCAGTCCATAGTCGTGTCACGTGATCTAGTGGGAGGATGTAAGACTTGCTACATATAAATATAATATAAACTAGAATATGGCAAGCATGTAAGAAAATTATAAAATGCTCTAAGATCAGAAGAGAAATGACTTTCAGCTAATGGGGTTAGAAAAGACTCCCTGGAGGAGGTGGCATGAATTAGGCCTTGAAGGATGAGTAGAATGTCAACAGGTTTAGATGAGGAGAAAGGACACACCAGAAGGAGGGAACAGCATAAGCCAAGGTTGAGAATGAAACAGTATGGTTGGTTGGAGTAGGACCCCCGTGGAGGGGTATGTTCAGATATTGTAGGGTATCAAGTACTTTCCTAGGGCTGGGGTAAGCAGAACCTTTAACTTTACTCCAATCCCTCCTAACATAAATCAGTCAACAAATGTTTACTACTTTCTACCTTGTGCCAAGCAGACTGTATTGTGGGAGATTTAAAAAAAAAAAGATTAAGAAGACCATATCCTTGTACTCATGGAGAGCAAGGCTAACATTATATATACTGGGGATACTTGTCTCAATTTCTACTATCATTGGTATGTTGGACCCCCCGGAGCAAGGTTACATTTCCCCCTCAGGGTTCTGGGGTACTCCTGAGTTGTTGGGATATTTCTTCTATAATTAATTGTCTAAGACCCCATTGGCAGTTTCATTTTGTATCTCTTATATGATAGATACCAGTGATTAGTACCCCAGAATCATTTAAGCAATTAGCTTTTATGAAGGGATATTTACTGAGAAGTTATGACAAGAACAGATGTTACAAAGTGTTCCACCATCACTGCCACCCACCAGCATCTGAGGGCACACTCTCCCCTACACCACCTCAGTTTTGGGGGAGAATGGACTTAGAATAAAGGTAGTTGCTTTGAATATTCATCCCATCAAGTTCACTTCCAAATGCAAAACAGTCAATGGACAAAGTTACTCCTGAAAACTGTGTCTCAGCTTCTGTGTCCAACTTGCTGATTGGTTGAGTCCCATAGGTCACTCTTCAGATCCTTGCTGGTACTTTTAATGGAACATGTAGTCCCTGACCTTGGAATCTCATGAGAATGTAGCTTAGTTTGATATTTTACCAACTGAAATAAAGAAGGAATGAGACAAAAAGAGGCAGAGAACAGAGCCTGCATTCATAAATTGGCCTGGGTGGGTTGATAGGCCCTCACTACTGCTACCTCTCTCAACAACAGTCATTCTCTCTTGGCATTATGGCCACTTTGGGTGAGAGGGGACTGAGGCTTCTCTTCCACCTGGAGAAGCCTGAAGCAGCTCATCCTCCCTGCTCACGAGGAAAGGAAGTTCTCTGTTGTTGTTGCCCCAGTGGGAGACTTTTAAATGCTCAATAGCCAATCAAAAGCCCATCTGTTCAACACTTGGTTAACAAATGTGTGTGCTCCGTTAGCAGAGCACACTGCACATGCTCACAAGGACTGGGCTCATGGGTCAGTCCCCATTACACATGTGAAAAGATGAATTACAACACCAGGTAGGGTGTGCTTGGGCTAAGTGACTTCGGAGGAAGGAGAGATACTGAGGTTAGGGTGGAAGGGAGAAGATTTAGGTTGGACTTTAACACTAAGTAAGAGTTGCTTAGGTGGGATGAAGAGTTAGAGTGTGCAAGCCTGAAGTAGTTATAATAATGACAAATATTTATATAGGGCCTACTGTGTTCCAGATATCATGCTTTACAAATATTATCTCCTTTGATTTTCACAATAACCCTGGGAGATAGGTGCTACTATGATCCCCTTTCACAGATGAGAAAACTGAAGCAGAGGTTAAGTGACTTATCCAAAGTCACCCTGCTAATAAGTATCTGAGACTGGATTTCTAACTCAGATCTTTCTGACTCTAGGCCCAGCACTCCATCAATTACACCTTGTAGCTGCCTAAGAAGTCTTGTGTTGGGAAGAGGACACTGGGGGCAAAGTTATGGAGACCAGAAAAGTATAAGACAAATTTGGAGAACAATGATTAGGACTCTCTGGGCAAAGCAGAAGGCTTATTTAGGGAAGGAATAAGAGAAGTGAGACAAGTATGAGGTGGGGACTTTTTCTTTCCCCCACCTTCCCTATTCCTGCAGTTCCCTTGGGAAATATACTGCCCTGCCCTACCCTATGAGTATCAAATATAGTCTATAATAATTTGGATAATCATAAAAAGTTGCCCTTGGGAATACAAATGTATAAATATGTATACCTACTCATATGTCTGTATAGGAAGGTATATATGTGTATGAATACATATCTGAGCATGGGTATATATGTGTACATAGAAGGTTCAGGATCAATTAATTGGGAAGAGATGATA
>CM053595.1:100619058-100682424 GCA_028646575.1 Pseudocheirus occidentalis | reverse complement strand
ATAACATTCCTAGGAGTTTTCTTTTGGGGATCTTTTTCAAGAGGTGATCAGTGAATTCTTTCAAGTTTTATTTTGCCCTCTGGTTCTAAAATATCAGGGCAATTTTCCTTGAGAATTTCTTGAAGGATGCTTTCTAAGTTCTTTTTTTGATCATGGCTTTCAGGTTGTCCAATAATTTTTAAATTGTCTCTCCTGGATCTGTTTTCCAGGTCAGTGGTTTTTTTCAAGGAGATATTTCACATTGCCTTCTATTTTTTTTTTTCATTTGTTTGGCTCTATTTAATACTATCTTTATTTCTCATGAAGTCATTTGCTTCCATTTGCTCCACTCTAATTCTGAAGGAATTATTCTCTTCAGGAAGCTTTTGAGATTCTTTTTCCATCTGGCAAATTTGCCTTTTGAAGGCATTCTTCTCCTCCTTGGCTTTTTGGGCCTCTTTTGCCATTTGAGATAATATATTTTTTAAGGTGTTATTTTCTTCAGTCAGGTTATTGATTCTCTTTTCATCATTTTCTTGCCTCTTTCTCATTTCTCTTTCCAATTTTCCCTCCATGTCTCTTATTTGGTCTTCAAAATCCTTCTTAAGCTCATCGATGGCTTGTAGGCAGTCTACATATTTCTTGGAAGCTTTTGGTGTGGGAGTTCTGGCTGTGTTGTCTTCCTCCCATTCCATGCTTTGATCCTTTTTGTCTCCAAAAAAGGATTCTAGATTTCTATTGCTGTTCTTACTTTGCTTCCTTTGTCTGCTCATGTTTCCAGTGAATTACTTGATTTTTTAGCTCTGTGGAACTCTGCTTCCAGAGGGGAAAGCTTTGTCCCAATTGCTGGGGTTTTCACAGCTGCTGGAGTTATTGGGAGGCTGCTGCAGCCCCCACCAGCTTTGGCTCACTGAAAACGCACCCCAGGACCACCACCCAAGACCACAATCCGGATCCACCACTCAGTGCAAGAGCACTTAGCCTCTGAATGATCGCTTTGCTCCCCCCTGCAGTCTGCAGGCTGGGAGCTCTGAAGCAGCCATGTGGAGGAGGCTGAAGGGCTGCAGCTTCTGCTGCTTTCTTGTCCTGGAGGCAGTTTGGCCAGACTGCTTTTCTCCCCCAGATTTAGCTGAGTTTCACTGACCTTTCACTTAGTCCTTGTTTCTTATGGCTTGATAATTCTGGAAACTGCTACAGCTGCCACTGATCCACTCTTCTGAAGGCTCCAGCTGCAGCTCATCCTGGTTGCCCCTGGGGCCAAGCCATGGTTTTGGCTCCCAGCATGCTGTGATGAGCCCTTTGTGCCAAGCTGCCTTCAGTGGGAGATGTGTTTTTCTGTTATGAGTTTTGGAGCCCTAAAATTTGCTTAGAGTCATAATTGATGGGTATTTGAAGTGGCTATGTGGGAGCTGTGGAACCTTGTTGCTTCTAGGCTGCCATCTTGGCTCTGCCCCCCCAGTTTCTGCTTTCTTTAAAGGAAAGCATTGGGAGGAGTTTAGTAATTTACCTCCTGCCCTCCAGCAGAGTCAAATCTTCTGACCTTTCAAAGTTCATGCAATTGTCCAATGGTCAGAGGTTGATGGAGAAAGAGAAGGAAAACTCTGTACCCCCAAACCCTAGGGTCAGTTCCTCCAACCAGCATCAGACTGTCTTGTTTCTAGAATCTCTTGTCAGAAAAATCTAGGCTTTAAAAGGCTAGAATGCTTGAATTATAATAATCCCAGAAGTTCTCATTCTTTCAACAAAAACCAATACCTCTTTATTTTGTGGTATCATCTGATTTTATCCAATGATAAAAGTATTTCGCTCCTTCCAAATTTATTAATAATGTGTTTTAATCCTTGACTGATTTATTGTTCAAACTGAAAAGTCCAAGGCCTTGGCTTTCATATTAAATAGGGTAAAGGCTTATACCCCTCACCCTTGCACTTTTGGGAAACTGAGCCTTGTGATAACCTCGAAGACTTGGGTGGAGGGAACTTTCATTTCTTGGTATTCAGGAGCTTTGGATTCTGAGGAAGTAGAGGCTATATACATCACCTGTAGAAGCAGTTGTTGGGTTGCATCTCCACAATGACTAATTCCCGTAAGGGTAGCTGCTAGGTCAAGGCTGGAAGCAGTCTCATTTCCAGTGGTCCAGAGGGTGGTCCAGGGGACATCGCTATGCCTGAGACTCTTGGGAATTTGGCTTAATGGAATGTCTCTTTAGGATCCACCACTGTGGGTAAAGTATATCTGTACCATTCCCACTGACAATCTTTCCAACTCCAAATCTATGATCCTAAGATTCTAGGGTCAAAGCTGGGGAACCCATAGCCTTAAGGCTACATGTAGCCTTCTAGGTCTTTGGGTGCAGCCTTTTGACTGAGTCCAAGTTTTATAGAATAGATTCTTTTATTATGGGAATTTGTTCTGTGAAGTTTGTATTCAGTTGCACTTGAGGACTTAGAGGGTCACATATGGCTTCAGGGTCACAAATTCCCCACCCTTTAAGCCATTGCTCTTTTATTCACTTTCTTGCTGCCTTTGTCCTACCATATTTTCTACATTTCCCCAGTGCCTGGCACATAGTAGGTGTTTAATAAAGTGTTTGTTGACTAACTCAACTCATTTATCACTGGCAGTTCTCTTAGAAAAGCAGATATTGATACTGGAAGCAAGGACTTCAGGAGCTGGATAAAGAATTCTGAAAATTACTATGGTTATTTGTGCTCATTTTGAGCTTTGTCGATGTATTCTGAGGAACAGATTAGCAGACTTTGCTCATATTTTTGAGAAAATAGCAAAACCTTATGCCCTAGGAAAAAGTATTTATGTGTTATTAGAAGGTAAGGATAAGGGTAAAGTCCTGTGGCCCACTTGAGAAGTGTGTGTGTGATCAAAGTTAGGAGTTTATCATTTAATTGGTTCAAGAAAGAGCATTTTATTTGGGGTACAAAGACCTGGGTTTGAATCCTGCCTCTGCTACTTATTACCTATGGGACCTATGGAAAGACATAAATAATCTTTATGGTGTTCAAATTCCTTATCTTTGTGCAACACATAGCCCAGAAGCCCAGCTCTGGGTTTGCGTGGAGTAGGTTTAATCTCAGAGTCAGGTTTCAAAAACACTCTTTACTTATGCTCCCATGCAGTGTTGCTCCTCCAAATATCAGAATACAGACCACGTATATGTACGTATAATGTTGTTGTTTGTCCATTGGCTCTCAAAGAGGACCAATGATAGCAGGAGGGTGATGTCTTGACTTGCAAGTGAATTAGATTTAAGTGAGGCAGGGCTGTGCAAAGTCATCAGCCTTACTCTTTCTTCCAGAGTCATTCAGAGTCCAGTGGCAAGACACAGGTCAGGACTACTGGGGATGACACAAGATGCAGTAGGAGACTTTGGCCTTGACCTTTTTAAGCTAAGGCCTTTCCCAGGTCTCAGTTTGTCTGAGGCAATGTCAATGATTAAGGCTAGGTAAGAAATGAGGCAAAAGATGGCCTAGTTTGACTTCCCAAAAGAATAATTCTCAGAGGGGAAGACCCTCAGAGTTTCTGGCCAGAACAGAAACAATTGCTATTTACACTCACTCTGAGCCATTAAAACTCAGTCTGATATAACAATGAGAGCTGAAATAGATAATCTCTAAGTCTCCTTTCAGCTCTAAATCTTATGACCCTGTGATTCTGGGCCCTTGATCTTGCTCTCCTGCTGCTACCTCTTTATCCATTCTCCTGCCAACATTCCTCTGTTTCTATTGATAAAATTACTTTCAATTCTCCTGGAAAACCATGTGCTGACATTGGAACTTTGAAGACTGAATGTACTAGAGATTTTACCTTTTTTTGGTGGGGTTTTGAGACTTTATTATGACATTCTAGATTCCTTCCAGTTCTAAAAACTATGAAACTATTTTTAGTAACTAGAAATGAATAACTTTTCCCCTAATATTTTTCCATTTTCCCCTCTCCTATCCTGGAAGATTATATCAGGACTCCTATACCTATAGCACTACATTGACTCCAGCCGTTTATTCCCCAAGCATTCATTAAATGCCAGGCACTATGCCCTATTATGGGGCAGCATAGTGGGTAGAACACTGAGCAAGGAATCAGGAAGATTCATCTTCCAATTTGACCTCTGACTTACTAGTTGTGTGACCCTGGGCAAGTCACTTAACCCTATTTGCCTGTTTACTCATCTGTGAAATGACCTTGAGAAAGAAATTGCAAACCACTCCAGCATTTCTGCCAAGAAAACCCCAAATGAGGTCAACAACAATGCCCTGTTACTGGGATACAAAGATAAAACGAAAGTCTTTGTCCTCAAAGAGCTTTTATTTAAGTGAGATGGGGCAGGAACCTATCTATAAAGACAGAGTAATAAATACAAAATGCAAAGTAATGAGAGACAGGGAGGCAGCCTCTCAGTTAGGAAGTTCTGGGTTAAGTGGCCACCTCTGACACACAGAGGTGCTGTGTGACCCTGAGCAAATCAGATAGTCTGATACTCTTGAAGACCATTAGTTATAGATTAGATGCATATCTGTATTGACAGAAGGATTTTCCTTATCTGGGATTTCTAGATACCAATAAAATCACAGGTCTGATCTTTACAAAAACAGTACAAAATAACATGGGGAGGGGGATGTAACTGGGGATGTGATCAAGAAAGGTCTCTTTTAGAAGGTGGCCTTTGAACTGATCCTTGAAGGAAGTTAAAAAATTCAGAAAGGTAGAGGTAAGGAGAGAGTGCATTCCAAGCAAGGGAAAAAGCTGTTCAAAGGCAATAAAGCAAGAGATGGAATGTTGAGGACAGGCCAGTTTGACTGGAATCTTGAATACTTGATGGTGAGTCAAGTGAAATAAGTCCAGAAAGGTGGACTGTATCCATATTGTGAAGACCTTTAAACTCCAAACAGAGGAGTCTAAATTTTGTCCTCAGACCTATGCTTTAGGAATATCAATTTGGCAACTGTTTGAAGGTTGTCAGGAAATCTTTAAAATCAGGTGGTCTTACCCTGAGGATGATAAATTTGTTTCTTAAGTATTTTGATAACTGTTGTGTTTCAATATAATTTATTTCCATTGTAATTTTATGTATCTTATTTTATGCATAAAAACCACAATACTGAGAAGAGATCCATAGGGTTTCCAAGACTGCCAAGTAGATCCATGACACACACAAAACAGGTTAAGAATCCCTGCTTCAAAGAATGGTATTCCTGGGATAAGACTATTCAGATGTAGTAGAAAGCATACATTAAGTTGGGATTTGGAACCTGGGTTTGAATCACAACTCTGCCATAAGAACTTCAGAGGTCATCTAGTCCAACACACTCATTTTACAGGTGAGAAAGCTATGAAGCCAGGAAAGTTGAGTGATCTGATGATGTCACACTGGTAATATATAAGTGGCAAAGGTTGTATTTGTAACTAAATACCGGGGTCTCCAAGGTCATCCTACTTAACTATTTGTGCAATTTTGGTCATGTTACTTCCCCACTGTGACTTCTCATTTCTGTCTCTTTGAAGTGAGAAAATTCCTAAGATCCTCCCAAGCTCTAAATTCTCCTATTTTATGATTTCGGGGGTTTCTTGAGACAAGCATGCATACCCTTTGCTTTTCTGACACATTAGCCCTTGAAGGCCCGTGGGCTGAACCACCAAATTCAATCTGACGTCATAAACGTTTGTTAAGCACGGGACACTGTGTAAAGCAAGGCAAGGCTCTGAGATTACAGACTTCAACGACACAACGAGCTAACTACCATCTATCTACACAGATAACATATACTAGAAGGTAGGAAGTAATCGTGTCAATGAAGGGATCCAGATAATGCCTTACGAATATTTGAGGAAACTTGCCAAAAATCAGACAGAGGGGGTTTGAAACAAAGGGGAAAGTTACCATTTAAGTAGGGGGAAGGGGGAGCGGTCTGTGGACTGGCAGGGCAGGGATGTATATTGTGATGAAACAATTCAAAGAGATTTCGAGGCTGTGGATGCAGCATGAGACACTGGCCATGGTCACTTAAGAGCTCGGCCGCCTGGTGAGACGAGCTCGGTTCAAGGAAAGCACGCCCCAACGCCTCTGAGCCCCAAGTCCCAGTCCTAAGTCTCACTGAGCTCCAGGGTGACGCAACTCCAGTCTCTTGCATCAGTCTGTCCTCAGAGTTCGTCTCGGCCCCGCCCTACTTGGTCCAGCGGCTACGCACAGCAGCCCGGCTTCTCTTCCTCATTCGTGGATCTGGGTTCGGATTGGGCCACGTTAGGGCTGACCCTCGGCTTTAGCCAATAGGCGTCAGCCACAGTGTATCCAGTGTATTCGTTCGCAGAGCTGGGGAGGGGCTGCCCATAAAAGGCAGCTGGGTTGGGGTCGCGCGCACCAGATTAGGAAACTGTCGTTCTTTTGCCTGTTTGTGTCCCCAACAGGGGTGGGAGCAGAGGCAGCGGCACCGCCCTCTAGTCTGTCTGGTCTGGTCAGGCCGCTGCGGGCGGAATTGAGCCTTGGGAACCTAGAAGACATGGAGCCCGAGCCCGTGACCCTCTTGGTGAAGAGCCCTAACCAACGGCACCGAGACCTGGAGCTGAGCGGGGACCTAAACTGGAGCGTAGGCCGCCTCAAGGCTCACCTGAGCCGCGTCTACCCCGAGCGACCGGTGAGGCCCGGGGGACATGGCCCCGCTTCCTTCTCTGCGCTCTCGGCCGGCCAACCTGGCCTCTGCGTCGCTCCCAAGGGGCGATTTAGAGCTGAGGAGGAGGGGGGGAAACCTTAGAGATCTGCTAGGCCTCTCCCCGATTCTCCAGCAGCTGTCACCTGTTTCTGCTGTCCTTTTCTCATCGCCCTCTTCTCCCACCCCCAGCCCTCCTTCCTCTCGTCCACTTGTCACCACCTGCCCCTCTGCTGTCTTGTCCATTTTTCACCGACTCCCGCCCCACCTTGGCACCAATTCTCTTTCTTCCTCTCTACTGCTCCCTAACTCCCTTCCTATCTATCGCCTCACTCCCCGCCTCCAGGTTTCCCGTCTTCTACGTCTGTCTCCACCATCCCCCCACCTCCGAGGATCTGAGTTTTCTCACCAGATCTCCTTCGTGCCGTCCACCTCTACCGCCGCCTCTTCTTCCTCTCCTCCATCTCCCCTCTCCAGTCCACTTCCCTTAACTCCTCTTCCATTCCCCTCCCCCTACAATTCTAATCCACTTCCCTCTAACTCCCCCATTCTCCAGGAGTCTGCCCTCCCCCCCAGTTCCTTCTCCACCCAGATGTCCTCCAGTCTTTCTTTCCCTCCCTTCCATCCACCCAATCCACCTCTCACTCTAGTTCTTGGTCCTCCCGTCTGCCTCAGCCCACTTGTTCGCCTTTCTCCAGCCCAATTCTTTCCCTGTTCCCCCTCCTCCCGGAACTGGGTGGGGGGTGAAGCAGGGAGTCAAGGAACCCGGGTTTCTCGTTCCAGTTCTGCCCGTGACTCTTTGACCTTGAGCTTCATCCTTCTCTGACCTCAGTTTCTTCCCCAGTAAGTTCTCCTATGTCCTCAACTTAGTTCTTTTAAAAACTATAAAGTTTCTTAATGTTCTTTGTGTCATCTGTTACATATTGTGTCTGCAAATTTATAACAAACAGTGGGCAGGTCTCCAAATCCTTTTCAGTGTTAACACTGACTTGTCTTCGTCCTTCTCGATGTTAATGCTGTGACAATCCTCGGTTTACCCTCACTAGGAAAGACTTGGAAAGACCTCTGTCTGCTCTCCTCTTTCCCACCTTCCTTTCTCATAGCTCCTTATTCCAGTCGCAGTGTTACCTAGATCAATGTTCTTTCTGGTACAGAGGCCTTTTCTTGTTGGGGTGATTATCTGACACGAACTTTTTCTCAGGCAGTGGGACTTTGTGCCATGAGGGCAGTGTCATCTCTTGTTTGGGTGCATTGTCAACCTTTCCTTTTATCTGAAGCCCTTCCTCTCCCATGTGATCATGTATGAGTTGTTGGAGCCTTTATTTATTTACCCTGTGGCCTTATGTAATAGGCGACACTAGTGCTTGCTTCCAGTTGTATAATTCTTAATTATAGGGAGCAAAAAGAACCAAGGTGGCAGGGAAGGGTTACAGAATCTCTCTTTTAGAAACTGTCACAGCATTAAATTTTATTTAAAGTTAAGAAGAAAGAAGTAAAACTTTATGAAACTTAAGAACATCTGGATAGGTGTTTACTTTTTACTTTGCCTTAATGCAGTTACTTTCCAGCCTTCTAAGATTTAGTTTGGTTTATTGTTCAATCTGTTGTTTGCTATTTTGTGTTTTGTAAGAAAACATTCGGTTTTGTGATTTTGGTTAAATATGTAAATTAGTGACATAGAGTAATAGTAGGTAAGGCAAGGCCACAAGCATTTATTAAATAGCCCATACTCCTGTGCCAGGCACTGTGTTAAGCTGATATTTATGGAACTTTCAAGTTTATAAATGCCTGAAACTCCTACTGCACTGCTTAGGTGACTCTGGGTTCTTGAAGGCTTAGTCAACAAAGCACAACCTCTTGACAGTCTCTGCCAGGAAAGGCTTGGAGGAGAGTCCCAGCAACAGATTATGTCAGCTTTCTGGCACAGCTCAGCCACTCAAGAGACTCATTTCATCCCCAGAAGGCTAACTCCTTGATGAAAAATTCTTTGGCCATAGTAGCCTGTAAACATAAAAATCCAAAATGGTGCTCAGTTTTCTGAGACCCACTTTCATACCTAGAGTGGCAGAAAAAGGGGGGAGGGAGAAGAAGAATCCTAAGAATTATAGGTTGGGTTTTTTTTTTTTAAGAACATTTGTAGGTTTTAATGTAGCTGATGATATTTTAAATGAGAGAAAATCTTTATTTAGTGACTAAGGAAAAGCACCTACCCCACTAGAAAAGAATCATATTAACTTTGACAGTCTCCCAAAGACAAAGGGAAATTGTAGTTAAATGGAAGAATGGCTTTTATTGGAGAAATAAATGAAGGAACTGATAGAGTTGGTTTTAGTGCTCATCCAAAAACAACAAAAACACCATTACTTCATGGAACATTGGTCATCTAATATCACGATGTTCATGATAAACATTTACAAGAGGCCTCCATGAAGATAACTCCAGCTTATGCACTAACTAACATCTTTTGAAGGGACTGAGAAGTAGAGAAATTCAATGAACTTGATAAAGTACTCCCTCCAAATTCGGCATATAAATTAAATTATCTCAGTAGTGTAAATGCAAAAGTTGGGACACAGCAAAAAGAAAAAAAAGTTAGAAAATATGTTTTTGGAAGAAGAGAGAGCTCAAACAAAAGGCTTGCAGGGAGACTATATAGAAGCCCCATAATCAGTAGTACTCTTATGAGAAGAGAGTCAGGAGGCACTGCATGTAGCAAGCACCAAATAGCATTATTAGAAAAATGAAATTAATTATATTTTGACAAACAGGAACTAGTTACTTAAAGTGAGTCATTTCAGGTTAATTTAGAATCAGACAATCAAATTGTTAGAGCACATATCAAAATCAATACCAAATAAGAATAAAAAAATGCCCAATCACAAGCCTGTGGATTTAGAGTGGTGAAGGACTATACTAGTCCAATCCTTTTATCTTCTAAAGGAGGAAGTTGAGACTGAGAGAGGTCATTTGACTGGTAAGAAGAGATCTGAACTAAAATCTTTTCTGATTCCACTCTATAACACTGCCTTTCTAAGGATATTGTAACTTTTTTGGGAAAAGGTATTGTCTTCATTTAGTTAGAATTTGGGGGAGATATTTTCCTTCTTTGAGGGTTTTATATCCATCCAGTATTAACCATTGCATTTTAAATACTATAAACTTTATATTCTTTTGTTTCATTTTTGTTAAATATTATAAGGACTAAAAGCTATTTAAGAACAAGATTTATTTACATGAGGCCAGTTTAGGAAAACGCTGTAAATTTAAGCCACTTCTAAAAGGAGTGTCCAAGGACAAGAAAATCTGGTTGACAGATGTCCTTGTCTGTGTGTATCTGTCTCTCTAGGTATCTATCTATCTGACATATTTCAGAGGACTAACTATAGAAATCTTTTTTTTTTCTTTTTTCAGGGGGGAAGGCAGGGCAACTGGGGTTGTGACTTGCCCAAGATAACACAGCTAGTAAGTGCTGTGTTTGAGGACAGATTTGAACTCAGGTCCTCCTGACTCCAGGGCAGGTACTCTTACTCACTTGCTGCATCATCATCTGGCTGCCCCTGTGCCATGTAGCCACCCCACTGCAGGAATCTTTTAAGTGTCATTTGAAAATTTCTTCCTCCTGGGGGTAAAATGATAGAGTTCTGTGTTATATAGTCCTAGCTGGTTTTTGTGAAGACTAAAGTTTTAAAAGCATAGTCTCAGGAACCCAATTCAGATTCTGCTTTACTGAATGAAAAATATAGGTTGTATAATTCTGGGACAAGTTCCAAATTCAACTGTATTTTATCAGTGGTAGGATAACTAGAAATTGAAAAGCCATTTGTCCTATGAATTTTAGGAAAGAATTTTGCATTACGGGGGGCGGCTAGGTGGGGCAGTAAATAGAGCACGGGCCCTGGAGTCAGGAGGACCTGAGTTCAAATCCGGCCTCAGACACTTAACACAAAAACTAGCCATGTGACTTTGGGCAAGTCGCTTAACCTCAACTGCCCTCCAAAAAGCAAAAAAAAAAAAAAATACTAATAATTTTGCATTACTAAATATCAGTTAACAGTGAGAACTGCTGGTCAGCTGAGTTGTGCTTCCTAAATTTAATATTTTTATGGATGATAAAGCAGTATCTTTTGAAGGATTTTTTCTGGAGAGACTTGAGGAAAATGAGCATATCCAATACCTTTACACAGAGGAGATTGTTCAGTATATGTGGAATTGGAGTACCACAGTTAAAGACTGAATTGTGATTTTCATTCTCTTCTCTTAATAAGCGAGAAGAAGACCAGAGAATAATTTATTCAGGAAAGCTGCTGTTAGATCACCTTTATCTCAGAGATATACTACCTAAGGTATGTTACTTATAAATTAAATTTTGAATTTACTCAATGTATTTACCAAGTTCAATTCAGCTTATAAGGACCTCATACATATCTTTTTTAAATTTTATTTTAGCACGAAAAACGACATGTTCTTCATTTGGTTTGCAGTATAAGAAATTCTTCAAAAATGCCAGAAAAGGTAAGTCTGGTTTTTATTATTGCTCTGAAAGATGTCACCCAGACTCTTGAGCAAAAAAGAAAGGAGTTGAGTTTAAACTCTGAAGTTACCAGTTTTTTAGTTGTAATATGTTCTTTTTTCTCTTTTCCCAGGAAGGATCAGAAATTAGAAATAGTACCTTAAAAATAAAGTGAAAGTACATAAATATTAATACACAGGTATCAGCAGGCAAGAAAACAATCTGAACAAAAATATGATTTGATCTACATATACTTGCATAGCCATATTCATGGACTAGCGGGGATTTTATAATGTATTTTTATTGCATTTAGACCATTTTAAGGTATGATATAGCATAGTGTTCAACATTTGATAGAAGGTAAATGAATGACTGTTTATCTTTTGCACGTTATTTTCTTGGACATTAGTATGTGAACTGGGAATATTCAATTGGGTATCAAAAAAACAAGATGTTTATAGATTATAGAATCCTTAAACATATTAGACTCAGAAGCAGACATTCAGCATTGTTTCCCAAGGGATATCACTATATTTGCATGTCAAAAACAATTGTTCTTAGAAACAGATTACATTTTTTATTATCTAAAGTTTTATTTTTTTTAAGTACAATACATAAGACCCCAGTATTCTAGGAATTTTGGCTGTGTTGTATAGATGAACCAGATAGGTTAAATACAAGAAAGATTGTTTGAAATTTCATTTGGCATTGTCCTTTATCTTACGCAATTGTACCAAAGATGAACTGTATCAGGAAATGTTCTCACCAACATACCTTAGTTTTCACACCTGTAGAACAAAGGAATTGAAACAAGATATTCAAGGTTTTTCCCACATCATTCTCAAAGATTTGTTATGAACATCTAAGGCAGTGGTTCTCAACCTTCTTAATGCCATGACTCTTTAATACTCATATGTGGGCGTATCTGCATGTGGGCGGACGCACCTGGAGGTATAGAGGAGCGATGTCTTGTTCCTAAGACCATTGGAAATATGTGTTTTCCGATGGTCTCTGTGAAAGGGTTGTTTGACCCCCAAAGGGGTTGCGACCCACAGATTGAGAACCGCTGATCTAAGGCCTTTTGTTAGACTGAGTGAAACCAAAAAAATGTTTACATTAAGAAAGTATCAGCTATTTAGTAGCCATAGACAAAGTACTGTTTAACAACTTCTAGGAGCTTTTTTTAAAATATTGAAACTTTAATAATGATGAAACTATTTATTTTACAAAAGCTTTTCTTACCACAACATAGTGAGGTAGGTAATAGAAATATTGTTAGCCTTTCTTTTACAAATGAAGAAACTGATGCTCAGAGGGCCTAAATGACTGAATTTATGTAGGACCAATAGCTGGTGTCAGAGTCAAAATACTCAAGGTAGCTAATGCTTCCAAATCTGATAATCTTTCTACATCATTATGGTGCCTTTTCCATGTGTGAGAAAAATTAATTGAAAAGATATGTTCATTTTCAATTGATTTCATTTGATGCATAAAAAAATTGTTTAGTTACAGAAAGGAAAATCACAAAATCAAGAAGTATTTTCAAGCCCTTCTCTCATCAAAAAAAAAAAAAAAAAGAAACATCCCAAACCAATTTAGGCTCTGTTTCTTTCTTTCTTTTTTTTGTAAGCTCTTTTTCCTAACATTGCATCAGCTACATTGTTCTGTATTAAACCTCCAACATTCGTATTGGTATTACTTAGATTTCTGAATCCCGTGAGCAGCCTACTGGACTGAATCAAGACCAACATTCTTCTTTAGACTCCTCAAATGGTGGATTAAGGCAAAGGGATGTTCTTCATAATCCTTCTCCACTTACATGGGAAAATAATTCAAGGTAAGTGTATACTATAAACACTAGTTGTTTTTGGCAAACACCAAGTACTTTCCAATTTAAGAAAACTACAAATCTGAATGTTAAAAATGGTTAAGTGTTGCCTATATTAGTACTTGAAGAAAATGCTAAATTTCAATTATAGGCAGTTTTTTTCTGCCAAAGTTAGGAACTGCTGCAGTGATCTTTTCTAGTTACTAATATTTCACAAATATTTTATTTATATATAACTTTTCAAGAGTGTATTTGCCATGTAAGTCAAGTAAGCACATATTTGGATCAATCTTTTACCAGCAATTCATAATTAATCAATTTTGCTTTATTTAGTAGTTGGATCTCCATTTTTCGCTTAAGCTTTTGGGGAAAATTGAGCTATTAATTTGCTACTCTTAAAGCATTATTGACTTTTAAGTGTAGAAATAATATGAGCAGCCTGAAAATTTGTTCTGTCCTTTAAAAATTATCCTTAAAGTAGTTTCTGTAGATTGATTTGCCTTCAGATGCTGTTCTGAAACCACGTTTAAGAGGAATAAATTGATTATATTATTTTTCAAGATAATCTAGGTATAAAATGAATTATTAGATTGAAATATTGGGTATCACTGTGGCACCTTGATTCGTACATTGCATACTATATCCCTCCAAGGAGTGATAGTTTAATGCTAAGGCGAAAAGTTATACGTCTTGCTTAAGTTCTTTGAAACAAGAGAATTGTAGAATACAAAAGTAGAAGGATAAATGATGTGTCCTTCTCTCTAGTTAAGTGAGTACAACTGTAATGGAACTGGATGTATATATCTTGAACGTGGGTAAAAAGAAATAAAATAGGTTTACAAACCTGTGGGTTCTGGAAGAAAAAAAAGTAACTTATCCCTGAGAATGGATGTCTGATTTTATTAGACATTTATGGGAAAAACCTCTTTTGTTAAGTTTATTTCATTATTTAAATTTAAGTTATATCAAGGTCCTTTTCATATTACCATACATACACACTGTCGTAGGTAATGTGACAGAGATGATTTGGATTTTTAGTAGAGCAGGCATTTTTTTTTTTTTGGAGGGCAGTTGGGGTTAAGTGACTTCCCCGAGGTCACACGGCTAGCTTTTTGTGTTAAGTGTATGAGGCCTGATTTGAACTCAGGTACTCCTGACTCCAGGGCTGGTGCTCTATTCACTGAGCCACCTAGCTGCCCTAGGCATTTTTTTTTTAAATACACTCTGTGTGCTCTTGAGAATGGCTGGGTGGGTGAGCATGTGACCAAGCTCTATGCATACAGTAGGGAGGCTTGGTGGTTTTTGTACTTTGTTAGTTATGTATGAAAGATCTATAAATAAGTTTAAAGGCCAATTTGCTTCAAATGGAATTATGGAGCAATCTGCTAAGTAACAATCATCCTGAAAATCTAGAATGTTTTATTTTCTCTTTTTGAGAGGGGGAGGGTTTTTGTTACAGTGTGGGAAAGGGGACAAAAAATTCAGTGTTGGTCATTCATTTACCTTTCAATTTGAATTAAGCAGAGGACTTTCATTCCACAATAAAGCTGAAATGGAGCATCTTTTGTCATTCTCTGGATAGCTTTAAACAAATAAAAATGATCACTTTCTAGAAACATTCATCAAAAACAGTGTAGATTCCTTCCAGTAACCTCTGCCTATTAAATGTGTGTGGGTATAATACAGAGAATTCAATATTGACATAGCTAGAATATAGGTATTGATTAAATTTGAATTTGAAACTTTTTGGTGATAAATGTTCTGTCAGCATAGCTTCTGTCTATTTTCTATGATGAAAAGATGAAAGAAGTGGGAAAGGAATTAATCTGTTATATCAGTTCAGTAGAGTCCATAATCATGATACATAGAGGTGGAACCTTGGAAGATAATCTCATCATTTCTTTGCTCTGATTCTTGCCAGTTTATTCCATTTTCAAGTTTTAATTAATTCATCCATGTCTTAAATATATGGATTGATCCTACTATGTGTAGGTTATTGGGATAGACTCTTTAATCTAACTTGAATTCCCCTAGCTATAGTGTAAGCCTTAGTTTTATTTATTCATGATAAGTAAAACCTAAATTATCTTTTTTTTAATTTCCAAATAAGAATGGAAGCAATTCAACAGACTTTCCAAGGTGTGGGTCCTGGCTTTTCAGGCTATACTACCTATGGCTGGCTACAGCTCTCCTGGTTCCAACAGATTTATGCCAGGCAATATTACATGCAATAGTAAGTATTTTCACCTATTTCTTCACCTCAGTAAGAACTAATGGAATTATGTAGTGATACCATCTTCAGAGTTCATATTGTAAATCTAAGTTTTGCATTGTTCCAAAGAAGAATGTTTTTAGATGAACTATAAATAAGACCTTATGTTGTAATGTAGAGATACATGTGGACATGTATGTAAGAGGAGTGTATTTAGTGTAATGTGAGTGTGAGAAAAAGAGATCTTGGATATTTAGTTGTCTAATCCAAGATCTTATGACTTTTATAATCAGTCAATTATTAATTACTGAAATGTATTGTTAGGACATTTTAATCTCTAAAAGCATCATGTAGCTTCACAATGTCAATAAATTAGGGACTTGCAGATTTTTTTCCTTTGTGATAACTCCCATCTACCAACAGAAATTATTACAGCCTGTCTTACAATTTTTATTGAAGAGTTGCTTGAGGTTCAGTAACTTGCTGTGTACACACAGCTAGTAAGAATCAGGCAAGATCTGAAATCTCATTTCATCTGTCTGGATCCTATGTCCTAACCTGTCCACCATTATACTTGGCTGCCTCACTATCAGGAAATGCCCTTACGGCTGGAGGAAGTTTGGTTTTGTCAAAATAGACACGCAGCATTGTGTGAAAAGTGTTGGATTTGAAGTCTGGAGAGACCCAGTGAGGTTCATATACTGCTTCTGACACAATTAGCAATTCACTTCACCTTTTGGAGTCTCAGTTTCTTCATCTGCATGACGATCAAACAAATATACATAAAATGCAGTACGAACCTTAGAAGTTAAAGATAGGAAGTGGATCTGTGATTTCATTGGCTAAGTATGAGTTATTTATGTGAGTAAATGAATTCTGTGTCTTGAAATTAGTTCCACAAATTTATGTCAGTGGTGTCAAAGTCCAATAGAGATGATCTCTGCTGGCCACGTGTTAATGTAGAAAACCACAAACTGACATCTATGTTGCATTGTACTTTTACTTTAAACATTTCCCAATTATATTTTCATCAGATTCCTCCATACTCAGGAACAGGATCAAGTTTGAAACTGCTGTGTGTGTGTGTGTGTGTGTGTGTGCACGTGCGCGCGTGCACACAATGCACATATCTCAAACTGACTTCTCTAGTTTCTGTTTTGATCAACATCAAGCTTATTAGCAAACATGGCTTATTAGTAAAGATGTTAATTATAAAAAAGTAAAGTGTGTTTCTTATAAAACTTTTGGCAGAAACAGGAGTTTCTTTCAACAAATGTTTGAGTGACCTTTATGTTCAAAATAATCTACTGCTCTTTGAAAAAAAATTTTTTTTGATTTTTTAAAAAATTTCAGTTTAGCAGCTACTGCTGCTTCAGGAGCCTTCACATCATCACCAAGTGCACAAGAAATACCTGTAGTCTCCACAGCAACTCCAGCGCCTATTCACAATCAGTTTCCTGCTGAAAACCAGCCTGGCAATCAGAATGCTGCTGCTCAAGTGGTTGTTAATCCAGGAGCCAATCAGAATTTGCGGATGAACGCACAAGGTGGTCCTCTTGTAGAAGAGGATGATGAGATGAATCGTGACTGGTTGGATTGGATATATTCTGCAACTACATTCTCTGTCTTCCTTAGCATCCTCTATTTCTACTCCTCTCTGAGCAGATTCCTCATGGTCATGGGGGCCACACTTGTCATGTACCTGTAAGTAGACACTTTTCTCTTTTCCCAATAGAAAATATTTAAAACACAAAACAAAAGCACCAAACTACTACTGATTCAAACCAGTCGAAGTTTTTGTCCCTTGAAGGCTGGTCTCAGTCATTTTTTTTTTCTTTTTGGAGGGCAATTGGGGTTAAGTGACTTGCCCAAAGTCACACGGCTAGTTTTTGTGTCAAGTGTCTGAGGTCGGATTTGAACTCACGTCCTCCTGACTTCAGGGTCGGTGCCCTATTCACTGCGCCACCTAGCCGCCCCTCAGTCATTTTTTAGGGGCTGTTTTGAATAATGTTTTTAATTGTCCATCATTCTGGTGCTCAGGCATAGACTGTCAGAGAGGAAGAATATTGGACTGAGAATAGGTTACTTGGGTTTATCTCACTGGCTCCAGCATACTGGCTAGCTCTTTGACCCATGGGCACTTCTTAACCTTGTTGAGCTTTAGTCTCCTCACCTATAAAATGGATATAGTAATATTGATACTGCCTACCTCACAGAGATATTATGAAGAAACCACTTGATTAACCTTAAGGAAATTTCTAAATGGGAGTAGGCTGTTATTACAAAGCAAGTGTGCAGTGAGTAAATGTATCACTTGGTTGTGAGGATCAATTTTATTTTCCATTTTTTATATGAATACTTTAAATGTGTTAATAAAACTGATAAAAATTTTTATGCTCTTCTGATAAGGTGCCCACAGTTTATAGGCCATAAGAATTTAATCACATTGAAATATACAGAGGCTATGTTAATTTTGACTAACACTATTTCTGAGTCCACTTTTTTGCCAGCAAAGCTGGCCAGGTGATACAGATTAAGTTAACGCTTGGTTTCTCTGGTTATCAAGGTCAGTTGTCTTGTCTCCACCTACATATCCTTTAAAGAAGCATGAAGCTATCCTAATCCCTTCCTTGGTGATTTTCAGGAGTTTAGAAGTCACTACTTGACCAAGTTTGTGTCTTAGAGTGATGTGTTTCAGTCAGGTGTGGATTTCCAAGAACTGTTTTGCTCAGTTCTCTTGCCCGCTTGTGAATTTGCCTGTTTGGGTTATCAAAGTCAGATAAGACAGTACCTGCCTTGTTTCCTTCTTTTGAAGGAGAAAATTCAAAATGTGCCTCAATGTTTGTATGAGACGTTTCTAAGATTACTTTAATGTTCTTTCTTTTAAGGCATCACGTTGGGTGGTTTCCATTTAGACAAAGACCAGCTCCACATATCCCAAATAATATACCTCCTCGAGGAGCCATTAATCAAGACCCAAACAATAATTTACAGGTATGTTTTCTCATGTATTGAGACAAATAAGTAACTAGCAATGACATTTCACATCATGAAATCTCTTAACCTTTGGTTGCCAATGCCTTAGCCACATAGAAGGATATCGGTTGGAAGCAAAATGCTTGTTTTCTTCAAAACCAATACATCCATTACCTATTTATTAGGTTGTTAACTATCTTTGAGGGAGGAATTATTGGCATACGTGACCCCTTCCAAGTCTTAAAGTATTATGTAACTCCGAGCTGCTGTTACTGCTGTACTCTTTATGTGTATAGGAGAGGAACTCAGTAAATATTTGATGGATGATTTAATGAATTACCAGTGACTAATTTTAAAAAATGAATGTCAGAAGATCTATCATTTATTTTTGGCAAATACCAATTTGCAATTTTGTATAAGTAAAAATGTCTCCCCTGTTTTGAACTTTTAAAGTGTGCTGTGATAGCATACAGGGCAGCTAGATAATGCGGTGACTAGAGCGCTAGGCTTAGGATCAGGAAGACTCCGCTTCATGAGCTATTAGCTACATGACCCTGGGCAAGTCATTTACCCCTGTTTGCCTCAGTTTCCTCTTCTGGAAAAGGAAATGGCAAACCACTCTTGGATCTTTGCCAAGAAATCGCAAAATGGGGTCATGACAAGTCAGACAAGACTGAAACAACTGAACAACATGATAGCATGCTATGTCAAAGAAACTAATCGTTATAGAATGATTCTGATAATTTAAGAACTTCAGATACATGGATATCTCACAAAAAGATATGTTTGAGGGTGAAAATCTTTGGAGATTGATTTTTTGTTGTTTAATTTGTATCATTTTAAATCTGTGGCAAAGGGAGCTTGTTACTTAAATATGAATATTACTTCCCAAATTTTTTTTGTCTTTATTAATTTGTTTGTTTACTTTTAGTTTACAGGATTCTGTTCCTCACTCCCTAGAATTTCAAATTTTTTCCCTCTCATCCCATCCCCCCATGGTGGCTCCCAATTTTATTCACTTATGTAGTTGTGGATTTTCATTCAATTGAGTTTCTTAAAAGGGAGAAGTATATCTAACTCAAGGTAGCTTTGCAAATTAGCATGCCATTCAGGACCTAAAATAAACCAGTCTTTAAGCAAACTGACAATTTGACGGCTTAGTAATTGTTTAATTATAAATTGTAGGCCTGTGAGTCTTTGCCTTTATGCTCCTGATGGGCACTGCCATCAAAACATTATCATCTTGAGATCAGTTATGTTTGAGAGGGCAGGAAGAAAACTCCAGGTCATACATTCTCAACGAGACCTTTGCAGCAGAGGCTACTTGATGTGGGGGGTGGGGGGAAGAAAGTATGGCTGACTTTTATTATAAGGTCAATTCTAATAGTTTTCTTTATGTATTACCACTTCCTAGGAGGAAAATGCTGATGGAGATGGAGAACCTGGATTGGTTCCTCCCCAGCAGGATTTATTGGAAGGTCAACAAGGCAGTCCTTCAATTATGAGCACTGCATGGCTTGTCTTCAAAACATTCTTTGCCTCTCTCCTACCAGAAGGCCCCCCAGCGGTAGTAAACTAACCAGTTTGGTTGCCTACCTGTTAGATACTTTTCCAAGTGTGGACTGACTGGGTCATGTACTCCAACTTATGACTTATTTGTCTTCTCAACTGGACAGGTCTATGACTCCGAATAATTAAAAGAACCAGCAGGGATGTTCTTTTGTGACCAAGCAAATACAAAAAGCAGGATCCTGAATCCATGTTACGAGTTTATGGACTTCATGAAGTACATCGTGCTTACTATGTCTTTATTCCAAAGAGCTTAATATATGCCGAATTTAGTTTAATAAGCATTTTAAGTAGAAGGCATTAGTGTCGCACTGTTATGCCTGAAGAGCACTTAAGGTTGTGTGTGTTTGCATGTGTTTGTACATAGATGTAATAGGAGCAGAATGCTTGGTTCTGCCCGTGTGATTTGATTCCTGTTGGAATGTTTAAATGTGGTTTAAATTACACTAAGTGTAGTACTTTGTATAATCAATGAAATTGCTAGACATGTTTTAGCAAGATTTTTCTAGGAAAGATATATGTCTAAATTGCTTTTTTAAATGCAGTGCTTTATTTTAAACCAAGGGAAAATTTGTAGAGGTGGAAACCTATGCTGGGTTTTCTGTACAATAAAGTTTTCCTACAAATGAGGTTAGCACAGACTCCTTTTCATCTTAACAGCATAGAATGTGCCCATCGTAATCACAGCTGAGATTCTGACTGAATTTTTAAGTAGACGCAATTTATATTTGGCTGTTTACAGGTCTTGTTTCTGCAAATGAAACATTGTACACAAGCATGAAAGGTTTTTGCACCTGTTAAGAACATTACCTGCATTTGCTCCTTTTCGGTATTCAAGCACCAAAACTGTATTGATAATCTCTACCAAAGCTGAATCAGACACTGAAGAGAGCTTTCAGAAAGCGCTGCTCTCCAATCCAACTATGTATATATATATATATATATATATATGTATATGCAATTCTTTTGCAGTAGTTCTAGGATTACAAAGGCAAAAATGGGAAAATGATCACTGGAGAGAAGAGGATCTTTACATGGGGAGAGGAAGACCACTTTCAATGCAATTCATTTATTAAATAGCTACCATGTGTTAGGAATGGGAACACTAAGAAAAAAATGAAACATAGTCCTTTTGCCCTTAAGGAATTTATAATCTTCCCAAGTAAATAAAAATAATTTGACAAGGGAAAATATATTAAAGGCTTACAACAAGAGGTAGCTCCTGAGATGAGTGTCAAGGAAGTTAAAATTCTATGGGGCAAAGATGAGAGTGCCTTCCAAGCTGGGAGAACAGATAGTGCAAAGTCCCCCAGTCCAGAGATAGTATGTAGATTAAAGAGATCAAGTAGGCCAGTTCATCTGGAAGCAAAGTACAGGAAAGGAAATAAAAGTAAAATCTATCTGGAAAGACATTCTGGAGCCAAACCATGAAAGGTTTAAAGTCAAGCTAAGGACTTTACATTTTGTCCTAGGTGTGATAAGTAGCCTCTGATGATTTTAGATCAGAGTGACCACCTTTAGGAAGATCATTTGATAGTTTTGTAGATAATTGATTTTAGATAGAGGTGAAGAGTGGGGGAGGGAGGGAAATGGAGGGAGCTCATAATGGCCCAATTTTTTTTTTAGTAAAATAGGAAATATATCTTTTGTTAAGGTGGAGAAGGGTCAGAGTGGTGTAAGAGATTGAAGACTCACAAAGTTTGGCAAAGCCACTGTGTGATGTTTCCAGTCAGGGAAGAATAAAGTGATTGCTATATAAGCAGTGAAGGTCCATTGAAATTAAGATAACAAATTTTTGGTAAGTCCAGTCATGGTCATTCAGTAGTAAGGAGTAGAGAAAGGAGATGATGGGGGGTAACCCAGGCAGTATGAGTAGTGGCAGTGTGATAAGGGGATGAGGGATTCAAGAGTAGAGCATGGCATAGTTGGACAGATTAACTATAGGATCACTACTGTGAAAATGAAGAAAGTGGGAGGTGATAGATGAAGAAAGCAGGAAGGGCTAAAGTGACTGGAGGTCTGGAAGTTTCAGTCTTGGAACTTGAATCCTTCCTAGAAGGAAAGAAGGTCAAGTTATGACTCATGAGCTTCATACAATGCCGGAGATCTTAACGGCAGAGTAAAAGTTATTTCCAGCAAAGCAAGTCAGCTATTGACCTAAGTATGGTGGTAAATAAAGTCAGGTCCTATGTGGCAATTTGCTGATTTTAAAAAAATATCAGTATTAGGTGCATATGTCACTACTGTACTAAGTACTAAAGGGATTTACAAAATATAAAACATGGTCCCTGCATTCAAGGAGTTTATAATCCAGTTGAAATGACACATGAAAATGCAAGTATCATGTTTCAGTTCCAGCCTGCATTCCTGCAATCACAGATTAATCATTGAGGTAGCAACTCAAAACAATGGTGGAGGAAATGTAAAATGCATTACAGAGCTCATTCTTAAACAGATTACACTAACTTGGCTATAGGAATTGGAAAAGTGAGATCTCCATGAGCTGGGGCTAATTGGAGAAAATGTATGGAGGAGTTAGGACTGGAGCTGAGTTTCGGACAGCAGACAGGGCTTTGAAAAACGGTGAGGGAGGAAGAGGGAAGGACATCTCAAACCCTTCCAGGCATAAACAGAAGTCTTAGTGTATTTTGTAATTCTTAGTAATATCCTGAAAGATGTGGTTACAATTAGGTCTTTATAAAAATGTTGAAAAAAATCTTGAGGGTTTTTTTTTCTTCCATACAACATGCAAGCATTTGGCTAGAAGTGTAAAGCTCAAGACAGCTGTTCCTATGACTTGTTTTTAAACATCTGAATGTTGTAGGTGTACTGTTTTCTTTGATATAAAAACAAGCTATAGCTGTGAAAGTCCAAATTTCGGTGGTAGCAGTTTTTTAAAGGAAAAATCTTTGGGAAAATTGGAAGAGACTGATCAATACATGTCTGACCTGTAGGAGTTGTGGGACCATAGATTTAGAGCTGAAATGGATCTTAAAGATTATTTAGTCCACCACCCTCATTTTATAGAGGAGGAAACTAGATCCACAAGGTTAATTAAAGGTGACAAAAAGTAGCTGACAAATTGGGAAAGTGGCTTGTTCTTTAACCATATTTTTTAAAACAAATGCTGGAAGCCTAAGGAATGCCTCCATTGGGATTCTAAGCAGAAGTAAGGATCTGAGTATGTGATCTTTCAGAGATACTATGGATATAGAAATATTATAGAAGAGAATATGGGCTTAGTGTTAGAACTATAGTCAAAATGAAGAAGAATGAAAGGATAAATGGGTGAAAAGCATTAAAAGCCTACAATAGGCTTAGTACTGGGGATACAAAAAGAAAGTTCCTATTCACAAGGCACTCATTTTAATTGGAGAAGACAACAGACATTGGAAGGCTTAATACAGGGAGAATGGAAAGGCCAGGAAATCCTTGTGGGGCAGTAGCAGGTGATGGTAAACCTCAAGGGTCCTTAGACCATTCACAGATCAAATAACAATGCCCAGGCCCTAGTGATAGGGTTGATCAGGTATAGGGACCTTAGTGGTAAGGCCTGGGGATCCTCCATGTCATCCTTTTAGGAAGGATTGTAGCTACTGATTTTGGTTCATCCAAGGAGTATGAGAAGCCACATTTGCTCTGCAGTATGATGGGGCCTACCAACATTGAGAAGTAGAGAATGAATCTGAGGGTTCAAATAGAGCTGGGATTCTATATTCTTTCCCACAGGAGAAGAGTTTGGGGGTTGGGGGAAGGCAGCATCCTGCCAGTAATGGGGAAAGGGATGGGTGAAAGCAAGAAGGTTGAGGAAGGGCCTCCACTGGCAGATGTTCCTTTCTGGTGCACAGTGGGATCTGAGGTGGCTGGAGTAGGAGAGGGGGAAAAGAGTACCCCGAATTATATACCAGTGTATTCCATACTAGGCATACCCCAGAGTATAATGGATTTTGCCCCAAACTCTGGCGTCCAATGGGACATCCCACAGCAGTCCAGAGAGCTCTGTACTTTTGCATTCATGTTCTCTTCTGGCCTGCAGCCATACAGGGTAGCCCTTCCTCCAAGCTCCCTTTACCTAAGGGCTCCTCTCCCAAAGTCCTGCGTTCCCCATCCATAAACCCACACAAGAGCATAGGTAGGTCTCTCTGGAACTACCCCTTCTCCCAGGGCAACTGCACTGTACTGTCTCTCTGCATGCCCTTTGTCCCTTTCCAGCCTCCCACACTGTAAGATAAGTCCTGGACAGTTCCAATGGGGGCCTTCATTTACCCATATCTTGATGGGTGGGATACTGCCTGAGGAAGATTCAGTTCTTTAAGATTCTATGAACAAATAAGTAGCCATATTTACAGTACAATTATAGTAAATATAACATTCTGGCAGGGAAAAGAAAGCTGTTATTATGATGTCAAGAACCAATATGAATTTAATCTATTTTAGAAACTGGAACCATGTCAACATGTAGATCAAGGGGGAAAGTGGAAAGGAAGGGTTAAATAATTTTGGAAAATGTTTAAATATATTTTATGGAAAACAGGGAAAAACATGCATTACAAATCAACAATACTAGGTATTTGAAGCAAAGCACTTAGCTAACTGGAAAAAGCAGTATTGAGAAAAGTTTGTTTTAATTGAATGAAAGTAACATATAAATGAGGAGAAGGGACAACAGTGTGATAGTGCAGTTCAGACTTGACTGAGAAAAGACCTGGAAGAATTCTGGCTCTACCATTAATTTGTTGTGTGACCTTGGGCAAGTCACTTGCCCTCTTGTGTCTTAGTTTCTGCTAACATCATATCCAATTTATTCCATACATATCGTGTTTTTAGGTAATTGTTTGTATTTTGGCTCCTCTGTTAGGCTGTGAGAACCTTGAGCTCAAGGACTGTTTGGGGTTTTTGAGGGGGCTCACACATAGTAGGCATTTAATAAACATCTGACTGACTGTTATGATGACTTTTGACCACAAGGTGGTGAGAAGGCCTCAGTTCTGCTCTTGAACAAGGAAGAGGCTACTACCTTGACCAGAGTCTGAGTTTAAGCGAAAATGCTCAGGCAATTTTTACTCTTCCACCCACCCCAAATCTTCTCTTCCTCAAGGCCTTCATGGTCATTTTGAGATATGCTAATGCCCCAAGGCCGGTGAGTCCTCCCTATTAACCCAGAAATGATGAGTTAAACCAAATACTGTGGTAACTGCATCTTATAATATATGCTTGGTGTCATTACCCAAAGTCTCCAGACGATGCAATGAGAGAGGGAGATCAGTCATTACAATTACATAGTCTTTGACTTCACCTTACCAGTCTTTCATTTATTGCCCTAGGTCTCACTGTAGGGCTGGCTATGGGCATCATCCTCCCTACTTCCCAACCAGAAGAAAGGGATAAATCTCTCCACCTCCTGGGACAGCTGGGATCTGACCTCCTGTAGTTGCTTCCCCTCCCTCCTGGTCTGTCTTTCTATTTCTATCTCTCCACTCCCACTCTTGATAGGGGGAGGGGAGGGGAAGGGAGCTGGAGGAGAAGTAGAAAGGAAATGTTTGCCTTCCTCTTTCTTTTCTAAACCAGTCACAACTGGTGATTGTACCCAATACAAATGGGATAGAACCTCATGGTGTAAGAAGGGCAGGTAATAGTCTCTTTGACTATAAAACTAGGAATGGAGTCTTGGTTAATGATATATTCTGTGAAACTGGGAAATTGATTCTTTATCTAAGTGAAACAAGTTTAACAAGAACAGAAACAGAAACAAGTGAAAGATAGTCAATCACAGTGAAAAAGAGTCAATAGTCAACAAACATTTATTAAATGCCTACTATTTGCCAAGGGAGAAACAAATGAGGAAAAGAAAGCTAGCCCCTCGCCTTCAAGAAGTTTATAATCTAATGGATAAAAGCAAGGACTAATGGATAATGGATAAAAGGAAGATTAAGGAGGTGGGGCACCAGAGGATACACAGGATGGGGACATCATGATGATGATGGTGGTAAAACCAAGCAGAGCAGCTGAAATGAAGAGATAGTTGGAAATTCTAAGCCCTTTATAAAGGAAGGCTTTGCAAAGAGCCCTCCCATCAGAGGGGACAGGCAGCTGAGAGGGTGTTGATTACCAAAGATCCATGTAAAGGGAGTAGAAAGTTCTAAGGGAAAAAATTCTTTATCTCAGCAGATGGGGGGGGGGGGAAGAATGGAAAGAGAAGATGCCCTCAACTGCTGTGGGAATGAATACTATTGAGGTACTTTGCAGTCTATGAGGGAGATGTTCACTGCCAATATTTTATCCTATGGCTCTGTTTACTAATACCCTGTTTGCCTCCCGTGGACATCTGGTTTCACTTGCATAGTCTCTCTGTTCTCTCCATCTGTCTCCTGGTTTTCTCCAAACTTCATGTGGCTGCAAGATCTCATACTCTCTTGTCCCCAAGCCCCACAACTACAATAGTGAACTCTGTTATTCCCACCCCAGGGAGCTCTCTCAGTCCCTGAAAGCTTGAGAAAAGAACTACACAGTCATTGTGTAAATTGTTTTGCTGGTTCTGCTTCCTCCACTCTACATCATTTCATACAAGGTCAAGTTTATTTTTTTAACTCAAGTGTAAGATTTTGCATTCATCCACATAAAATTTCATCTTATTAAATTCAGCCCCATGCTCTAGCCTGTAAAGATCTTTTTGAATTCTGTCACCCAGTGTATTAGCTTTCTCTTCCTTCGTCACCTGAAAATTTGCTTAAGATTCTCATGATGTCTTTATTCATTGAGAAAAATGTACAGTATCATTCAAAGCACAGATCCCTGGAGCAATTCACTCCACTTGACCTTCCAAGTTAAAACAGACCTATTAATCAGTCTTTTGAGGTTAGTCATGCACGAGCCCATCTAACTGTACTAGTCTTGAGACTCTTTTTTTCTTACAAAAATAGCATGGGAGACTTTATCAGATGCTTTGCTAAAATCTAGGAAAAATAGATTAATAGTATTCTTCTGATCTATTTGTTTAGTAACCTTGTCCAAAAGCATGACTTCTTCCTGGTGAAATCTCACTTCATCTGTTACCACCATTTCCTTTTCTAGATATTTACTAACCATCCCTCTAACAATATGTTCTGGAATTTTTATAGACTTCATTCCCTTCCTGTTTTTGCAAATCAGAACATGTGCTCTTCTCCAATTCTGCGGCAGTCCTCCTGTTCACCACAAACTTAAAAAAAAAATAAACTTAACAATAAGCAGCATGAATATTTCAATATATGTAAAACAGAAAGTAGGCTTATATATGAAATCCTCACAGCAAAGATTCTGTCATCACTGACTGAGAGTAGCTCAACAATCTTCCTGGTCTTTTGTGACCCAAGGGATGTAGTTCCTTCGGACCACATGACTTGAACTCACAAAAAAAGCTTTCTTACCATTTCAATTATCTCACTTTTCATTGCTATCAGTTCTCCTTTGGTATCAGCCACTTTTATGTTATTTTTTCTGGATAAAAAAAATTCTCCTTTGTAAAGAAAATAGAAGCAAAATAAGAATGAGAGGAGGGGGGAGGAAGGAAGGAAGGAAAAAGGAAAGAGAGACAAAGAAAGAAAGAAAAAAGGAAGAAAGAAAACAAGCTCTGGTTTCTCTGTCATCAATTATTATCATCCTGTCATTCCAAGCAGCAGTTCTACTCTTCCTTGATTCTCCTTTTTTCTCTTCTGTAGTATTCCCCCCCCTCCCGCCCAATATTCTCCTAACAACTTTGCTGTTGTCCTAGACTTTCCTCATCCATCTGAACTCATTCTGTACTTCAGCACTATTCATTCCTACAGGATCATGCCATGTATTTGTATTTGTCCTCTGTTAACCTTTGCTTCCAGTTTCTATATACGATTTGTTAAATTGGTTTGTGTGTATCTGAAAAGTTTTTTTTAGACAACACTTTTTTTTTCTTCCTCACTGGAATTATTTTTATGTCTCCAGTTTCACTCTTGACAGCTCCCATTCCTTCTGAGCTGACTTTCCCTGTGGAATTTTAGTCCATGAGATTCTGTCTCATTTTTCTCTAAACTCTTTGAAATCTGCTCTTCCAAAATCTAGGGTTCATGTCAGACTATTTTTAGCTTCCTTTTCTTTCTTGATTCCAAATTCTAAGATGAAGCAGCTGCTTCCTCATAAGGTTTTCATCAAGGCTATTTCAGCAGCCACTTTTTCCTTGCTGGTAAGAATCATGTCCACAATAGAATTTGCCCTTTTCTTCTTGCAGCTTTTGAAGAATGTGCCCCTCCCCATGCCTGTCCCACCCCATTCCAGCCAAGGGGAACTCAGCCAAAAGAAAACTATTGTCTTGACCACTTTTCCCAGGGATAGGCAGGAGATAAGGGCTGAACCCCTTAGCCCTGTTAGCATGGGAGTCAGACCTATGGCTCTGGAGAGTAGGCTAGCTGTTCCACCACTCAAAAAAAAAAAAAAGGAATAGAGCCTAGTTTGTAACATATGAAGGACTCTGCTAAAGGAAAAATACCTTGACAGCTTCACACCCTCACAATGCAGGAACCAGATAAGAGCTTTCAGACTCTGGAATCAGGGACCAGAAGGGCTGCCCCAGTCAGCAGGAGAGTCAGTCCTGCCTGCTGGTGGGACACTTCCTACCTCACCGGGATGGAGCTTGCTCCATGTCCATCAGTAGCTCTTTTTCTGCTTCTCCATACCAATGTCTCTGAAAATCTCTAATCTCTGTCTCACCCCGTCTATTGTGTAAAGAGGCAGAATAGTCAGCGAATCAGCTAGTAGGTCTGAGTTTGCTCTGAACATAGACTGGATGGGGAGGTTCGGTGTGTTGGAGCACAGCACCCGTAATGTGCAGTTGGTGAGTTCAAACCCTGTGGGGGTCAATCAGCTTCACTCACAGAAATTTTCACCTTTGAAAATCAACCCCTCAGAAGTGTGTATACTTGAAGGTCAATAGAGTGTGACCACCTCAGTGTACTCTCTCTGCCAATGGAGATGTAGGTTATAGTACATAACCTGGCAATGGAAAAGAGAGACTTCATTTTTATGTCAAGGAGTTCTTAACCTAGGGACAAAGAACCCTAAAGATACAGATTGCAGGAGGTCCCTAAACTTGAATGGAAAAAAATTATACCTTTATTTTCATGAACCTCTAACTGAAATTTAGTATTTCTTTTAATTATGAATGTAAGCAACAAACAGAAGGGGTCTACAGGCTTCACTAGACTGACAAAGAGTCCATGAGAAACACAGAAAAGGTTTAGAATTCCTGCCATATGCAGAATCCCACAATCACTGTGAAGGGACTCTGGGAGGAGGATGGCTATTTTCTGCCCTCTGGACTATGATAAACCCAGAACAGTAAAAGGGGGACTGTGGGATCCTTTTCCATCGGTGTCAGTCAAGAGGTTTAGAGCAGCCCCATCTTGAGGCAGGAGGGTAGACAGGATGGCCACTTAGGGCTCCATCCAACCCAAAGTGCCTATAAATATGGGAATTTAGATTTGGAGTATGAAGGGACCTTGAAGACTCAATAGATTAAGCCTCTTCATTTTTTAAATAGTATTTCACTTTATTGTTTCAAATTACATGTAAAGAGCTTTCAGCGTTCACTTTTATAAGATTTTGAGCTGCAAACTTTTTTTCTCCCTCTCTCCCTTCCCCCCTCTTCAGTCAATCTGATACATAACCCCTGAATTCAACAAGTGAGGAAAATGAAGCTCTCTCAACTTTCAAGTGACTTCCCCAAGGTTACACAGTTAATATATGTCAAAAGCAGTGTTTGGGGTAGCTAGGTGGTACAGTAGATAGAGCACTGGGCTTGGAATCAGGAAGACTCTTCTTTCTGAGTTCAAATGTGACCTCAGATACTAGTTAGCTGTGTGACCCTGGGCAAGTCACTTAACCCTGCTTGCCTCAATTTCCTCATCTGGAGAAAGAAATGGCAAATCACTCCAGTATCTTTGCCAAGAAAGGGGTCACACAGGACTGAAAAAAGTAACTAAGCAAAAACAGTGTTTGAGTCTAGTTCTTTCTGACTCCAGGTCCAACACTCTAAGCACTATGGTGCTCTGCCTCTTGGGAGCCCCCAAATCCTGACTCACTTTGGCCTGCAGTCTCTATGACTATAAAGGAAATTTAAAGGTTTCTCAACAAAAGGGTGAAAGCAGGACAGAGGGTCAGCCAGCTAGGACAGGATGGCCAGCAGAGACTTGACACACCCTCTCCAGAACAGTAGGACTTTTCTCTCCTTCGGAAAGGAGCTTGTGCCAAGACTTTTGTTTGTAACCCTTTGGGGGTATGCTGAGCAGCATTCCTGACTTGGGTCAATGACCAGGAGTAACTCTTGGCCTCAAGTTCCCAGACAGAGGTCCTTTGAATAAATAGGTTTCTCCCCCATGGTCTCCAGAGGCAAACCTGAGGTCACATATCTAGGCCAGGAGTTCCTCTGGGTAAGATTAATGTGGATTAGAAATTTCTCCGGATAAGATTAAGTAGGCAGCAAAACGTAGGGGAAAAAGCCCAGCCTGGGAGTGCAGACACCTGTGTTCTGTGCTCAGCTTTACTAGTAATTAGCTGCTTGTCTTTAGATAACTTACTTCCCCTCTCTGAGTCTCATATAATTATTGGATCATTGATCAGGAACTGAAATTGTTCCTAAAGATCATCTAGTCCATCCCCTTCATTTTACAGATGAAGAAAATGGAGGCCAAAGAGGTTAATAGACTTGCCCAGAGTCACACAGCTAGCACGGGCTCCAGCTGAAATTTGAACTCAGGCCCTCTGACTCTAAATAAGTGGTCTGTTTCTTTTAAAATTGTGATGTTGACTACTCAGCATCCTTCTCTAGGTATGAAGAAATCAGGAGCTGTCTCAGGTGATGCCCTTCAGAGAAGTAGCTCTAAGCTGTAATCTAACCATTAACTCATTCCAAATCTGATATACTCACTGTGGTTTTTACGAGCAACAGAACCAGACACCTGTGACTACTGCCACTTATCATGGCAACTATACAAGGGTAGGTGAGCTAGAACAAGCCAAGAAAGCCACTCAGATTTCCCCACTCCCTAATCTTCCCATTCCCTGTCTTAAAACATTAAAAAAATTTTTTTTAACCAATAAGAATTTATTTTCTCTCCCTCTACAACTGAATAATAAAAAAATAAAATCCTAACAACCCTTATATATATATGTATATATATATATATATATATATATATATATATATACACACATATATATATATATATACATATATAGGCATAGTCAAGCAAAGTAAACTTTCATATTGGCCAAGTACAAAAATGTATGTCTCACTCTGCATTTGATTACCATATCTGTTGCATCAGGAGGTGGGGGACATGCTGCATCAGTCATCAGGAATCATGGTTTGTCACTGAAATTCTTTCAAAGATGTTTTCCTTTATGCTACTGTTTAAATAAATTGTCCTCTTTCTTCAGCTTTCTGCCCTCTTCCTCACTTCATAAAGTTCTTCCCAGGTTTCTCTAAATTTCATAAATTTTTATGGCCCCCAATTCCATTACTTTCATGTAGCAGAACATGTTTAGCTTTTTTCAACAGGTGAACACCTCTTTTGTTTTCTTTTTTTTTGCTACTACAAAAAAAGCTGCAATTTTTATAAATATGGGTCTTTTTCTTTTTTCTTTACTGTCCTTGGGATATAGGACTAGTAGTTCCCCAGGTAAAAGATTCTGTATAGCTTAGTGACTTTGGGAGCATAGTTCCACATTACTTTTCAGAATGGCTGGACCAATTCATAGTTCCATCAACAGTGTATTAATGTGCCTGTTTTCCTGTAGCTCCCCACCCCCAACATTAGTCATTTTCCTTTTTTTCATCTTTTTTAATCTGATGAGTATGAAAAGGAACCTCAGAATGTATTTGATTTATTTGGAATATTTTTATATGATTGTCAATAGCTTGGATTTTAAAAAATGCTTTTTGATGTCATCTGACCATTTATCTGTTGCCCCTGCTGCTACATTATACTGCCTTAGTGATGGGTCTTCTGAGTCACGTGATCAACAAGATGGTGTACTAGACATTTTCTCTGCCCACTTAGACCTTTCAGACCTCTCCAGAACCAGAAATTATGTGCCAAAGATAGAGCAGCTTCAGCTATTTTCATGGTCTAGGACACCTTGAATTTAAAGGAAGATTAAAGACAAACATTTAGGAACTGATATCTACCTTGGGCTCACTCAGGACCTTCTTACTCACCATCCACTATGGTACCAGTGGCCATGAGGCTGTAGTAGCCAACTCAAGGACTTGATGCACAGGCTTAGAATAAAACCTAACCCCACACCCTGTCCCCACTTCTGCTTTCTAGTACCATGGAGACCCTTCAAGCTGCACAAGCTAGCTGGGGCCAGGATAGACAGAAGCCCACGGCAACAGCATTTTGTGCTTCGAAAGATCTCTTCAGCAGAACCCGGGAACAGAGGGGAAAAGGTAGGACACATGTCTGGACTTAAAGTAGAGCTCAAGCCACTTCCTCCAAGAGCCTCAGACACCCAGAATACAGGAAGTAACTATGTAGCATCAGTGCTACAACACTGAAGCAGGATAGAGAAACAGAGAGAGTAAGCATTTAGATGGCTTTTCATGAGCACTTACTGTCTACAAGGCACTGTTTGAAGTGACTTACAAATCTTAGCTCTTTTGATCCTCACAACAACCCTGTGAGGTAGGTGCTTTTATTATTCATTTGACAATTGAGGAAAAAGAGGCAAAGAGAGATTAAGTCACTTGCCCAGGGTCACACAGGCATTAAATGTCTAAGGCTGAATTTGAACACAGGACTTTCTAACTCTGAGCCCAGTACTCTGTCTACTGTATTGTCTACTGTATTACCTAGGTGCCTCTGTACCACCTTGCTGCTTTGGACATCAGAACAGGTCACCATGCAAGTACTTACTATGTGATTCGTTAAGCCTGAGGAAAGGAGTTCAGCTTCCAGCTAGGACCTATCCATACAGATAGTTCTGTTGTCCCCAAAGTTACTTGGGGCAGAGACCTTGGTTGGTAAACCATCAATTGCCCAACATGGCAAAAAGCTGAGAAATTCTGAAAACAGAATTAATGACCTGCTCAGAAAGGCCACCGAAGAAATCATCATCAGTGAGGCAGGAATCAGAACATGAGCAACAAAGGAAAATAAGGGAGGGAAAAGACTGAAAAGACTAAGGAGTTCAGGAAGAAAACTCAAAGACCTTAAACATAAGCCGATAAATCAATAGGGAAAACATTAACAGCCAAAGGAAATACAGCATCCAGATCTAGTAAATGAGTTCAAACCTCTATAAAGAAATAATACAAGATAAAGAAAAATGACCTAACGCTTAGTGAGTCAGCTAACCCTCTGAAATCTGAAGAGAACGTAAAATATGCAATTCCTAAATGGTTTAAAAGAGAAATGAGAATTATGAGAGCAGAATTAATGATCTGCACAGCAAAAATGATGGGCAGAATAGAAAAACTGGAATCTACCATGACAAGATTCACCAAAGAAACAAAACAGAGAATAATAGTTTGTGAATACAAATATGCAGAAGTAAAGGACAATCTAGAAGAAAAGAAGCAAAAAGCAATAATATTAAAAGGAAAGATGCTCGCTATATAAAATGATGGGACCAAGCTAACTAATCTCTAAGTTACTTGCAAATCTAACCTGTGATTCCATTGTTTTACTCTTTACCCCTATAGTCATGAGGTTTGATTGATCCTTCCCTGAACTGGTAGAGCAGTCCCCAGAGAGCTAGACCCCAGGAACAAGTCTGTGATTCAGGTCAAAATTGCCTCTTCTCCCTACTCAGTGAAAACAGGTACATGTACAACTATGCAATATAGATAAAATCAATACTGTATAGGAACTGAGTTAAGTTTTGAGCTTATTATCTCAAAGGCTGAGGAAGTAAGGGGGAATATGTCCTTGATGTATTAGAAGAAATATTTGCCCATTTGTTTTTGCTGTATCTTTAAAGAAAATATCCCTTGATCGGAGCTAATTGAGATAAAGTAGTTCAATGAAATTGGGGTACCACTGCTCCTCAAAGTGAAGGAAACACAGCTGGTGGGAACTCAAGTCAATGGCATTAAAGATAAGAAAACCCTAAAACTCCATCAGGGGCCCCTAGAAGACTGAGGGGCAGATGTAGCCTGCCTTCATGCTACAGGGAAAATGAACCAGGGCATATATGCTGCATATAGTTATAAAAATAAATTTTTATGTTTATGGAACTTAATTTATGACCTCATGGACCAAATGGTTTTTAAGGTTGCTTCCAGCTCTAAAACTCCATGAGAGACACAGAAGCGGCAAGTTAGAAACACTAAAGTGAACTGGAAAACAGCAGCTAAAGGAAACTTTAAGAGACAACCACTCCCACCCCCACCCCCATTCCTTTACAGAAGTGAGGGACCCAAGGGTATGGGACATTGCATTTATTTTCAATTTTTTTTCAATGTCAACTTCACTGATATTTTTCCTCTTCCTCATTTTCTTTTGTCTTTCTTTCTTTTTTTCTTTCTTTCTTTCTTTCTTTCTTTCTTTCTTTCTTTCTTCCTTCCTTCCTTTCTTTTTTCTTCCTTCCTTTCTTTTTTCTTCCTTCCTTCCTTCCTTCCTTCCTTCCTTTCTTTCTTTTTTCTTTCTTTCTTTCTTTCTTCCTACCTTCCTTTCTTTCTTCCTTCCTTTCTTTTTTCTTTCTTCCTTCCTTCCTTTCTTTCTTCCTTCCTTCCTTTCTTTCTTTCTTTCTTTCTTTCTTTCTTTTTTTCTTTCTTTCTTTCTTTCTTTCTTTCTTTCTTTCTTTCTTTCTTTCTTTCTTCCTTTCTTTCCTTCTTCCTTTCTTTCTTTCTTCCTTTCTTTCTTTTTTTTAACATTCTTTATTATAAGGAATGGTCCTGAGGGAAGGGGAGATGAAGAGATAGAAGGGAAAATTGGGCAATAAAAAAAACAAGAGATTTAAATCAAAATTTATTTAAAAAAAAAGAGAGGACCCCAGAGTAAGGTAGGTGTGCCCCTCCCCTCTTGTAGGGCTTGCCTGAGCTATGCCTTACCACCACACTTGGTCCTTACCACGCACCCAATGTACCTACCACCCCTACCATCATCATTATCACCTCATTCTAGTTCAACAAACATTAATTAAATACATCTTCCAAGCATTTTGCCATGTCAGGTATTGGAAATACAGGGATGAAAACCCACACAATTCTTGCATGAAGAAACTTACAAGCTAGAAGGGAACAAGTATATACATCTCTAACTCTTCTAGTTGGAATAAAATTCAGGGAGAGAGGAAGTGGTCACTTCTAGCTGGAGGGAACTGGGAAAGGTAGGGCCCATGAAGAGCTTGCTAGCTGATTAATCTATCATTTATATCCCTTCTCAGTCATTATCCCCTGGAATCTTTCATAACCGTTCCAGGAACAGGGAGTTTCATCAGCTCATTAGCTGTAGGTGCTCAGCCCTACACAGGCGGAGCCAGCCTCCCCACAGCTCTCACCTCCTCCCCACTAAGCAGTGACCGACAGTACCCTCTCTGGGCATTCACTGGGGTCAATGACAGTTTCAGCCATGGAACAAAGAATAAACAAACAGTGCATGTAGCACTGGCCTTGTGCCTATACACACCCTGCCCCCTCCAGTGACCAGGAAGGACAATACCCATCAGGAAATCCCTGTGTAGCTAGGGAAAGACACTGGCTGTTATATGAAGATACCTCTCAGAGTGCTGAAGTTTGCAGTCAGGAGTCAGGGCGAAATTATGACTTATTGTACTCCAGGTGGGTTCATGAGCCAATATTGATGAGGTCAACATCCCTCTATCAATCAAACAACAAATATTTATTAAAATGGTTTGTGCCAGAGTCTAGGAGTACAAATACAAAGGAAACAATCCTCGAGTGCAAGGGGCTTACATTCCAGTGGGGAAGAAATTGAGCATGTGTGTGTACACAGAATGAATATAAAGAAAAGCAAGGCAAATAACTACAAAGTAGATCAATACAGGGTAGTTTAGAAGGGAGGGCATGAGCAGGTGGGCAGGAGATCAATAAAGGCTTCATTTAGGTGATACTTGAGCTGCATCTTGGAAGGAAGAAAGAGTTTCTATGAAGCAGAGATAAGGAGGGAGTGAATTCCACATATGACCAGTGCAAAAGTCTGCAAACAGGAGAGGAAGTATTGTGTTTGAGAGCTAGAGAAGCAAGTTTGGCAAATCATCATCTGCAAAGGGAGAGTAATGTCCAATGAGGCTGGGGTCAGGTTGTGAAGGGCTTTTATTATATTAGCTCAGCCTACCTAAAAGCAATTGCTTGCTTTTCAATTATTTAGATCTGACTTTATTTGTGTAAAAAGTGTTTTGTAATTGTGTTCATGTAGTTCCTGGGTTTATTCTGGCAGGAAGACTCCCAAATATTTCATAATGTTGACAGTAACTTTTAAATGGAATTTCTCTATCTTTTGCTGTGGGGCTTTGTTAGTAATATACAGAAATGCCCATGATTTATGTGGGTTTATTTTATGTCCTGCAACTTTGCTAAAGTTGTTTATTATTTCAAGTGGCTTTTTACTTGATTCTCTAAGTATATCATAATACCATCTGCAAAGATAGCTTTGTTTTTTCTTTGCCTATTCTAATTCCTTCAATTTATTTTTCTTCTCTTAATGCCAAAGTTAAAGTTTCTAGTACCATATTAAATAATAGAGGTGATAATGGCCATCCTTGTTTCATCCTTGATCTTATTAGAAATGTTTCTAGCTTATCCTCATTACATACAATGGTTTTTGGTAGATGCTACTTATTATTTTAAGGAAAACTCCATTTATTCCTATGGTCTCTAGTGTTTTTAATAGGAATGGGTGTTGTATTTTGTCAAAAGCTTTTTCTGCATCTATTGAGATAATTATATGGTTTCTTGTTGATATTGTCAATTATGCTGATAGTTTTCCTAATACTGAACCAGTCCTGCATTCCTGATGTAACTCCCACCTGGTCATAGTGTATTATTCTCATGACGAGTAGCTGTAATCTTTTTGCTAATATTCTATTTACATTAATTAGGGAAATTGTTCTATAATTTTTTTTCTTTGTTTTTGTCCTTGCTGGTTTAGGTATCAGTACCGCATTTGTATCATGTAAAGGACTTTAAAAGCTAAACAAAGGGGATTAGATTTTGTCCTAGAAGCAATAAGGAGCTTGTTTAGTAAAGGAGTTACATGGTCAGATCAAGGCTTAAGAATAATTGCTTTGGCAGCAGCATGTAGGATCGACTACAGCAGGGAGAGACTCGTGTCAGGAAGAACAATTACGAAGCTGCTGAAATAACCTTATTTTTTTAATCATTTCAGTAGAGTCTGACTGTTTGTGACTGTACCTGGGGTTTTCTTGGCAAAGATACTGGAGTGGTTTGCCATTTCTTTTGACAGATGACAGATGAGGAAACTGAGGCAAACAGGGTGAAGTGACTTGCCCAGGGTCACACAGTTGGTAAGTGTCTGAGGTCATATTTGAACTCAGGTCTTACTGACTCCCGGCCTAGCACTCTACCCACTACGCCACCTCGCTGCCTGAAATAACCTATGTGAGCTAAGGAGAACCTTAACTAAGGTTATACCTGTATGAGGAGACAGAAGGGTTGCAAGAGGTATAGCAAAAGTCAAAATGGTAAGTTTGGGCAACTACTTAGGTATGAGAAAGAAGACTTGAAGAAAACACTGCAATTATGAACCTGAGGGATTACCTTCAACAGAAATAGTGAAGTTCAGAAGAGAGAAGACTTTTGAAGAGAAGATGAGTTAAATTTTGAACATGGTTTAATGTTTTCCTGGCATGTTTGAAATGCCCAGCAGGCAACTAGTAACGTAGAAGGGAAGTCCCAGGCGAGAAGTAGGGGCTGGATATAGAGATCTCTAAATTGTCTGCTTAGAAATTATAGTTAAACCTATGTGAACTAATAAAGTTAGAAAATCAGAGAGGAGGGACAGACACAAACAGACAGACAGGGAAAAGAACTTTGAGGAGCATCCACAGTTAGGAAGCATGATAGAAATGATGGGCCAGCAAAAGAGACTGAGAAGCAGTAAGACAGGGAGGAGAAGCAGGAGAGGGAAACGCTATAAAAGCCCAGAGAGAGGAAAGGATCTGAGGTTCAAGTGGGTGTGGTGAAGGTTGAGAAAGATGAAGAATGAGGGGAAAATCTGATCTGATAACTCTGGAGAAAGTAGATGCAGTTAAGTCATTAAGTCAGATGCCAATTTCAAGGAACTAAAGAATGAATGAGAGGGAAATGGAAGCAATTAATATAGAAAGTCCCTCCCCCCATTTTGAGAAAGTGTGGAGAGATATAGGATAATGACTTCAGGGAACAGTTGGGTCTAGTGAAGTTTTAGAAGAATGGAGGAGACTTGGACATGTTGAAGTTATATGTGAAGTGCTTTGCAAACCTTAAAGAGCTACATAAATGCTATTATGAAGGCAACAGGAAAGGAGCTAGTAACTAGGAGTTGAAGGAGTGTGTGTGTGTGTGTGTGTGTGTGTGTGTGTGTGTGTGTGTGTGTGTAAGAGAGAGAGACAGAGACAGAGAGAAGAGACAGGGACAGAGATAGAGAGACAGACAGTGACAGAGGGACAAAGAGAAAGACAGAGACAGAAAGAGAGGAACAGAGACAGAGGATGATTGAAATTTTAATCTATTCAAGAAGATGGGAAGGAATGGAATCAAACATACAGGTTTGACCTTGATCTTGTCAAGAATGGCCATCTCTTTGTCATCTACGTGGGGAAAGGAAGAAAGAAAGGGCATGGTGTCAAGGGATTTTGAGAAGAAAGTTGAAGAGGAAGCTCAAACTGTATCACCTCAGTTTTTTTCAAGTAAAGTAAGAGTCATGGTCTTCAGCTGAAAGAGGGGGAAAAGAGAAAGTTTGGAATAGCTTCCATGGGGAGTAAGATAAGGCATCACTTAGGGGAGGGATTAAAGGACTGCCTAGCTGCAGTGAGTACCCTGTTAAGTAATATGAATTTATAATATACCTAGTTAAGAAACTTCCTCCAGATCCACTTAGCATCTGATGAGTAGGAATGGAGGAAATAGATGGTGGGAATAATTCAAGGCTGAATATTGGCAAGAAGTGAGTGACAATAGGACACTGTGGAGTTGAAATGTGTAACTATAGAGCTAGTATTGGAAGAAGAAGAAAGCAAAATCAGAATCAGGGTAATGGTCTGAGAATGTATTGAGGGGTGGAGAGATTAAAGATCTCAATGAGAATAAAGAAGAGGTTTAGGAGCATTGAGGTATAGGGAGAGATGGAATGACAAAAGATTGTGGTCGGATAAAAGAATGTATGACTCCAGATTTAGTTAAGTATGTGAGCTTAGGAAGGCTAGATTTAAAGAGGTATTCTGTTGTTTTAGACATCACATGTGGAGAATTTCTGAGGAAATTTTCATGATAAGAAAAATCCAAATATGGATTTATTAAAATATGTTGTTGTTCAAAAAGGCAGTTGATAGTCTACAATTGTGTTAGAAACTATAACCTTCATATAATATGCCCAAAGTACACAGGGTGCTAACCAACACAAACACACATGTTTTACATATTTTATGTTTATATAGATATCCAAATCTATATAATACACATACAAAAGTATATAGTTTACATATATTGGTATATGTGTTTATACAATATTTTGTGAATATATTTATTTATATATGTATATAGTGCATATAAATGTATAAATTATGTATATCTAAATATAGATACAAGTATGTTATGTAAATATCATATAAATCATAAGTAAATCTATTATATATAAATATGTGCCTGTATGTATTATGTTGATATAGACATGTATGCTTTTATATATATTTACAAAGAAATTGCTATTAAATGTGGAGCAGCTGGAAAGAAACGAGTGACTTGGATGTAGATTTTTGACAGTATACTTTGCTGTTTGAAGGTTGTAGCCCATGAGTTAACTTTAGTTGTTGTCAGAATTCTAGGACAAATGATTAAAAGTGACAGTAGTAAATATTTCAAGAAGAAAGTAATCATCACAAATAGCCAGTCTGTGTTTATCAAGGATGAGACAGGCCAGGCTAGCCTCATCTCCATGGGCAGATCAGGGGAATGCCATACAGTGAAGCAGGAGAGCAATTATGATCACTGACAGAATGGTATCCTACCTACTTTCAGTAATCTAGAACAGGGGTACTAAGTGTATTATGGATAAAGAAGTTTATTGTGGATAAATGGAAAACTCCACACTGGGGCTTACTAGAGCAACTGTATAGGATGGGGAGGCTTAGCTTAGCTAGATGATGGTTGATGTCTTGGGGTATAAATAGACTACAAACTAAATATTAGTGACAAATGTGATATGGAGCTTTAAAAAAAAAGCTCATTTGGTCCTAGGCCACATTAGTAGAGACCTCATGTTAGATACAAGGGAGGTGAATATATTGCTGTATTCCCTCCTGTTCAGATCATATCTGGAATATTCTATTTGGTTTTGTGTATTGTATTATAGGAAAGAAGACATTGTCAGGCCAAGAAAGGCAGCTAGCCTTAAGGCCAAAAAGAGTATGTGCTGCTTCTGATACAGACTAGCTGTGTGACCCTGGGTAAGTCACTTAACATGTCAATGTTCTAGGCTACTCTCTATGAATATGAATTGCAGAGAAGCACAATGAGAGTTTATCCAGCCTGGAGTTCCCTTCACCAAATAAAATCACAGATCTGGTCCACTATTGCTTTCCTGCTCATGATTGAGAGTGATTCTTGAGGAGGGCAACCAAGAGGCCAGGAAATTGGAGACCATGACCTATAAGGCGCCATCAAAGGAATTGGAGATCTTTAGTGTCAGGGATACCAGGCCAAAGAACGCTAGTAGCTGTCTTCAAATTTCTGAAATGTTGTTGAGAAGTGGGATTTGGGCCATTTTACTTAGCCTCTGGGCAGAACTAAGAACAGTTAGTGGTAGGTATACATTTAGATTCAGTAGGGGAAGATTTGGGGTGGCTAGATGGTGTGGTAGATAGGGTACTAGGCCTGCATTCAAGAAGACTCCTCTTCCTGAGTTCAAATCTGGCCTCAGACACTCATTAGCTGTGTGACCCTAGGCAAGTCCCTTAACCCTTTTGCCTCTGTTTCTTCATTTCTAAAGTGAGCTGGAGAAGGAAATGGGAAACCACTCTAGTATCGTTGCCAAGAAAATCCCAAATTAGATTATGAAGAGTTGGATATGACCAAAACAACTGAACAACACAGGGAAGACATACCTAACAATTTAGCCGTCCAAAAGTGCAGTTGGCTGCCTCAAGGAGTAGTGAGTTCCCTGTTTCTAGAGATTTTCAATCACTAGAAGCTGGACAGAACCTTGGAAGCCACCCATGCCAACCCCCTCATTTTGTGGATGTGGAAACGAAGGCCCAGGGAGGTTAAGTTACTTGCTCTATGTCACACGTGGTCAGAGGTAGCATTTGAGATTAAGCCTTTATCCCACCATCATAGGGAAGAGAGAGGAGATTCCTGTTCAATTTGGCTGATGACTTTTGAGGTCCCTGCCATTCAATGAGATGCCAACAGTGCTTCATAAAATGCTCTACACCAGCAGTTCTCAACCTGTGGGTCGTGACCCCTTTGGGGTCAAATGATCCTTTCACAGGGGTCACAGGGATGGCCTAAGACCTTCGGAAAACACATATTTATGATGGTCTTAGGAACTGAGACACTGCTCTTCTGTTTCCAGGCAGGTCCTCCCACATGCAGATATGCCCACATACGAGTATTAAAGGATCACGGCATTGGGAAGGTTGAGAACCACTGCTCTACACAAAATAAGTACTTAATAAATATGCATCAAATATTTGTAGTGTGTGGTAGCTGTTTAGGGCAGCAGGGTTGTACAGTGAACAGAGTACTGGGCCTGGAATCTGGAAGACTCTACTTCCTGAATTCAAATCTGTCTTCAGACACTTACTAGTTGTGTGACCCTGGGCAAGTCACCTAACCCTGTTTGCCTCAATTTCCTCATCTGTAAAATGAACTGGAGAAGGAAATGGTGAACCACTCCAGTATCTTTACCAAGAAAATTCCAAAAGGGATCATGAAATGGGACATGACTGAAATGACTGAAAAGCAACAATGAACAACAACAAAAAAATAGTGACTGGTTAGTCACTATTAGTCGTAGTTTAGAGGAGGTAGAAAGAAAGCAGACACGAGCTAGAAGTTTGTCCAGGGAAGGCATGCAGCTCACCTGGGCTTTAAACTGGGCCTTGAGGGCCCAGGTCAGAATCTTGGGTACTAGTAAGCCACTATTATGATACATTCTTCCACCGGAGGGTAGAGCTGAGGAAACCCAAGGCCAGATCACATCAGAAAGGAAGGAATAATCTCCAGGGGCTGATAAGGAAGACTGAGGGAATAATAGACTTAAAAAGAGGATGGGAATGTTCTGGAAGGCCAAGTACTGTACCAGGGATAAAATGGCCTTAGGAACAATGAGGGGAAAGAGGAAGTGATTAGATAGTGGGGCCAGCAGACTCTGAGTTGTCCCACCCAGGTTCCTCCTCTCTCCAGTAGATTGTCCTGCCCCAGAGAGAGGCCTTGGTGGTGTTTCTTTATAGCATTTGAGGTTTCTGAGGGGAGAATAGACAGGCATTTCTGGTATCCCTAAGTCCTTGACCTTCTACCCTGGTCTGGTAGTTGGGTATTTTTCTTTCTGGCGCTGGGGGTTTATCCCATACCAAGCCCACTGTGGGAGCCTTATCTAAACTTGTACTTTGGAGTTAGCAGAATGAGGGGCTGCCATTCTCTAGGGGATAAAGACTGACATTTTTAGGAAGTGGCCCAGCTATTAAGGAAGCCAGTACTGCTCCCATACACACCCTGTCCCATAGGGAGGGGGGGAAGTCACGTCAGTCCTGCCTCCCTGCTTCTGGAGTATAAGTCACTGGAGGCTCTGGATGACCAACCACTCTCTCTCTCCTAGGCCCCAAGGACCATGCTGGTGGCTGTTCTTCTCTCACTGGCCCTGCTGGGCACCACTGAGGCTTGCAAAAGGCAGTCATCCTCCTCCCAGACTGGCATTGTATGCAGGATCACCAGACCAGCCATCTTGGTGTGTAAGTTTCAACTGTGGGTCCCTCACTGGGGAAGAAGTGGTGCCCTTCAGAATTGGGACAAGCCCTCTGGCCCTCTGAGCTGAGCCCTTGTTGGGTAGCCAGCCAAGGTGGGACATGTTGGCTTTTCTTCCTCTTCTCAGTCAAGCTGCCTGCTAACATGTAAGCCCATTTCAAAGGTGGGTTTTATGCATCGGTTAAGACATCCAAAGAGAATGGAGGTGGTGGTGGTTCTTAAGAGTATCAGTCCTCTTCAGATTTGCAGCATAGACACCAAATTATACTATAATAACTCTTCATTAGCCACACTTGGCTTATCGAAGGCAGCTATTTTAATTTCAACTTGACTACTTGACTACCTGACCTCTGGTGGATGCTGTGAGTCAAGCGTATGCTCAGAAAATTTAGACTCACTTTGTTACCAATCACGGACAAGCAGAACCAGGAGGAGAAACTTGCCTTAAAGAGGAAAAATATCATACCAATGTTCCCTAGATGATCCTATATCCAGTTTTAGGGGAGCCATCTATGCCCAAGGTTTGGGAGCAAGTCCATGACTAGGGGCAGCTGAGTGGCACAATAGATAGGAGACCTGGGGTCAGGAAAACTCATCTTCCTGAGTTCAAATCTGGCCTCAGATACTTACTAGCTGTATGACCTTGGGTAAATCACTTAACCCTGTTTGTCTTAGTTTCCTCATCTGTAAAATGATCTGGAGAAGAAAATGACAAATGACTCTAGTCTTTCTGCCAAAAAATTCCAAATGGGGTCACAGAGAGTCAGACACAATTGAAATGATTTAACAACTATGACCAAAGCAAGAGAGGTGAGCCTATGGTAAAAATCAGATGGTTAGTTTATTGTTAAAGTTAGGTATCATTCTTTTGCTAGGATTAAAGCTCAATTCTATCACCTTGGCAACCTTCTTAAACCCACAGAAATCTTTAGGAAAGGATTTAAATGTAGGTGCTTGAGGGGTGCCATAAGAAATCTTATGATTACATTTACTTCCGTTTCTAGTGAATCAAGAAACCACAAAAGTGATTCAGAAGGCATTCCAGCGTGCCACGTACCCTGACATCAAGGGAGACAAAGTTGTATTGTTCCTGGGCAAAGTCAAATACGGTCTGTACAAGTGAGTCTAGGGGCTTGGTGAAAAAAACAGATCATTCTTTGCTCTCTTTCCCATTTCTCATTCCGTATCATATACAGTTAGGGCCAAGATTGTGGGAAAGGGACAGCCTGGGAGTCACTTGACCAAGGTCACACAGAGTCAAGGGCACACAAGCAGACCAGAACTTAGGTTGCCTAACCCCTTTCTCCCTGCTCTCAGTGCACCAGAGAAGAAGCCCTCACAGACACACCATTCTTTCTAGATGTGGGATGTTGCTATAATAAAGCAAATATCCCCACCTTCAAGAAGGCACAGCTCTGAAAGCAAATGGAACATTCTATAGCACTACATAGATACATGCCATTTTTATTAAAAACTAATGAACCAGAAGCACATTCAATGTGAATTGTTACATTCTCCTCATAGTTTAATTAGGTAAAGCTTATTGATTTATGAAAGGCACTGTAGCATAGTGAATAGAGAGCTGGCCTTGGAGCCAGAAAAAGCTGGGTTCAGGTCTTATCTCTGACACATGTTGGCTGTGTGACTCTGGCTGAGTTAACCTTTGTTGTCCCAGGCACTTCTCAAAGACGGAGTTACAGAGTAAATGATTATCTACCTGGGGAGAGACAATTTCCTCAGTGTGTGGCCCTTATCCCAATACAATTAGAGGTCTGGGCTAAAAAGAATTAATCATAAATATTCATATATCTACATGTAAGTGTTTGATGCTTTGCCCTTAATCCCTCTCTCTGAGTCCATTTCCCAACTCACAAATGAGTGATTTGGGGGTCGAGATTATGTTGGAGGTTTCTTTTCTCTCTGACATACCATGTTCTAAGAGTGGTTTAATGGATAAAGAGCTGGCCTCAAAGCTAGAAAGACCTGGATTTGAGTTCTCTTGATGACTCATTCTTCCTACATGACCCTGGACAGATAAAGACCCTACATTGCAGAGACTTGCATAGAGAAAATCTTCCTCCAATTTCCAATGGAGGGAAGTTCCTAATAGAAATGAAATTTCAGTCCCTAGTGCTTAAATTTTCTATTCTCAAAATCCTTCTAGCTTCAATATTCTGTTATTCTTAGATTTGTTTGAGTAGTGGTGACCAGGGATGCCTCTTCTGTTCTGTTTCTGCTCCACCTCTACCCACCCCTCACTAGGTCTGATTTCTGTTTTTCTCTCCCAGCATTCAGATCAGCAACCTGTCCATCTTGAGCAGCCAAGCAGAGCTGAAGAAAGATAAAAGCATAGACATTGCAATTCAAAATGTGTCGGTAATCTTCAAAGGAACCCTCCAATATGACTACGATGGGGGTTGGCTGTAAGTATCCTTTCAAGTGCTTTCTTGAGCTAGAAGACCTAGCTCCTTGAGGGCAGGGACTGTCTTTTTGTTTCCCTAGCATGTAGCACTGTGCCTGGCACATAGAAGATGCTTAATAAATATTTATTAATTGACTGAGTTCCAACTTGCTCCATGAGGTTGAGCAAAGCATTTCTCTTCTGTAGGCCTTAATTTGTTCATCCTCATACTGGGGGTATTGGCCTAGATCAGACATTCCCAAACTTATTTGGCCTACCACCCCCTTTCCAAAAAAATTACTCAGTGCTTCCCCTGGAAATCTACTGTTTTTAATCCTTTAACAGTTTTAAAAAAAATTTGTATCATTTCAAAAAAATATAAAATATATATTTAAAACAATGTGTCTTCATTGTAATAATTTATTGTAAAATTTGTGGTTTTTTCCTGCATTAAAATTTTGATGATGGATGTTATCATATAGTATCATATTGTAAACAAGCCATTATACACACATGTTCCTGCAGAGGCATGCTGGACTTCCCAATAATGTGTGACATGCTTGCTTGCCAACACTTGCTTATTAAGACCTGTCAGCACACTCAATCAGAGATTGGTTATAACTTGCATTTTGTTTGTTTATTTGGAAAATAATGTAATCACTATGACTTTAATTCTCACAACAGAGGAAATGTATGAAGTTTTTCACAATTTTCTTATCTTTTCTTCTTTCCTTATACTTCCACCATCCCTTTAGTTTTATTTAACATCCTTCAATTGCACTGGAGGCTAAAATGTCCCCTTCCCCCAATCATTTTAGTGCCACCCCAGCAGGCAGTATCACCCACTTTGGGAATCGATGGCCTTAGATTCTCTCAAAGGTACCTACTTTCTCTGATGGCCTGTGGTTCCATAATCCTGCATAACCTCAGGCAAATACCTCATAGAAAAGCCTTTCTAGCTGAGCAGTCAGTTACACATCTCTTTTCCTGTCTGTGTTCCCAGTTTTCCCAGGTAATGCTTAAAGCCTCTCTGTGGGTATTCTTCATTTTACAACAATTCTTTATACCAAATCACAGAAGTATAACAAGGATATAGATGGAAATAAATTAAATCGCTTGAAGATTCAATCTTAAAGGATTTAGGAGAAAAATTCCTGGCTGTATCTGAGAATTCCAGAAGCTGGGACAAATTCAGAGTGGAGGAGAGACATAAACCCTGGAACATCCTGAGGTGAGAGCAGACTGCCTTTGTCATTGCTTCCTGGTGCCTGTATAGCATGGCTCCCAAACCAGGCAGCATGAAGGCTGTCTGCTCCAACTGGGTGCAGACAGGGTCTCTCCCTTTCTCTATCTATGTCTCTGTCTCTCTCTGCATTTACTTTTTTCCCATACTGCCTCAGGGGGAAGTGCCCTACCTAGATGTTGTTACCCTGGGACAAAGCCCTAGACACTCTGCTAGTTTTACCTCTGCAAGACCTGATATGATCTCTGCTTGATCAGCTCTGGGGTCCTGGCAGCTTGGCTCAGTTAGCTTGCTAAGTGTTGCAAACTTGGCAGGTCTCTCATTCCTTGGGCCCCATGCTATATTTTCTATTTTGTGGGGACTTAGTTTGTTATACACATTTTCTCTCACCAGGAATGCATTATTTCCCTGTGGTGAAAGAGGTTGATTGTAGAGCAGACCCCTGAGTTCTTTAAGGTGAGAAGGGCTGAGTCTGATGGTTTCATGGAGCCAGAGAAGTATATTTTAGTGTCTTAACTTTCCTTATTTATCTTCTTTGTTAGACTGGAAGTTCATCGGTCTGTTGACTTTGAAATCGACACCTCACTTGACCTCCAGATCAATACCCAGCTAAGTAAGTAAGCGCCACACTGAGCCATGCCTTGTGACTTGGGTCTTGCACCTCTACCATGGCCCTGGTCTTGACATCTGGAATTTACTCAGCCCTAGGAATCTGAAGCAGCTACTTGGGGGTGAGCATAGGAGTTGAGACCTGGGTTCTGTCCTCAACTCTACCACTTGTTAGTTATGTGACCCTGAGCCAGTCATTGCACTCTAGGACTTTACTTTCCTTATCCATCATGTGGGAATAAGGTCTACCTTGATCAGTGTTGTATTGTGATTCAAATCAGAAACATATGGAGTAGTCACATAATGAGCACAAAGGATCAGTTTTTCCTTTGCAGTCTCATTGGGCCCCCTATTCCTATCCCAGAAGGGGAGAGACTGCACACAGGGTACGTGTGCCACCCCCTCAACCCGTCCCAAACCCATTGCCCTGTTGGTGCGCTGCCATGGCCTAGCTCGGTGGTGCTTTGGCTCCCCCTGCTGGCTGAGGCTGCTTATAATTAGGGCTTATTTTCTGAGAACAGATTGCGATGCAGGGCGTGTGCAGGTTGACACCTCCGACTGCTACTTGTCTTTCCACAAGCTGATCCTGCGTCTTCATGGAGAAAAACAGTAAGTGCCTCCTCTACCCCCGCAGCCAACTCTGCCATTCTGTGTCCTGAGGCCCCTCCGGACTGACCCCTCTGACAGCCTGTGTTCTAAGATCCTCCCAGCTCTGACGTTCTCATGTGCTGTGTCCTTACTCCCATTAAATTTTTTAAATTTCTATGCATATATATATGTGTGTGTGTATGTGTATATGACCCATGTGGACAAGGGTCTACATGAGCCTACAACTCTGTGTAGACAATTATATCTATACACACATACATATATGTATGTATACACACATATATGTAATTATCTACACACAATAAATATAGACATACATATTAGCACACAGTTGTGGACTTATGTAGACCCATGTTATAGTCATATATTGCATGTAATTGTGTGATTGCATATAGATAGAGTTCTTTGGGATCAGGGACCCAGTGTGCTAAAGTGGAAAGAACACTGACTTTGGAGTCAAAGCTTCTGCCACATATTACTTGTATGACCTTGGGCAAATGATCGCCTTTCTGGAACTGTTTCCTCATTTGTAAAATGAGGAAGCTAGACTAGATGACCTCAGGAGTCCTTTCCAGCCACTCTAGCCTCTAGGGAAAATTCAGTTGAAGAAGGTCTAGAAAGGAATTGTGGATTCTTTTCCTCTACAGATCCCTTTGATGAGAGTTATAGACTGCATATACAAAATATCCCTTTTCCTGCTATCATTCCTTGTTCCTTCATGCCCTTTCCCCTCAGTTCAACAGCTCTGAAGCCCCTATGCTGCTCTGCCTTGCCTTTCCATTGTGCCCTCTGGAACACGTGTTCCATTGATAATAAACTGCCCTTTGTCTTTCTTCCCACTCTCTTTCATCTATTTGCCTTCATGTAAACATAGTTTCCCAAGAAAACACGAATTCCTGGCTACTCTTCCCACCTAAGTACTATATTACCTTCTTTCATGGTCCTTGATAGCCCTTACTTCTCACTGACACTTCTATATCTTCCCTCTACCAATTTACCTCATCCCTCTATATATCACCCTGTCCATATATTGTTGGCTATTCCTGTTCTTACCAAATTTCCACCTCTAGTGATCCTTATCACTGGAGAACCTTCCCCTCTAACTCCAGTGGTACTGGTAGAAAACATTCTGGATGCGGCTGGTCTCCAGATTAGCATGGAAGCCTTCTTTAGATTTCAGTGCCCGAGTCAAAGCTCTAGCTACCCCATTTGATTTATGACTCTGACCAGAGGCATAACTGAAAGATTTCCTTCATACTGAGAACGAACTAAAACCAGATGCTTTTCTACCTCCCACAGACCAGGTTGGATTGAACAGCTGTTTACAGATTTCATCTCTTTCACCCTGAAGCTTATCCTGAAAGGGCAGGTAAGGACTTTTCTATAGGGGCAAAATGATCCTTCACCAGAATGCCCTCCTCTGAGCTTACAAAGCTCTGTCCCTAGAGACTAGGCTATGGAGCAAAGTGTCAGGCGATTCAGGTCATTGATGTTCTTCACTTTGAAAAATGACACACAAAGCAGGATCCCCCAAGTCCCTAAATACAGATGCCATTGGCTTCTGAAGGAATATGGATGATTCCTCATATTTGTCCCTTGGGTTCACTTGGCTTGACCCATATCTCATTGGGAGAGGAGGGGAGGGGAGGTGAGGTACCTGATGGGGCTGAGACCTGGAAGGGAGGGAGGATTCAGCCAGCTCTGATATCAACAGGGATTTGAAAGGGGCCCTTTCCCCAGTCTGCACCCCCCCCCCCCACATCTCCCTTTCTGCTCTTGTCTCTCATTCCTCAGGTGTGTAAAGAAATCAGTGTCCTTGCCAATATCATGGCCAATTTTGTCCAGGACAAAGCAGGTAAAATGTGCCCTCTTTTAAACCCTCCTATTTTTTCTCTGACCTCTTACATCTCCACCCTTCACAAATAATTGATCATAAGATTTGTATCTGGAAAAAATAAGGTAGGCAGTAGTGCAACAGAATGGATTTGGATTCAGCTGAATGGCTGGATACAAAGAAGAGTCATTAGTGGATCTGTATCAAGTTGGCAGGAGGACTCCAAAGGGGTGCCCCAGGGATTTGTATGAGGTAGTCCAAGCAGTGGGTCAAAGAATGACTCCTATGCCCTCTGAGTGTTACTGGGAGGACCTAAGAGACTACACCTCTGAACCACAGAGATAGCGGTTTAATTGGAAGAGGAGAAGGAGGAGGAGGAGCAGCACCAGCAGCAGCACCAGCAGCAGCAGCATTAGCCAGCATTTATATAGGAACTGTCATGTGCCAGTCGCTGTGCTAAGCACTTTACAAAGATCATTTCACTTGACCCTGGGAGGTAGATGTTACTACTATTCTCGTATTTTGAAGAAACTAAGGCAAACAGAGACTAAGTGGGTTGCCTAAAGTCATACAGCTACTAAGTGTCTGAGGCCGGATTTGAACTCAGGTTTTCCTGATTCCAGGCTCAGCACTCTATCCACTCTGCCACTTAGACCTAGATTGAATGAATTTCTGCCTCTATGCTCTGATAGTAAGTTTGGGAACTTCCAGAAAGAAGAACTAGAAGAAATTATACCTGGGGCAAATTCAGTGACGGGAGCAGGGAAGGGAGCCTGCAGGACAGAGGACAGCCTGATAGAGAGGAAGTAGCTATAGCGGTACACAACACGGTCCAGCAAGGTAGTGGGAAGTAGCATGAGAGCATCCAGAACAGTTGTACTGCTAGCAAGGAACAGCCTCTCCCCTAGAGAGTCCTGAAGGGCATTTTGCCTTCTCTCTCTAGGGAAGGCACAAGGTAAAGCACAGCGCCTCCAGTTGTCTTTGGAAAGAATCATAAAAGCAGGCCCATTCATGAAGGAGCATACCCCTTACCCCGATTTTGCTGCTTGTGGGGAAAGTGTACTTGCCTCATGCTAGTGTGGCTCTGGCTCCAAAAAGTGCTGTCCCTTGCACTGAAGATTCTTATTCAAATTAAGTCAGTAATTGTTACCAAATAGCTATTATGCAGATAGATGGTATACTAGACTTAGATACTACAGGGGGATTAAAAAAAAAAAAGTCCTATCTAGTTAGGGAGTACAAGAATCACCCAAGGATCCATGTAGGATATGGAAATAACATTTGAGAGGCACAGATAATAATAATTCTAGGAGGTCAGAAGGAGAGATATCTGCAGGCTGATGTGGTCAAGGAAGGCTGCATGATTTGAGCTAGACCTTTCTTGTCATTATTAGCAACAACAGCAAGATCTATTCTGTGACCAGCACTGTGCTAGGCATTAGGGCTGCTAAGAACACTGCCTGGGTGACTTGATGCAAAGTACTTGATCTCTCTGGGCCTTATTTTCACTCTTCATAAAATAAAGGGATTAGACTAGGTGACCTCTTAGGTACCTTCCAGGTCTAGATGGCTGATCCTAAGTCTAGATCTCTGATCCTAAGTAGAAGATATAGACCTTCCCTCAAAGGGGGAAAATTAATTTATAAAAGAAGACATGCCACTGGCCAGTTGTCAGTGAGAGATACAGACTAGAATTGCTTCAGAAGTCTAGAGAAAGGAGAGATTAGGGAGAAATAGAACAAGGGGAGACTTCATAGAGAAAGGAAGACACAAACTGGGCGTTGAATAGGCTTAAAAAAGAAAGACGAGGGGGTTAGGTGGCACAGTGAATAGAGCACCAGCCCTGGAGTCAGGAGGACCTGAGTTCAAATTTGGCCTCAGACACTGACTAGCTGTGTGACCCTAGGCAAGTCACTTAACCTCAATTGCCCTGCCTTCTACCCTCCAAAAAAAAAAAAGCAAAAATTTAAAAAGACAAGATGAAGGCATCCTGTCCCCCAAAAATTGAGGATCTAGGGAAGTTATTTATGGCTTTCCATGCTTGAACTGTAACAAAATACAGAGGTGTGAAGATGACCCCAAGATTCTGAACCTGGAGAATGGTAGTACCATGGACAAGGACTGGGAGGTTAGGAATGAGACTGAGAGGGAAAGACCACACAGGCCATGGCCACACCCTCCTTAATCACCGGGGAAAGTGCAAAGTAAAGTTTATTCCCCCTCTAATCAAATGCCTCTTTGCCCATGGGGATAAACAGGTCCTGACTTGGATCTATTTTGTGAGGGCAGGAAGAAAGGGAATATAGGTGGTATCTGATGTGAGAGAAATGAGGTCACTTTTCTCTCTAAATCAAAATTAAAATGGGGATAGAATTTTGGTGTCAACCTCACAGTGCTGTCCCCATCCTGTGCATGTATATGTAATGGTTGGAGTAGAGATAGAGACAGTTGACGTAGAGAAGAAAATGCTAAGAGGGGAATTTAGGATTCCTAAGCTAGCTTCTGATTTTCCTTCTTTCAGCTAACTTTCTCACAGATGGAGATATTGGTGTGGACATCTCCCTAACTGGAACCCCAATAATCAAAGACCACTACTTGGAGTCACATCACAAGGTTGGAATGAGGCAGGGAAGGCATTTATAGGAGGGGCTTCTGGAGGTGCTGGGCTTAGGATAAACCTGAATTCTCTATTCTACCCCCACTCTCATATTCATCATTCTGAACTACCACTGGATAGCTCTTAAGGGAATAGCAACCAGGAAGAGAATTGGGTTTAATGGAAAGAACGCTACATTTGGCATTAGACAACCCTGGTTCCTGTCCTATTGATGGGTTGCTTGAGTACTTGGACCCCAATTCCAAGATCACATTTCTCTTTACTTCAAAACACTCCCCCTGACAATTTTCTCCTCAGTCCAAGGACACTATGCCTAGAAATAACTCATGAATGGACCCCATTAAGACAAACTATCTTTCCCCATCACAAGAACAAGCTGACCTCTGAAGAAATTCTCTTGTAGAAACAGGACTATCTTGTAACCACAGAATAATCATGTATTGATTCCCAAAGTTATGATATTCAATCCAAGGACCAAGCTATAGACATCAACTCTCAAAGCTATCTTGTTGCAGACATAACAGACCAAAAATATATCCCTGAGAAGCCCCTTTGCCTGGTTTCCAGTAATGACCATGGTTGTAAATTATCACCTGATTAGCATACCTGGCAGATTATACACAACTTTTCCTAGATAAGCTTTAGCATCATTCCTGTTAAGTGGCAAGTTCCTTAAGGAAGTCTGCCTACCATATTACGATAGACCTTCACCAACTTGACTTGAAGAATGCTTGAGTTCATGAATTTATTCCACATGACCCTGTCCAGTACTCTGGTCTTTGGGGGATCCCTAAACTCCAGCACCATTACTGCAATTTACTACACATGAGACCTTTGGCAATTCATTTAATTTCTCTAGTTCTCATTTATAAAATGAGAGAGCTGGAATAGATTATCTCCTAAGTACTTTCCAACTCTTATGTCCTATGATTCACACCTAACCCCATTGCCATGAGGCCCAGTTTGTGGCAAAAGACCACACTTGTTTTTCTCTCTGTAGGGCTCTTTCCCAATGTCTTTTTCAGAGTGCAGTAAGAGTTCTCTTGGAAATAACTGTCCCAAGTCTTCCCATAACCTCTGCCCTATTTCTGTCTTTACCATCACCACTGAATTAAGGCAAAAGTCAAATTTCTCCATCTACAATTTAAGTTCAGCCAACCAAATAGCTATGCCAACAGAGGGGAAGCTCTGACATGGGATAATTCGGGAGCCATAGGGAGAAGCTAGCAAAGACACAAATTTATGGTAAAAACATTCTAACAATGAGAGTTTTTCCAAAGTGGAAAGGGCTGCCTCGGGAAGTGATGGGTGAGGAACTCATTGAAAGTCTTAAGCAAAGATTGGATGACTGTTTAGTGGGTATACTGTAGGAAGGATTCTTTTTTAATTATGGCTAATGAGTTCTGAAATTCTGTGATTCTGATTCTGATCACATAGCTCTCTTTCTTGGAGGATAATATTTGATTTTGAGTTTTAGAGATATATGGTAAGATCTGAGCAAGACAGTAGATTGCCCTTTCTAATTTTCTCTAATTCTGTAGGCTAGCGGTTCTCAACCTGTGGGTTGTGACTCCTTTGGGGGTCAAACAACCCTTTCACAGAGGTCACAGGGGTCATCTAAGACCATCGGAAAACACATATTTCCAATGGTCTTAGGAACCGAGACACCATGCTCCTCTATCTGTCTCCAGGTGGGTCCATCCACCTGCAGATACACTCACATATGAGTATTAAAAGGTCATGGCATTAGAAAGGTTGAGAACCACTCCTTTGGGCTAATAGCATCATAGATTTAGTGCCAGAAGGAACTTCAGGGGTCATCTAGTTCACTGCCCCTACCCCCATATTACAGATGACAAAACAGAGGACCAGAGAGGTAAAGTAGCTTGCCCAACGTCGCAAGGTAGAAAGTAGCAGTAGGCTTGAATCAAGGTCTTCTGAATCTAAATCTTTTTACTGCTAAACAGTGAAAAGGGCCATGCTGCTGATATTAATACTGATCTCTGTTCTTTGCATGGGAGATAACTGACATCAAGGTGCAGAGGGGTGTATGACATGCTGGAGACCAGGGAAAATTAACATCATTCTCAGTAAATATGAAGACTGGTGATTCTACCAAATAGTTGACAATAACTTAACAAAACAAAGTCTTGAATTTCTCTCATCTTCCTCTAACTTTTCCTCTAGGGTTTTCTGACCTACAAGAATCAATCCTCAAGTTTTCAGGGCTCTACTTATACCCCAAACCTCCTGGATGACTCTCGAATGCTGTATTTTTGGTTTTCTGATAAAGTCTTAAGCTCCATGGCAAAGGCTGCCTTCCTGGACAAGAGACTAATGTTGACCCTGACAGGAGATGAGTTCAAGGTCAGAAGGGATGGGCTTTTGTGTCTGGGGGGATGTATAATATCCACATATGCCTGAGTTGAGAGAGATAGCTGTGGAAAAACTTGCAGGCACTTTAACTCACTTTGGACAGAATATTTGGGTAGAATATCTTATTCTAGAATCGTAGAATCTCAGGGTTAGAAGAGATTTTTTTAGTCACATAGACCAGCTGTCCTTGAACCTAAATCCTCTCCACAACAATCCCAATAAGTGGCCATCCAGATAAAAACCCAGATCAAGCAAAATCTCCTTAAGGATTAATAATTACATGTAGTAAGACCCTGAAAGACACTGTTGTGTACTGGTTAGAGAACTAGCCACACAGCCAGGATGGCCTACGTTGAGTCCTGACTCTAGTACATATTGACTGGGTGAGCCACCTAATCTCTTAGGGCTCTGGGCAGTTCTTTAAAACTACAAATTGGAAAGGCACTGGCCTGCTTTGGTAAAGGGATTCTTTTCCCCCAAGAATTGCCTGTATCAATGAACTTATAGGGCCAGTTCTTTCCCCTGCCTGTCACTCCAGTTTATCTCTACATTATCCCCTCCTCACTTAATTCTTACTTGCTCCAATCTCAGGTTGAATAGGTAGCCCGTCCTCTTGCCAGTTTAACCCCTCCACTTGTGTCTTGATCCCTATTTCCTCCTGGAGCATTCTTCTTTCTATCATTCCTTCCATGTCCCTAATTTTCAATCTCTCCTTATCTATTGCCTCCTTCCCTGTTGCTTATAAAGATGCTTCCCTGACCCCACAAAAACCCCTTTATATGATCCAGCTATCCTCTCAAACTCCTATCTTGCATTTATCTTCCCTTTTACATCCAAACTCTTAGAAAAAACTTCCTACAGTCCTTGTCTCCACTTTCTCACCCCTCCCACTCACTTCTCAGCCCCTTGCAATCTGGCTTCCCTCCCCACCACTCAACTGAAACCATTCTCTCCAAGGTTACCAAAGATCTATTAATTGCTGGATTCAATAGCAACATTCGATATTATCGATATCCTCCTCCTAGACCTCTTCTCCCCTGGTTTTCATAACACATTTCTCTCTGTCTCTCCCTGTCTGGCAGTTCCTTCTTAGATTCCTTTACTAGATCTTCTTTGTCATCATCTCCCTCCTCACTACACCTCCTCTGCCCCATATATGGATATAAGCCAATGTTCCATTCTGAACCCTCTTCTCTTCTTTCTCTACACAATCTTGGGGGAATCTCATCTGCTTCCACTAGTCCAACTCTCTCCTCCATGCACACAACTTCCAGATCTATGCAGGCAGCCAGCCACAGTCCTTCTCCTGGATTCTAATCCCATATCACCAACTGTCTATTGGATGTCTCCAGTTGGGTATACCATAGGCATCTCAAGCTCAAAATTAAAACTCCAGTCTCCATGCCTTTGCACAGACTGTACCCTATTACTAGAATGCACTCCTTCCTTGCCTCTATACCAGAAAATCTCTAGTTTCCTTCAAAATTCAGCTCAAATTCCCCCTCTTACAGGAAGTCTTTCTTGATCCCCTAAGTTGCTAGTGCCCTCCCCCCAAGAAGTCATTTAATATATATTGTGTTTATATATATATATATATATATATATATATATATATATTCTCTCTCTCTCTCTCTCTCTCCTTATTTTCTAAATATGTATTGCTTTCCCCTAATAGAATGTAAGCTCCTTGAAGGCAGAAAGTGTTTCATTTTTGTCTTTGTATCCCCAATACCTAGTATAGTGCCTGGTAAATACAAGGCACTTAATAAGGACTTTTTGAAAGACTAAATGCATATATTAATAGTAGGACTCAACTTCTAGGCATCAGAAGTTTTTGGAGTTTGAATCAACCTTTAAGATTACATAGTCCATTTTACAGTTATTTTATATTTTACAGATGACAAAACTGAGGCCCAGAGGAATGAGATGTCTTTCCTAAAATCACATAGGCATTGTAGTTGTCAAAAATCAGGATATGAACTTCTGGCTCCAAATGAATCAAATAGCAAGCATTTATAGGTGCTGGGAGTACAAAGACAAAAATGAGAGTCCTTGCCCTCAAGGTACTTATATTCTATTGGGGGAAACAACATAAATTTAGAAAAATAAATACAAAATATATATTAAGTCCTGCCCTCAAAGAGCTTACATTCTATTGAATGAAATAACATGCACAAATACATAAGTATATACAAAATAAATACAAAGTAGTTTGTAGTGGTGCACTGGGAATTGAGGGAATTGGGAAAGATTCTATATGGGAGTGAGTTCTTGTGCTGAGCTTTGAAGGAATTCTAAAAAATTTGTAGGAATTCTAAGAGGCAGAGGTCAGGAACGAATGCATTCCAGGCAAAGACATGGATATGGGGGATTAAATGTTATGTGTGAGACTCAGCAAGAAAACCAGACTGAGTGTGGGAAGGGGAGTAATGTACATGTTCTGAAAGGGATGTTATTGTTCCCCACCCCCCCACCCCCCCACCCTCACCCTGCCCACTACATCGTGCTCAAGTTCTTCCTACTTAAAAGTGTCTAAACTTATTCTAATTAAATTTAGAGACTGGAATATAGATTGAAAGAGGAGGCAGATTTACGTGATCTCCAGTGTCATAGAATGTCAGAGCTAGAAGGAATTTTAAAGATCATCTGACTAGTAAATTCCCTCATTTTTCAAATGAGGAAACTGAGGCCTAGAGAAAGAAAGTAATTCCTTACAAATGCTCTTTCCATCAGACTGACTTCTCCCAAAACCATCCCCTCCCATCAATATTCTGGTCTATTTTGTAGGCTTTGCTGGAGAACAAAGGCCTGGATACCACCCAAGATATGTTGCTGGAGGTAACTTCACTATTTGACAGGTTGTACTTCAGGGCAAAAGGGGGGGGGGGGGCAGGAAATAGAGATTTTTTTCAGACCATGTGATACATCCCAATCCAGGGCCATCCCTAGGAATTCCCTTTATTCCCTGATCCCTATGGTTGGGCTGGGCCTGGATGGGGAAAACCTGTTCCCTGGCCATGACAAAGAGCCCTACACACTTAGAACCTCCCTAAAGGGTGTGGCCCCTAAAGTTGTTTATGTGACTTTGAATTGCTTACTATCTTTCAAAGTCTGATGAAATTACTGTGGGTTGATAACCCTTTAACCCACCATCCCAATTTCTAGTGCAATCAATCAGTCAATGAACAAGCATTTTTTCATTATCTGGGACACAGTGCTAGCCAGGCAAGTGCAGAGAATTCCAACTGATGCACAATCCAGGCCATTTCTATTTAGTTTTGGTTACATTAGGAATTTTTCTTTGGTTTTTGCTTTGCCTTTCTAATTTGGGGCAACTGAAGTTACTTATGAGCCCACTGAGGAGAAGCAGGAATATGCTAGAGAATAAATGGAGCCTGCTTGGGGGTGAGAAGAGTATTGGCAGAAACAGAGTTCATAAAGTAGATAATCCGACTGTTGATGATTGAGAATTTATTGTTGTTGTTCAGTTGTTTCTGACTCTGTGGCCCCATTTTGGACGTTTTCTTGGCGAGGATACTGAAGTGGTTTGCTATTTCTTTCTCTAGCTCATTTTACAGATGAGGAAACTGAGGCAGAGTTAAATGACTTTCCCAACGTCACAGAGCTAGTATGTGTCTAAGACCAGATTTGAAATCAGACCTCCTGACCCCAGGCTGGGTACTCTATCCGCTGCACCACCTAGCTGCTTCCATTTAAGAATGAGCAATATTGTTATTCGTGGATGTCTGCCCAATACTGAACAGGCTGTGTAGAGGCACCCAGGAAGCTAATTAGCTAACTGCCTTTCCTAGGCCAAACCTTGCCAAGAACACCCTCATCTTTGGAATCTATTCCATAGTCATTTGAAAACAATTTTCCCTGGAACCAGGGGTCTTCAAGGGCTCAGAGTACATGGTTGTCAAGTTTTTTTTTCTACCATTTATATTTTTCATTCCTTTTTTTCAATTAGCAAAAATCTATTTTCTCTCCTTGCCAACTCCTCTCCTCATTGGGAAAATACCATGAAAAACAAGACGCTTGTAACAAATGTGAATAGCTAAGCAAAACAAATTCCTACATTGGCCATGTCATGATCATTATAATCAAATGACTAAACCAGTGAGCCAGAGCCCAGGGCTGATGAGGCTTAGATCATGAGTTCTATCCTTTTTAGACTCATCAAAGAAATATATACACACACACACACACACACATACGTATGTATGTATGTACGTGTGTATGTGTGTATGTATGTATGTATGTGCATATATATGTGTCACTTAATATCATTATTTTCTGACTGGAGTCAAAGCTGTAATTAGGGTGGCATGGTTGATACTTTAAACCAGGGCACTGACATTTGAGTGAAGCATGTTTCTATTACGTGGTTTCCCTCTATCCAGCGAAGGAAAGTGAAGGCAGATACCAGGGCCCTGGCAGGTCAGTGTTGGGATAAAAAACAGTTGGGAATATGGTCTGATAAAGAGATGCTACTTATTCAGACTGCATGCAACCTTAGGCAGAGGGTCAAGTCAGCTCCCGGGCTACTTAGGAACAAGTGGCAGGCAAAGGTATAGTCCTCTTGATTACTTTCAAACCATGAAGAAAGTCTCTTCAGGGCTTTGCCTTCTTTGAAAGGAGGATATATTTTTCAGAAACTCATTTTATTTTCATTGCCTTTTAACACACTCTTCTCAGGAATTAGAGCATTTTAGGATCTTGCGCTCTCCAGAAACATGTTCCAGGGTAGGGAACATGCTTCTCTGTTCCACACTCAGTCTAGGGGAAGGGGTAGCAAAACAGCCCTATTCAGGATGGGCAGGATGAGAGTTGCTTGCCCATATCGTGATTTCTAACCTCCCTCAAATGAATTTGTCCCAGGAGGTTCAGCTCTGGCTCTGTCTACCCTCTGAGTGCTGATGAGATCAGAGGTATCATGGAAGCACGGCTGCTAAAGAGGTTTAGTCCTTAGGGAAGGACAACAATTACCACCTCAGCAGGTGCTCTAAAAAAATTCATGCCTTAGTTTAAAAGCATTTATGATGGACCTACTGTGTTCCAGGCACTGTGCTACATTCTGGGGACACAAAGCAAAGCAAAAGCATGATCCCCGCTCCCAGGAATTTGCATTCTAATGGGAAAGACGACGTGTAAACAGCCTTAGAAATTTACTAGCTGCATAATCTTGGGCAAGATTAACCTGTTTGCCTCAATCTCTCCAACCCATAAAAAGGCGGTAATAAGAGCACCTGCCTGCCAGGGTTGTTGTGAGTATCAAATGAGATCATATCTGTAAAGTGCTTAGCACATAGTTGTGGTTGTGGTTTGTCCTTTGTTCTTTTTTGTTCATTGTTTCTTTGACCCTGACATGAGGAAGATGATGACATCACTTGCAATTGGCTTTGACTTGAGTGAGGGAGGCTGTGCAAGGTCGCCAGCCTCACTTTCTCCTCCAGAGTCATCTGGATCCAGTGGCCAGATATTCATCAGAATGACCAGAGATGGCCCAAGATGCAGTGGGAGACCTTGGCCCTTTTAAACTAAGGTCTTTTCAAGTTCTCACTTTGAGGCAACACCCATTCAGTGAATAGGCCTCTTTAAGAAGTGCACAGTGAATAGAGCACTGGCCCTGGAGTCAGGAGGACTTGAGTTCAAATCCGGCCTCAGACACTTAACACAAAACTAGCTGTGTGACCTTGGGCAAGTCATTTAACCCCAATTGCCCTAGGTGCTATATAAATGCTAGCTATGATAATAATAATAATAATAATAATCTATATGTACAGAATATGCACTATATGTAAATAACTAATACAAATATACAAAATACATGAAGTGTAAGTGGGAAGTAATAGCACTGAGCAAGGGTGGGGGATAAGGACTGATAAGGTGGAAAAGATACCATGAAACTCTTTCAGAAGGTTAGATTTGAAATGAATCTTTGAGGAGGCCAAGGAAGCTAGGATTTGGAGGTGAGAAGGGAAAGCCTTCCAGACATGGGGGACAGTGGGTGAAAAGGCACAGAACTGGATGATGGAGTGTCATGTGCAAGAACAGCAAGAAATCTGGTATATCAATTACAGAGTTCATTGTCCATATTATCAATCATGGAGTACAACTAGCTGTTATTAAATAAGCTTCTTATCTCAGTCCTAGAAGACCAGATATACCAGATCTTTCAGGCTCCTGACTTCTGTCTCTGGCATGGGATTCTTGTCTCTTGCAGATTTTTCAGGGTTCCTCCTTCAGTGACTTTCAGGTGATGGTTCGAAGCGTGTCTGCCCCCCTCATCACCTGCAAGCTGGAGGGCACCCTTGTGAAGTCCTCTGTAAGTGTGGAGATCCAGCTCCTCCGACAGGACCAGGCCCCTACGGTGGCATTCTCTTTTGAAGAGGTAGGTGTGATACATTCTGGTTCCTAGATGTCACCAGTTTCTAGCCTTAGTTCCTGCAAACATTTCAGCTGCAGACATTCTCGACTCCCTTCTAATTCTGAGAATCCAGACTTGACTCACCCTGCCCTGTGTGGGTACAGTGACGTTAGCACACACAACTTCTTGTGTCTGCAGAAAGGAGCCTGTGCTCTGGGATTGCCCTAGGTGCCAAGACTTTGCTCTATCAGATGTACCCAAGCCAAAGGTTTTCTCCCTTGGTTTTTGGCCCAAGTACACATAGTGCAATGTGCAAAGACCACGAGACAGGGAATCCAGAGACCAGGCTTCTAATCCTAGCTCTTCTACTAATGAGTTGTGTGACATAGGCAGGTCCTTTTTCCTCTGGTTTCTTTCTTTGTAACATAATGATAGCTACCTTTCCCAAACTGCCTTGCATTTAGCTACTTAGCATAAGCTTACATTGATTCACTTTATTTTTAGTGTAAATCTATATACGTGTGTACACACACGTGTATATACATATATGTGCACACACATATGTATATGTATATACATACATACATACAGTTGGTTGTTGTCCTTCATTCTTAAAGAGAACCAAAATGATGTCTATCTTATCTATCTATCTACAGATAAGGTAGATGTATACATACACACACGTGTACATTTGCACACACATATATACACATATATGTATATTTCCCCCCAAGTCCATCCTTTTATTTTAATTTTTGCAAGTGCTCATTTTCTCTTCCTCCCTCTTCCCTCTCTTACCCCAACTGAACAATTAAAATATGAAGAAAAAGAAAAGCCTCCTAACAAACATGCATAGCCCTAGCAAATCAAATTCCCATGTCAGTCATGTCCAAACATGTATGTCTCATTCTGCATTTTAAGTCCCTCACTGCTCTGACAGAAGGTGGGTTGATTCTTCATATGTTTACATCTGCATATTGTCTCCCCAATTCAAATGTTAGGTCCCTTCAAGTTGGGACCTTTTCATTCTTTGTGTACTAGAATACTCTGTACCTACCGGTAAATGGTGCCTATTTCTTTTCTTGATGGATTGATTTCCTTTTAGATCTGTTGTTCTATATGCTACCTATGTAAAGCCCTTTGCAAAATTTAAAGCACTATTTAAACGTTACTTTTTATTGGTAAGTACTCAGACTTGTGTTGTATAGATTTGTTTGCATATTATCTCCCCCATTTAGATTGGAAGCTCCCTGAGGGCAGTCTTTTGCATCACTAGTGCTTAGCACAATGCCTGACACATAGGTGGCACTTAATAGATGTTTATTAATTGAGTGAAATAGATCTGTGATCTGCTTGATTTGGGAGCCCCCTCTGAATAATGCAAATCATAACCCATCCATGTCTGCCCATGCTACTTTTGCTCCTATCCTTCCTTAAGTTCATCACAGGGGATCCACCCAGTATCCTAGAAGCCATAATAGTAATATTGTGATTCCTCTTCTCAGACCACCTAGTTCTATAACCTTTTTATCTGCCTTCAAACAGTTACTTATGAGGCAACTTAAGGTAACTACTACCGTGACATAAAGTACCCATACCATCAGAAAGGAAGGACCCAGAAGAAACCTGAAACCCTCTGCCCTTTCGCTGGTTCTGCCTATTTTTTTTTTACGCAGCTATAGTTGTGTTGGTCACATCTTCCATGTAGCTGGCTCTAAACTGGGATAATCAAGCAAGAAACATTTGTTAAGCACCTACTATGTCCTAGGGTATGAACTTACACAGGTAAAAATGAGTCCCTGCTCTGAGAGCTTGTACTCTACTTGAAACAAAGAGGACAACTGAAAAAATGAAGGATTTGGGAAAGCATTCACAGGATCCCTGGGATATCCTTCTCCCTGAGTTATCCTTTTAGTAAGGGTTCTTAACCTAGAGTCCATGAATTTTTTAAAAACACATTATGCTAACTTGATTTCAGTGTAATTGGTTTCCTTTGTAATCCTATGTATTTTATTTTATATGTTAAAAAAATTCTTCTGAGAAGGTGCCCATGGGCATTGGCTTCACCAGACAGCCAAAGGGATCCATATCACAAAAATAATTTAGCATATTTGCTCAGTACCTGAGTGATCATGGTCAAGTCACTCCCTGTCTCTGAACTTCACCCATAATATGAGAGGGTTAAACTAAATGATGTTTAGATCAAATGAGATATTGACATTTGATGAGATTAAAGCATGGATGGAGTGACTTTGGAGTGACTCCATCCAATGAGATACTGACATTTAATGAGGTTAAAGCATGGATGGAGTGACTTTGGAGTGACTCCATCCAATGAGATACTGACATTTGATGAGGTTAAAGCATGGATGGAGTGACTTTGGAGTGACTCCATCCAATGAGATACTGACATTTGATGAGG
>CM053595.1:100607178-100618558 GCA_028646575.1 Pseudocheirus occidentalis | reverse complement strand
GGAAACTATTGGAACAAAGCGAGCTAAAGACTTGGGCAGAGCTGCATCTCAAGGCCCATAACCTCAGGCAAATGTCTTCCCTGGGAAGGTTTACTTTCCCAGAGCCTGTACCTCAAAGAATCAAGGAGAGCTCAAAAAGGGGGAAGGGATCCCAGAGCCTACACCTCATCACATACACATTTGGTTCATGTGCTATAATCCTGGGAGATCACTGAGGCCCTAAGGCAGTTAAAACTATAGGTTAAAGAAGAGTGGCAGATCTATACTGGTAGAGGGGAGTTTCGTTATCAGGAGTTTTCTTTGTCAATGAAATCACAGGACTGGATCAAAAAAAAAAAAAATGGCTGGGAAACTCCAGCCCTGCAAGTGGCCTACTGACCAAAGCAACCCTGCCTCACCTTGAGGAAGGGGGAAGAGGGAGCCTCCCTGAAATGTTTAGCAGAAGAATCTTTCATTGACTAGGTCTGCATAAACTAGTAAGGACCTAACCAAGTGAAGCTTCCGACTCTGTGGAAAAACTGAACAATGTCAGTCTGTTTAGATGACTCTGTGAAAGCATATTCTCTTTTGTGAAACTGAAATCAAGCAGTCCCCACCTAGGAATTTCTAATGTGGGGTCCGTTACTGACAGAAACATGGCCTTTTCCATCTTAGCTTTCCAGCTGTTCAATTGGTTTCATTCAGTTGTTTCAGTTGTGTCCGACTCTTCATGACCCAATTTGAGGTTTTCTTGGCAAAGATACTTGAATCATTTGCCATTTCCTTCTCCAGCTCATTTTACAGATAAGGAAACTGAGGCAAATGGGGTTAAATGACTTGTCCAGGGTCACACAGCTAATAAGTGTCTGAGGTCAGATTTGAGCGCAGGAAGATGAGCCTTCCTGACCACAGGCCTGGCGCTCCATCACTGTACCACCTGCTTTAGTGGAAGCTTCACTTTCTCACATTGAGAAGCTGAATATTATCATGAATATCACCTCAGGAAGACTTAGGTTCATACCCTAATTCAGACATTTACTTAGCTGTGTGACCTTGGGCAAATCACTTAACTAATCTGAGCTTTGGTTTCTATGTTTATAAAATGAAGGGTTGGACTCTGTGACCTCTATGGACCCTTCTAGTTCTAAAGTTAATGATCCTATAATCCACTAAGATAGTACTTTTTCTGAAAGCCTCCTTATGAGTCCCTTCAATATCCTGGGGAAAGAGGAGAGAGACCTATTCTATGTTGGTTGGCATCCCATCCTTGCTCAACAACTTTGTCCTACATTAACTTCCTTGTACCTCGTGTATGTATATCCGTGTGGGTATTTATACATACACATGGGACACACACAGAGTGTGTGCCTCTGTAAAGCTACCTGAAAATTGCCAATTGAAAGAGCTGCTGTTTTTGCAGATTTTAAGACATGAGGTCATGGTTGTAGTGAAAAGAGCACTTGATTTGAAGTCAATGGACTTGGGTTCAAATCTCAACTCTGCCATTCATTACCTGGACAAACCTTGAACAAGTCACTTCATCCCAGTGCTTAACACAGTGCCTGGCACATAGGAGGGACTTAATGAATGTTTGGACATCTAGGTGGCACAGTGGGTAGAGTGCTAGGTCTAGAGTTAGGAAGACTCATCTTCCTCAGTTCAAATCTGGCCTCAGGCACTTATTAGCCATGTGCCCTTGGATAAGTCACCTAACTTTGCCTCAGTTTCCTCATCTGTAAAATGAACTGGAAAAGAAAATGAGAAACCACTCCAGTATCTTTGCTGAGAAAACCCCAAATGAGGTCATGAAGAATCAGACAGGACTACAATGACTCAAAAGCAACAGTAAATGTTTGTGGATTGATCCTCCCTCTTCACCTTTAAAATGGAAGTGCCTATTACCTCAGTGGACCCTTTAAGCTCAACCATCTGTGATCCTATCCCCTTTATCACCAAGAGATGGGGTAGGCTGGAAATAGGAAGAAAGGGTTATCCTACCTAGAGTGTATTATGACAAAGTAGGGTTTGGGCACATCACAAAACTGTTGATGATGACAGCACAGGCTAATAACCCTCTTCAATGATGGTAGTCTATGAAAGGACAGTGAACCTGACCCAAGGTCCAGCTCTAATATTGAGTTATTTTTCAGGGCTCTCAGGTTTACAATCAAAGTTCATGTTTTTTTTTCCCATGTTAAGGTTTACAAAATGCTATTCTCACAACGACCCCATGGTAGGGGGAGCACATGTGCTATCAGTTAGCTAAGGAAACAGGCTTTGAAAATGACTTTTCCAGAATTACAAGTAGCTAATAAATGCTAGGGATGGAAATTCATCCCAGGTCTCCCACTGCCTGTCACCTCATCCTCACTGCCTCTCTGTCTCTCTAATTGTCTTTTCTCTTTAACATGAGGTCAGATTTGTCTTTTCTCTTTACATAGGGATGCCATGTGATATAGGGGATAGAACATTCACTGAACTTAGAGTCAGGAAGACCTAGGTTGGAATCCCATTCTTTGACCTTACTAACTGTGTGACCTTGGGCAAGTCACAAACTCTCTGGGCTTCAAATTGCTCATTTGTAAGATGAGGTGGTTGGACTCAATGATCTCCAAGGCCCCTCCCAGCCCTAAAGCTCTTTTCCTTAGAAGCTGACACCAACCTTCTGGGTTGCCCCAGGCCCAGCTGTGCTCTGTTCAGTTTGCCATTGGGGAATCAAAAATTTTCTGACAATTCCCAATTGTGTGTGTGTGTGTGTGTGTGTGTGTGATGGATCCCTTTGGCAGTCTGATGAAGCCTATGTCTTTAAATACTGAATACTTTAAATACTAAAAACAATGCATAGGATTACAAAGAAATCAATCATATTGGAATACAGTTATCAAAATTATTTTTTAAAGTTCATGGACCCCTGATTAAGAACCCCTGGAATAAAGCCACTCAGGCAGAGGAGCTAAAACCAGGACAGGAAAGGCAGCTAGAAGAAGGAAGTAGGAGTAAGGCTGAAGCCACAGTCAAGAAAAAGAGAGGGAAGGCAGGGAAGGGTTTGCTGAAGCTGCAAAGAGTTCAAAGAAAGTGAACAGATAAATAGACTTCTCTCCAAATCTGAAGCTCTAGCCCTCCCACAAAGCTGAAACACCCTCCCCTGAACATCAGCAGATCAGTTGGGCTGGATGCCAGGCTCCAGGAAGATATCAAAAGTAGCAACCCCTGAGGGGAGTGTCTATTCCCTGGAGAGTCTTTCTATACCCCAGTGCTACTTTGGCTCTCTGTCCTGGGGAATTGCAAGGTGGGCTGCAAGTTTGGACAGCTGATGTGCTACTCTGTACAGAGAGGTTATCAGCTACTCTCTCCTTGCCTGGAGACTGTAACCGTATGCTTTAAAAGCCCCTGACCCCGAAGATATGCCTAGAGTCCCAAGTGGTGGCCAGGGCCAAGGGTAGGACCCTAAGGGATAAACTGAGATCTTTTCTCCACGATCCAATAAGGAGGCCAGTGTGGGGAGAAGGGAGGTAGAATGCTCTACAATTCTGTCCTCAGGTCACAGTTCCAACCTCTCTTATCTCCAAGTCAATCAGGTGGAAAGGGGCACGTTATTTTTTTCTCGCCTCCTCACACCCTTGGGGGACCATTCACCAGCTCTGGGCAGTTGGAGCTGGCTGGTCCACTCTGGTTCCTCAGCATATAAAGCTGCTCCCAACATCTTCAGCCTCCCCACTGCACACATACACACACACACACACACACACACACACACACGCAAACACTCCTCAACAAACTCCCTCCTCCACATCTTGGGAGGGTCCCAATGGCTGAACTGCCTTCTTCTGAGATCCCTGGGGATCCTGCCCTGTGCAGTGGTCGATTCACTATCAGCACCCTGTTAGGGGGTGAGGATGGGGGACGACCCCACTATGGGCAGCCTGACCCACCCCCTGCTGCCTATGACACCACTCACAGTAGCACCTTCTACATGCGGACCTTTGGCTACAACACCATCGATGTTGTGCCGGCTTACGAACACTATGCCAATAGTGCTATGCCTGGTGAAGTCAAGAAGGTGAGGCCCACGCTGGCTGACCTCCACTCATTCCTGAAGGTAAGAGCAAAGCCTTTGTTACCCCTCACTCACCTTGCTGTCCTGCTCTCACCCACCTCAGCCCCACTCCTTCAGCAGCAGGATCAAGGTGGGGGTGGGAAGGGCCTTTTTCTTCTCTTCCTTCTAGGTTTATATCAATCCATATGTCTCCACCAGCCAAAAGCCAAGCAGCCCAAGAAGAGGCAGAGGCTGGAAGCCAAAATTCTCATCTCTTCCTCCATCCCTGGTGTACCTTAGGGTGCTTCTCTTTCTTTATCTGTAAAATGGGAAGACTAATTGCTGGGACTGGGTTGAGATAGTCTCCAGGCCTCTCTTCTCACCTTCTGTGTCAGTGGTTCTTGACTTGTTTCCACTCCACAGACTACTGTGGTTTAAAAAAAAAAAAAAAAAAGCCTCCTCCTTCAGACCACCTGGAAGTGCAAAGACAAACCAAAAAACTTAATCCCACACAGAAAGCGGAAAATGGTGCTGCTTTAGTTCAAGATGGCAATAAGGGATGTCCTCAGGGAATCACTGTTTCAGGTGCCAAGGCAACACAGACCTGGGGGCAATGTAATTGAATAGAGACTCAAGCTCCCACACAAATTATTTGCTGCATGACCTTAGGCTCCATAACCCTAGCCTTAATTTCTCCATCTGTAAAATGGGGATGATACTATCTCCCTCACAGGATTGTTGTGAAGACCAGTGAGACAATATATATGAAGCACGAGTAATTAGACACTGTCATGATACAGACACCAAAAGGGTCCAGCCCTTAGACCTCACCCCAAGAACTGTACTGAACCCTAGCCCTTAGTTCCCTGTACCTGGTACTCAGCCCTAGCTCTGGAACAGAAGACATTCTGAATGGTTTTCATAATAGCATGTGAAGATGCCTAATTCAGCTGTCTCTTTTTAAAGCTCTCTGCCTCATGTCAGCCCTACGCCTGTGGCTGCATCAGCCATACCTTCAGCATACTCTTTTAATCCTTTTCCTCCCTGTGTCCCTACCAGGACTCTTTACTGAACCTACTTCCCTCCAGCCTGACTAACTCCCCATCCTGGGAGGATGGGGATTCTTGAAAACACACTCTCCACTCCTTTTCTCTTCCTCCTCCTCCTTCTCCTCCTCCTCTTCCTCCTCCTCTTCCTCCTCCTCCTCCTCCTCCTCTTCTCTTTCTCCTCCTTCTCCTCCTCTTTCTCCTCTTCTTTCTCCTCCTCTTCTTCCTCCTCCACACCCCCTATCCTCCCTGGAATTGGACACTGAACCACTGATCCCTGGCATTCCAGCAGGAAGGCAGCCACCTCCACTCCCTGGCCTTCGAGAGACGTTCCAGCCATGAGCTGTCCGATGGGCTGGTGGAAGATGCCAGTAGTGCAGCCGGGGAGAAGCCATCAGGGGAGCCTGTGCGATTTGGATGGGTCAAGGGGGTGATGGTAAGTAGACAAATTCACCAGAGGCTCTGAATTCTGAGATCCTACAAAATGTGAAGGGCTCTTCAGGTTATACTGATTATGAGTATGTGTCCTTGCTACACTTTAAGAACACAATATTCTCTCCCCCGCCCCCCAAGAAAGGCAGTGGGATTCAGTGGCCAGAACCCTGAACTAGGAGTCAGGAGACCCACCTTCTAGTCTCATCCCAATTCAATTCAACTAATATTGATTAAGTCTGTATTGTGTGCGAGGTATGGTTCCTATTACAAAGGATATACATCAGGGGTTCTTGGGCTCTGTGAAGTTTTAAAAACACTTTGATAACTCTATATCAATATAGTTGTTGCCTTTTAAATCTTCTGTATTTTATTTATGCATTTAAGAAAGGGTCCATAGGTTTCACCAGACTGCCAAAGGGATCCATGACAATCAAAAAGGGTGAGGCACTGGGATGTACCAAAACAACAGCAACAACACAAACACAAAACAAGAACTTGAATTCTCTGGGAGGAAATGAAATCCCTGCTCCAGACTATCTGTGAGGCCTAGGGCCCTGTCTGGTCCCACGGAGGGAGAGCTTGAATTGGGTCACTTCTATGTGTCCTTCCAGCTCTGGCATTCTGTGGTTCTGTGATTCTTGGATGATGGATAGGACCATGGATTGAGACTCTCCTCTGATGCTTCCCTGGGCCAGGGAGGTGGCCTTGAGTCCCTAAAAAACCCCAGGCTAGTAGAATTCAGTCATTTTTCAGTCCTGTCTGACTCTTCATGACTCTATTTGGGGTTTTCTTATCAAAGATACAGGTGTGGTTTGCCATTTCCTTCTCCAGTTTATTTTACAGATGAGGAAACTGAGGCAAACAGGGTTAAGTGACTTGCCCAGGGTCACACAGCTAGTGTTTGAAGCTGTATTTGAACTCAGGTCTTCCTGACTCCTGGCCCAGCATTTCGTCTCCTGCACCACCTAGTTGCCCTGCCAGGTCTGGCAATTCCCACCCAACCTAGGGCAGATTCTAAATGTGGCATCAGAGTCCTAGCTAAGGCTAGGTAGGCTTATCACCACAAAGTTGGCCACCAGAAGATGATTTTGTGGGGAAGAGGAGGTTTGGCCACCAGAGTTCATAGAGGTAACTCACTGAGGCACAGAGGGGGCATGCCAGAGGAGGAAGTGACCACACTGATGAGATCCTAGATCTTTTCAAATCTTGAAGGAAAAATCAAAGGATCACAGGTCAGAGTAAGAAGGGAATTCAGAAGACCTCCAGGCCCAGCTCATGCTTAGAAAGAGTCCTCAGTAGAATGTCCTCCAAAGCCTTAGCCATCCAGCCTCTGCCCCAAGACCTTCCAGAGTAAAAAGGTTGGATTGGATGAGCTAAGACCCTTTTGCTCTGACCTTCATCATTCTTTATTCTAATATTCCAGAGTCTCATAGTACAGAGAGAGAGACATCCTAACTCTGCCATCTATGAGCCACGAGCTCAGAGCAAATCACTTCCCTCCTGAGTCTCAGTTTCCTTATCTATAAAATGGAGTACTCCTACCTCCCACGTACATTCTAGATGTTGTGTATTTCTCTGATTGTTTGCACATTTTCTTCCCCATTTAAGAATGAGCTCTTTCAAGGCAGGGAATCTTTTTGCCTTTGTATCCTCAGTGCTTAGCATCGTACCTGGCACAATTAAATGCTTGTTAAGTGACCAATGCAATGAGAGCTGGATTTAGCACCAAAAGGCCTGGGTTCAAATCCTGACTTTGCAGCTTTTTATCCACATGTTCCATCTTGGGCAAGTCACTTCTTCTTTAGACTTCTTTCTTTACGTCTAAGGTGAATGAATTGAACTAGATCATCTGTCTTGTAACCCTAAATCTTCAATCTTAGAAAGACATGATTCTGAAAGAGTGTGTATGGCTATAGAGAAGTAATTAGATCATCATTACTTTCACTGAAAAGCTTTCATTCAGCACCTAATCACGTGCCAGGGTCTATGAGAGACCTAGAGGTGTTTGCCTTAGCTTAGGACAAAGCCTGAAGGCAGGAAGTCAGAGTCTCATCCCAATTCAAATCAACAAGCATTTATTAAGCACCAATTATGAGCAGGGAAGCATGCTTGATGCTGGGGATATATACCAGAGGAGCTTTTCCAGTTCTCCAGGCTGGGACGTTAAACATTTAAGCAAGATATCTCAGTGCAATTGTTAGCAACTCACACATATCAAAAGCAATAGTAAATGAACGACATACAGACATAGAATTAAATCATAATAATAGATTACTCATAGACATTATTACAAATATACATTAATCAATTAATTAGGCAACTATTAAATCAATGATCTTTAAACATGTTTTAAATATTTATTACATTAATATGTATTTATACTTTTAACATACTATATTTACATCTTCCCCTGTAAAACAATAAAAGGTTTTACATACAAATAAATTAAAAATAATAATCTATAATATAATATAAATAATAAAATGTAAACAGAATTTTAATTTTCATTAAGCTCCCCTACCCCTTATTGAAACTGTATCACATTCTGTCAAACCCCCAAACCAAACTTGCCTTCCCCCTTGCCATTTCTAGGGCTCACCACGAGACTCAACCGTCTGAAAGAATTTTTCATACCTATCCTGTAAAGTTCTTCCTCCACCCAAGGTTTTTATAGAATGGCTAAATACTGTCATTCATTCTATCTAATGGTTTCTTTTAATCCAAGTGGGAGCCAGTGTGGGAAATTCAGAGAGCGTCATTATTTCTGAGACCAACAGATGGCAGCCGTGTTTCATAGAATCATGGCATCCCAGTCAACACAGTCAACAGGACTTCATTTAACAAGCATTTATTAAGTGCCTGCTTTACTCAAACTAGGGATACAAAAAAAAAAAAAAAAAAGGAGCACAGTAAAACTGGAGATGCAAAGAAAGGCAAAAACACACTCTGTGCCCTTAACGAGTTCATTTGTCACATGGGGGAGACAAAATGCAAATAAACAAAACTATACAGCCAAAGCCTATAGAGTATAAAGGGAAAGCAAGTATAGAGGGAAGGTATGGTCTGGGGGAGGACCAGGAAAGGCTCCCTGCAGAAGGTGGGATTGGAGCTGAGTCTTGAAAGAAGCCCAAGAAGCCAGGAGACAGAGAGGAGGAGGGAGAGCCTTTGAAGCTTCAGGGGTAGAACAGAAAAGAACCCTAGAATCTAGAATGTAAGAGTTGGAAGGGGAACCTCAGAGATCATTAAATCTATTTTATGGAGGAGCAAACAAAGGCTTGGACATACAATGGAATATGCCAGCCAAAAGTGCTAATGCCATCTTGGGCCGCACTAAAACAGACATATTGCTTCCAGGAATAAGGAGATCATAGGCTCATGGTTGTAGAGTCAGAAAGGACGTCAGGATTCGTCTGGTTCAACCTTGTTTTATAGATAAGTGACCAAAGGCAAAGGCAGTAAGGTGATTTGCACAGGGTCTCCCAAGGAGTAAATGTTAGAAACTAGGTTTGAATCTAGGTCCTCTGACTTCAGGGCCTCTTGTAAAATAGCCCCCTCTGTTCTCTGCCTTGATCAGATCCCATCTGGAGTACTGTGTTCAGTTGTGGGCTGCTCAGAGTTTAGGAAGGACATTGCTAGACTAGGCAGTGTCCAGTGGAGCGCAATCAGAATGGGGAGGGGCCTTGAGTCACTGTCATTAAAGGACTGGTTGCAGGAATTAGGAGTGTGTAGATGAGATGACTCACAGGGGACGAGAGTTGTCTTCTAATAACTGAAGAATCGTCCTGTAGGAGAGAGATTTGACTTATTCTGTTTGGTTCTAAAGAGCAGAACCAGAAGCAGCAGTCAATGCTAAGAAAAATATCCTAACAGAGCACTACAGAGTGGAAGAGTGTGCCTTAGGAGGTCATGGCTCCCCCTCCCTGGGGAGTCTGGATGAACAGTCATCTGGAATGCTATAATAGGGATTCCTTCTAGATTGGGATCAGATGAGATCATCACAAAGGGTTCCTCTTAGTCCTCAAATTCTATGATTCTGTGATTTTGACCAAGATCACACAGTAAGTCAGGAACGGAATAAGGACTTGAAGCCAAGTCTCCCGACGGCTAACCGAGAGTTCTTACCACAACCACCTTCCAAATATAGCTTCCTATTCACATAGGGCTAATCAGCATCCTTTTCTGTTCTCTGCTACAATGAAAAAAATTTAAAAAAATTTTTTTTTGAGGATAATCCAAAAGTCATTTCTGTAGGATATTTTATGGGATTTGAGAGGACAACAGATCTTCTATCCTAACTATGGTGGGCTGAGTCCAGTGTCAAGGAGTTTCTCCAAGACCCCATTTCCTGGGCCTGCTTAGTGCCACACCTCTTCTTCCAGTTTAGATCATCAAGATAGCTTTCTGGGTAACTGAAATAAAGACATTCTTTTAAAACTATATTTGATGTGATTACTTAGCCAAATGAATGGCTAGTAGACAGAGAGATATTTGTGGTCTATAATGGACAAGAAAGATTTAATGGATAGCTAGGCAGTGCAATGGACCAAATACTAGGCCTTGAATTAGAAAATCCTGGGTTCAAATCCAGCCTAAGACACTAGCTGTGAGACCCTGGGGAAGTCACTTAACCTCTGTTTGCCTTAGTTTCCTTAACTCTAAGATGAGAATAATAAATAATAGCATCTAACTCCTAGGTTGCTGTGAACATAAAATTTCACTTAGAACTTTGCTTTTGCCTCTTCAGTTCACTTATGTTATATCTTTGTGTCCCATCCCCTTACTAAACTCTTATATTCATGAGGTCAGCAACTGTCTTTTCTTAATATTGCATCTCTTTCTGTGCCTTCTATAGTGCCCTGCACACAATAACACACAGTAGGTCCTTAAGAAATGTCTATTGAGTTGAATTGAGGTAAGGGCCTATTCCCCCATATGCCAGGTCCATGGGCACAGAATCCATGGCCCCCTGGGATCTCCTTGCCTCCTTTTGGTTCAAGGTGACTGCCCTCTCTTCTCAGGTCCGATGCATGCTTAACATATGGGGAGTGATCCTGTACCTCCGTCTGCCCTGGATCACAGCCCAAGCTGGCATTGGTAAGCAGGGCTTCCCCAGGCTGGTAGAAGGATAGAGAATGGGGCTTCCAGGGGAGGGACAGAGCCCTTCTCTGGTCCCCATATTTTGACCTTTCTTCTTGTAAAAAGAAGGAAGGGCAATGGAACATCTAGGCTGCAGAAGGAAACAAGCCCTGTTAGGACTTAGGGAGGACCCTGGAAGACAGAGCTAGGGTGGGTGGTTGAGCACAGGGTGGTGACTTCAGAGAGGATGATCCTACCCCTTCCCCAAGTGGAAAGTGAAGGTCTCCAGGGAAGGAAAGGGGAGCCCTGGGCTGGTTAGAGATCAACATAGGGAAGTACAAAAAGCCCCAAACTAAGAATTTAGTCCTGGCTATACCACCAACTTCCTTTGTGATTTTGGCAAGTTATTTATCTGGCCTCTTTTTCCCAGTCTGTCAGATGGGGATGACAACTCCATCTTGCCTAGTTCGTGGGAGTGACAATGACATCAAATAAGGCAATGGGCCTCAAAGAACTTGGAGGTTATGCAGTCCTTTACAAGTACAAAGGATTAGGGAAATGGTACTCAAACCTTCCCTTTCACACCCAATACTCTCTCCACAGTCTTGACATGGGTCATCATCCTCCTCTCAGTGACGGTGACCACCATCACTGGCCTCTCCATCTCTGCCATCTCCACCAATGGCAAAGTCAAGTCAGGTTTGCTACCTTGTTAGACTGCTAACTGTTCACCTTCCATTTCTTTTCTCCCTGCTCCCCCAAATCCCCAAATATTGTTGGTTAACTAGAGGGACCATCCAGCTTTGAA
>CM053595.1:100553519-100607078 GCA_028646575.1 Pseudocheirus occidentalis | reverse complement strand
ATCCATCATGCACCTGCACTTCATTTTCCTGCCACGAGGGGGTATGTTTGGCCAATGGAGACCATTTCAGTGTTAGGTTGAGCCAGAGAATGGTAGGAATTTGCTGCTTCCACATGCAAATCATGTCATGCATCCCCAGAACTAATGGAAATTTTAACACAGAGCCAAGAATCTAGAACCCAGGTCTCTCGACTTTTTTTTTTCTTTTTGGAGAGGGGAAGACAGGGCAATTGGTGTTAAGTGACTTGCCCAACGTCACAGGGCTAGTAAGTGTGTCAAGTGTCTGAGGTCGGATTTTATCTCAGGTCCTCCTGACTCCAGGAGTGGTGCTCTACTCACTGCACCACCTAGCCGCCCCTCAGGTCTCTTGATTCTTAATCTCATGCTCTTTTTTCAATCAGTCAATAAGTAAAAATTTATTAAACACTTGCTGTATGCCAGGCACAGTACTACATTCTGGGAATACAAAGGAAAAAACCCTATTTGTCCTTGCTCTCAAGGAGCTTACATTCCATCAGGTGAGACAGCCAATCAATCGACATACATTTATTAAGCACCTTCTATGTGTTAGGCACTGGGGATGCAAAATCCTTGCCCTCGGGGACCTTTCATTCCTTTGGGGAAGACAACATGAACCTATATAAGCATATACAATATAAACACAAGATAATTTTAAAAGGAATGTACATTTATGTATCACTTTAATGGACAAAACACTTTCCTCACAACTTTCTTCTGAGCCATGGAAAATATTTTTATTCCTAATTCATTGGTGAGGAAGCTGAAGTTCAGAGAGGTTAATTGACTTACCTATAGGCACACAGCCAATAAGCATCCAATCCAGAGGGCTTTCTACTGTTAGGTGGCCATCACTTACTAGCTCTTTTTAGCTATTTAAATTGAAAAACCCACGTGAGGTGCCATGGAGAGAACTAATCTGGGAGTCTGGTGTCCTACCCCGAGAGCTGACTCAATCACTAACTCTCTGTGCCACCTTAGCCAAATCACTCCCCCTTTCTATGTTATAGTTTCCCTGTCTATGAAAGGAGAGGGATGGATTAAACAAACATTCTCTGAGGCACAGAGTAAAAGGCTCTGAGCACTGTCTTGCCTTCTTAGCTTTTCCTTTTTTATGCCCTTATGTCCCTATCCCCACCACCCTCAAGTCCTCTGGCATCTCACCAGTGGGGTTGGGGGATCGGGTCTCTGTTAGGTGGCACCTACTTCCTCATCTCAAGGAGCCTGGGTCCAGAGCTGGGCGGCTCCATCGGCCTCATCTTTGCCTTTGCCAATGCTGTTGCTGTGGCCATGCACACTGTGGGCTTTGCAGAGACTGTACGAGATCTGATCCAGGTAAGCTGTGGCTTCTGACAGAAAGGGAGACTTTGGGAGGCTCTTCCATATTTGGGTTACCCTGGGGTCCAGCTAATTCATTTTTATAATAGTTATTAAGATGACTAATTACTGGTAATTGAAAAGGAAAATTTCATCTAAAGAAAACTGATTGGAGACCCCAGTTTCACTACTTTTCAGAATGTTGTTGCCCTTGAGGCAAATTCATGAAGCAGCATAGTTTTAGGCCAGGGAATGAGAGCTTGGACTAGATGATCTCTAAACTTCTTGGAACTCTGATTACACAAGTCCCTTATTCTGCATTAGTAAATATAGACATTCTAACCCTAGAATTCTCTTACCAAGTACAGTTGTCTGTTTCTAAAGAGGGAGGGGTGCTGATGGACTGAGGAAAGGGCTGGCTGCAGGAGCCCAGTGGAAGTATTTCCCTATCCTGCTGGTCTTGGGTACCCCTCTGCAGGAGTACGGCTCTCCCATAGTGGACCCCACCAACGACATAAGAATCATCGGCGTGATCACCATCACAGTGCTGTTGGCCATTTCCTTGGCAGGGATGGAATGGGAGGCTAAGGTAAGGTAGTATAACGGGGAGAAGGGAGAAAGCCCCTTCCTAGCACTAAGTAAACCACGAAGTTTAGGTGGCTTCCCTCTCTGCCTCGAAGGAAGGCCAACTGGACTCCAAATAATGACTAACCAAGAGGAAGCTCGGAGGACTCCCAGGTAAAGGGGACCAGTGACTTTGTTGAGGAAGGGCCAACAGAGCTCTGTCAAGGATGTATGCAGTGTGGCAGTGCCAGTGGCTCATCTGGCAAAAATGGCAGCTTCACCCATGCATGGCTTTCTGCTTAGCTCTACTGGAGCTTTTAAAAATGTCATGGTCAGCCGTGTGACCTTGGGCAAGTGGCTTAACCCCAACTGCCCTACAAAAAAAAAAAAAAAAAAAGCGAAATAAATAAATAAATAAATGAAGATGTCATGGTCCCTCTGTTGGGAGAAGTGAGTTCTGGGTATGGGGGTGGAAAACTCGGGGCAGTGTGAGAGCTCCATGGCTTCTACTCCCGGGTCAGGGCCTTTCCCTAAGTGATCCCCATCCTTTCCCCCAGCCCTTGTTCACTTTCTCCCCTTTTCTTTGCTTCTTTAAATTTTAATTTATTTGTTTACTTTTAGTTTACAACATTCAGTTCCACAATCCCTTGAGATTCAAATTTCCTCCCCCTCCCTTTCTCCTCCCTGCCCCCTATGGCAGCATGCAATCCAATATAGGTTCTACAAATACCTATACATCAAACATTAGTAAAGTTGTAAAGAAAAATTATAACCAATGGAGTGAACAATGAGAAAGAAGGAATGAAACAAAACACAAAAGAGAGAGAGCAAGTAGTTTGCTTCAATCACTTTCTCCCCTTTTTAAGGCTGATAGCTAGGAGTCTCCCTAGGAAGATTTAAGTCCCTCCCCTACCCCAATACGCAATCTCTCAATAAGCATTTATTAGGTGCTTTCTGTGTGCCAAGCATTGTGTTAGGGACTGAGCATCCAGAGGCAAAAATGAGCATTCCTGTCCTCAATGTGTATATGTCCTATCTGGAGAAATGACATGTACATATAGAAATATATGTAACATTGCCAAAATAAAAAGACTCCACCTGATAAACTTTACTTTAAACCTGGTAAACTGGGAAAAGTTTTGATTCAGATCAAGGATTTAACTTCATGTAAGTTGCTAAGAGTGGGGCATTGTCCAAGTTGGAAGGGGGAAGATGATCATGGGGTAGGGGGTGTCTACACTGGCTACCCCTGCTAGCAGGTTTTCAGCCCAAGTGTCTGGCTCCTCTAGGCCCAGGTGTTGTTCTTCCTGGTCATCATGGTCTCCTTTGCAAACTACTTGGTGGGAACACTGATTCCTCCATCTGAAGAGAAGGCATCAAAAGGCTTCTTCAGCTACAGGGGTATGTCTGAGGGCAGTGGAGGAGTGGATTGGGACTTCCTTTTGCCCCCACTTTGGTCATAAAGTCTATACTGAGCAAGGCCTGGGCCAGTTGTGGGGAGGTGGCGTGGTGTTGATGTTGGTTAGGTCTGAGGGACAATTAATGTTCCTAGATCTCTCCCTACACAGAATGGTGATGCCATAGGGTGTTGGGCCTGGAGTCAAGAAGACCTGGGTTTAGATCCTACTTCAGACAGTTGCTGTATGACTTTGGGCAAACTCCATTCACCTCTCTGAAGTTCAATTTCTTCATCTATAAAATGAAGAGAGTGAATTTACTGACTTCCCATCAGCTCTATGATTCTATTCCACTGTGCCCTGTGTTAGAAATCCACTCCTTTGGGTACACTTTTGACAGCCACCCTAGTACAATGTCCCACCTCTAGTGCTTATGCAAAAGCCAACCCTCTTCTCTACAGCCCCTGGCACAGGAGAAAAGGAGCTGAGTCACAATGGGAAAGGGACTGACCCAGCATGAATTTTTCCAGGGGACATTTTTGTCCAGAATTTAGTGCCAGACTGGAGAGGTGTAGACGGCAGCTTCTTTGGAATGTTCTCTATCTTCTTCCCATCAGCCACTGGTATCCTTGCAGGCGCCAACATCTCCGGGGACTTAAAGGTGAGTTATGATCATAAAGCACACATTTAGACCCCCCCTTTCCTCCCTCCTTCCTAGAAACAGTGAATGAGAAGTTCTTTATTGAGCTCTTACTGTATGTCAGTCCTAGGGGTGGCCCTGTCAGCGCTGTAAGAGAACAATCATTGGCTCAGTTAGAGTAAGACCTTAGAGATCATTTAGCGTAAAACCTACCAGTTTTACAGCTGAGAAAACAGAGGCCCAGAGAGCAGAAAGGATTTGCTTGAACTTACATAGGTAGAAAGGAACAGCATGGGAAACATGATTATACATCTAGAGAATGCTGGGATCTCAGGGGTCATCCGGTCTGACAATTTCAGTATAGAAATGAAGAAACAGGAGTTAAATGACTTGTTCAAGGTCACACAGTCAATAAATGGCAGAGTCAGGATTTGAACTTGGATCCTCTGATTCCAGAGCCATCATTCTTGTACCATGCATCAGACAGACTCTCTGACTCCAACTCCCGTGTTCTTCCTACTACTCCATCCTGCCTCCCACCTTTGGAGGAAAAGGCTTCGTTCCCTGCCCCCAGGGAGATTAGCTGAAGACATAGAAGTATGAGACAAGTGGGATGGAGCACTGAATATGGGACAGGCCCACTGGGGAGCAATATTTTGATTCTGGCAAATCTGTGCCTCCCCCGAGCCCCAAGTCCCCAGACCAGAAAGGTCCAAATGTTGGGGGTTGTAACATTGTCATTGGTGTCAATCTAAATTCATGCCACAACCTCACCCCAACCACGCACCTTCAGACATTTATTTAGCCTTCCTCAAAACCCAACAAGCAATTATTAAATGCCTACTATGTGCCAAGTGCTGTGCCAGGATCTGGGGATACAGAGACAAAAAATTAAGCAATAGCTGCCCCTCAAGGAGCTCACTTTCTCTCTGGGGAAAAATACGTGTGTGACAACAACAGCAATAATAATAGCTAAAATGTATATAGCCCTGTAAGGCTGACAAAGACGTGTGTGTGTGTGTGTACATACATATATATGCATGTGTATGTGTATAATGGGCATAGTGGATAGAGTGCCAGGCCTGGAGTCAGAAAACTCATTTTCCTGAGTTTAAATTTTGCTAGCTGTGTGACCCTGGGTAAGTCACTTGACCCTGTCTGCCTCAGTTTCCTCATCTGTCAAATGAGCTGGAGAAGGAAATGGCAAACCACTCCAATGTCTTTGCAAAGAAAACCCCAAATAGGGTCACAAAGAGTCGGATGTGACTGAAACAACTGAACAACAACAAAGTATATGATATATAGAGATGTGTATAAATGTGTAGTTATATGCATATGTGTATATATACTATCTTATCTGATAGTCTATGAGTTTATACAGAATAAATACAAAATAAAGTCCAGCCTTTGCTCATAGAGCTCCAATATGGAGGAGTCTACCACCCTTTAGGCAGTGTCCAGCTCTAATTGTTAAGGATTTTTTCCTGATCCAGGTGACATTTTCTTCTTTGTCATTTCCACCTTTGCTCCTAACAGTAATCTCTGGGACCAAACAGAACAAATCTAAACCTTCTCCTACACATCCCTTCAAATACTTGAAGAAGAGTGATGCGCCCCTGCATCTCAGGCCTTCCCTTCTCCAGATAAACAACCCCAGGTTCTTCCACCAGTGTTCTTAGAGGCAGCTAGGTGGTGTAGATAGAGTGCCAGGCCTGCCTAAAATCAGGAAGACCTAAATTCAAGTCCAGTCTCAGACACTTACTAACTGTGTGACCCTGGGTACTTAATCTCTGCCCACCTCAGTTTCCTCAGCTGTAAAATAGGAATGACAACAGCTCCTACCTCCCAGGTTGATATGTGACTCAAAGATTATATCTATCACGTGCTTAGCACAGTGGCTGGCATATAACAGACACTTTATCAATGCTTATTATCCTGCCTTCCCAATACTCGAGTCTGTCAGAATGTTTTTGGCCAGGACTCTGGATCCTGATTCCGTCATGCAGTGTTTGGGTTGTCCCTCCCAGATCCATGTTGTCTGCCCTCCAGGCCAGGGCCTGGGCTGCAGCAGGGGCACTGAAAAGCAGATTGAAGAAGCCAGGAACGTGATCCACGTGTCCTACTTTCCTGTAATAATCCCTTAAGAAACTCAGAACATGCCTTTCTTTAAACCCTTCCAGAACATGCCATTTATCACACTGTGAGCTGCCTCCCTACTTACCAACTTGTTATTATCTTAAACTTCCTCCTTCAGGCTTCAGGAGATTGGGCTGTTTCTGGTGTCTGGTATTCAGTGACTGTCAGTGTGGGGCATCATGCATGGGACAGTGAAAAGGGCAAAGGGTTTAGTTTTGAAGACAATTTCCTCAGCTGTAAAATAAGGGGTTTAAACAGAGGGCCGTGTGTGGCCCTCTAGGTTCTCAAGTGCAGCCCTTCGATTGAATCCAAACTTCACAGAACAAATCCCCTTAATAAAAGGATGGTTTGTGTAAAACTTTCTAGGTCAAAAGGCTGCACCCAAGGACCTAGAAGGCTGCATGTGGCTGGTTCCCCATCCCTGAGATAATCCTTTTAGAGGTTCCTTCTGGTTATGAATCTATGATCCTATGTTCCTACCTTTCCTCTCCATCCCCTTTCTGATTGGGTAGAGGTCAGTTCTTTCAGGCTGTTGCATTCAGGCTAAAGTTTGGCCTTGTATGGCTGCCCTTCCCCAAAGTCCTGGCCCTGTCTAGTACCTAGTTCAGAGTTCTAGGACTCTCACCAAGTCCTTCCTTCCTTCCTTCTTTCCTTCCTCCTCCTCCTTCTCCTTTTTCTTCTTCTTCTTCTCCCTCCCTCCTCCAGCAGCCATGGAAGTCAAGACGAATACATCATATTTACCAAGTTAGCTACTTGTACCAGTTAGATTGCATATGTAAGAACAAGAATTTCAAAACTACAGGACAGCAAATACACCCTCTGCCTCTTTCTTTCAATAGCCCTAAAATGCTTGATATGCCAGGCAGATGGCCACAGGGCATGGGGGTGACATGGACAGAGAAAAGTCATAAGCCACAAAAATCAACAAAGAAACCCAACACACGTGCGCTCAGATACTCGATGGACTCCAGGGGGGTCACCAGGGATGTACAGGAAATGTTTTACAACTGGTTTGGGACGGAGACTGTACAAAGGCCATACTTTTAAGTTTAACCTGCATTACTAACATTTTCTCCATCCCTTTCTTAAGTCTTGACAATCAACAAAACAATAAATCAAGTCCTGATTTGTAGCATTTGCTGATTTGTGAGGTGTAAACGCTCATAATGAAAATTTATCAACTAGCTCTCTCCAGCAGGTTTGAGCTGACTCCAACACATCCCCGGGTCTAGCTAAGATGGGGGAAATCCCCAAAGCTTGTTACTATAGAAAGGTCTGGGGAACTCCTAACCCACAGATTAAAAAGCAGCAAGTCCCCTTTCCCCACAGTCCCCAGCTGGGACACACTCTTCCTAGAACCCAAAGGAGTGGGTTATGCCCTCGGGCCTTCCTGATGATGATGATGATGATGATGATGATGATGATGATGATGATGATGCTGTGATAGAAACAGAGGTTTCTGTAGGGGTAGGCAGGGCAGTTTGGCCATTGATTGCATTAAGATGTGGGTGTGTGGTGGATTTAGGGCAGGGAACTCGGTATTGTATGTGCATAAACTGAATGGATTAAATAGAACAATGGCCACTGGGGCTAGGAAGGGCCTGAGACCTGGGGATCCCTGCCTGGGTTCACTTTCTCAATTAGTACCCCACTTGTAAAGAGGAGCCGTCGCTTCTAGCTCCTCCAACAGAGCAGCTCTTTTGTGGGGCCGAGGATGGGGTCAGGGGAAGGGAAGTGAGTAGGCAAAAGGACAAATTGCACTGAAAAGACTGATAAATACCATGAAAAGCACAAGATTGTACTCCCGAAGTTTGGCTCTATGAGAAGCCATGAGCAAAGCAGTTGTTGGAACATGTCCTGCTCCCGTTGCAAAAACTGCTCAGCAACACCTCTATTCCCAGGTGTGGCCTGGCCTATAGTCTGAACCCAGCAGGGTTCCAAAGCTCTGCTTTCCAGAGACCCCTTGGGCCCTGATGGAAAGAGAACAGGGCTCAGAGTCAGTAGGGCTGGAGTCCAGTCTCAAGGCTGTCACTGACCACAGCTGGTCATCTCCCTTCACAAAACTTCCATTTCTTTATTTGAAAAACTGAAGCAATAACCTGGTTCATAGGAGATGAAGTATGCTAAAGTATTTGGATGTCGTAAGATCTCAGGTTCAGAGCTGGTGGAGGTAATCTAGTCTAAACCTGTGACTTATACAAGTGCCAGTTATTATTATTGGAAAGGACAAGAGGAAGAGGGATGGCAAGGAAAGGGGAGCTCTTCACCCTCACAGAGGACTCTTCTGATCCTTCACAACATGGGTGTGATACTAGATTGGTGGGAAACTAGGAGAACTGATCAATCAACAGTTACTAAGCACCCACTGAATACCAGGTGACAATATACTCAATCTGTTCTCACATCTTCCTCCCTCTGTATTTGGCTTCAGAGGGTATGAGTTGGCTATAGGTCTTCCTAAGCATGGCTGCAGCTGATGGCCCTAGCAACAGAATCCAGTATTCAGTGCTGGGGGCTTGAACCCTGGGAACACAACAGACTTGAACCTTAGGACTGACTGATAATCCTTTGTTCACTCTAGGCATTAGACAAGAGGGCTTTAGGCTGGGATAGAAGGAAGCCGAGGAAGAATTTTCCCCCCAAAATATTTTTACTTATTTCATTAAATATTTCCTAATTACATTAAAAAATTTTTTTAACATTCATTTTAAAGGTTTTTGAGTTCCAAATTCTTACCCTCTCTTCTGTCCCTCCCACCTCCTTGAGAAGGCAAGCAATTTGATATTGATTATATGTGTGAAGTCATGGAAAACATTTCCATATCAACCATGTTGGAGAGGAGAATACAGACCAAAAAAAAAGAGAAAAATAAAAAGAAAGTTTGTTTTGTTTTTTTTTTAAAGTGTGCTTCAGTCTGCACTCAGAATTCAACAGTTCTCTCTGGAGGCAGATAGCACTTTTCATCATGGGGCCTCTGGAATTGTCTTGAATCATTGTCTTGATAAGGGCAGCTGAGTCTTTCACAGCTGATCATCCTCACAACATTACTGTTACTGTATTCAGTGTTCTTCAAGGAGGAATTGTTTAAAACTTCCTCTTTCAGGATCCCGCTGTGGCAATCCCCAAAGGTACCTTAATGGCCATATTCTGGACCACAGTCTCCTACCTGGCCATCTCTGCTACCATTGGTAAGTAGTAGGGGATCAAATGATATCAGAGATGGATAAAGGGCTGAGGCTGTGCTAACAATTGGATCTGACGGAACATATTACAACTAAGCTCATTATTACACTTCTTTTTTGGGGGAAGTGTAGAGGTCTAAATCTGTAATTTTATTGGTGTAGAAAACACCCTCTTATTGATGCAATTGCATCTGCTTTGCAAATTACAGAGGGGTGCTTGGAGCACTGAGAGGTTAAGTTACTTATCCAGGATCATGCAGCAGGAAGTGTTAGAAGACTTCTTGAACATGAATCTTCCTGACTCTACCACCTCTCTATCCACGAAGCCTCACATCATTAGATGGTTTTGGGTACCAAGGGGAAAATCCCATTCCCTATCCTATGCCTGTCTAGGAAGCCAAATTACTCTATCCAGGTGAAATGGGATCTAATCTGGTGATCCAGGCACATGAATAAGAAGGAACAGCCACATACTCCAATAACTTCCATTGGAAGTGTGCCAAGGCAGAGATTTGGGGCCAGCTGTCACTCTCCTGACATCATTCTTTCTTGCCAGGCTCCTGTGTAGTCCGAGATGCCTCTGGAGGCCTCAATGACACAGTGGTCCCTGGTTCCCCTGACTGTGAGGGGCTGGCATGTGGCTATGGCTGGAACTTCACTGACTGTGCCCAGAAGCGCAGCTGTCACTATGGGCTCATTAATTACTACCAGGTACCCCAACTCTACAGGTCTCTGAGGAAAGTCATCAGAGTATGGGGGCCCCTGTCCTCATCTCCAGACCCTGATTACTTAGTGTTTTTGTTAAAGCCACAGCCAAAGTCCTGATCAGACCATGGGGAGGGGCAAAAGGGGAAGGAAGCCTCCTTCCAGAGAGACTGTAATATAGGTCAGTGGCCTAGGCCTTTCAAAATCAGACTGGTTGCCCAGATACAAGATGTACCTCACCCCACCCCACAGAAGGCCAGGCAATAGGCCAGTGTAGACTGCTGCTCCCATTCTTCCTCCAAAAATCAAGTGATGATTAATTTACCAGAGTTGGTACCCTTGAATAAGAGGTGAAGGACCCAGGTTTAAGGGAAGCAGTACTCAGGAGTGAGGGAGCTCAGTCCTTAAGGATGGGTGGACTCAATACCCAGAAGTAAGTGGCTCTGGGGCAAATCTTGAGCAAGGTACTAAACCCTATTCTCCTCCTGCAGAGTATGAGTATGGTATCTGGCTTTGCACCCCTGATCACTGCAGGCATCTTTGGGGCCACCCTCTCTTCTGCCCTGGCCTGCCTTGTCTCTGCTGCCAAAGTCTTCCAGGTAAGAAAGTGGTGCCCGGCCTAGTGGTGAATGCCAGATGTCATTCCATCGATAGCACTCAATGGGATGGGTGGGCTTCTGATAGTAAAACCTGCAGCAGAGGGGCTCAGGAAAGGTTTGGGGTGGACAAGGGTACCAAGAAAGAGTGGAGACATAATATGTCAACATCAGTGACTTCACCGTGTCTTCTGCTAGATAGATGAGGCCAGAAGGGGCAGAGGGGAGGGAAAATGAAGAGAAGGGGCAAGGGGTGGAGATGGAAAAAGCACAGAGGACAGCTGAAAAATATTCCCAAGGAAGATACTTAAATGTAGCTCACAGCTTGTTCTAGGGGGGAACAAATCTAGAATGGGAAGAATAAATTCTGAGACCTCAGGATAAAACCTTGCTGTCTTTCTTCTCCCCTTCTCCCTCTCTCCATCCCTCACTCCCCAGTGCCTATGTGAAGACCAACTCTACCCTCTCATTGGCTTCTTCGGGAAGGGCTATGGAAAAAACAATGAGCCTGTCCGGGGTTACCTGCTGGCTTACGTCATTGCAGTGGCCTTCATTCTCATTGGTGAGACTGGACCCTGGTCCCTCAGAGACAGCGGGGAAATTGCAGAATTAGGGGGGGATTAGAAAGAGAGCACTTACTTGGCCGAAAATCAAAGGAAAAAAAATCCAGATTTCCTTCTGACCTTCTCTAGGGATGAGGGTGAAGAATTAACTAAATTCAGATGTGATTCCATAGCACCTGAACTGGATTTGGCATGAACTGAAGAATGATTTAATATGAGGCCTAATGACTAGTATTACACCAGGAGACCTGGCTGGCCTAAGCAGGGCACTCCATCTCTCCAGGTCAGAGTGGTGTTATCTGTAAAGCACAGAGAATATTACCTGACCTGAGGGAGAAGGCTGGACCAGATGATCTTTTGAATTCTCTTTTAATCAAAATATATATGATTCTATGACACCATGACTCTGTGTCAGGTCTCCTCTGAGCTTTTCCAAATCAAGGGGCAGAGAGGGAGGGGAGAAGAAGGGGATAAAGAGGGAGAGAGGAAGAGGGACAGGGAAGGGAGAGGAAGGAAGGGAGAGGGGAAAGACAGAGACAGAGAGAGAAAGCAGGATGAAGGGAGGCAGGGAGGCAAAGGACTAACTTGCCCCCAGCCCCAATCTCCAAGGCTCCTGATATCTGATCAGGTCTCTCTTCCCTCCTCTCCCTGTTTGAGGAGATCCACTCAAATTCATGATGGACCAGGATAGTTGGGATTGTTCTTAATTGTTTCCCTCCCTTCTTGATCCTTGCAGCTGAGCTCAACACCATCGCCCCCATCATCTCCAACTTCTTCTTGTGCTCTTATGCACTCATCAACTTCAGCTGCTTCCATGCCTCCATAACCAATTCTCCAGGTAGGCGCTGATGGGGAAACAGAAGCCTCCTAGCTTATCAGGACCACCATGTCCCAACTTTCCCTCCTCAACACCTTTTCCCCACAGGCTGAGTTACATCAGGAGCTCTGCATCCATGTCAAAGACTAGGTCAGACCTTTCAGGTATAACTGCCCAAATTTAGGACAAGACCCTGCAGTATTCAGAGGATAGATATCCTTAGGGGTCCAGTGGACAAGACCCCGCATTGGGAATCTGGATTCCCTAATTCTTGACAAAATCAGAGTCTTTTTCATTCACTTAACCCTAGAAACTGGGACTATTACCCATCAGGTCTTGGGAGAGGGTCTGCCCACTGTCTTGTGCCAACTGAACCTCCCTCTCTGTCCCAGGGTGGAGACCCTCGTTCCATTACTACAACAAGTGGATAGCCCTATTTGGGGCGGTCATCTCTGTGGTCATCATGTTTCTTCTCACCTGGTGGGCAGCCCTCATTGCCATTGCTGTGGTCATCTTCTTGCTGTTATACGTGCTCTACAAGAAGCCAGGTGTGGAGACCTTGGCCGATTCTGGGGGGTTTTGGTTACTTATTTGTCTCTCTGCCAGGAAGAAATTGTAGTACAACAAAAGGCATTGTCACTGACAACCCCTCACATTTCTATAGCACTTTACAGTTTATAATATGACATTCACAAAGCTCTTCCTGGTTACAAAGTGCTTTACGTAGATGACTTGATTTTCTATTCACAACAACCCCATGGGGGTGCATGCTTTGCTTTGATGCTATGATAGATCCATGACTTTGATAGTCATGGCAGCTCTCAGTCTCTCCATGACGTTCTATTCTATGGGATTCTTTTCTTTTTTCCCAAGAATCTTCCATTGGAGAGCTACCTGCTGTGTGCTAAAGGTCTTTCTTTGATTCTCTTAATATCTCAGGGGCACCAATGTTAATATTAAGCTATCCACCACCCATGTGTTTAACAGACAATACCAGTGCTCAAAAGGTCCTTAAAGATCAACTAGTTTACTCTCCCAATTTTACAGATGAGGAGACTGAGTCCATGAGAAGTTAAAGGACTTTGCTAAAACCACACAACTAGTATATGGCAGAGCTGGGATTTGAATCCACACCATAATTCATCATACATTTAGAGATAGAAGGGACCTCAGAGGTTATCTAGTTGAAGCCCTTCCTTTTATAAAGAAGCTGAAACTCAGAGACAAAGTAGTAAGGTCAAGATGTGAACCCAGGTCTTTCAACCTCAGATCCAGTGTTCTTCGTAGAGTGCCAGACTGTCTCTTGTTTCCAAGATCATTGTTCTTTCTAGTATTCCTCATTATCCTCCTTATTTACTAACCCACCTCTCTTCCTGGCTAGATAGATAGATATAGGGAGACGGATAGACATATGTATATATACATATGTGTGTGTATATATGTATATCATGAATATATATATATTCATGATAATATATTTTATACATAGGCCACCTTTGACATCAAGTTGTAGCCTGCTGGCCCCTCTCCTACCATCTTTCCCTTAACTCATTGATTGACTGATTTTTTGCCCATGATGTCAAAGAACCCAGAGGTGGATAAGGGAAGTATTTGTATCCCCATTTTACAAAGAAACTGAGGCTCAGAGGTCTTGAGTGACCTATCCAAGGTCATACATTAGTTCGATGGCAGAAACCAGACTGCAGTGCTGCTGCTCAGTTCTCCTGACTCCTGGTCCAGACTCTTTTCACTCCAATACACTGCCTTGCCATTTACAAAACATTTTCCAGGCCATTATTTAAATTTCTCTGTCCTTCCCCCCAGTCCTTTCCAGTAACCTTGAAAAGGAGGAGGGCAGGGATGATCACTCCCATGATACAGATGAGGATGTTTTTAGACACTAACTGCAGACTAATGGCCTGTGTAGGTATCTAGGGGGTAGCCATGCCTGCTTCAAGGTGGGGTCAAGTCAATGGTTGCCCCATTTGTGATTTTTTTTTCCTTAAGCTAGCCTTTTAGATACTCCCTTGCCAGCCTATCAAAAAGACAGCTCTTTTTGATAAGACGTGTGCAAAGTAGTTTGTAAACCTTAAAGTCTCAATTCAATGTCACTTAGACTGAAAGTGTAAACATTTTAATGAAGATGTCAGTGCCTCTGGAGTCAGGTGAGACCTGAATTCAAACCCTTGTTCTTTCCTATGCTGCCTATGTAACTAGGACAAGTCATTTTAAACCTTCTGGGCCTCCCTTGTCTTATCTGAAAATGAGATTGGACCAGAGGATTCCTGAACTCCCTCCCAGCCCTAAATCTACATTCCTGACAGACACACACTGGCTGAGTGACCCTGGGCATGTCCTTTTAAATTCTCTGAGCCACAAGTTTTATAAAATAGGAATAATGATATTTACACTACTTACCTAAGGTTTGTAAGGAAAATGGTTTGTGAACTTTAGAGCACAATAGGCTTATTATGAGCTGTTTTCATTATCTCCTGTAGCTTGGCTTCACCTTTTGGGCTGCCAGCCAGATCTTCTGACACTGTCCCTACCTCTAAAGGTGAATGTGATGTTTGGTTCTTCTTTCAAAGCTGGAAAACTCTTCTTCCTTCCTCCCCTCCCCACTTTTTTCTCTCCCCAGAGGTGAACTGGGGATCTTCAGTCCAGGCGGGCTCCTACAACATGGCCCTGAGCTACTCAGTAGGACTCAATGAGGTTGAAGAGCACATTAAGAATTACAGGTGAACAGGCCACTCTTTTGTCCCTATGACCAGCCATTCAAAAACACATATTCCTGCCTTCCCCTGTCCTTGAGAACCATCAAGTAGTCAGTCAACAAATGAGTATTAAGCACTTATGGCGTGACAGGCGCCATGCTGGGACTAAACTTGTACAGAACCTGCCCACCACCCCAGTGCTTTGAACTGAGACACTGACCCATGGAAAGACAGTGGTGCCAGCACTGAGCAAGTTCACTGCCAAAAAAAAAAAAAAGAAAAATTGCCATCATTCAGTATTCTATAACTAATCAGTATGTTATGATTCCTATTACTAGTCCATGAACGTTGCTTTCTGCTCCCACACAAAGGTTACCCTGGCTTCCTGAAGGCCATGCCAAGCTCTCAGGTCCTAGCTACTGGCAGACTACATGTGTCTTTAGATCGAGCACCAACCTATCCAAGTACACAGAGACTTATCACCAGGCTGGCCTTAGGGTAAATACTTAGATGGAACGGGGAACCTGCAGCCTCGAGGCTACATGTGACTTTCTAGGTCCTCAAGTATAACCCTTTGACTGAATCCAAACTTCACAGAACAAATCCCCTTCATAAAAGGGTTTGTTCTGTAAAACTTGGACTCAAGTCAAAAGGCCAAGGATTTGTTCTGTGAAGTTTGGATTCAGTCAAAGGGTTACACTTGGTAGACCACAGCAACTCTCAGAAACCATTCAGCTAGAGAGGGGTGACAGAAGAAGCATTCACACTGACAAAATGACAAAGCCTTGAATTTTAAAAATATTTGTATTCCTAGTGCTTGGAAGTCTCGTTTTTGTGTTGTTCAGTTGGCCCAGTTGTGTCTAACCCTTCATGACCCCATTTGGGGTTTTCTTGGCAAAGACACTGGGGTGGTTTGTCATTTCCTTCTCCAGCTCACTTAGACTGAAAGTGTAAACATTTTAATGAAGATGTCAGTGCCTCTGAGGCAAACAGGATTACATGACTTGCCCAGGGTCACACACAGCTAGTAAATGTCAGAGGCTGGATTTGGACTCAGGAAGATGAGTCTTCCTGACTCTAGACTCAGCACTCTATCTACTGTGCCGTGCTTAACAAAGGCTTGATTGACTGATTATTTTTTAATGATAATGATCCTGTCCATTTATACAATGACATATTTTCCACAAAACCTACACATAATCATTTCAGTTTGACTCTTTTTTTTTTGGAGGGGGGAGGGCAGGACAATTGGGGTTAAGTGACTTGTCCAAGGTCACACAGCTAGTAAGTGTTAAGTGTCTGAATCCAGATTTGAACTGGGGTCCTTCTGACTCCAGGGCCGGTGCTCTATTCACTGTGCCACCTAGCCGCCCCCAGTTTGGTTCTCATAATGTGCCTGTGATATAGGTCAGATTTTTGCAAATGAAGAAACAGATGCAGGGTATAGAAGAGGGAGAAAGCGCCTCTGGAACACAGAAATACAACAGCAGTCTCTGAGCTGTGGCTCCATCTCTGGTGACATCAACATTTTTCTTTTTTTTCTTCCTCAGACCCCAGTGCCTGGTCCTTACTGGGCCTCCAAATTTCCGGCCAGCTCTGGTGGACTTTGTGGGCACGTTCACTAGGAACCTCAGCCTGATGGTTTGTGGCCATGTGATCATTGTGAGTGTCTGACTCCTCCTTCTTCATGTGGGAACGACCCTGGGTAGGGACACTCACTTGCTTGGCTGTTTTCTGCAAATCACACCTGCCCCACGATGCTACATGTGAGGGACTTTTCATGAGGCACATGGGAACACATGTGTATGGGGATGTCATTCTCCTACTCAAGAAACTGTAGTGGTTGGTTCCCTATTGACTCTAGTTAAGCATCTAAATGAATATGTTTGGCGCTAAAAGCCCCTCACAGTCTGGCTACCTCCTACAGTTGTGAACTTAATATACCATCACTGTTTAGCTTGTTTCTTTCCTCTTTCCTGGTCACCTCCTTCTCTCCATCTTTTACTTCCTGCTCTTTCTCTCTTCCTCCCCCTTCAAAGATCTCTGCATTTGGGGGGTACAGATCCAAATTCCAGCTTTATCCTCTGTGTGACCTTCCCCACTTGGTCCTCAGTTCCCTACAAGAAAATAAATGATGGTGTTAGCTCAGATGGAGGACTAAACTAAGATCCCTTCAGACTGAAGCCTTTCTAGCCTCCTCTTCTTTCTGTGTTCTTCCTCCATTTCTGTTCACTAGGCCTGCCAGGCCCGTGTCCTGCTGGTGGCCTGCAGGCTATAGATGCTGGCCAGCCCCAAGCTAGTGTGGAGTTCTCCAACACAGCAGACCCTGATTCTCTGGGGGTGGGGTGATCTCTCTTTCACTCCTATGGTAGGGGCCTCGAAAACAGAGGATGCCAGAGCTCCGGCTCATCTCCAATGGACATACAAAGTGGCTGAACAAAAGGAAGATCAAGGCTTTCTACTCGGACGTGATTGCAGAGGACTTGAGGAGCGGAGTACAGATTCTAATTCAGGTGAAATGATTGCCTGGGATAGAGCAGAGAGCCTCAAGTGTGCCTAACTCAGGGTGGACAGATGAGCGTCCAGCCTGCTCTGAATGACCTTCTCTGAAGATTCCATAGCCACCCCTAGCCATTCCTCACAGTCTTTCTAGTGGAGAAGTTCTTGCTGGACCCTAATAGCTCTCGCACTGGGATCATAGAATCACAGATTTAGAGCCAGAAGGGACTTTGGAGGTCCTCAAGTCCAACCTCTCCTACAAATGAGGAAACTGAGCCTCAGAGAGATCAGGTGATTTATTCAGGGTCATACAGCTAGTAAATGCCTGGGACAAATTTGAACTCAGGCCTACCTCTTATCCATGTCCCATTGAGCAATGTTTTTGTTTCAGACAGCTTCTCATGAATTTCAGGAGGGGCAGGAAAGCTCAGTATGGGGAACAATGGAGCTGAATGTTTGGGGAGGGAAGAGCCTGACTTCATTATTAGTCAACTTTTAACTGTGCCAAAACGACAGAACTTGGTACTGGGTGCAGTATAAAGATGGATATGGCACAGATGGTCCCTGCCCTCAAGGAGTTTACAATCTAGCAAGAGGGCACTAATTTAGGGGAGCAGGCCAAGTACCATATAGGCTTTAGAATTGGGAGAGAGCTGAGAGATCACCTAAAATCTCATTTTACAGGTGAGAAAACTGAGGCCCAGAGAGAATTCAAAAGTTTTTGTGCCTGGCTCTGGAATACATGTGTGATGACTTGTATAACTTTCTCATCATATGTAAAGCATACTCTCATGTAAACCTGTGGCCACTTCCAGAGCTGGCAGGGATTAGGAAGCGTAGGAATGGTCAACTCGGTGTTACACAATGTGTCTCCAATAATGCACATATGAATAATGGACAGCCGGCTAGATTTCTCTAGCTCTTCCTTGAATACAGGCAGCAGGTCTTGGAAAGATGAAGCCCAACATTCTGGTGGTCGGATACAAAAAGAACTGGCAGTCAGCTCACCCTGCGACAGTGGAAGATTACATTGGAATCCTGCAGTGAGTTTAAGTGCCTGGGGCTTTAACCATCCCATGGGTCTTCAGGGGAAGCAGGCCCCTCTCCACCAGCTCTCACATCCAGGCCATAGTAGGGAGGGAGGATGGCCAGCTTGGGTCAGGAGATGAGATCTTGAAGGCTTCTTAGGCATGAGCAGAGAAGGAGAGAAAAACTCCCATGCTATCTCCCCTACTCCAACCTTAATTCTTGACATTAAGCCAGTGTGCAGAGGGTATCTGCAGTTAAACCTCAGCATGTTTGACAAATGGGTCACACCTATGAATTTGGGAGCTATCTCAGGGCTAATCCATGGATCTGTTCTCTCAACTAAAATGTCCAAATCATTTTCCTGCCTTAATGGCAAATGGAGCCAAGGTGTCATAGTGAGTACAGACTATTGTGCTGGGAGCCAAGAGAACTTGGTTCTTGCCCTCCCACTATCCCTAATTAGTTGTGGGATTCTGGACACATTACTTTGCCTCTCTGAGCCTGTTTCTTCTGTAAAATGATCCAGTCAGCCTAAGTGGTTTCCAAGACCCTTCCCAGCTCTAACATCCTGAAATTGTAGTAAATTGGTCTTTAATGATGGAGCTATCCTTCTGACCATTGATGCTTTTTGGCCAGGCTCACAGATGGAGACTCACCAGTGTAGGAAACAGCTCCTCTATAAGTTACATTCTTGGAGGGTGACCGGGAGCACTGAGGGGTTAAGGAACTTCCCCAGGGTCATATGGCCAGTCTGGGTCAGAGGCAGGACTGTTCTTGTTGCCAGGGTCATTCTCTATATTAGGCCATGTTGTCTCTTGTAAAGGAGAATAAGAATCTTAACTAGTTAATTGAGAACCAATGAGTTGGGCCTTGGATAGTCAAGGTTGTGCTCTACCAAGATAATGTGATAACAGTGGCTCATCATCAGGTTGTCTTTACGAGGCGTGTGCTGTGTGGCAGCTGGGGGGCTCAGTGAAGAGCCCCCTGGAGTCAGGAAAAGCAGAGTTCCAATCTTCTCTCAGACATTTTCTTTAGAATGTGACCCCGGGCAGTCACTTTGTGTCTCATCTGTAAAATGGGGATAATAATAGCATTTACCTCACAGAGTTATGAGAATCAAATGAAGTGACATATGTGAAGCATTGTGCAAACTTCCAAGTGCTATGTTATTAAGTATAGTGCTAGTTATTATTACCATTGCTGTTGCTGTTAGTTATTGTTGGGTAAGAAGGAAAGTCCCTGTCCTTTAAGAATTGTTGGAAATAATACTGGATTTTTGAGTCAGAGGCTGTTGTTCAGTGGCTCATTTTTATCTGACTCTTTGTGATCCCATGGACCATAATTCTGTCAATACTGTCCATGAGATCTTCTTGGCAGAGAGACTGAAATGGTTTCCCATTTCCTTTTCTAGCTCATTTTATAGATGAAGAAACTGAGGCAAACAGGGCTAAGTGACTTACCCAAGATCACACAGCTAGGAATAATCTGAGGCCAGCCTGGAACTCAGGCAGATGAATCTTCTGACTCCAGGCCCAGTGCTCTAACCACTGTGCCACCTGGCTGCGCCCCCCCCCCACCCAAACCAAGGTCTCCCTGACTCCAAAACTAGCATTTTTTCCATTGCACCTCCCTCTCTCGTTTCCTTTCCTTCTTCCTCAGCATCTCCTCACCTCCCAAATGTTGTGGCTCCATGTTACCCCCACCTCTTGCACTGAGAGGAAGGCAGATCTGACCAACTCAATCATAATAAAGCTCTGGGGACTTCCTATGTTTTTCTCTTCTCAATGACACCTGCGTTTTAGAAGAGGAGCATAGAAATCCATTAGCTCAGCACCATGCAGTGTCTAGGGGAGAATTTCCAACAGAGCAGCCATCAGACAGGGAGTATATTTGGGGACAAAGACCCTTCTAATGATACCAGTAGGCCGTCGTCCACCATGCCAAGGCATAAGGCCTTCCCTGTATGTGACACTGGTCTCTGGATAACTACATTCTCAGCTACTGTTAAGAGGTCTGTGCTGATTTCCTGATCCATAGGACTCACAGTACAGACAGTGGGCAGAACTGTGTTTATTTTTTTCCCAGTGATGCTTTTGATTTCAACTATGGTGTGTGTGTGATGAGGATGAGAGAAGGTCTCAACATCTCTGAAGTGATGCAAGCCCACAGTAAGTGTTGTCCCCTGCATCTCAGCCACTCCCAGGTGACCATGGGCAGTCTGTATTCAAGGACACCTCTTTCCTCTTTCTTGTAGTTAATACTGTATTTGAGCCGGCTGAAGACCAGAAAGAAGCCAGAGCCAATGGAGCCAGGCCATCTGTCAGTGGTATATGTCAGTCCCTTCTAGGATTCAGCTATCAGTGATCTGTCAGCGTGTGGGGCAGTTAACTGATTGGCCTAGGCCATATTTTCACACATGCCCCTTCCTTTAGAGTCATGGCTTAAAAAAGAGTTGGAGACAGATATGTCTATGAGATAATATATCTGGCTTTGGGATGGCCTCAGGGTGTCCCCACGGCTTCCCATGCCTACAGTAAAGTCATGAACAAGGAGCAGGGAATGGGGGTACTTTTTAGTCTGCCAAATGGAAAGGAGAAAAGGTTCATGGATAAGGGTGAGTGAATCACCTGTCACCTGTCCCCCAGCCATAGAGTCATAGGTAAGTATGTATATTGTCTCATGGATGATCCATTATCTTTTTTTAGTGAACCCAGAAGTTCTGGTGGCTGAAGAACAAGCAAGCACCATATTCCAGTCTGAACAAGGCAAGAAGACCATTGACATCTACTGGCTCTTTGATGATGGAGGTCAGTAACCCCCAAAGTACCTGGAAATTTCTGAGGTATGAGTCTAAAAAGGAGCCTTTCTGCCTCTCTGCCATCCCCCATCCCCTAATAGGGTTGGGTTTGGGTTTTGGGGCCATCTTTTAGGGCCATTTTTACCATGCCCTTGACATGATCATTCATGAGACACAGTAGTTTCTAGCAGAAAGGGTATTGAATCATGTCCTGGGTCTTACTGATTGAGATTCCTGAGTCCTATTGATTCTTCTTATTTTGATTCTTCCAATAACATGCTATGAAATTTTGGATGGATTTCCCCACTCTGTATATCTTGGTCCTATGCTGTGAAAATAAGAACAAATAGATGACTCAGTCCTTGTAACTCTTAAGTCCTATGATGCTGAAGGTCTTGTCTCTCCTTCCTCTCAGAAATATGCTGATAATAAAACAATATAGAATCATATGATTTTGGAGCTGAAAGGAACTTACTAATCCACAGACCACCTCCATCCCTTAGTTTTCTGTGCTGGGGCTTCAGGTGCTAGCAGCTGGATGTTGTAGTTTACTTGGTGCTGAGCTGGAGTAGTTGGTGGTGGCTGGAAAGTGTCTGGTGTTGGCGCTTGCCCGCTCCACCACCCTTATGCCCAGGATCCCCCTCTGCTTTGCTGAGGTGGGGCTTGCCTCTGATTTGCTAGGATGCCTCCTGTCCTGTGCTGGTCCCCTTCAGCCACAGCAAAAGGGACCTTTCCCATTAATACCCTAGTCCCCAAGCTAAAAAACTGTCATACTCCAACGTTCTGCTGGCTCCAATATTCCAGGATTTTTCGTGGGGCAATATTCTCTAGGTTTTTCAAAGTCTGTAAGGAAGGGTGAGAGTGACTTACTGCTTATTCCACCATCTTGACTCCTAGAGACCCAGCCCTTATTTTTACAGATGAAGGAACTGAAACCTAGGAATTGGAAATAGCAAAGTATCTAAGGTCTTTTCCAGATCTAATAATAATAATAATAATAATAATAACTAGCATTTAACATAATACTTTACAAATATTATCTCAAGGGGCAGCTAGGTGGTGCAGTGAATAGAGCACTGACTGGAGTCAGGAGGATCTGAGTTCAAATCCAGCCTCAAACACATAACACTTACTAGCTGTATGACCTTGGGCAAGTCACTTAACCCCAATTGCCCTACCTTCCCCCTCAAAAAAAAAAAAAACAACAACAAAAACCCCAAAAAACAAATATTATTTCATTTGATCCTTACAATTATCCTTGGAGGTAAATGTTATTATTATATCCATTTTACAGATGAGGAAACTGAGACAGGTTAATTGATTTGCCTAAAGTCACATAACTAGTGTCTGAGGCTGAATATTAGTTCAGATCTTCCTGACTCTGAGTCAAATGCCCTATCCACTGCACATCTGCCTACATTCTATGATCCTATACTCCTATTAAGTTAATTGCTCATGGCCAAGACTTAGTATCAAAACCTAAGACTAGAATCCAGCTCTCTTGACTCCCAGGTCAATGCCTAGTGATTCCATTTAATCACTTTGCTTTCTTTGACCTTGTAAGACAAACCACAAATATCTTTCTTTTACTGAGGCACCTATTCCAGTCCCTCGAACAAGAGTAGTTGGCATTTCACAAAAGGTTATTGATTTAGAATCTACGTAGAAGAGCCACAGGAGGCAGTAAAACACTGACTCAGCAGATGCAGGTGGGCAATAGGGCTGCTTGTGCTACTGGCCCTGACTTCTTTGTTGTATCTTTTACTTTGCCAAGGCCTCACCCTCTTGATTCCCTATCTCCTGGGTCGAAAGAAGAGGTGGAACAAGTGTAAGATCCGAGTGTTTGTTGGGGGCCAGATTAACAGGATGGATGAAGAGAGAAAGGCGTAAGTGGGTGTGGATAGAGACATCTCTCTTGCCATCAACCAGTGTCCTCTAAGTTTGGGGCATTCAAAGATACCTGAGGATCTGATTATGACTCTATCTGATGAAGCAATAGTATGCTGATAAATGTTTGACAACTAGCTCTCAGGAAAAAAAAATTATGCAGGATGTATCTGTTTCTTAAGTCTAAATAATCAACAAAATAATAAATCAAGTCCTGGTCTGTAGCATTTACCAGCTTCCAAAGTTTAAATACTCACTGAAAATTTAACAGTTGAACCGACTTCAACATATCCTTGACTATAAGGTCAGGCTATGGCTATTTAAGTCAATTCAAGTTAACAAGCATCTGTTAAGCACTTATTTCATGCTGGGCACTGTGCTAAGCACTAGAGTTATAAAGAAAGGTAAAAAAAAAACAAGATCCCTGCTCTCAAGGAGCCTCCAGTCAAATGGAGGAGCGACACACGAACAGCTACGTGTAATATGCATAAACAGGATCCGGACAAGATAAATTATCTCAGAAGGAAGACGTTGCAATTAAGGAAGACTAGGAAAGACTTATTGCAAAAAGTGGGGCTTTAGCGGAGACCTGAAAGCCGAGGAAGCAGAAGAGACAGATTAAGAGGGAGAGAGGTCCAGGCGCAGGGAACAGCCAGAGAGAATACCTTGGAGCAAAGAGATGAGCGTCTCCTGCAAGGAACAGCAAAAGGCCAGTGCCACTGCATCACCAGAGTTCTTGGAGGGGAGTAAAGTATAACAAAACTGAAAAAGCAGAAATGGGTCAAATTATGAAGGACTTTAAAGGCCAAACACAGGATTTTATAAGCGATCCTCAAAGTAATAGGGAGCCAATGAAATTTATTGAATAGGAGAGCGACACGGTCAGATCTGTGCTTTAGGAAGATCAATTTGACAGCTGAGAGGAGGATGACGTGGAGTAGAGACACTCAAGGCAGGGAAGCCAATCAGAAGGGAAGGCAAGGAGGCTATTGCAATGGCAGCCCAGTCACCCAAATAACCACACAGCAGGGAGTCTCACCTGAGAAGCAGACCCACAGCAAAGATTTCAAGCTCCAGTGCTCAATGTCTGATTATTTTGAGACTCAAGTTGTTCCTATTAGAGAAATATTTGAGAAGTTGCTTTTGGTTTCATATCCCCTTTTCATACTTCTGAAAATGCCAGGTGTCCAGAACAAGCATATACCACCTCTATTTGAGCTAAAGACATAAGAAGATGCAGAGGGGGAGCTTGGCTTTTTAAAAGCTGATCAGATATCATGTTGCTTACCTTAGCAATGAGTGGAGGAAGGGAAGGACAGAGGGGAAGAATTTGGAGCACAAAATTTAAAGGGGAAAAAAAAGAATGTTTAAAATAAATAATAAATTTATTTTTAAAAAAGAAAATAAATCATATGGGAGGGGGTCATTCATGTGTAGGGGAGGTCACACCTGGATGGAGAACTTTCTTCTCCTCTGGTAAAAAGCCAGTAAACAATGGGGGTGGGGAATTATATAATCCTTCAGGGAAAGTGATAAGCAATTTACACAGGTTCTCAGGGACATGTCATTCCAGCAGCTTTCACCCTTAACCCCTATTCCCTCCTCTATCCACTAGTTTCATTGGCACTAGCTAGACTGACCCCTCTGTAGACTGGCCTCTTACTCTCTCCTTCTTTTTAGATAATTGTCCTTAAATTGTCCTGTATGGATACTTTCAAGACTTTCTCTGATCTGATGCTCCCATTCATACCTATGCATGTAAACATATCTCCTTCCACTCTCAAGCACACAACCTCCATTCAATCCAGGCCAGTCTCTTTCACAGAGACCAGTTGCACTTGTCTGGGCCTTTATTTCCATCTTGGATGGTCTTCCTACTCTCCCCTTCATTTCCAAATCTTGCCCACCCTTCAAGACCCAGATCAAGCTGTTCTTTTTTGTGATTCCTTCCTGACTCAAACAGATCCCTTCCTTCTCTAAATGTTCATAGAACAAAAAGTCAGAAGCCCCTAGCCAGAAACTTGAATGTTTCTGTTTTGTGGAGAGGAGTCTCCTCTTCTCTTTAAGACTCTAAGTCACTTGAGGACAGGGACTGTTCCTTGGTGTCCTTCACAGTGCTGGGCACATTGTAAGCATCCAGGGAGGTAGCTCTTTAGCAACCTAAGCACTCCAAAAATCATACCACAGGGAGGTCTCAGCTCTGAGTAAGCCCCAAGTCTCAAACTCCTATATCTGTACTCAGTGTTTGCTTATCTTGAAACCCAAGTGTGTTTCTATTAGAGGAACATTAGAGAAATTTATTTTTGGTTTTGTGTCCCCTTTTCATGCTTTTGAAAATGCCAGGTGCCAAGAACAAATATTTACAGCCCCAACTGTGAGATAAGAAGATAGGGAGGGTACAATTTGCCCTTAAAATCACATCAGAAGAAATGCAGGGAGTTTAGAAGCAGACCTGCATTAACACCTATTAGCTGGGACCCTAGGCAAGTCACCATGTCTCTTTGTGAAAACCTTTGACAATAGTACATGTGATCATCAAACCTGCTTCACAGGGGTCTTGTGAGGAAAACTCTTTGTAAAGCTTAAAACACTATAAGAAATGGGAGTTATTTTTATTACTTAATAAGTGATTGGGAAATAAATACCAACAACAATAGTAACAAATCTATCTTCACCTACCTTACAGGATCATTTCATTGTTGAACAAGTTCCGTCTAGGATTCCATGAAGTTCATGTCCTTCCTGACATCAATCAGAAGCCTCGGCCAGAACAGTAATTCTCTGGATTTTGGAGCTTTGGGTCTCGGGGCATAGTGGACATGAGTAGGGGCAACTAGCCCATTTTACAGATGGTCTCAAATGGGCTTCCACTGTTTTTATAGATGTCCCAGGAAGAGATGGTAGATCTCCCCTCCATGGTGAGATTCAACTTCTTAGGATCCTGGACAAGTTAAAGTGTCAGATAAAGGTTTGACTTAGGGAAAAACTACCTAACAGAGCTGCACAAAAAAGAAATAGGCTCTCTAGGGGGATTCCTACCTCTGGAGGTCTTCAAGCTAAGGTGGGTTGACCCCCTTGATAGATGTGCAGTGCACTGTATTCTTTTTCAGGTTTTTATTGGATTAGAAGGCCACTGAGGTCCCTTCCAACTCAGAAATTTTATGATTCTCTGAGAGAAAGAAAGGGAAAACAAGCATCTGAAGCCACTTATTACGGTGGCGGTGGTGATGGTGAAGGATGGTTCTTTGTAGTTTCCTCTGGCTTTCTGAACATTATTGCCTAGGCCTTTCTCCAAGGCACACCTGGAGGTGAGGCCTGGCAGAAGGTCTAAATCAGGGGTTTGACCTCCAGGCCACATGTGGCCCTCTAGGTCTTCAAGTGTGGCCTTTTAACTGAATCCAAATTTCACAGATAAAGTTTGGATTCCATCAAAGGGCCACATTCAAGGACCTAGAGGGCCACAGGTTCCCCAGTCCTGGCCTAAGTATTTATCAAAAATCTTTTGTCTTAATGAAAAGGGCGCTAGACTCAATGTCAGAGGACCTGGGTTTGATTCTTGACTTCACTATTGTACAATCTTGATCAAATCCCTTTCTTTCCTTCTCTGGGCCTTGATTTCCTCCTTTATAAAAGCATCAATCAGATGATCTTTAAATGTCTTTTCTATTTCTAAATCTGCTTATCCTGACACACGCCAGGTCACAGCGGAGTTTCTCCCTGTCAGAAGCTTTCCTGTCAGATTTAGCAAGCATTTATTAAACACCTAATATGGACCAGGCAGCATGCTAAGCCCTAAGAATGCAGGCAAAAGTGAAGTATTTCCCTGCCCTCAAGAAGTTTACATTCTAGTGGGAGAAACAACATGAACTTAATAGATACATACAGAAAAAATATATATGTATGTGTATATATAATGAGCAAAGTAATTTGAGTAGTGAGGCACAAACTGGGAAGGTGAGGAAGGATAAGGAGGGCAGGAAAGGATTCACATAGAAGGTAGAATGGATATCAAGTTTTAGAGGAAACCAGATTTTCCAAAGACAAAGTTTACCTAGAAAGAAGCCCTTCAAGCTGTGGAAAGCTTCAGACTCTGACTCAGTCAATCCCTGAGCTTTCTATTAGGGCTGCCTTTGAGGGGCCCACTCTGTCCACAGAAATAAATGACTTCCTAGGCTCACTAATTCCTAAGCTTTCTCCAACCCAGGAATTGTTTCTTGTTATGAGATGTTCTTAGCCAGCTCAGGGAAGGGAGGTCCCTACCCCTATATTTCAGGGTGATCTGGCTTTATGTTTTATTCCCTACCAGTACTTGGAAGCTGGAAAAAGGAGAAACTGGGATGATTTGGTCAAGGACCATTCCCCTCTCCATGTAATAACAAGTATATTCCCCACATGAAGCTAATATGAAATCCATCAGCAAGCATTTATTAAAGCACCAACTATGTGTCAAACACTACGCTAGGTGCTGCAGATTGTGTGTGTGTGTGTGTGTGTGTGTGTGTGTGTGTGTGTGTGTGTACTTAATAGTATTTTGGGTTTTTTCCAATTACATGTAAAGATAGTTGTCAATATTCATTTTTACAAGATTTTAAGTTCCAAATTTTTCTCCTTCCCTCCTTTCCTCTTCTCTTCCCAAGACAGCAAGCATTCTGATACAGGTTATACATGTACAATTACGTTAAGGGTATTTCCACATTAGTCATATTATGAAAGAAGAATCAGAGCAAAAGGGAAAAACCATGAGAAAGAAAAAACAAACAAAAAAGTGAAAATAGCACGCTTCCATCTGCATTTAGACTTTCAGTTCTTTCTCTGGATGTGGATAGCATTTTCCATCACAAGTCTTTTTGAATTGTCTTGGATCATTGTGTTGCCGAGAAGAGCTAAGTCTATCAGAGTTGAACATCATACAATGTTGCTGTTATTGTGTACAATGTGTCCTCGGCTCTGCTTACTCAGCATCAGTTCATGTAAGTCTTTCCAGGTTTTTCTGAAATCTGCCTGCTCATCATTTCTTATAGAACAATAGCATTCCATTACATTCATATATCGCAACTTGTTCAGCCATTCCCCAACTGATAGGCATTCTTTCAGTTTCTAATTCTTTACCACAACAAACAGAGCTGCTATAAAAATTTTATACATGTGGGTATTCTCCCCCTTTTTATTATTTCTTTGGGACATAGGCCTATTAGTAGTATTGCCGAATCAAAGAGTATGCACAGTATTATAGCCCTTTGGGCATAATTCCAAATTGTTCTCCAAAATAGTTGGATCATGGGGTAGGTAGGTGGCACAGTGAATAGAGTACTGACCTTGGAGTCAGAAAGACCTGAGTTCAAATCTGACCTCAAACACTTGACACTTAACTAGCCGTGTAACCTTGGGCAAGTCACTTAACTCCAGTTGCCTAGCCTTTCCACCCCCCCCCCCAAAAAAAACAACAAAAGCAACAAAATGGTTGGATCCATTCACAACTCCACCAACAATGGTGCTGGAGATTTTTAATTTAAATTTGGTAAACAGTTCTTGCCCTCATTCTGGGGAACAACATGTATTCAAAAAAGCAAATATAAAATAAACATAAGGTAAAAATATGGTACAAAGTAAATGCAAGGTAGATGGATATGGTTGTCCATGACCATAATATCTTCGACTGGGGAGGCTGAGGCTGATGGATTGCTTGAGTTCAGGAATTCTGAGCTTCAGTGTCTATGCTAAGTCTTGCACCAATATATTGAATCCTTAGGGAATGAGAGGCCACCTGGCTGCCCAAAAAAGGGAAAGCTAGCCCATGGCAGAAATGGAGCAGGTGAAAGCTTCCATGCTGATCAGCAGTGGGACTGGGCCTGTAAGTGACTCCTGGACTTTCAGCCTGGGCAAGATAGGAGACCCATGAAGAAGCTGGTATTGCTGAAAGTCCAGATTTATATAGATCTGATACATAGGAATTATTGTTGATTTGAAACTTTTCACTGTGATTCCTTTAAGTGGCACTCCACCCCCACCTCTGGCCAGGCATTTAAAATAAGATTCAGTGTAGAAAACTTTGATTTAAATAGTTTTTCAGAAATGTGCCTGCTGTATAAAGCAATGCCTTCCTGCACTGTCACCTTCTGCTCCCTCCTCTTCCATACTCCTATCACCCTCAGAGCCGGACCTGAGAGAAAGAGGAAAGGGGTGGGGATGGGGGGCAAAGAAGGGAGGTAACTGTAGTCTGTGACAAAAAGCCCAAGAATTGACATCAGAAGATCTGGGCTCAAGTCCCAGCCGAGCCACAGAAGTATAACCGTGAACAACTCAGTTCACTTCTGTAAAATGAAATAATAATGCTTGCATTAGTCATAGCTCAGGTTCTTAGGGCAATCAAATGATGCAATAAAGGTAAAGTACTTTGCAGGTCTCACACCAGCTACTGTCATTCAGGGAGGGAGAGGGCAGAGAAGAAGAGCTAAAGGAATGCTTCGAGATCTGTTGGGGGTGGATAAATGTGGAGGGATGGTATTGAGTCTTATTAGAGGCTGCTAGATGGCACAGGGAACAGAGCGCTAGGCCTGGAGTCAGTTGTTCAGTCAGTTGTGTTGTGTCTGACTCTTCATGTCCCCATTTGGGGTTTTCTTGGCAAAGATACTGGAGTGGTTTGTCATGGATCATTTTACAGATGAGGAAACTGAGGCAAGCAAGGTGAAGTGACTGGCTTAGGGTCACACAGCTAGTGAGTGCCTGGAACCAGACTTGAACTCAGGAAGACTCATCTTTCTGATCCAAGTCCAGCATTCTATTCACTATACCATCTAGCTGCCCTAGGAATGAAAGAAGACCTGAGTTCAAATCCTGCTTCAGACACTTACTAATTATGTGACCTTGATCAGTTCACTTAACCTCTATCTGCCTCAGTTTCTTCAACTGCAAAATGAAGATAATAATAGCATTTACCTTCACAAGGTTGTTGTGATGTTCAGATGAAATTGTAGATGACTTGGCGCATTGTAGGTATTAAAAAATGTTCTTTTCCTCTTCCCTTCCCACCTCCTTATCACACCCCACCCCACCTCCATTCTCCTACTACCTGGTACACAGTGAAGGCAGAGTTTCTCATAGTCTTTCTTCTGTCTTCAGCACCAAGCGGTTTGAGGACATGATTGCCCCCTTTCGGCTGAATGATGGCTTCAAGGATGAGGCTACCGTTAATGAGATGCGCCGTGATTGCCCCTGGAAGATCTCAGATGAGGAGATTAATAAGAACAAAATGAAGGTAGAGTTGGCAAGGACATTTCTGATTTGGTGCCATTGTGGGAGGAAGGGGAGAGAAGGAAGAGGGCAAGTGATTTGGGAACCTCCCACCTGCCTGTTATCAGGGCATCTGGAGCAAATCAGCTGGACTAGTTTGATTTATAGCACAAATCAGGTCATGCTGCCAGTTTTGTTGCTCATATGGACTACTGCCCTTCATTTGACACCTACATCTGTCCTCTGTCTCTGCTTCTCCGGGGCAAATGGTAGAATGAGGTGGAATTGAATTGATTTGAATCTTGGAGCTGGATAAGATGTTAGATATCATGTAGGCCAATCCCTCATTTTACAGTGGTTCCTTAGCTGAAAGAAGAGAAAGCAATCTGCCCCAGAACCCGAAGGGAGTTAGCAGCATGGCTAGGACAAGGATTTGGGCTTCCTAGGTCCAAATCCAATGCTGTCCCTCTTTACCATTTGCCTTCTCTACTTTTGAGTGGTTTCACTAAGATGATAGCTATCATCCCACCTGCACCTCCCACCCTCTGCAAATCTTCCCTCTAGACAATTGATCAACATTTATTGATGATCACCCTTGGTGTCCAGAGATCTTTCCTAGGTACTGGGGGAAGGGGGAGATAAGATAAATTTAAAAATTCTGTCACTAACCAAGCATGTAATCCCACTGGGGACTCAGGATCCCCACACAAAATTTTTTAATTATTTAAATATGCATGTAAAGCAACATGGAAGAATTACAAACTATGTTGAGTAAGGGTCAGGTGGAATCAATGAGGAAAGGTTCCTCAATCAAATGAGGAAGGAGATGAATTTGGCAATTAAATTCCAAGTAGTGCCAAATCTTCTCTACCTCTCCAGGAGACCAGAGAATACACATTCATTTAGACCAGGGGTTCTTAACCTTTTTTTGTGTCACAGACCCCTCTGGCAAACTGGCAAAGACTATAGACCTCTTTTTAGAATGCTGTTTTTAAATGCATAAAATACTATAAATTATTTTCATAAAATGAATACTTTTATGAAAATAAAAATATATTAACTTAAAAAACAGTTCTATTGAAATACAGTCATCAAAACATTAAAAAAAATTAATGAACGCCAGTGAAGAACCTGTTATTTAAAATTAAGACAGAGACAGAGCCCTAGAAAGTCTGTTGTCTGCGCCATGGGTGCTGATGAGTTTTGTTCTCCTTTCAGTCCCTTCGGCAGGTGAGGCTGAACGAGGTTCTGTTGGATTACTCCCGAGATGCTGCTCTCATAGTCATGTAAGTCAAGTCTGACCAGGTTAAGAAGCTTGTCCCAAGCCAGGGACGAAAGACTTGCTTCCCTGGTTCAAAGGCATAAGGGCCACAATCAGCTGGTGATTCCAATATGTTGCTGGAGAGGTTATCTATCCCAACTCTCATTCCAGAGCACTAGAGCTGGATTTGCTGATCCATAAACTCCTCACTGGGGACTGCAGAATCGCTGACAACAGTGTTTTGGATCCCTCTTTTCTCTTTTCACACCAAGTCAGCTTCATAAGTGGAACCTGAAGTACTCTAGTATATTCTAGCAGTACATCCCAGTCAGGAAGAGGTACTTTTGCTGAGCCACCTCCCCTATCACTTTTATCCTGTCTCACCTTAGCTGAAAGTCAAGGACTTGCATCCAGTTCAGTTGTTCTATAAACCTCTTCAATTCAATTTACCTCACACATATGGAGCACCCATTCTATGCAGAGCACTGTACTAGGCATTGAGGGAGTTGCAAAAATGAATAAGACATGGAATTTCCCTCCCCTCTAGGAGCTTCCAGTCTAGTAGAAGAAATTAAAAGTACACATAATTCAAAGCAGAATGAGATCTGTAAGTGCAGCAGAGCTTAAGGCACAAAGCATGGTGGGAGTTTGGAAGTAGGATAAATCACTTTCAGAGGGGCCTGAGGGAAAGACAGGAGGAGATGGATAAGTGGGAAGATCCACCTGGACTACCAGAGATGTTTAGCTGTATACTGCTGGCTTGGGTCCTCTGGGAAGATTGCCAAACAGGTGCCTCTTCTGTATTTTTTCCCTTGAGCTAAAGCCTGGAAAGAACCATCAAGCAACATATGACCTGTATGTTTCAACAGCTGTGTGGCTCAACTTCTGAGTCATTTCTCCTTGATTCTGGGAAGGGTGATATTAATAATTAGACAAGTGTTAATAACTATACAGAGTCAACTAGGTGTTCATACCTTGACTAAGGCCTTATTGTTCATGGGTCTGGTCTTGACTTGGTTCTATCATTTACTACTGGTGACTTTAGGAAAGTGATTGAAATTCTCTGGGCTTCAGTTTCTTCATCTGTAAAACTGATTATGCAGAATAGATAATCTGCAAGGCCCCTTCTGGTTCTAAAACCTATGACCTTATGATATCTGTTCTCTTAGGAGTGAGGAGGACATAATATTGGAAAGTATTGGCTTCTCTCCATATGTATAGTATTATTCCTGGGCTTAGAATGAAGTGCAACTCTCTTGGGAGGGAATTAGGGGAATGGAGCAGAAGTATTTGTAATGCAACACAGAATCATGGTGGGGTACAGGGGTGGGGAGGGAAGGGAACATTTTATCTGTGGCTCCTGTGATTGCAGTCAGTAACAGACCCTTGGTATCTCAGATCTTGGAACCACCCTAATGGCTCTCTAATTCAGCATCTCTTTAGCAATTCAGAGCTAATGAATGTGAAGTGCTTTGCAAACTTTAAGTGCTATCTACATGTCAAGTACCAATCTATGGTCTTATTTTTATTAGTAGTAGTATTTTGGAAAAGGGTATAGAGAGAAGATAGATCCTGCACTATCCCTTGGTTATTTTGTAGTGGTGGTGGTGGTGGTGGGATCTAAGAAGAAACGAAAGCAGAATTTAAGGTATCATATATTTAGAGCTGGAAGGAACTTTAGAGGCATCTAATCCAATCCGATACCGTCATTTTACAGATAAGAAAACTGAAGTATCTAATCCAATCCAATTTCTTCATTTTATAGATGAGAAAACTGAAAACTCTACCTAAGATCACACAGGTACCGACAGAAGTAGAATTTGATTCAAGTCAGCTAGCTGAAACAGTGGATTGACTTAGATTTGGGAAGGCCTGAGTTCAAATGATGTCTCAGCTACTACTTAGCTATGTGACCTTAAGCCAGTCACTTAACCTCTGTGTACATCAGCTTCCTCATCTGTATAAAATCGGAATAATAATTGCATCTACCTCTCAAAGTTGTTGAGAGGATACAATTAGAAAATATCTGTAAAGCTCTTTGTAAATCTTAAATCTCTATAAATGCTAGCTATTATTAGTATTACTACCATTAGTATTAGTACTATTACTGCTCAGAGGAGACAGGTAGGTTGTGTTTGGTAGAAGCATGAAGGCACGGTTGGAGGGGCTAACGAGAGCTTGGTGGGAAGTGGGCCCTCTCTGCAGTGGAAAGAGCACTGGATTTAGAGTCAGAAGACCTGGGTTCAAATCCTGCCTCTCACTGACTTACTGTATGCTCTCCAGCAGATCACATCCCATCTGTGGGCCTGTTTCATCATATGTAATGAGGTGGTTGGACTGGATGTTATCTGAGATCCCTTTCAGTTCTAAATTCTGTGAATCTGTGAGCCCCAGAGGGAAAAAAGGCATTTCCTCAGCAGGCTAATTAACACTGTATATTTCTTGGGGAATGAGGGGCAAAGATGACATGAATACCTTGGGACTGTGCTTCCTAGCCTCCCAGAAAAAAATTGTGCCAAGCCTCCTTTCTAAAATTTGCCTGAAATGAATGATGCACTCTTAGTGACTACCATAAAGACATCCCTATGCCAACTTTCCCCTGGCTACTCCATTTGGTGTAGCCCTGTGGGAATTACACCTAGGGAAACAAGCAGAGCATTTGAGGCTTAGCTACAAGTACAGGAGCCATTTCAGAGCAAATAAGTCATCCTAGAAGGAGCTTGACCAGAAGTGGTAGGTTCACTGTGAATATCCATTTGGGAAGAAAGCATTAGTTATGCACTAAAATGGCCATTCAGGTAGTATGTGTATGGATGCAGGTGTACAAAATTGTAGCCTAATGTATTCTTTATCCCAGAGACCAATACCCCAGAGGCTGGGAGCTCCAGTCCAAGGACCTCTCTTTTTCCAGGGTCTGACTCAGAAACCCAATCAATCCCAATGACTACATGAGCAGAGGGTGAGAGTCCAAAAGCCTGTAGAACAAGTTATTCCTGGGGTAACAGAACTCCTCACAGTAGCAGGCCCCAGAGGAGGTCACAAAGGACAGTTGAGTTACGTTCTGTAGGACTATCTTTTTGGCCATCAGCACCAGCAATGGCTAGTGAATCCTCCAACAAGAAGCTTTATGAGCCTCCTGCTTCTAAGCAGGCCCATACAAAACTGTTTTTAGCCTTTTCTTTAAAATCTCTAGGGAGGGAAATTCCAGTTTCCCTTTGTGACTCTGGCTTCCCGGAAGGAATCTAATTTGCCAGAGTCCAGTGACACAACTCATCAATCAACTGATTTTTTTGCACTTAATAGTATTGTATATATATTTCCAATTACATCTATCAATCAACTTCCTAATAAATCAACAAGCATTTATTAAGTGCTTACTATGTATCAAGCGAAGCACTGGGGATACCAAAAAAAAAGTAAAATAGCCCCTGGACTGAAAGAACTTATATTCTAATGGGAGACATATACATAAATAAATACGTACAATCAGGATGTGTGTGAAATGGATACAATATGATTTGGGGAAGGAGAGTAATATTTGCAGAAGGGATACAGAAATGCTTCATTAGAAGGTCATACTTGAGTTGAGTATTAAAGGATACTTGTTATTTGGGACTTTTATTATACTTTATGGTTCAAAAATAAATTCTGATCATTAGTTCATCCATTTAGTGAATAAGGTGAATTTACCTCTCCCCATTTTGCAGGCAAGAAAACTGAGGCACAAAAGGCCTTGACCCAAGGTATAGCAGGGAGTCTTGATTCTCAGTTCATAATAATATCTATTTCCCTAATTTTTGGAAGTAACCAAAAGGAATTTTTTTTTTTCACATTGCCCTAATGAGAGACTTTAAAGCTGGGAAATTGTCCCTGAGGTTATATTTCATGGCCCCTTGTCCCAAATGTTTTTCTGCTAAGAATGGCTGGCTATATAAGCAAGACATTCCTCTGCTTGGGGATATGGGGGGAGAGAGGGAAGGGAATTCCATTCTAGGGATCAGACTCCCCCCACACACACACACACATACTTTGGTTACTTTCTTGGGCAAGAATATAAAGATTCCCTGGCCGATGTGTGGATGGGATCCTAGGATTTCAAGATTATTGATTTAGAATTGGAGGGCCCCTCAGTGGGTGCACAGAACAAGCCCTCATGGAAGTTCCCCCTTTTGACAAAGGTATTTTCACCCAGTTTCCTGGGATACCTGGGGTAGAGGGGAGAGGGATTATCAAACTGATCAGAAGTCTTCTACTTACCTCTGCTACATCAAGCTGAAGAAATGGAGGCGCAGAGAGCCTAAATGACTTGTCTGGCACATAGTGGACATTTAATCAATGCTCATTTATTGGTTAATTGATTACTACCCAAGGTCACCAGATAGCAGAATTCGGATTTGAACCTAGCTCCTCTGTCTTCCAGATGACTTTCTGTCTATATGCCTCACAAGCAATTGAAAGAAAGCAATTCAGAAATTTGACATCTGGCAAGAGAAGAGCTTCTCCTCTTTCCCACCTCATTTGCTAATAATTTAGAAGTACACTGCAGTGGAGTCAGTCTGAAGACCCGGGTTCAGATTTCAGTTTCATCACTTGTGTGATCTTGGGCAAGTCACCAAATTGTTTTGTGCCTCATTTTGTTCCTCATTGGTAAAATGATGGGGTTTGATGTCCCTTCTGGATCTGGAGCTACTAGAATCCTCTGATCTCTAGCAGCTTCTGTTTCCTCATCTGTAAAATGAAGAGGCTCATCTAGGTGACTTCTAAGCTCCCTTCTGCCTCTAAATCTATGCTTTCTGTCCTTCACTCTGTTGCTGCCCTTTGGTCAAAGGAGATGTGACTGGAGAGGATAAGGCTTGACTCCAGTGAGGAATCTTTATCAACAGCATTTCAAGCACTGTGGCACTTGGGGAAGGGGAGAGTGAGGAACAGAAGTCCCCAAATATCCAAAAGATCCTGGCCTTCTCAAATCACACTAGTAGGTGGACCCTGGTGCCTTACTCCATATTAGATCAATCCTATCTATGCAGCAATGCTGACATTTTTCAAAGAGCTTAAATGATTATTCTATTTTTTGAGACAATTCACCAGGGCCATGGTGCTGCTATGACATCACTACACAAAAAAAGCTTAAACATTTGGTTGAATATTCTAAATTAATTAATTTAATTGCAAGAAGAATAGTTAAAATGGAAGAAATTTTAAAACTCTACCAGCTAATACTTACCTCCCTGGCAATTTTCAAATGGTCCTTTGGAGGAATTACATGCCAGCACAAAAGAACCAGCAGAGCAAACAGGACCTGGGTTTTCTCTCAGAAGTCAGCAGCCTGCTGTTTGCAGAGCACCATATGATTTGAATGTGGGGCATTGCTAAGTAGATAGACAATAGACTCCATTCTTGTGCTCAAGGACCTTACATTTAATGTGGGGGGGTGGAGGGTGGAGCAGGAGTGGGGAACCTTTGGCCTTGAGGCCTCATGTGTCTCTCCAGGGCCTCAGGTGTGGCCCTTTCACTGAATCCAAACTTCACACAACGTTCTGTAAAACTTGGACTCAGTCAAAAGGCCAAATTCAAGGACCTGGAAGGCCACATGTGACCTTGAGGCAGCAGGTTCCCCACTCCTGGAGAGAATTGGGAACAGGACAAACTACATAAGGACCACAGAACTGACACCCCCAGCTCATCACAGCTCAACCGAGCTACATATGTGCCTGGAAAGGGATGCGGAAGCAATCCCAGTGATTCACAGTTAGGATTTGTCTAGAAGGACTTCACAAAGGAAGAGGTAAGTTTTGATCATATTCTCGAAGAGGTGGGAAAGTCATGAAGAGGAAAGACGGCAGATCTTTCCAGGTAGGGGCAGTGTTGTATGAGAAGGCCAGATAAGTCCTGTGGGGGAAGACAATAAACCCAGTTGCCAGATTGAAAGATAAAATAGGAAGCTGGGTATAAATGGGAAAAAGTCAGTAATTCCCCTCATGTTGCTTTCTCCTGCCTTGCAGAACCTTGCCAATAGGAAGGAAGGGAAAATGCCCAAGTTCCCTATACATGGCTTGGCTGGAGACACTATCTCAGGATCTGAGACCTCCTGTCATCCTGACCAGAGGAAATCAAGAAAATGTTCTGACATTTTACTGCCAATAAGGCCAAGACCGGCCTCAACTCTTGCTGCAACTGCCCATGTGTGGGAACTGGCTGGTCCTTTTTCTCAGGCACTGACGATTCATGGTTATACTGCAGGTTAAGCAGAGACCAATGACACCATAATAAGCAGATTTCCAAGACTGTCTCAACTTGATTTCACTTAGCCAATGTGTCTCCTAGATCTCATCTTAGGGCAATACTTCTTAACTCTCTCTGGGCCATGGACATCTTTTGTAGTCTGGTGAGCCCATGGACCCCTCCTCAGAATAAGATTTTTAAACATAAAATAAAATATGTAGGATTACAAAGGAAGCAAATTATATTGTGATACAGTCATCAAAATACTAAAACTTAAGTTCACAGGCCCTATGTCAAAACCTCCTGTTTTATGGTTATCATGGATTAAGGAACCATTAGAAGGTATTGAATAAGGGGGGAAATATCTTGATCCACATTTTCTTTTTGAAGTTTTATTTTGGTCATCATTATAGTTATTTTAAATTTGTAACTTAATTTCAGTGCAGAGCTCCTAGGTCAAAGTCACATGTGTGTTTGTTAGTATTTTTTAAAGTACCCTTCATTTATTCCTTCTACTTTGGCATCAGGAAAGTATCATCTGGGCCACCGCCCATTACCAAATTCTCTTAGAAGTTGGTGTTGTCGGGGACAGCTAGGTGGCACCAGCTGTGTGACCTTGGACAAGTCACTTAACCTCAATTGCCCCTCAAAAAAATAAGCAAAAAAAAAAAAAGAAGTTGGTATTGTGTCAAGAGTGGTGGTCTTAATGTCAAGAGAACTTGGGTTTAAATCCCAAATCTATCTTACTACTTGAATAGACATTTAACTTCTCTTGTTTTCAGTCTCCAAACCTGTGAGGGGCACTGGGCTAGGTGATCTTTAGGGCTCTTTCACCTCTAAATCAATATCCTGGGCAATGCTGTGATATTCTCTCTCTACTGACTTTTCATCCAGTGAATTCTCACTTGGGTTTGCTCTCTGACCTCGATTTATTTTGGGAAAACACCCTAGTTCAGCATGGTGGCTTAATTATCTCAGGAAGGGGGGGAAGCTGCCTAGCATACCTTGGTGATTATCAAGAAATGAGAACAGTTGGGTTAACAGGGTAAAAGGGGGGAGGCAAAGGAGAAGTAGCCTAAAAATGATGTGGCAAGATATATAAGGAGCTAATGAAAGGTTATGCTGGAGGGGTGGAGAGATAAAAATTGGAAGAGGCGGAAGATCTGAGCTAAGACTGGAGTGTCCATATGGTGGATTTAGGAAGAGAAATGGCAAGACCAAATAAAAATACAGCGACAATGAGAGACCAAAGTTGGCCTCAGGCAAGAATGAATGAAAGAAGAATGGGTGAAGGGGCAAAGAAGCACTACCAAATCCAAATGAATGAGAAGGGGTGAGAAAGGAGTATATTATAGGAGTCAGAGGCAGCAAACAAAGATGAAAAGATGCAGGTGGAGCAAAGTAAGGGGACTGAATCTGGCTCAGAGAAGCTTAGTAGAATCAGTATAGTTACCTTCAAGCACACATTTTTCCAATATATACAAAGCAAGGGATATGTGGCATATAGTAGAAAGCACCCTGAATTGGGAGTCAGGGAGACTGGCATCTACCAATGGCTCTGACTTTAAACAGCATATGATATTGGGCAAGTGACTTTCTCTCTCTGTTTTTCAGTTTCCTCATCTAAAAAATAAGGGGATAAAGCTAGATCTTCTCTCAGGGTCCTTAAAGCCCTAAGATTTCATGATTCTGTGATCTAAGAAAAAAAAATAAAAGAGGCAGCATGGGACAGGGCTGAGAGTCAGGAAGATCTGGGTTCAAGTCCTACCTTGGGCACATAGTAGCCATATGATCATGACCAAGTCATTCAACCCCTTAATATCCAAGGCATCAGTTCTCAAACTTTCAGGTCTCAGGACCCATTTACACTCTTTAAAACTATTGAGGCTCCCCAGAGGGTTTTTGTTTATGTGAGCTATATCTATTGATATTTACTTTATTAGAAATTAAAATATCTTAGTGCTTATTAAGATAGTTTTTTACTTCAAAGGATCCCTGCACCATAATCTGAGAACCTTTGCTTGTAAGGATATGCTAAAAAAAAAAAAAAAAGTTGCCAGTCTACATCAGTGGAGGAAATTCCCACACTGGGAGTCCCCTTAACTGAAGTAAAGTCCAGCTGTTAATCCCACCCCCAAAAGAAATAATGAGGTTGAATCATTTAGTTGATGACGTTAGTGAATTAGTTGTATCCAGACAATATGAAAAAAATAGTGACATGAGTGGGGCCAAGTATGAGTCTAAGCCTCAAATCCCTTCCAGCTTTAGATAATGATCCTGTAATCCTTCCTCTTTCTTACCTGCTCAGTGAAAGAATAAGAAATTTCTCCAGACAGAGTAATGGTGTGGAAACTGCATGATTGCTCTACCATATCACCTGCTCTGTGGAGGCACTTAGCTGTGCAGAATCAGATCTCCCCTATCTGAGTTGATGACTTGAATTATATTCATAAGCTCCAACCATTGCCTCTTACTGCAGAGGTCAACATGTCTGGGAATGTAGATTCTGTTATAAAATCCCAGTGGCCTCATAGGAAAGAACCACAGAGCACCCGCTGCTAGGCTTTGTGGGTCTCCTAGGAAGAAATTTCAGAGAGACAGGGGCAAGAATCACCAGATGTGGAAGCACAGAAAGGTTTGAAACTGTTCAGAGGAAGAATGAGATTATAGACCTATTCGAGTTCACTTGTGAAGCTGGATTTGAATCACAGCTCTACCACTTACTATCTGTGTGATCTTGGGCAAATTATTTAGCTTCCCTGGGTCTCAGGGTAAAAGGGAGGAGGCATAGGAGAACATAATGAGCAAAGGATACCCCTTTAGAACAGGGAAGGTTATTTTTTGAAGTCTGTGGACAGAAATCAGACCCATTAGCATATGCACAAAATTCAAATGCTGAATGCATCTAACAGCATGCAAATTAAAACTTGATTTGGGGATAAAAAAACCAACATGATACAAAAATACAAATTTTTTCATTTTTTTTTAACCATTTAAAAACTGAATTTTAAAGTAATCATCACCTTTGAATTTACAATGAAATGGTCAGGTTGATGTAAGGGGAATCCTGGATTTAGAAACAGAAGACTTTGGTTCCCACCTCTAAATTGTGATTGAATTGTCTGATGGTGGGCAAATCACCCAAACCTCTCTGTATGCCAGTTTCCCAATCTGTAAAATAAAGGGATTTGTCTAGAAGACTTCTTCCAACTTTAAATCTATGATTCTATTAAGAAAAACACTTTCATTGATTTTTTTTAAGCCAGCAAGACTTTCATTAACTCAATTGCTTTATAACTCACTGTTTTCCAATTCTGTAAAGGTGATTTTTAAAAATTAACTTTGTTATTTAAGCCCTAGAGTTTTTCTTTCTTCTTGGGTTGTTGCCATTTGTCAGTTGGCCTATTTCTGTGTAGGGTTTCTGTGCAATTGCATACTGTGTTCATACGTCTGGTCCCTTACCTCATGACCTGATATTTCTCAAGAGTTCCTGGGGAACAGACTTCAGTCTTGCACAAAAGTCTGCTACTTTCCTCTCCTTTCTGGTTCCCCTTACTTCAGATGGGTTTGCTCTCATGTACTGAAAGAAACAGGAAAACTATCTGTCCTTGGTTCTAATGAGTGTTTCTATGTGTCTGCCAGTATGAATCATACTAGCTATGACTCTCAGAAACTTAACTAGGGGAGGTAATTATGTGTGCATTGCTTCCAATCCCTTCAAACTGACTTCAATTTTTTCATATGACAAATTGAAACTATTGCCTTATCCAAGGTCAAACGATTTCTTACAGAAAGGATTAAAATTTCAGGCTTAATAATCAACATTATAAGAACAAAAAATGTTTAAATGATTATTGATCTGAAAGTTATGGTTTTTTTATTTTAATCACCTTTACTGAGTTATCCAAATGAATAAAAACATATTAAATTGAGTTTGGTTTTCTTTTGAACCACCAAGACTTTCTGTGACAGAGCCTATTTGCTCTTACTCCTCTAGGATTTGCTGCCTGGTTATAGCCTGTTTTCCCACTCTTTTATCCTAAATCTTGCTGCAGGATGTAGAATCTAGCTTCGGTTTCTTCCCAAACCTGTTTTCAATATTGCAAATTCAGCCCTTGCTCCATATCTTCTGCAATGGGAAGATTCTCTGCCCAACAGGTTCAATGAGGTCTAACTCTTGGAGGAGAAACAGAGCTGGCCTTATTGAGAGACAATTTGGAAGGGCACTGTTTGCTGTGAAGGAAGAGATGTGCATTACTCCACCCCCCACACACACCTGGAAAGAGAGAAGTTCAGGGGAAATAAGGCAGACTCAGGGCAGGTTAGGCTGAAAAGTGCTTTAGAAAAAAACACACCTCTCATGGAAATGTTGAAGTAAGGGCCAAACTAAATCAAACCAAAAAGGCTCATTCAGTACTGTCTGGGTATGGCTAAAGACAACAGAAAAATTCTGCCAACTTCTGGAGTATAAGCAAGAGTTCAGGGAAAAGCAAGTCACCAGATGCAGTCATCTGTAATTTGCCATTCTGGACGGAAATTCCATACTCTGACTAAAAGCATGAATACAGTTTAAAGAGCCCACTTTGCTGAAGAAAAACCCACACCCTGCCCAGCTGCTAAAAATACCCTATGGGCTCCAGCTACAGTAACCAGACATCTGTTTGAAAGGTAGAGTGAAAAAATGGAGGGCAAAAAAGGTACACATTTATCATGGATAGGCCAGGCTGATAATTCCAATTTTTTTTAAGTTGAAAAAGGGGTCACTTTATAAAATGCTAGAAACCTCCAAAACCAAAAATTCTACTTATGAACAAAGCAGAGTATCTTCTGATCCTAAGAGCTGAAGGAAGGAGAAAATATAAACTGACAACGTGAAGCAATGTTTGTACTTTGGAGTAAAAAGTCAAGCTTTATCAAAGCTATTGGAGCTGCTGGTGAGCCAGAGGAGTCAAGGGAGAAGAGAATAGGAGGGAGATGGTGTGTTCTGCTGGACATATGGGAACCCAAGGTTCAGCTGCACTGGCCTGGCCAGAGTTCAAAGTACAGCTCTTGTTTACATACTAGAAGGGAACAAAAAGTTAATGCTGACTAACTATGCAGTAAGCCTAGGACCTTCACGTGAATCCCATTGTGATCTCACGTTGCCAAGTGTTTACTTTGGGCTGAAAAATTAAGTCTAATAGGCTTCCCCCAACCCCACTCCCAGGATCTCAATACCTTTTGATTTTTAGAAGTCTAATAGGGATTGGGGGAATGTCATTTTGTTTAACTTAAGTTGGGAGATATTTTCTAGGAAAAGAAGGGAAGGGCAGGGAAGTATACACCCCCCCCTCCCCCATCCTAACAGCCACTACCCACTCCCACCCTGCTTATCAGTGTATAAGAATTCCTAAGATAGTTTTTAAAACAACTTCTTTGGGCATTTTGTTGTTACCAAGTACTACTTGAACATAGATTTGATGAAATAGAAAAAAAGCAAGACACCAACTCTCAGATAGCCTTACTTTTTGTTCAGTTGTGTCTGAATGCTCTCGACCTCCTATGGGATTTTCTTGACAAAGATCCTGGAGTGGTTTGTCATTTCCTTCTCCAGCCCATTTAACAAATGAGGAAACTGAGGCAAACAGGGTTAAGTGACTTGCCCAGGGTCTCCTAGCTAGTACATGTCTAAGGTCAGATCTGAATTCAGGTCTTCCTGATTCCAGACCCAGCACTCTATCCAACTTACCACCTGCCTTTCCCATAGCTTTACTATTTCTAGTATTTAGAGCTAGCATCCCCAGCCCAGCCAGGTAGTGAATGGCCCAGGACATCTCTCCTTATTCTCGGGGAGTGCCAGGTAATAAAACAACACTTATTGAAATTCACTTGCACTTAGGCAGAGTCACAAGTCATTACAGGCCAAGACCCATTTATTTAAGGAAAGCCCTTAGCCTCTCCAACCCTGTCTCAGCATTTCTCTTATCATTGACCAGAGAGAAGATTCCACAGGTAGGTAGGTATAATCCTTTGGCATAGATTCAGAGATGTTGACATAGATCCTAATTTTAAGCATGGTTTCTTGCATTCAAGAAAAGATGTCCCTTTGGTATGCTAGAGGAAAGTGACCATTTTTTTTAAAGAGATAGATTATGGTCAATTATGGGAGTTAAAGCTATGAAGAGTTACAGAGCTTCTCTTTATTTGGCCAAATCAAGATTTCAGAAATAAACACAAAAGTGAGAGTTTGATTTATCTTTGGCAACCTTAGAAACCAAATAAAAACATTGAACATATTACAAAAAATTAAACCAGCTACAGTTTCCTCTTTCATTTGGCGCTCAGGATGTAGAAGGTCAGAGATACAGGAACAAAAAACAAAGCCTGGAATGAGTGAGTGACCTTTTATACAGACAGCAAGGCTGAGTGGCTCCTTTCTTTAAGACAAAATCAACTCTGTCTGGATAAGTCCCTTTCTTTTCTCTGGCCTTCATAGTGCAGCTGAAAAATGGAGATAGCCTCGTTTTCATTCCTGTCCATAGTTTCTTTTTCTGCTCTAAATTTCAGCATTCATTAGCACAGGTCACAGATTTCCCTCATGTGGGTTAGCTTCATTAACTAAGGTGCTAAATAATATTTTATATTCATGCTTCAATGTTTCAGGGAACCCATGATCTCATAGGATTACAGGATTTAAAATTGGAAGGAGTCTTAAAGATCTTGTATTCCAATCCCTTAATTTTACAAATAAGGAGACTTAGATCCACATAAGTTTAGCCACTTACCCAGTACAGGTTCCTAGGGGGAAGGGGCCATGTAAGTTTTTGGTCTTCACATGTAATGATTGAGGGATTTTATTGGTAAAAATGCAAGAACAAAGCTTAATTAATGTCTGGGTACTATATTTATGGCTAAAGGGAAAAAAGCCTGCAGTCTCTCCCTATGCATGATACTTGTTGGTGCTCACTCTCTTTGCTAATGGCATGCATATATGTTGGAGAGTGTGCCCTGGATTTATAGGGGAAATGTTTTCTTATGTCATCTCCTCTTCTTCTTCCTTCTCATGCCTTGCTTTGGACTAATTATGTCTTCTTGTTGATTAACAAAAAAGTAAACATATCAGAAGGATGTAGTAAACAGAGATTTTGAGGGGCTGTAGGTCCCTAGAGTACCTTGAAGCTGGAGGTGCTATTCTGGGGCCCTACCTATGAAAGGCAGACACCCTGGCTGCTACATTTATAGCCCCAGGACCTAGTATAGTTCCTGATATGTGTACAGCCCACCACCTCTATACAGTTCTTCCTCCAACATGCAAGGAGGGCTTAGAGGAGGGATGGGTAGCCTGCGGCCTTAAGGCCACACGTGGTCCTCTAAGTCCTCAAGTGTGGTCCTTTGACTGAATCCAAATTTCACAGAACAAAGTCTCTTAATAAAAGGATTTTGTTTTGTAAAGCTTGGACTCAGTCAAAAGGTCACATCAAAGGGCCTAGAAGGCCCTATGTGGCCTCGAGGTCACAGGTTTCCCACCCCTAGCTTAGAGCAAATAAGCTGTTTTTTTCCAAAAGAAAAATAGCTTTTTAGTAACCGAATGACCCAAATGAAAACTGATGATCTGTCTCAGGAGATGCTGAGGTCCTGACAGCTTGCCCCTACAGACCAGCGTGGGTTACAGAGAGTTGGACATGACTGAAAATGACAGGACAATACCTACCTTGTTGGGTTATGGTAGACTGAAGACAGAAATCATGCTTATTGAGGATCTTGTCAAGCTGGGTAGCTAGCATGTTCAAAGGGAGAGGGATTGGGGTGGAAAAGAAAACTATGAACCATAGACTGAACTTACTTGGAAGAAAGAGAGTGATCTGGAAGTCTATGATGATAGCAACAAGGATTACAGGATGGAATGAACTTTAAAGAAGGAGAGGTACTGCTGGGTCATGATGGCGGAGGAAGTGTGGGGAGGGGAGGAGAGAGAAAGAACAGATAGCGCTGGACGTGCTGCCAAGAGATGTGTCTTTGGGAGAAAACTAGGTTTCAGTGAGCCCCAGAATATGGAAGTAATATGAGAGAAAGAGCTCATCAATCATAGGATTATAGATTTACAATAGAAGGGGGCCTCAGAGGTCATCCACATCACCTACATTTTCTGGATGAGTGATTTGCCCAAGGTCACACAGAGAGTAAATATCAGAAATGGAATTTTAATCTCTCGTCTTCAAACAGAGAACCAATGCTCCTTCCACTATATGGAGAGTCTCAAAGAAATTTCAAGAGGTGAGGTCTTACCCTGAAGTCCTAACAGTTCTAGGGAGGTAATACACTGATAGATCAGCTAAGTGGATTGTCGATTGGCATATCACAGTTTGAGCAGCAGGCAACTTTTTGTTTTTTCTGAGTATTTAAGCCAAATTCTTTTGAGGGATTTTTTTTTTCCTTTTTGGAGGGAAAGGCAGGGCAATTGGGGTTAAGTGACTTGCCAAAGGTCATATGGCTAGTACGTGTTAATTGTCTGAGGCTGGATTTGAACTCAGGTTCTCCTGACTCCAGGGCCAGTGCTCTAGTCACTGTGCCACCTAGCCGCCCCACTTTTAAGGGATTCTGTATTTTATTCAAGAAACTCTACAATGTTCTAAGCTGCAGGTTCTCCACTCCTATTCTAAGTCCTGTTAAATCAGCATTATGCCATCTGTACATGGGAGCATCTAGACGGCTTTATTCCCTGAAAAGAACCTCTCTTCCTTTTGGGCTCTCTGCCATAATATCCTCCATGACTGTGAAAAATGCTTTTGGTCAGCATACAATTCCTGTTCCATGTCTTAGTTATATTAATAAGATTATAAGATCATAGATACAGAACTGGAAGGAAGATTAGAGATCATCTAATCCAAAATCCTCTGAAGTCCTGAAAGGTTATGTAATTGACCAAAGGTCACCCAGGTGTGAATAACCGGATGTTGATGAACAATGTTATACCTATTTTAACTTTCAAGGAAGCTTGTATGATTTTGACAGATACCTAGGAGATCTTACTAGAGAAGGATCTTTTAGCTGACATATTTATTCTAACATATCAAATGCTTTCTTCTAGTCAAGAAATAAATACAAAAACAATAAATATGGGAATCTTGTATTCTTGGCACCTTCCAGTCAGCTTCTTATACTTTCATCAGGAACTCCTTCTATATGTATGTAACTTAATTCATAAAGTGGGAAAGGAGGTTTGGTAGTTGTTATATTCTCATAGCAAGACTGGATTTACTTTATCAACCCATACTCACACTAGCAGGTTAGGTCCCTAGATTGTCTTTATTCTTCCATTCGGGTTCCAGAAATACCCCTGAGGGGCAATGAGGTTCTTTATAATGCTATGGACTCGAGTCTCCTTTCTAATGTATTTCTCTTATTATCAATTGCCAGTAATTAGTACTCCCCTATCATTTCCCCAGTTGATATCTCCTCCATATCACAGATAAAAAATTGACATTAATTAGATTTTACAAAGGGATATTTACTGAGAAACTATTGCAAGAACAGAAATACAAATACATCCTCCCCAAACCTGGGGCACCATCTTCCCTCTTGGTTTCTATTAGGTGCACTGTGCTAAGCACTTTATAATTGCGCTCTCATTTGATCATCACAACAATGCTGCAAGATAAGTGCTATTATTATCCCCATTTTACAGTTGAGGAAATTGAGGCTAAGGGGGGTAACATGACTTGCCCAGGGTCACAGAGCTGGTAAGTGTCTGAGAATGGATTTGAACTCAGGTCTTCCTGACTCCAGACCCAGCACTCTATTCACTGCACCAGTGACTTCTGGTGAGAGAATGGGCTACCCCACCAATCTTAGTTCCAAACACAGTATAGCTAATGGATGAGTCACTCCCTTGCATTTAGGAAGAGACATCTCAGCTATGGCTGCCTGGGGGATCTGCTAATGCCCTGAGTCCAGCTCATCATTCCTTAGCACTGTACTCCCCTCCAGGCCTGGGAGGGAGAAAAAAAAGAAATGCTTAATAATTGAGGGTGAGCCTTTCTACACTTGCTTCAGTGGATCTTCCTTCAGAAAGCTAATATAGGACTCTGCTCCAATCTAAGCCTTTCTAGCATGGCAGAGCCTGCCAGAGCTGACCCCTCTGTTGTCAGTGTTCAAGAAGCTAGGGTTACCATTAGCATCAAAGTTGGACTTGGAAACTAAAGATTCATTTTGATATTTTTCCATACCTATGCCTTCATGGATATTGGCACTCCCTCCACTAGAGCAAATTTCAACCCACCCTGGTCTTCTTATCCTATGTGACTTTTTAGTTTCTTCATCTGTAATATCAGCCAGAGGGGGGAAAAAATGGCAAATCATTCAGTGTCTCTGTTAAGAAAGTCCCAAATTGAATCATGAAGAGTCATACAGGATTGAAACAACTGAACAACAACAACGAGAGAGTTATACTACATAGACTTTACAGCTTCTTCCATCACTAAATCCATAAACCTATAATCTCCCAGGCAGAATTCTTGACTACCTTCAAAAATCTGCACAAATGCTACTTCCTACCTGAAGGCTTCCTTAATGCTCCCCTAGCATATTACTATTGAAATTCCTTCTCGATTTATATTCATTTATAGTTACTTACTGGTGTACATTTCGTCTTTATTATAGAAAGTAAGATCCTTAGGGACAAGGTCTCTTATTTTTTTGTCTTGCATTACCAGTGTCTAATACAGTGCCTGGCACATAATAGATATTTAATAAATGCTTGCTGAATTGAACTAAAGAAGATATTCCTTCTGGTTGTCAAAGACAAGGATAGAGTTGGCAACAACAATTGGGGGGGGGTATCTTCCATACTCATAAGGTCATAGAAACATAGGATTTGGAATCAGATGGGGTTTTAGAAATCAATTAACTCTTTCATCTTGTAGTGGAAGAAACAGAAGCAAGCCTACAGAGGTGGAATGATTTGGCTGAGGTCACACAGCCAGTAATGGTGGAGCTGGGATTTGAACACAGGGCATAGAATTATAAATTTAGAGCTGGGAGGGACCTCCTAGGACATTAAGTAACCTCTCTATTTGTACAGCTGAGGACCCTGAGGCTCAGGGAGATTAAGCAGTTTGTCCAAGGTGAGAGAGATACTCTCATCACTGTAAGTGGGACTTGATCCCAGGTCTTCTGACTTTAGAGTCAGGGTTCTATCCAGTACCAATAATTTTAGAGTTCATGACCTGGATAAATGCGAGATACTGCTCTTTCATATAGAGCCATTTGTTGCTAAGTTTAGTTTCCTCTGAGTTCTAAGAGTTACAATTTCTCTGATTCAGAGTTCTAAGAGAGTGGTTTATTTTTTAATGTAACAAGTTGTAGCATACTGGGAAGAAAGATATCAGAACTGTTCTATAAATAAGGGACAAAGAGGATTCATCTAAGTGGCATAGTAGATAAGAGTCAGTAAGACCTTAGTTCAATTATGGCATCAGACACTTACTACTTATATGACCCTGGACAAGTCACTTAACTCTGTTTGCCTCAGTTTCCTCATCTGTAAAATGAGCTGGAGAAGGAAATACTGTAGTATTTCTGTGAAGAAAACACCAGATGTGTAAAAGTGTTTTGTATCACTCATGTGACTCCTTATGTAGCTTCTTTCCCTCACAGATACTGACTCCATTGGTGAAGAATGACCCAGATTTATGTGCGGATTATTATGTATATATAAATATATATATAAAATTCTTGAATTTACTTTAATATATAAGCAACTGTGATGTTGATATTGTTTCTTTTGCATTATTGTTAAGTAAATGATGTCAAACATCTATTTGGTGTCATTACTGTGAATGGTTGGGTTTGGTTTTTTAAATCAATAGAAGCAAACAATGGAGGCCCAAGAACTAGAGTGGTGAGGAGAGGGAGTTATCCCTAGAGCTCTGAGAGAGTTTTTGTGAAGCCATGTAATGTGGGTTCCTTCTCTGGGAACCTAGACCTGCCAGTGTGAGAGCAGGTTGGAGTGAGCAAGTCAGCCCAAAGAGCAAATAGATGTCCACATGTTCTATGTGAGATTATTAAGTGCTACAATGTGGGTGGCCACCACACGAACCTATTCCATAAGTAAAGATTAGAGTTAAGAAAGAGCAAGTCTTGGAACTAGGGAGGTGGGACTCTTTCTTGCTGTAACTAATAGGTTTGAGTCTTTATACCCAGCACTCAGCTTCAAATAATGTAAAAAGGCATCCAGACTATTGATCCTTTCTTATTATGTTCTCTATACAACATAGAGAAGATACACTATCAGTGCCCTTGAGGAATTTGCCTTTTAAGACTTCAGGCCACATTATTCTTCTTTCTGTCTCTGTCTCTGTCTGTCTTTCTGTCTCTGTCTCTCATTGTCTCTCCCCAGACCTCACCTCTCTTTAGCTTTAATGTTCATAAATCAATTTTCTCACAATAACCCTATAATATAGGTAGTGCAAACATTTGTGGTTTCTAAATCATGTTGACATTCATAGGATCATAGAGTTAGAAGAATGAAGTTTAAGAAGTCATCAAGTCCATATCCCCTCATTTTACAAATGAGGAAACAGGTCCAGAGAAGTTAAGTGATTCACCCAAGGTCATACAGTGAGTAAGTAACTAACTGAAGCAGAAGTTGAATCCAGGACTTCCTGACCCCGAATCCAGCGCTCTATCCACTAATACCATTTTGCTTCATGTTTCTCATTTTGCAGTTGAGGAAACTCTGACTCAGAGATGTTAAGTGACTTACCCAAGATAACATAGTTAGGGACTATCAGAAATGGGGCTCAAATCAAAGCCTTATTACTTCCAGTTTTGTGTTCTTTCCATTATACTACAAGCCAAGAAAGAAAACACAATTTTCCTATCTCTCTAAATTAAAATTGTGTAGCTAAGTCAACTTGTTGTCTGAGACAGTTTATACTGGCTGCTTCCTATCTGAGTCACATTGGTGTAGAAATAGAGCTAGATTTGGAATGAGAGGACCTGGATTTTAATCCCAGAACTGCTACTTACTACCTGCATGAATTGAATAGGCTGCTTTATCTCTATGGCACTCAGCAGTAAGATGAGAGGACTAGACTAGATGAGCTCAAAATTAATAAATAAATGAATAAACTAATGAATGAATAAATGAAAAGGCATTTAATAAGCTCTTATTAGGTATAAAGTACTGGAGGTACACAGAAAAAGCAAAACAGTCCCTGTTCTCAAGGACCTCAAATTCTAATTGGGGGAAACAGACAGGAAGGTTTCAGTTGCAAGTCAGATGGAAAGTCCCAGTGGTCCTTAGGGTGCAGCAGCAAAGCAGATGTAAATGCATCTTCTTTAGTGGACATTACCTTTAATAAAACCACATCCATTTGTAGCATCCTCTCCAAGTCTACTTCCTCCAATCTCTACTGGCATTGGCATACTAATTTCCCAGAGGAAAATTCAAAAGTGGGGTGAGGGACATGGGGTGAGAAGGTCTTCTTTTAACTGTTGCTCATAAATCCCCAGTTAGTGTGTTCCCAGTGATTATCAATTAGCTAGCCAGAGTTAATTAGCTTTTAGAAATGGATATTTATGAAAATTATAAATTAAGAATGATTGGCACTAAATATTCCCCTGAACCAGGGTACGACATTCCAAATGTAAGATGCTAAGGGAGTATAAGCTCAAAATTAAAGAACATATGTAACCAAAGGGTAACTCACAGCTCCTGGCTGTTTGAAGAGCTTTTCTCATGAAAGTACCCTTACATGTAGCTCTATGATGGTGTAATGTTAATGGGATATAAGATCTTCCCTGGCCATTAATAGGCCTCACATGTAGCCCATTAAGGGAAGCTTGCTTAGGGGAGGCTTGCTTATAGGAAGACTCATACCTTTTGCTAATTTCTAATTAGGCACTGAGTCAAGAGTGGTGTCTTCTGGCTCTGAGAAGGGTATATATACTCTGAGTTGGTATTTTGCTTTGGGGGCTCACTTATCAGAAGGATTTTGTGATTCCCTGGTCAAGATTCTGAGTGGCCATATATTTGGAGCTCCCCGACTGCTCAGATGTAGACTGTCTCCATCCAGGGATGTATTTAAAGTATATAGTTGATTCAGGCAGTAGGAGCCCTGCCAGTCTTTATTTCTCTGCTTGTATTTTCTCTGTTGATATTTTCTCTTAAGTTCAGGGTACTGACTTTTCCCCTAAACTAGTGAATGTGATTTAAAAAGATTGTTGACCCCCTTGAACAGGTATCTTTCCTAGAAAAGCAGATCTAAGAACCTGTGTTAGTGGCCATCCTGGGTATGCCAGTGTGGTTGCTGCTACAGATAAGCCTAAAGAATTGGTGCTCTTGTAGACTCTTGAGATCCAATCCAATTCAGTTAATGTCTATTCCACCCCTACTATATGCTAGTCACTGCAATAAGAGCTGGAGATACAATGAATAAAAAGAAAGATAGTTCCTGTCCTCAAGGAGCTTACAATCTAATGGAAAGAGACAGCACACAAAAAGGGGCAGGAAAATGGGTGATATCTAACACAGGTATATCTTATTCCAAGGAGTAAAAGCCAGGCAGAGCAGCAGGTGTTAAGTGGAGCAAACAGAGTTCAGTTTCTGCTTTCTTTGTTTTTAAATTAAATTATCTATTTTACTGTTTACATCACTCATTTCCATGAGATTTTGAGTTACAAATTTTCTCCCCATCTTACCCCTACCCATCACCTCAAAACGGCCATCCCACTGTATAGCCCTTCCCCCAATCTGCTCTCTCCTATGTCCTCCCCCTCACCCCTCTGACTTTCTGGTAGGGTAGGATGAGTCCCCCTACCCCAGTGCCTGTATATCTTAATTCCCAGTTGCATGTAGTTAATAATAATAATATACATATATATTTTTAACATTTGATTATAGAACTTCAAATTCTAGATTCTTTCCCTCCCTCCCTCATCACCTACCCCCACTGGAAAGACAGACAATTAAATACTATGTGTGTAGTTATGCAGAACAACTCCACAATGGACATACTATGAGAGACTGATTATATGTCCCTCCTTCCTATCCCGCTTCCTGTCCCTGTCCCTTTACAGAAGTGTGTACTACTTCCAGCCACCCTCCCCCTCTTCCCCACTCTCCCCTCCCTTCCATCATCCCACCTCTTATCCCCATTCCCCCTACTCTCCTGTGTGTCAAGATACCCAGTTAAGAGTTTATGCCATTCCTTCCCTAAGCCAAATTCAATTAGAGTAAGGTTGACCCATTTCCTTTTGCCTTCCTGTTCTTCCCCTCCACTGTAACAGTTATCCCTTGCCTCTTCTATATGAGATGATTAATTCCATTCCGTCTCTCCCTGTCTCCTCTCATTCTAATCTTTGCCCACCTCAGAATTTCACCTTTTAAAGTATTGTCCCTTCCTATTCAATTGATCTTGTGCCCTCTATGTACACATATATACATATACTCAGATATGCATTCATACACATATATAAACCCTCCTATATAGACATATGTGTATGTATACATACATACATATATATATACACACACATTTGTATTCCCTTCACCTATCCTCATACTAAGAAAAGTTTCATAAGTTACAATTATCGTTTTTCCATGTTGGCATATAAATAGTCCAACTTTGATAATAAGTTCCTTATGATTTCTTTTCCATGTTTAACTTCTCATGCTTCTTGTATTTTTGAGTGTTAAATTTTCTTTTCAGTTCTAGTTTTTTCAGCAAGAATGTTTGAAAGTCCTCCACCTCACTGAATGACCATATTTTCCCCTGCAACATTATACTCAATTTTGCTGGGTAGGTGATTCTTGGTTTTAATCCTAGCTCCCTTAAATCTCCAGAATATCATATTCCAGGCCCCTCAATCCCTCAGTGTAGAAGCTGCCAGATCCTGGGTTATCCTAATTGTGTTTCCACAGTATTTAAATTGCTTCCTCTTGGCAGCCTGTAATATTTTCTCCTTGATCTGGGGACTCCAGAACCTGGCTATAACATTCCTA
>CM053595.1:100453212-100553019 GCA_028646575.1 Pseudocheirus occidentalis | reverse complement strand
CTCCTCTGGACCACCCCTAGATTCCTCCCACAACCTTATTGTATATAGAACCCCATCTTCCCTCCATGTGGTATGAGAGTGCCATGAGATAGCTTAGTATAGACTTTCTGCTGTGACAGCACCTTTAAATGGCCTAGCACCCCACGTGGCGAACTTGAACTTTCAATAAACTTTACTTTTTCTTTGGCTGAGAAGACTTGAGTTGAATTCTTTCAGCAGGACCTGGCATGTTGGTATTTTGGGGTTTCAGGCAGCCCTAACCCTCTTTGGGTTCCTCTTCATATAGAGAAGAGCCAGAACTTGGGTGAATTTAAGTCTAACTTCAAAATATTAAAGTGAATTGACTTGTCCAAGGTTACACTGATAGAGGGTTGGGATTTGAAGTCAGAGAACTTAACTTTTTACAGAGAGCTTTCTTTTTATCATGTCACGCTTTGGGAAGCTAGAACTAAGTGGCTAAATTCTGTAAATAGTTTATGGCAGAGATGAGATGAACCAGTTTTGAAAATGCCCATGGGTTGTGCAAAAACAGACAGATTCATGTATTGTTAGTAGAGTCATGAATTGGTCCAATCCTTAAGAAAAGCAACTAAAATAAAGAAAATGACTAAAATGGCCATCTACTTGGATTCAGATGGCTCTGCTAGGCTTATACTGCAAGAAGAGATAGTGGATAGGGAATGAACCTGGCATTTCACTGGCACAGGAAACTCCTGTGGGATGGTACCTCTTCTGCAACTTGTAGTCCTTGAGAACTGTGTAGAGCTTGAAGATAAAGAATTTGCTGAGGCTCACAAAGTCAGGATTTATCAGATATAGGAAGACCCAAGCCTTCCTGGCTTCAAGGCTGCCTCTCTGTCTCCAAAGAGGTCCTTGCTAAAATTAAATCCTCATAAAGACTGATATTTATAGTATTTTTTGGTAATAGCAATGAACTGAGAACTGCCCACCCCCTCGACCCACCCACCCTAATGCCCATTGATTGGAGAACAGCAAAATAAGTTGTGGTACCTTCTGAATGCAATGGGAAAGCACTGTGCTTAAAAAAAATGAATAAAAGGAATACAGATAATCATGGGAAGAAATAATGCAAAGACAAGCGATCAGGAAAACAATGTAAACAGTGAGCATAACAACTTAAGCAGAAAGAAACAACTGAAATTTGTAATAATATAATGACCAAGCTTGGTCCCAAAGAAGAGATGAGAAGTCACCTCCAGTCCTTTACTGAGGGAGACTGTGGGTGAGATGTGATGATTAGCTTTTCTGAACGGTTTTTCTTTGTTTTTTAATGCTTTCTGATAAGGGATAGCTTCTCTGGGTGGGGAAGGAGGGATTGATGCATTTGGGAATGTAAAACAAAAGAGCAATACAAATTTATTTAAAAAAAAACATTAGGCATATGTGGTTAGCAGAAAGGTGGGAAACTAGCTGGCAAAGGGAGTGGCACCTCTAGGGCTGATTTATGGTGTATGAGAGTTATGGGTGTTTGACTAACTTCTCTCCAATGCAGGTTTGAAATGGTCCCTTTATCTTCTATCAGACTACTTATGGGGACTTTCTCCCACTTCAGGAGAAAGGAGTGTATAATAGTATAATAGTTTATTGGAAGTAGGGGGTTTCCCAAACCTCCTTTGCCTGGCCTTTGTTTCTGTCCTAGCCGCAGATTTTGTAATGTGAGTACCTGAAGGGGTTTGAGCTCCTCAATGGGTTACAGGCCCAATAACCCCCTTTCTACAGTGAACGGAGCTCCCCAATACCCTTCATTTGTCCTGAGAAGGAAAGTCCAAGGGCTCACATCTGGAGCCTTAGCCTTGCAGAAGTGCCAGTTTCCTCCAACATGGCATCTGCCAGCCAAGCAGAGCAGGGTGAGAACTACGGGTAGGAAGAGAGCTCTTTAATGTGCCTCTAGGGCTCTCAAAGTCAAGGGGCTCACGCCCCATTAAAGAACAGCCCACTTTCTCCCACCCACTCAGCAATTTTCCATTCACTTCATTCCCCAATGACTTGAGTGTGGGGGAGGGAAGTTATTAATTTACTCCCATTGGTGTCTTTCTGCAGATGTTATCTCTTGCTGCTCTGAAATTCCCATGTGACTGGGTAATTTTGTAACCACCTCACATGAACCTCAATCCAGGTTTGAAGAAGGAAAAAAATCCTGATTAAGAATGTTGGAGGAGAAAGGTAAATTTCCATGTTGTAGAATCCCTAGCTCCTTCTTCACGAAGATTCCTACCCCTCCCCCACAGCTTAGTGTCATCCCCCTCTCCAATTTTGTTTCCATTTTGTACCCAGAAATCTGTAACCCCTAGGCTACACTGTGAGCCCCTTATGAACAGGTATTATTTCCCTTTAGTCTTTGTAGCCAGCACCTAACACTGTAGGCTTGTTGAATGATTGGTACTTTCTTCTGTTTAAAATCCAGAATGGGTTAACTCACCTTTTTGGCAACTTCAGTCTCATCACATATACCTCTCTGTATGGGGTGCCACAAGACAGAGCTAATCTAATTTACAAATGACAATAAAGGAAGGAGTCCCAGCAGTGGTGGAATTAAGCCAATCCTTCTGAACCACGCCCTCCTTTCCTCTGCCCCTACTCAGATCCAGGGTAGGCAAGTGTTTTTGTTTGGTTTGGTTTTAGGGCTAGATATGCAGTCTGTGACTACTGTAGGGTCATTATTTCCTTTTTATCTCTACCTTTGATAGGCAGGGGGGACAAAATGTCAGCTTAATTAGTCAACATACCATTGGTGTGAGATTCATAAAAAGACTAGAACTCATGGGTAGGAGAGATTGGGGGTCCTTGAACCCAAGATCACAGATAAAGATGCTGATTTCTCTTCTGGAGGTCTCAGGAAATTCATTCCTTACTCTACCACTCCAAATCATGGATCACTTATACTCCTGTAGGTACAGTAACCCAGAAATCACACACATACACACACAGAACCTCCTGACTTCTGCAGATTGGCCATTTATTAGGAGACTTGGGAGAGGAGAAAGAGTAGCACTCAGAATGGAACACTCAATGGTAGCAACACTCAACAGATGGCAGACTCGTTGCAGAGATGCACAGGACATCTGGGGCTGGATTCCATGCGTCTTCTCAGCCTTCTGAAGGAGAGCGGTATGATGCAACCCTGGTGTGGTGAAATAGCCGGGTAATAGGATGCGCTGCTTGTCGGCCTGATTCACAACACCAGCTGCAGCAACAATACCAGAATCCGTGGGGGCTGAGGCTCTGGGGTTCCTGCCCCTTCCAGGCGTGGTGAGGTGGTCAGCAGCAAGGCAAATCTTTAGGAACAGACAGATAAAGAAGCCCACATCTTTTCCATGCCATCCTGTAACTACTCACAGAGCGTGGGGTTCCTTTTTTCCCTTGTCACTAATGTAACTCTTTAGCTCTGGGCTTGGGCCCTGTGGCTGATGATTTTCCACACAGCATATGGTTGGCTTCCCCAGGGATAGATGTGCATTGTCTTCCCCAGGACCCACATTTAGTTGGAGAAATTTCCAGTTAAGGGTCCTGATCATGGTCATACACCCATTGTACCAAAATGAAGTTAAGTAGCAGTGGCAGGAAGTATCCTCAGTAATAAAACATATGCTAAGCAATCAGCTCCTGACCATGCCAGCTAGCTTTCTTCATTTGCTCTATTCCACCTGCCAATGAGTCAAGCTAATCTCCCTATCCTTTATAGCTTTTTTATTTTTAAACATGTCCTGCGGCTTTATGGTACTCTCCCTCCTAAAGCAATTTGGGAAATGCAGTCATTCTGCTAGACTTGTGTATTTCAGTGGGGTATTTTTTATCATAATGATCTTTCAATGGGCTCATTTTCATCTCCCCCAGGATGGCAATTAAAGACTAGATGCCTATAGGGGACAGAGGACTCTGACCTAGCACGGCAGGAGTGGCAAGGGTCTGGGATACCAGCCATTACTAGCCTAGCCTCTGCTTCTTCTCCCCAGGGCAATCTTCCAACATAGAGCACAAGTGAGAAGGCTGCAAGGTGTGGTAGAAAGCACTCCTGGATTTGGAATCCAGAGGGGTTGGGCTCCAATCCTACCTCTGACATTTACTAGCTGTGTGATTTCAGGCAAATTCCTTTACTAGGTTTCTCATCTTTCAGAAAGTTTTCTCATCTGTAAAATGAGGAAACTGAACAAGGTGGCCTCTTAGGTCCCTTCCAGCTCTAAATCTGTGATCTTATGAGGAAGCAGGAAGATCCTCATTAGTGGAGGCCTCTCTAAGAGGCAGTTAGATGATCTCTTGTTGGGAATATGGTAAATGGCTTGGACTAGACGACCTCTACTCTCTAACTCTCTAAGTCCTATGGTTCCATAGAGTGCACGACTGAAGGGTCAAGCAAGAGATTTGGGTCTTAAACCCAGCTCTGCTACTAACTTCAGTAGGGTAGGTAGCCATTGGTTAAATTCCTTTGCCTCTCTTTGCTTGGTTTCTTATTTGTCAAATGGAGATACCACCTGTCCTATACACCCTCAAGGAAAAAAAAAATGTTCTGAGGATGAAGAGGGATAAGAAATTAGAAAGGCTTTAAAAAATTGATAGAATTCTGCCTAATTACCTATGACACCAGAAAATAATAAAGAAAAGACTGACCCACAGTCAATTCATGAGTTGATTGTAGCAAGGGCAGGGTGGCTGCAGAATGATCACACAGTATCATCTTTGGAAAGAAGTTTCGATAATCTAATCCAACCTATTTCACCAATAAGTGTCCACACTGTGGTATGGACAGGAGAAAAGATTCTGCTCTTCTGGAGTGAGGAAGAGGAGGAAGAATCATATAAACTTACAAGTGGGAGGGTCCTTTCAGGTCATCTAATCCAACCTCCTACCCCAAAGAAAGAAGAAAGTCCCTTCTACAGTTCCAACAGGTGGTGATCCAGCCTCTTGTTGGAGGACTCCACCTGGCAAAGAACTGCCTTCTCAGCCCTGAAAGCCACATAACTGGCTCCCTGTTTTTCACTGGCAGGTAGAATTAATACCAACTGGTGAACTACCAAATGATACTCACAGGCTGTATTTACCCAGGCTAGACTGAAACTGGAAAAGATGAGAGACAAGTGATAATTTGCTTCATTCTGAGATGGCAGTTTGGCTAAGCTACCTCTACTCTACTCATCCCAGTCTGGGACTTGGCTGACTGAACCAGAGAATGATAATGGAATAACATGATCACACAATAGCATCTGCCACAAAAAAAAAGATGGCAGTCATAACATTGGTCACATAGCTAGTACATCGTTAGCCAGCACCAAATGACTGATCTCCTTTGCAAGTACCACACAGGAAGAATGAATCAGTTTCTCTAGAGAGAGGTGCCCAACTTCTCCACAAAGAGGCCCACTTAACTTGTATTTATCGGCACAACCAAATGTTTCCCATCCAATGGCATGACCTTCCACAGGTCTCATGACCTAGATCTAACTTTGCTATGGCCAGAAATATGACCACCACTGGGGCTGAGATGCCAAGAATCAAGAACTTACTGGAGGTCACAGGGCTGCAAAGTCTCTCAACTAGGGTAGCTAGGTGATACAGTGGAAAGAGTGCTGGCCTGGATTCAGGAAGACTCATTTTCATGTATGAGCACTTAATCACTTAGCCTTTCTGGGCTTTAATTTCCTCCTATGTTGGGGTCAGACTAAATGATCTCCCTTCTAGCTCTAAATCTATAATCCTGATTCTAAATGGAGTCTCTTAAAAGGTACTATTGTTCTAGCTTCTTTATGTCTACTCTTCTGTCAGTTACTGAAAGTAATCAAGAGAGGTCAGAATGAAAAAGCTGTTTCTTAGCAATATGAACTTATATACATAAAACCACTTTTCTAAAATCGGACGGTGGTGTGTGGCCATTGAAAACACCTCATCAACTTCTCAACACTGGACCATGGCCAAAGAAGGCAGTCCTGATTGTCTCTAAGTGTGAAACATCTAAATGTGAAACTGTGAATGGCTAAAATGTGAAATATCAAAGCTGACAGGGTGCTGTCTGAAATGTGCTGGGTAGGATTCTTTCCTAATTCCTCCTGTCAGACAGATCCAAGTTGCCTTGAGTTCTGGTAGTACTGAGTCAGTCGTTTGGGTTTCAGGCTCTTGCTTCAAAATATTGCTTTGCAGTGTATGTATGCAGGGACTTTCCTTAATAACAAATTCAATATGAGCTACCAGTGTGATGAGACAAGAGAAAAGGTAATGTCATCTTACGCTGCTTTTCTAATTATAATATGTCCTGAACAAGAGAGCTGATAGCCTCACCATATATCCTACCCTTGTCAGAACAAACTTCAAATACTCTTCATTTCCAGGGACCTTATTTTGGGAGGAACTGACAAATTAGGATGGGCTGAGCTGAAAGGGACCTTAGAGGTCTCTTCTAACTTCCTTTACAGATGAGGACACTAAGGTTCACAAGGGTTAAATTGACTTCACCAAGGTCAAACAGACGACAAGGGTGAGATCCTAACCATCTGACACCAATCCAATCTTCTCAATTTTAACATGTGTGAATGGTCCATCTGGAAAATATGTCACACAGATATTAGTTGATGGAATAAGATTTTTTTAGCCTGAAGACTTAGTGAGTTCACAGTAGCTGACTTCTAATATTAGGAAGGCCGTGGCGTGACTTTCTGTATTACACTAGAGTACAAAGTAAGTAGCAACAGGTGGTAGATACAGACTTAAAATATGGAAGAATGTCTTAATGATTAGAAGTGTCTAAAGAAGTTGTCACTTCTAAGTGTTCAAGTAAAGGCTGGATGGTTACCTAAACTTGTCCAGAAGACTGAATTAGATGACCTCTGAGGTCCCTTTCATTTCTAAGAGCTAATGAACTAATAAACATATATTTAGCCAGAAAAGGGAATAGTATATTAGGAATGGTTCTGGGAAGTCAACTTGGGGTGTAGAGATTTTCTTTTGGGAACACTACTAGATCAGAAAATGATTTTTCTTGATTATTCTTCAGGTTTTTTCTAGTTTAGAAACTTAACATCTTGGAGCTACAAAGGAACACAGATGATTTGACTTCACCATTTTCATTTTAGAAATAAGAAATTCAGGGCTCAGTCAAGTGAAATGACTTGCTCAAACCACATAACTTTGTTGCTAGCAGAGATGTCATCAGAATCCATCTTTCAACTCCCAAAGCATTAACCTTTTCACTAGATATTTCATTTGAAAGAACAAGCAGTACTAGGAATTTTCAGATTAGAGATAGGATCTGTAGTGAAGGGAGCATACTAAACAAAGGCATTATTTTATGGAAAAGCACATGCAGATTACAGCTTCCCATGGCAATGTCTGGCAAATATACCATAGTGACAACAATTAAGAAAATCAGGAAAGCAGGACAGATGGAAATAAGGCAGGTTGAATAAAGCAAAAGCTCTTTTGTTTCCTTCCTCAAAAAAAAAAGGGGGGGGCACAAATTAAGAGGACCTTGCAAATCTCATCCTCCTTCCCTCCCCCCACTTACAAATTTCACTTAATTTGAAATTCTTAATGTAGAAGTCTTATGCTGTTCATTATAGCCAAGGTCACTGCTGGGCACACAATCATACAGCATGGCCCAGACAGCATGACTCTTCTATGTATTTCAATGCCTAATTCCATTTAGTGCCTCCTTTCTCACTAAAGTGAATCTATCTCACACTATAATTTCCATCGTCTATAAAACCACAGAGGCTGCAACAAATCACAGGAATCCACTTTAGCAAGAGTGCTTCCAATCATCTGGTGCCACATGGCCAAAGGCCTCTCAGCAGTGCAGCATGTGCCAGCAGAGACAGCTGGAATGGGACCAGCACACACCATCCAAATGGCTCATAAATAAGTTGGCCTTGCAAAGAGCTTCCCCAAATGAAGCTGCAGTTCTATCCAGGCCACCCAATGTGAACTGACTGTGCTTGTCACATTGTGTCCCTGCACCTTGGATCCTGCTATTGTCCTTTAACTGGGGTTAGAGAACAGTAACCAGAACCGCCCTCCCCACCAGAGAGACCTGGAGGCTCAAGGAGACCAAAACTAAAGGCAATAATGAGATACAAAGCATATTTAATTGCTTTTAAGCCCAATGCCAGAGTTCCATTAGGATTTTTTTTTTAATGTAGGAAAAAAAAGTATACCTATTACTAAAGCAAACTTTAAGCACATCTACAATTTCTTTCCTCTGTTAGGGCAGCCTCTGCTTTCTCCTCTTAAAACGACCCAGTCCTGATGGCTACTTTTGAGCCAAAGTATCATGTTCTTGTCCTGATGGGGTCTCTTTGCCTCTGCCTTTCAGATCCAATTGTTGCAAGAGAAATATGCATGAACCAAGGTAAGTAAGTTTTCCCAAGTAATCACTGCACAGCTGGTATTGGGAGAGAAGAGGGATCCTAGGGCTGAGAGGCAAAGAAGGAGAAGGCTTCAAAAACTTGGCCTTGAAATAAACTGGTTTACCTGTCCCTAGCTCAGGATAGGAAGCATTTCTAATACAAGTGACCATGGCACAGGACATTTGGCATTCCATCAAATAAAGCTGCAATATACACAGATTCATAAATAAATACAGTGCTTCGTTTTGTGTGGATACCTGGGACTACAGCCAACTCTCAATTACACACAGTAGGAAAGAAACAGATGGCAGTATGGACAGATGAAACTTAAAGTATATATCAAACTTTCATTTCAGGGTACAATTTTAGAATCTTTTCCCTTCCCTTTTACCTGAGCTTTAAATAAGTAAGAATAATAGCTCAGTTCTACTTCTCCTTGGGGGGATTGTTAAGTAGTAAAAGTAAAGAAAAAGTGGCCCAGGGGGTAAAACAAAGGGCCTTCATTATCTAGAAAGTGAGTAATTAGTGTGGGAGAATTGAAAGTTGGCTGCTTTAGAGCTTTGCAAATTAGTTGCATGCACTGATATTCAAGTAAAAAGTGGAATACAAGTCAGGAGGCAGGAACTCAGTGTGTATGCCTAAAAATACACAAGTGACATTACAGGTGCTCAGGGCTCCTCAGGAGAAAAATGCCCTATTTGTCCATGAGCTATAAAACCAGGTTCCATGAGTTGGATAATAAAATGTATATTTCCATCACGAATTTTGCAAATTACCAGGTATCTCCAATTCTGTTGATCACAGAATTTAACTGACCTCCAGAGTTTTCTGCATTAGAAAACAGTCATACATTTAAAAACCCTCATCCACCAGTGTTCTAGCAAGAATACAATGATGACAACATGGGCCTAATTATTTCACTTTTCTACTTTGACATTAAATGTGCCGTCTCCCAGATGATATGAAGTTGTGGCTAAAAGAAAATCTGGCAGGTCACATCAGACATTTAATGAGGCAGAGACAAATTTGGATGCTTAATGGAAAAACACAACGATCACACATATATATAAAGCTGAAAGCAATAAATAGGCTATTGGTTTATCTATACATATCCCCTTATGAGTCTGTCACTGAGAAATTCAGAATGTGATACGATTCTACTCAAATGAAAGGTAGACCCTAGAGCAGAGGTTCTTAAGCTAGAGTCTAAGAACTTGTGTTTTAAAAAATATTTTGATAACTGTATTTCAATATAATTGGTCTCCTTCATAATCCTATATATTTTATTTTGTGCATTTAAGCATTATTTTGAGAAGTCCATAGGCTTCACCCAACTACCAAAGGTTAAGAATCCTTGCCTTAGAGGCAATGTGGCATAGTTGAGTTTGGAGATTGGCAACAGCAAAACTGGATTCAAATCCCACATCTGACATGTAATATCTCTATGTCCACAGGCCAATAATTTAATCTCTCTGAACCTGATTCCTTCTCTATAAAAGGCAAACAATAATACTTACCTCACAGGACTGTTGTGAGACTCGAAAGAGATAATGTATGTGAAGTTCTTTACAAACTTTCAAGGGCTAAATAAAGAAGAATTATCAACTTAGTATAGTGGCACTGGACTTGGGAATCAGAGGACTTGGATTCAAATCCTCAGTCTGTTGACCACTTGTGTGACCCTGGGTAAATCACAACACCTCTCTAAGCCTCACTTTCTTGCCCTATAAAATTAAGCTTCTGGACTCTAATACCTGTAAGGTCCTGTAGAGGTCTAAATCTCTGATCCTGTAATATAAACTAATGGCTACTCTGAGCACTGATCTGATAGATACCACCAGTGCATCCTGGAGTACTGCCTACTTAAATGAGGGATCACTGAATGAATGACACAAGGTAACTGCTGCACAGTCTGAAAACATACCTCAGTACATAAAGAGGGTCAAGCCCACACCAAATGTATTTTGTAAAGCCTTTCATATGAACCGGCACTTAATTCTTTCAGCATGTCTTTAAGTTTGACAAAACTGAAGACTCAACTTGGAGAGTTCAGTTCTAATTCAGATTACGCTTTAAAGATGGGCAGCCAGGTCGGTTTAAGAAAATCAAAGGAATGCAACATTTGCCTTGAAATCCGATCTCTAGGTCTTTGAAAAATGATCCATAATCAATCTGACCCCCATCTTTTCTTTTAGCCTTTACTAAGGAAGACAGTTTATTATAAACTGGATCCTGGTAAAGCCTGAAGTGGTCAGCTACCAAAGGTTTTCAATCTGATTACAGAAGAAGGCACATTTTCCCTTGGAGACACAGGGACTTCAGGGTTACTGCCTTACATTTTCAGTGGGTAAATTATGATAATGTGGTCCATCCTCTATGAATGGGATTTAATCCTCTTAACAAGTATTATCAGGATGACTTATTTAGTCATTTCTTTAGTTACAGTGACATGTTTTTAGAGGAGTCTTAAAGGCAAATGAATTATAACTCAACAAAGCCTCATTCTCAGATGATCTCACAACATGTCTTCAGTAGCTCTCGAATCTCCAGGCTGTGTATACAGAAGTACAAACATTAGGTGGCTTATCCAAAGTATCTCCTTTGTTAACAAAATTCCACTTCATCTTTAAGTCCTGAGCTTTTCCACCAAGGGTCAAAAGGTTCTTCCTCATCCCATCACAATCAACTTGACACTTGCAACTACAAGGACTTGTTTTCTCCTTTTCACTTTCTATAGCCACTTGTGAGCAGAGGAACTCAACTCAGCAATTTAATTTCTCTTGGACTCAGTTTCCTTATCTATAAAATGTAGTGATCACACTCCCCTCCCTACCTCACTGAGCTGTAATGATGTAGAGATGAGATAATGAGAGTAAAGTAGTTGTGGAGTTTTCAAAGCACTTACTATATAAATGTAAGCTGTTATCAGTAGTGATGATGAGTGTCATGTGTCCTAGTCTCTGAATATTCAACGTTAATGACAGTGCTTTCCCAAACACTGTTTGCTTATTTTGAGTAAATTTTCATACTCTTAACTTCCCCAAATAAAATCTATTTTCTTTTCTTCTCAATGGCCTAGGACTACTACTGAGTCTTCTACAAGACACAAATAATAACTTAAAAAAATTTAAAAAGACAAAACAATGAAAATAAAAGGATGTTTAAAAGGAAATACAAATCAAAGAAATTTATTTGTGTTGACAAAAATACATAATAGAAAAAAATAAAATAAAATAAAATAAATGGGGCCCATCCCTTTGATGTACTAGTAACAACATGTGAATACTCTCTTAATTCATAAGGACCTCCATTTGCACCAGTCTTGCATTTGTGTCTCCTGATGTCCTATAGGGGATCATCCCAGCAAACGTAATCAATGCTCGTGCTTGACTTCGGAGTTGCTATGAAAAAGAGGAGGGAAAAAAACCCTCGGAGTTAGTTTTCACACATGGCATCAATGTGTTGTAGAGAGCTACCACCATGTTCTGAGCTGGCTAAGCATGGATAGTATTTCTTATGTTCTTAGCTTAAGGCTATCAGTTCTGGGGTCCAATCAGTAAAGTTTAACTGGGTTGATGAATTAGCTCTCCTAGCTGAAAGAAGGGATTACATAACAACTGATTTAGCAATCAGGACTAGCTACATTTGTCAAAGATGGAAGCCCCAAACTACTCACAAAGTAACAAGCTACACTCCATAAAACAAACCATTGCTTTGATATCACACAACAACTCTCTTCTGCTCAAATCTACTATAATTTCATTCATTTCTTTCTTGTGAGATTTTCATTTGAACTGAGTTTCCAAAGTGGATGTAAGCTATCTGTTAACAAATGAGGTGATTTCTCGTGGCCTTTTACCACCCCATGCCAGAAAAACTAGTTTGGGCTCTTGTTTCCTTTCTATTCCTTTGCATTCTCTCTTTTCTAACCAGTTCCTCCTATACCCTTTATAAGGGCCCAGTTTAGCGCCCTTAGGGTCTTGGGAGTAAGAGGCTGCTGCTTCCTTTTTCAGAATAAAGCAGATATTTATATGATTCTCAGGAGAATATTACAGGGAAGATGAGACTGTTCTATGAGTTTAAATGACAGTGCACTCATTAGCAATTAAAAACAGGGCAATGCTTACTCTCTACAGAAAGTAAAGTATGGAATATGGAACAAAGAAACTTAGGATGGTAACTTCTGTAGAGAAAAACAAATGTGTTAAGTTTAGGGTTGTGGAATTGCAAATGTCCTATATGAATGAATGTCTGATGCCTACCCTAGAGCCCTATGGAAACAGAAAAGAAAAACATTAATTGGAATGGAAAGGAAGACACTAAAAATGATCACTCTGGAATGATAACAAAACAGTAAAAAAAAAATAAAAGTCTACAGATACAGGACATTTGCTGCAATTAACTGATGAACACTGAGGAAGAATACTTCTGCTAGAAACTCAAGTAGAGGGTGGGTAGTGAGAATGGAGAGGTGAGAAGGTAACTATAGAGCTGCCTCAACAGGGAAATTTAAGATGCCCAAAGAGTGGTCATTATTTGTTCTTAAAAGGTTTATTAAAAATACATGGACTCTATTTTTAAGACATAATTAGGCTAGCGTTGAAGTTGGAATGAAATGTGTTCCCAGTTTCAATACAATACAAAATGTATCTGGCATCTGGCAAATGGATTACCTTATTAGATGGTACTTTCATTTTAAATTCAGATGGCCACTTTCTGTGTAGCTAGTGCCATCCTCAAAGTTATCTTCTGTGGTGGTAAAGAGGACAAGTTTAGTTGTTTTTTTTTAAGGTGTTGTAGGGATATAGCCAATTTTACTGGGTTTCAAATGATGCACTTCAGATGTGAATAAAATGGCCTGGGCACAGCTAGTAGCTAACTAACATACATTCCCTCCTCCCTATAAGTATTTCTGCTCTCAAGCTCATCCATCTAAGACAAGGGTCTTCAGGATAATTTCTTAAGTCTCCTGGAAGTTGTTAGGAATGATGTTAAGTTCAAATCAACATAAAATTAGATTTGTATAAAGATGTAGGCAAAGTGGATAACAAATGCTGGGATACGATATAAAACACATAGGACATGCCCACACTTTTGGCTCCTGTTGCTTTTGACCTTGCCTTAAGGGAAATGGGCTATAGATGGCTTCAGAAGAGACTTATCCATTATGATCCTGGACTTGAAACTTAAATGAAGGGGTTTTGGGGTAATGTTGCCAGTGTTTACAGAGATGAAAAATTTCCTATCACCCATTAATTACATATTTTGTAACTGAAAATCTGATATTAAATAATAAACAGAAATACTGAACAGAAAACATTTTAGAACACCAATGTTAGGATTTTCAATGAAGCTAAGTCTACTACTGTTTTTTCTAGTGCCAGTCAAGATTTGAATATAATACAGCATGTGGCAACTTTTGTACAAAAGTAAATTGAAAAAAATGTATAAAATAATCTAATACCTTACCCATGCTCTCCTAAAGTTTTGTTCTGTCAAATACTTTATTCTTACTAAACAAACAGGCTTGATTCAACTGTCCACATAAGAACATAAGCTACAACAGCTTGAAATGTTTTTACTAGGGCTAAGACTGTTTTACCATTGTTTTCAAATGTAGTTTCCTTTCTATGAACTAGAACTTTACAAATCATAATCAGGACCTGCTCAGGTGACCTGCAAATTTGCAAACTCCAAATACAAATTAGCTTTATGGTTAGGGACAATATCTTTGTCAAAGTCCTATTCTGAAGCCTTGTCATAATGTGGATGTAATGAAGGGCAGGTGATTCAATGCTAGCAGAATCCAAGTTCTTGTATATTCTACTAAATTGGGAAAGGCCTGACCTGACAAGAGACAATAAATGATATCTGTAGATGATCCTAGGTAAATGCAAAGAGTTCATCACCAGAGGCTAGTCATAAGGTGACAAATATTTTTAGTTACTGCAACTCTGAAGGACTGTTTACTATGGGGCTGCAATCCTCACTGAGAGGGAAAAGTTTCCTTAATGAAACTGCATTTCATTGAAAGGAAAGTGCTTGAAGATACTAGGTCTAAACTTATTTTTAAATTAGGGCATCTTTTTTCTTAATTTAAGAAGTAAGGTCCTTGCTTTGCTTTAAAAAAACAAACAACTAGTTGATTCTCAGTGGGCATAAAAGAGTTAACAACATTAATGCAAAGATTCATCCTAAGGACTAGGTTAACTGGTATCCTTTTCATATGTCAATTGCTGATGCTTAGAAATTACAGGAAACTTGGAGTGTGGAAAGCCTGCTAGAATCATACATTTATAGTAGAATTAGAAATTATTTTCTCACAATCATTTCTGGAGGAAAATGGGATCTTACAGAATCTCTGTCTTCTATAACTCGCTGGGGTCTGGATGCTGAAGATGGACTTGTGCCTTTTAGTCTCTTGAACTGGGTAAACAAGATGTTCATGGTGGCAAGAAGCACTTCTGACAAGTTATGTCTGACCTGCATAAGAAGAACAGAGAAACAAACTAAGGAAGGAAAACAGCACATGGCATTCATTCTGGGAATGTCCTCAATTAAGCAATGTGCTCAAGATGCATTGTCTGCAGACATGTCATCAACCAGAACCTTAATAATAAGATACCAAACTAAACTTCCTCCCATGACAATCTTCCATACTTAAAGAGGTATCAGACAGAATTATTAAGTAGGTAAATTCTGTCTTTACTCTTGCTGCTATTTTTGCCCCTTTACCTCCAGTTCTGAAAATATGTTTGTTCTGACAAGAAAACAACATAATCTTCACTAATGCACTGATTAGCTGTTACCCCATTCTGGGACCATTTGCATTTTCCCAGTCTTCTCATATACCTGAATCTTTCCTTCTCCTCCTTCAATTGCATGGATCTTGTATGTGCCTATTTATTTGCATTTTGTCTCCCCCATTAGAGTGTAAGCTCTTTGAAAGCAAAGATTAGTTTTTGCTTTTCTTTGTATCCTCTAAGGCTGGCATGTAATAAATGCTTAATCAATACCTGGTTCATTGACTGATTAAATGTGTGACCGTGAGCAAATCATTTAACTTCTCCTAGTCTAAGTTTCCTTATCTATAAAATAAAGGAGTTAGACAAGATGATCTTTCTATCTTTAAATTCTCCGTATTTTAGCCATTAATGGGGAATTTTTAGAGGAGACATGGCTGGAGACACTCATACCAAGGTAGGTGACTGCTTACTTTAGTAATATCATAGGCTGGCCCTGGCCCCTTCTATAAAAAGAGAATTGATCTTTTATGTGTTTATTTTTTAAAAAAGAAAGCCAGCTAGGATGAGGAAAAACCCACAACACAAGAACTGTTTCTTATGTGTACTTAATTTTACACAAAATATTCTTTTGAAGGAACACAGAATAACTTGTGCATTTAAAACAGCACACAGCCAATTTTTTATACTCTAGCCCTAATAAGCAAAGTAAACAAAGGTGTTGATATATACTCTGCATAGTATTAGTAGTGTTCCTGCCAACAAACAAAGTCAATCTTTACTCTCTGCATTCCTAAGACAATATTCCTGGGCTACAGAGGTGTTTTCTGGGTCTATGGGAGGAGAGATGACAATAAAATGCATACTCTATTTCTGTCCCAGCTCCTTGACTGGAATATCTTCAGGTGGCTAGAAATATGGTAACATTTGATTATAAGAAAAATAGCTTGCCTTAATAAGGCTTGCAAAGTACTTTATATATATATATATATATACATACACCTTGGGAAGCAGGTGATATTATCATCCCTGTTTTACAGATGAGGAAACTGAAGCTGAGAAAACATTAAGTAACTTGCTCAGGGTTACACAGCTAATACGTGTCTGAGGCAGGATTTCAACTCAGGTCTTGCTGACTCCAAGTCCTGAACTCCCTTCTCTATGCCATCTAACTGCCACTAGAGTACTTACATCAAACAACTAACAACTTAAACCCAATTAGATCAACACAGATCTCATGTACTCCAGGAGAATATGTACTATACATGGTACTGCTAATTTCATCCAAGAAAATTTTAAATTGGGAGCAATATCAGAAGAGAGAGAGGTGCTCACTTCATCGCTGAAGTTTCTGAAGGCAGCCACTCTTTCTTCCACACTTTCTTGATTCAGGGGCACAAGTTTCAGGCGATCAATTATCTGTGAAAAACATAATGTGGTTGAAACATTTTAACCATGTAATTGTTTCCATATTAAAACTATGCAAATAATTCTAAAATGTGTATAAAGAGTTTTCCTTTTCTTCTTACTTTATCTTACTGAAACGAAATAAAAATTTAATTTGGGGATTTTAAATTATTTAATATATTTAAATTATGAGACAAAATATATGAAATGCTTAAAAAAATTCCCAGATCCCATATTTGTCTCTTTTGATGTCCCAAAAAAATGTGATTTGGTAACATTTCCTTTGTTTTTAAATGGTGAACTATTTTGAATTTTCAAGGGTATTTACTAATCTCTGCTTCAAACGAAGCTCCTCAAACTTACATCAAAGGCCCTGTCAATATGGCCACTATGATACTCGTCAAAAAATGTAATCAAGTCTAACAGAAGGTAGAAGGCGGAGTCAACGCATTTGTTTGCGCTTATTCCCTGAGCTCTGTACCTGAAAGACAAGAAAAACGCGTACAATTTTAGTGGTAAATAAGCAATAAAAAACTGTCTAACATAATTTAAATAGCAAAGAATCAACTAGACTGGATAGTGGAAGTTTGATGATATAATTGGTTCGAACCCAACACATTTTATTCATGGCTCTCCAAACAACAGCCATTGTTCTGGTGACAGATTTTTAAGGAACAAAACACGCTCATTTTGTTAAATGGTCCAAAAAGTCAGTGGAAGGTCTTTGGTGGATTTTCATTTCTTTTTCCCTAGAACATATGTGGCTAAGGAGCAAATTTACTACCTAGGAAAGTTTCATAAATATATTTCCCATTAGGTCTTAAATAAAAATAAAAATGAAATATTCTCTCTTAATTCAGTAAGTCAGCATGTATTTATTAATAATCCAGTTTATGGGGTACTTGAACAGGTGCTGAGGGAAATACCCAAGTTAGAAAAATTAGCCCCTGTCCTTTTGGAGCTTACATTTAGTCTGAAAATTAAACCATAGTAAGAAAATGTTAAAAATAGAAATGAAATAGCAAAGTGGTCTTCTACCTATGTATAAACCACTATACATTGGAGCAAATATTGGAAAAGCTCCAAATAGAGAAACTAAAGACTAAGTTGATAAGGTGACTACTACCACAGGATAGTTCATATATAATGAAAGACTAAACATATTAATAAGTCTTCAATCTCAAAAGACAAAGGAGTAGAGGGGCTAACACTAATGTCTATAAAGAAGATATATAAGGTGAATGTCCAATTCTGGAACATCAGAAGGATATTCCATGTTTCTAAAATGAGATAGAAACTTCTGAGAATTAAATTTAGGGCATACAACAATATTCCTGCTTTTCTTAGCACAGAATATACTAATGGAACTCTATTCCAAGGCATAGTACTGACTGAAAATAAAATCAAGTTTAAAAAAGATTTAGACATGTTCAAAGATGATAAAATATGGAATTTTAGAGGTGGCAGGGGCCTTAAGAGCTCATCTAGTGCAATTTCTTTGCATTATTACACTAGGGAATCAGGGAAAACTAGGGATATTTTATGAGACTGACCCTATGCAATAATTTTTATATTCCTTAATATGGAAACCATAATAAGCATAATGCCTGAAAATAAAATTCAGACAAGGACAATCAAACATCAAAATACTTCTTAAATATAATACTATGCCTCTTAAAGGAAACCCATGACAATCTACTGCCACTTAGGGGCACTAGACCTTTCTAATACATGAACAAATTACTATATACTGCTATATGTCTTGAGTTCACTGGAGATCCAGTAGTTATAGTGAGTGCCTGGTCTGTATGAGCAATCTTAGGAAGACTTTCAGAGTGGGTAAGAATACAGTTTGGACCCAATAAGTGTAGATCACCCTCAAACAAGTAGGTTTTGTTTTGGGACTACAGCCATGTCCCAGACCAAATGCTGAACCAAACAAAAGAGGCTAAAGACCTTTCAGGGCCAATTTGGTTGAGTCCACTTTGGAAGGCAAAGGAGTGGATTGCTATTAAAACATGTCACACACACACACACACACACACACACACACACACACAGAGCAAAGTTTAACTGTAGCTCACTGCAACAAGAGCATGAAGTTGGGCATTTCTTGACATACTTGCTTGATAATATACCCACAATATGGTAGAATACATAGGGAAAGCACAAAGTAAACCATCAGATTTGGTTGTGTCCTAGCCAGATGGAAGGATAACAGACAATTGCAAGAGCCAAAACTAAAAGAAGCACCAAGAATGAATCATTCAATGTCAAAGCAATTGATTCTATTCCATATCTTAATCTAGTTTTTCCAAGCCAATTCAACTCAATTTAATTACAACACTCTCCTTTTCCCAAATTACTTTCTATGACAGAGACAGGCGGCAGACAGACAGACAGACAGATGCATATACACACATACACACAACTCTTCATGCTACATGGGTAGCATTTTAATTGAGAAAGTCAAAGAGAGGCTCTAGGTCTTGGAGTTTTCCGCATTAAGTGTGATGGAATGATACCAATGATATCAATATTTCAAGATCCTGAAAAACCAAATTACCCATACAAGTGCTACAAAAAAAATCAACCCTCTGCTAGACATGCACATCAGTACAAGGCCCAATGCTTATTCCCAACAGTCTATAAAGATGACGAATTTCTCAGGTTAAAACATGTGTAGTTTTCATGCTTGGAATTAAAAAGATGAAATGCCCAGTCAAATGAGAGATACACTTTTATGATAACACTGTTTCTTAAGTAGTTTTAAAGTCTGACAAACGAAAGGTGCTTTTGTCAATTATTCAATACAGGTTGAATCTGAGCTCAAGAACTTTTATAACAAAGAAAGCTCTACTATAATTGAAAATTTCCAAGTCCTAGTCATTGGATCTTTTTCAAGGTGAGATGAGTCAATAATGAATACACCAAAATTCCAGTGAAAGAAGGAGCCAAGAAAAGGTACAAGAAAATTAATGCAAAGAGGTATAGTAAGAGTGTTAGGAATGATAAAACTCAGAATGAGCTGAAACTGGCAAGGGATGTCAGGAAGCTTGGTTATATTGGTGAAAGGAAGAGGATCAAAGAAAGGATAGTAGTCATCCATGTGGAGTGAAAAGGACAATGATAATGGACAGTGGAGGCTTAATTAAAAAAAATTATTTTTGGCTTCTGTTTTCTCATATATCTTCTTTGAGGTAAACCTTGATTATTATAATTTCACAGTATTTAGCTTCAATTGTTTTGTTTTTTCTTTCTATTTATTCTCATCCTTGTGAATGTTCCTTTCCTGGTTCTGTTTACTTTGTATCAGTTGATATATTTTCCCTGTTTTTTACTGTATTCATTATTTCTTATAACACAATAATATTCCACTATGTTCACTTATCACAACTAGTTTGTTGTTCTTCAGTTGTGTCCAACTCTACATGACCCCAGGAAGTGCTGCAGGGGTCATGAGTGAAAGGAGTTTAAGAAGTCCTCCTCTTAATCACTACTGATTAAAGAAATGCAATTTAAAACAACTCTGAGGTACCACTCCACACCTATCAGATTGACTAATATGACAGAAAAGGAAAATGATAAATGTTAGTGGAGTTGTGAACTGGTCCAACCATTTTGGAAACTAATTTACAACTATGCCCATAAATTGTGCATATTCTTTGACCCAGTGATACCACTATTAGGTGTATATCCCAAAGAAGACCAAAAAAAAAATTAAAAAAAGAGAAAAAGAATCTATATATACAAAAATATGCACAGCAGCTCTTTTTATGGTGGCAAAGAATTAGGATCTGATGGAACACTCATCAATCGGGCAATAGCTAAACAAGTTATATGAATGTGATGTAAGAAATGATAAAGAGAATGGTTTTAGGAAAACCTGAAAAGATTTATATGAACTGATTCAAAGTAAAGTGAGCAGAATCAGGAGAATAATTTATATAATAACAATATTATCAACTTTCAAAGACTTAGGAACTCAACACAATGATAATTCTAAAAGACTAATTATGAAACATCCAGATAGAGAGTTAATGGACTCAAGAGTGAAGAATGAAGCATATTTTCTTTAGGATATAGCTAACATAGGAGTATATTTTGCATGACTATATATATTTTTAATAGGTTGTTTATCTTACCTTCTCAATAGGTGAGAGGAGCAACAGGGAGGGAGAGAATTTGGAACTGAAAAATCAAACTAAATAAAGAATAATTTAAAAAGAAAGTCAGCCTAGGAGGGATGGAATGTTCTCAACAACAGAATTCTGAAGACACAAAAAAACGAAAACTATTCAATGAGGAAGAAAAACTGGAGATATCTGAAAAGATTAATGTCGATATATAGCAGTGGTTCTCAATCTGTGGGTTGCGACCCCTTTGGGGGTCAAATGACCCTTTCACAGGGGTCACCTAAGACCATCGGAAAATATATATTTCCGATGGTCTTAGGAACTGAGACACCGCTCCTCTATCTGTCTCCAGGTGGGTCTGCCCACATGCAGATATGTCCACATACAAGTATTTAAAGGGTCGTGGCATTAGGAAGGTTGGGAACCACTAACATATAGGAAATTAAACAACCAATTTCAATTTTTAAAATTAAAGAGGGTAGGGAAGAGAAGATAAATATAAGATCATGGTACAGTCCTTGAAAAACAGTAAAACAGTGTTGGGGGTACTAAAGCTCAGAGTGAGCACAAGCTAGAGAAAGAGATGAAGAACAATAACAAGAATGTTATTAAAAAAAATCTACACTGAGGGCAAGTGGAGGATCAAAGATGAGATAGGCCTCTATTTTGGGGTATATATATATATATGTAGTGATAATAACTGACAATAGAGGGAAGGCAGAACTCTTTAATCCTTATTTTTGCTCTTGTTTTCTCTGCCAAGAAGATTGACTTTCGCATGGAAATGACATAACAGAAATGGCTAATACTGAGTTGATCCTCAAGATAAAAAAGGAAGAAAGCACCAAGCTGTCTTTGATGAATTCAAGTTACCTAGCCAGATGAGCTAGTTAGAACCTTAGAGATTGTGAAAAAACAGGCAGAACCAATTTTTGAGTCACTGTCAGAAGTGTCTGAAAGGTAGCAGAAAATAGTAGAGTTCACAAAATTATAGGCCTGTAAAAGTTTTGACCTCAATTCCTGGTAAAATTCTAAAACAGATGAAAGAGAGGGTTAATAAACCTCCAGAAAAAAAAATGTAGTGATCACAAAAAGCCAGCATGCCTTCCTCAAGAAGAGATCATGCCAAGCTAACCTTATAATCTTATTTCCTTTTTTGACAGGCTTCCTAAACTGGTTGGTAACAGGAATGCTACTGATGTAGTTTGCCCATATTTTAGTGAAAAATCTGAGAAATAATGTCATACTACCATTTAATAGAAGACAAAATGATGTGGACTAGAAGATAATACAGCTTAGACTGGCTGGACTCAAATAGCTCAATGTCAACTTGGCAAGAGGTCTTCAATGGAGTGCCCAGGGATCCGTGGTTGATCCTATATGGTTCAATGTTTTTATAAATAATTTAGATAAAAGCATAGATGGCATGCTCAATCAAATTTGCACATGACACAAATGCTGGGACACAAAGGCAAAGTCAGGATTCCAAAAGATTTTGACAGACTACAACACAGGGCTGAATTTAATGAGATAAAATTCAATAGGAAAATAAACAAAATCTTATACTTGGATTAAAAAAATTAACTTCATAAAATGGTAAAAGCACATTTAGTCAGCAGTTTTTCTGAAAAAAAGAAAAAGATCTGGCAATTTTACTGGACTTTAAAGCTCAATATGTCAGCAGTATAATGCAATTGCCAAAAAAACTAAAGAAGTTTTGAATAGCATTAATCCAGGCAGAGCTTCCAGGAATAAGGAGGTAATAGTAACTTAGTGTTCTACCCTAGTTAAGATGACGTATTAAGTAATGAGTTCAGTTTTAGAGGCCAGAGTTTAAGGATGATACAGATCAAGATGGTCAAAGGTTTTGAGTCCATGTTATTTAAGGAGCAGCTGAGGTAAATGAGGATCTTTAGCCTACAGAAAAGAATACTCAGAAGAGACATCGTAACTGTTTTTAACCACCTAAAACTCTATCACGGAGAAGTTCTGTTGGATATCAGAACCAGAAGCAACAGGGAGAAGTTGCAGAGAGGCAAATTTAGGTTTACTGTTAGGAAAAATTTCTTAATTAGAGCTGTGCAAAAATGGAATGGGTTTCCTTGAAAGGTCACATTAGAGGTCTTCAAGTAGCAGTTGGATGTCCAATGGTCAGGTATATTATGTAAATATTCCTTTCAAATAAGGACTGGACTAGAAGACTGCCAAAAATCCCTTTACCAAGTCTAAAATTCTATGATTCTATGACAGGTGTCAAGTGAGGGAAAAAAAACCCTGTCTTTAAAAGAGTATCAAAAGTTCTTGGAGATCTGGTTCTTGGTTGTGTCAAATTTGTAAACTTGCACAAACTTGGTGCCTTCTGTGGAAGAGCAAGGATTTTGCCCAGATTAGTGCTAATTACATTTCTGTTATCCCAAACCATTCTATGTAAGGTCAAGAACATGGCCTTCAAGTTTTGAAGATTTGGTCTACAAGAACAGAACTCTTCTAGTCGTCTATTTCATATGTAGAGTCTAGAATTATAATAAAACAACAGACTAGAAGTCAGCTATCAGTTGCCATGTTATCTTGGACAAGTCATTTCATCTCAGAAAGTCTACATTTCCTCACTTGTGAAATAAGGATAATAATGGTCATACTGCCTATTAGAAAAACAGCATCTGGAGTCAGGAAGACCTTGGTTTGAATCCTACACAAACACAGTTGTATACTATGTAAAAGTCAGCTATTATTTTTTTTTTTCATCAGTCTACTGTGAAAAAACTGCTTTGTATTACATAATATATGTATTACATAAAGTGATATCCTAAGGTTATCATCACCATCATTATTTTTGTTATTGTTATTACCTTTCTGCAATGGAAAGTGCCATGTTCTTCAGCCTCTCTTTATTGGACTGAGGAGTACTGATCTGGGGAACGACTGGACTGAGCAACTTGTTCATCAGCTCTAGAACCTTGTCTGCATTCTGTGAAATATAAATTTTTAAAAAGAGACACCCCCCCCAAAAGCATTGTGTAACAAAAAATGCACATACTAGATTTATAAGAATCTGCCAAATGACTCAGTATGCTGTTACTCCCACCCTTATTCATCCGTTCTTGAATTATCACACAGAAAGAATTTAATCCTTAAAATTTACACTTAACCACTGAGTCACTGATATGTTTCCATATGGAAATATTTCTCTCATATTCCTACATGCCTTTTTTTGTTATTACATAACATGTACTGAGCACCATGTTAGGGCTATAGAGAATGTAAGAGCTTGCCATATTTCTCACTGAGAAACTTCACAGTCTAAATATGACAAATACTTAACTTGTTGCCAAATGGTACTACTATTAGATGCTTGAAGGACATACTTTCAATAACTTGCTTTGTCAACTGGAAACATCTCATGGGCAAAAATAATTCTGTAAAATGGGAATTTCACTATGACTGGGATCATTAACTGCCTAAGCTCTATGAGAAAACAGCTCAAATGGGGAGAGAGCATTAACACTCTGGTGATGATACAATTCCTAAAAGATCAAGATGATAGATAGCCTAGTGAAAATGTTTGTGCATCTTATTATAAAAGGGTAACAGATATATTAAATGAAAAGGAAAGAACACATTTTACCTTTGCAAGGTCATAAAGTTTTGCAGCTTCTTCAAATAATCCTTTATTTTCTGCCACTGAAGCAACTTTGTTGATAATGGGCTTTGTGTCACTAGTAAACTTGTCTATAACTCCAGGCTGACAAGAAAAACAAAGGAGGGGAAGAGCACATACAGAGCTATTGTTTTCAATACAGAGTAATCTGGGATAAGGAAAGAGTTAAACTAAAAATGTTTTACCCATGGCAATGAATTCAGTTTGGTTATACTGAAATAGTTTTCTAAAGGAAAATATACTGGAGGCCACATTAAAAATATGAAAGGTGTTTATGAAAAATTCGGTAACCTAAGTAGACAAAATTGATTAAATAGCACACAGAAGTCAGCAGCAAAACATTAGTGGTTTCCAGTATTTCAAAATGACCAAGATGGCAGGTAAAAAGCACCTGCTGATGCCAGGACCCTGGGGAACAAAGGAAATCAAAACATTTAGGAGAATGATCTCTCAAGGATTTTAAATTTTCTTTTACAAAACAAATGGCAAAAGAAATTTGGTGCTGAAAAATCAGTGCCTCCACATAAACAACCAAATATGATTACAGAAAAGGCCTCAGAAAAGGTATTATTTAAGTCTCTGCTAGAAGAGACTTGTCTTTTCCAGAAAATTCAAGTTCATCCCAAATCAATGTTAGTGTTCTAGTAAAGATTACATCCAAAAGCTTTCTTCCTTTATTTACTTTGGATAAATATTAACAGCTTGTTCATCTGTATTACATTATGCTAGGTCCTGATATCTGAATAAATGAGTTAGGAATCTATAAAGCTTACTGAGCTAATTTTTTCTGGACAAGGATGAATTTTTGGGTCTTCTAAGATCTCTTTATAAAAGAAAATTTTAAAAAGAAAGCTAAACTTTTCCATTTGGAAGACCAGGTACTGATATATTCAATCTCTCTCTCTCTTTTTTTTTTTTTTTTTAGCATATTTCCTAGCCAAAGTCTTCTCATCTACAAATTGGCTGGTGTGAAGAGATTAAAAGTATCCTACCAACTTCAAAAGAATATTATAAAGGTGAATCTGTACATCTGTTATAAAAGTAAGTATATCAAGGTCATCATTTTGAGCCTGTTACTTTTTGCTAAATCCTTTTCTTTGCTTCTGCTTGATATGTGAGATGCCTGAGTAGGTTTAGAAACTAAACTGTCTTCAAATGTATATCTGACAATTTTTTCAAAATCAGAAGGATTTTTTAAAATCACTTACCTTTCTACTTCCATCATTCTCCAGTTTCCCAAGAATCATATCAAACTAGAGAAACAAACAAAAAATAATCTAAACAATTTAATCCATTTGATAATATCATTATTTTAAAGATAAAAATAGATTAAAATGAGAGGAAAGTTGGGGCAAATGTACAAAATACCACAACTAAATTCTATGTCATTACTATCTGAAAGCAACAGTAAATATTCCACTGTCAAGGATATTCTGGAGGGAATTCTTATAAAGTTTGATTAGATGACCCCAAGGTCGTTTCCATCTCATAGACTCTGATTCAAATGAAATATATACAAAAAAATTATTTAGTGTGCATCATATCTTATATGGAAATACAAAATACACATATGCTAATGTGTTTTTGAGTATAATGGGGAAAAAAAGGCTCATACCTCTCGACTTTCAATTACAAGTTCACTAACACAGCGCAAAAACATGTTTTCTCCTTGACTATCTTTTTCATCCCTGTAGGAGAACAAATATAAACAATATTCTTAAATCCATGCTTAATGAATCTGAGGCCTTTCATAGTTATTCAAAGAACTATGGAATTAAAGTTATTTAAAATAACTGCTTAATTTCTTACCTGAGAAAGTAAAAGTACTGTAATGCTTCTCTTGGGTCTGTTGACTCAAATTTCCGTGTATAGAGCATTAAAAGGCGAACAAAATTAAGACGCCTTACACAAGGAGGGTCGCCAGCTTCATGACTTACTATAAGAAATAAAACAGGTCAAACCATATTCCTTAATGAATACCTATACAGAACCTCTGAGTCACATAAATGGAAACATGGAAACTAAAAGCTCAATGGATCAAATATTTTATAAAACAAAATCCAATACAAAGATATTCAATTTCAAGGTCAGTCATCATTTTGGGGCCTGATTTTTACCCTGTTACTGAACTTGCCCCCGGGTGATCTTAATTCCTTGCTTAGTACCTTGGCAAACTTGAATACTGGAACCTAAGTCAATGATAAACTTTTCTACGTGTCTGCTTAATTCTGTGTTTTCTTTCTTTCAACTGGAGGGTCAGAAAGAAAAAAAATGTATTTCTTGATCATTAGAAAATAAAGTGACATGAAGTTTTAAAAAGGGAGCCAGGATTCTAGTTTCTTCTGATATAAAATGGGGATAACAAAGACTATTTTGGTAGTAAAAATTATGATGTGCTATACTTCATATATGGAGATGACCCAAGTTTTAAGTTACTTTTGCAACAATGCTAAGATGCTTGTATGAACCACCTAGAGTCCTTCATCTCCACACTCTACACTCTAGACATAGACAGCATGGATAAGATATGTTAGCTGTCTGAAGTCACTGAAAAAGTGGCTGGCTCATTAAGAAAGAAGTTTGTGACCTAACTGTGCGCTAACTGACTAGCGCAGTATTTGTCCACTCAAACATATAGTGTCTTCTATGTGCTATGTGCTACAGATGATAGGCACTCAGGGACCTACAAAGATACCTCAGATATGGCACTTGCTCTCAAAGGGCTTGTAGACTAGAAGGTAACATAAGGTATACAGAGACAAATTATTTACATTATAATGGGATACATGTATAAGAAGAACAAAAACTACTGTCTAGTGCTACTAATATATAAAAAAGTTTGGAAGAATAAAATGTTATATGAATGCTAGGGGAAAACACCCAAATTAAAATCATCCAAGGGACCTATTGGGAACATAGCCACTTCAAAGTGACTTTTATTTCCCATTCCCACAAAAAAGAGAAGGTGGGTACAGTAATACTCTAATTAGTGACATCAGCAGGAGTTAGCAATGATCCAGAAACTGCTTCTCTGCCCTTCACATCCCAATGCAATGGTACTTACAGAGTTGTGCACTTTGGCCAGATGATTTCAAGAGAAGCTTTAGCTCAAAGAGCACCAGTGCTACATGAACAGCGTGGCAGCGCAGGCGCTCCACACGGAAGAGAAAAGCAATTGCAGCTTCAAACTGTGCTGTCAGGAAAAGCACTTGGAAGTAGAGAAAAGGCTGCTGGTTGACAGCAAAGTGGGATTCCCCTGGAAAGACAAGGCGTTAGAGAGAGCCATTCTTAAAGAAGTTGCTTATTCAAAGAATATTACCTCATGTAACTGCAAATAACTATGACAAAGTTTTAATTCAGTTTGCTAGAAAATATTTCACTTAACAAGATGGCTACAATGACTTGATGAGCTGGGATATTCATAGTGTTTTTTGTATCTCAGGAAGTGACAAGGAAATAGGGCTGGCATTAGAGTTACAGAAACCATCCATGAGGGAGCACAGAGAAAAAAAACTTACCCTCATGACATGTTTTCCAAATACCTCCAAAAGGAATCATGTGTCTTTTCTTGCCTAACAAGGCTTGTTCAGCAAAGAGAGAAGGGAAAGGTTCAAAGGGGCCTCAGTGTAACCTTTAGACTTTTCTGTGGTTTTAAGTGAGATGTAGGTAAGAACCACCTAAGTGCACTTTATATATTGTCCAATAAGTGGCACCATGATCAGTGTAGCTCAAAGAAATAATCACTCAGGATATAAGATTTTTATTATATGGCTACTAGATAATAGAACAATGATGTCATTCATGCTTTAACTATAGAGTTAAATATGTGAGGCCTTTTAAAGTGACTACAAAGGCTAATGAACTTGGAGTTAAATTTTTTTTAGATTCCAAAAGTAGAGCTATTGAAAATAAGGAAAATGCCCAGGAAAGAAGTAAGGTGGGTTCATAGAAGGATCTTACCATAGTCTTCTAACAATTGCTTCTGGAACTGTGATAGAGTGAGCCTGTCTTGTGGAGAACTTGTGCCATCATCCTCAAAACATACTTGATTCAACTAAAACCCCAAAGGAAACACATACATTTTTATAAATTTCTTCTCAAACTAGGGCGTACCATATAGAATGGATTTTATGCAATTATGCCTATATTGGAAAGCTGGCCATTGCTATGATGGTTGTGGTTAGTCAGGAATTATGCAACAAAAAATGGACCAGGAGACAAATTTGCTGTCTCTGCTGAACATGTACACCACAGCTTTCTAATTATCTCACTGCCCTCCCTCTCTTTCACTGTCCCCATCAAGAAGCTAAATGTCTCAAACAGAGGTACAAAGCAGACAACAACGAATTAAATGACTTCTAGTTTTAAGCAATTTTTTAGGTGCATGCACATATGCTTGCATGCACGTGCATGCGCATGCGCGCACGCACACATACACACACACACACACAATGCAGCAACCTGCCTTTAGCCAAAGGTAATCTTCTGTTTTATCAGCCACTTCACTCTGATTATCAGTGACATCACATCTGCCAAGGATACAATAAACGGCTCTTTTGTAAGGATCAGTGTTGTTTCGAAGGGCACGTCGATAATGGAGACGAAGTTTATTTTCAGTGGCAGGGGATAATCTAAAGATTTAAAAATGGACAAAATCATATTAACTCATGAGGAAATGCCTGAGAGTATTTGAGAACACCCTAAATTAATCCAACTTGAGTACTTCAATAAGAATAAAGCAGGGCTTTTGAGAATCTAAAAGAATGTTCAAACAGAACTTTTCACATGGCTATCTAAATGAAAACCTCTGAGAAAGTGCTATTAGGCGCCCACAGCGTACAAACATGGAGTCCTTAGAAGAGTGTCCAATTCTACATTAGGGAAGCACAATTTCTTCTTCATCTTTTCAGAGTAGAAACAGTTTCAGTTATGGGTCTGGTGATGGTCTGTGTATTTACTGTCCCAGGACCAGCCTTGTTAAAGTTGGTTGTCACTAGAAGGCTGGGCGTGACATAAAAATCACAGCAACTTGTTAAATGGTCTTCCAAGTTAGGGAGGAGATACAATCTGCATTAATCTACTGAGAACTCAGACCCATAAATCACAAATCCTTGAAGGCTGCAGTATTCCACTGAAAAAACCTTATTAAGTATCTAAGTTACAGCAGGCTCTGAGTTGGCTGATGGGGAAACAAAGGAAAAAAAAAATCAAACTTCTGACCCTCACAGAGGCAACATTCTTTGTAGGTAGGTACTAATAATACACCAAACACTAATAAAACCAACATAAATACCAACATTTAGCATTCCCTTAGTGTCCAGGAATGTAACAAATACCTGTTGAACTGATTTGACTGTCATATATAAGTACTATTAAACATTATTTATTATCTAGTCTCCAATTTATCAACATAGCAAACAATATTTTTGAAGGCAACAGACTAGACAATCAACTTGTGGCTCATAAATAAAATGCAATAGAATACAAATTTCATGGTCCTCTCCAGCATCTCTTTTGCTACCATACACAAAGCCTACACAAGGGAGGTATTCCCCATGATGATGCAGAATCACAAGCCCTGCATGTGTTGGAAGTAGGTCTTCAAGAACTGCTAGGGTTAAAACAAATTTAGCACCTAGTGACCAACCACCTAATGAACTTAACTAAGTTGATCTCTGGATGACAAACATACAGATGCTAGATTCTGTAGGACCTGCCAAAGCTTGCTTTCCACTGATGCAGTCTGAGGATCAGGGTCACCTCCAAGCTACACTGAAGCAGGCGGGAACTGGAGTAGAGGTTGTCCTTCAACATTAATGTTATGACCAGATTTAATATCAAACTCAATTATGATTTTATACATGTTCAAATTTTTTTTTAAATGAAGTTTATTTCTAATTACATAAAGATACTATATACAGTCACAACTTGGACTTTCTATTTCTACAATCTAATTCCTTCTGGATATCCTTTTATCTTCTTCAACATACCTTCTATCCTTGCTGTGCATATATTCTTGGAACCAAGTTTTAAATTCTCCTAGTTGATGCTGGGCTCGATTAACCACTTGTGAAGCTGCAACTAAATCCCCACAGCGCATGCAGTAATAAATTAATGCCCAAACAGGATGTCCTTCCACTTCTCCATCCTAATAAAGAAAAATATTTTAAAAACAGAAACTCACAAAGCATTTCTTATGTACACACACACACACACACACACACATACACACACACACACACACACACAAGATATAGTCTAATTGGGGATATCCAATCTTGTTGTCTTTCTTTTTTTGTTTGTTTGTTTGGTTTGCTTTTTTGGAGGGCAACTGGGGTTAAGTGACTTGCCCAAGGTCACATGGCTAGATTTTGTGTTAAGTGTCTGAGGCCGGATTTGAACTCAGGTCCCCCTGACTCCAGGGCCGGTACTCTATTCACTGTGCCACCTAGCCACCCCTCTTGTTGTCTTTCTATTTATAAATATCTCAACTGGACATAAAATTTTTTTTTCAGTGTTAAATGCAGAATAAACAACATTTTTGAAATTAATGATTTCAAAAATCTGACCAATGATTCAAACGACCTGGGTTTAAGTTTTGACTTAAATATTCAAGGTTTGTGACCACAGATTACTTGTTTTCAGCTTCAGTTTCCCCATCTCTAAAACGAAGGTCCACTACTCGTGCTGCCAATTCAGGGATAGATGGATTCAAGCAAAAGGCTTTTTAAAGCACAGTGCCCATGTGAGTTATTGGTAAAGTTTATTCTTTATAGCATTATTTAAATCCATAAGGCAGATGGGCCCTATGCCAACAGCCTAAGGATTATTTTTCTTTTATTTGCCAATGCATAAAACATTTTGTCTTTAAAATTCCCTACCTCTCTGTTGTGACAAGGAGGAATGGTATTCTTTAAAGCCATCCCTGGTGTTTCAGTTGCTCAGAAATCTTTTCATTTACACTACAGCAGTCATTAAGTATGTTGTTCTTTTGGTTCTGTTATTACCCTCTATATCAGTTCATATAAATCTTCTCATATTTTTCTGAATGACTCATATCATTATTTTTACTGCACTGAAATATTTCATTACATTCATCTACTAAATGTTTTTTGGCCATTCTCCAATTGATGGACACTCATTTTATTTCTAGTTCTTTGACTACAAAGAGTGTTGCTATGAATATTTTGGTATATATCAAACTTTTACTTCTATGTTTGGCCTTCTTGGGGAGAAGTACTCAGTGGGATCACTGAGTCAAAAGGTATGTATAGTTTAATCGCTTTGGGGGTATAATTCCAAATTAATATCCAGTGGTTCTTCAAATGCTTTGCTATAAGACTGGAATAAAATAATTGTGTTCTTTTGGATAGCAGTTATTGGGTTATTATAAATCTTACCCCAGAGTCTTATGACTACAACATTTGGGAAAACCATGCAGAGAATTAAAGTGAGGAAGAATAGCACTGATGGAAATGGAGAAAGAGACAGAGAGAAGAGGAAGAGAACTGGTAGATTACAATAATTGATGATTGGGGGAAGAGATTTGGCATGTGCTAACAGGCAAGTCCAAGGCTATTAGGTGAGGGGCACTGAAAAGAATCATGAAAAAGTGCAGTGGATGGCTGGTTAAATCATATGGGTAACCTCTAGCATTGCATGTGCTTCTGGCCACATATTCCTCACTGGAAAGAGAGCCAGAAGACTTGGGTTCTTCTACTGGCATTCTGCACAAACTATTGCCTAATTTTTTAAGGCCTCACTTTCTTCAACAGTAACAGCGGAAGTGGGGAGGGGAAGAGCTTGAGTTAAATTCCCTTAATCTTCTTTCCAGCTCTGGAATCTTATGCTGAATTACAATTACAATCAACCACATGGAAACCACTGCATTCTGGGCTAATCAGTTCTTTTTGGCTCTGGGGTGGTGTGGTGAAATATGAGCATTTTGTGTAATATCTAAGGTCCATGTCAAGTCTAAAATTTCAAACCTGGTTGGATAAGATAGAGAGTTGTAAGATAGAGAGAGAGGTATGAATTTCTTGTGTGTTTAGGAGGTCTAACACCTAAATTAACTTTTTAAGAAAATATATTTAAATGAATAACTTTTATGAAAAAGTTAAATATGCTAAAATGTATTTTGAAACTTTAAGGCATGCTTTAAAAAAGCTTCTTTCCCTAAAACAGCAGGTATTCTCTTGTTTTCCCTTTCGATCTTATCAAGGTAACAATAGAAAAGATAAATACAGGTTATTACATAGTACAGTTTAAATAAAGTCATTAGAGGATGCTAGTGTGGAGAAAGAATAAAATAAATTTCAGGTACCTGAAGTCCTGGAAGAGGTGCTGGGAGTTTGATATTAAGAAAACTTCGAACCAGCTGATAAGTTCCAGGCACACCACCCAATTGGGCTTGATGAAGATTTCCGAAAACAGTAACAAGTGTATAATTTTTGTAACTAGGAAAAAGTTATTAAAAACAGCCAAAAGTTAAAAATATTCCTTTTTAAAAATATGTTAAATAATGAATGTCATTGAAGATATGGCATCATCAAGGACAATGGATCCCAGGGGAAGGAGAGGAATGATACAATTGCTGCCTTTAAATGCTTGAAGATAGAACAGAATTGCTCCAAAGGGTAGAACTAGGACAAATTATAAGGCAGATTTTGGCTCAAAATAAGGAAGAATTTCTAAAATCAGAACTGTCCAATATGAAATGGGCTACACTATAAAATAATGAACTCTCCCTCCTCCAACCACTCAAAATATCTAGACAAAGGATGAAAGGCCACTAGCCTTGATAGCAATGATATAGAAAAGATTTGTGTTCTGGGTAGAAGGTTTAACTGGATGGGTTCTGGGATTCCTTCTTATGCCGAAATTCTAGGATACCCCCAGGTGCTTTGCAGAGAAACAACTTTGAAGAAAACACTTCATTTCTGCAGGCATAATAAATAGCATATAGCTAGTTACTGGAAGACACCTCCCCCCCCCCCCCAAATCTACTTTGTCATCTACTGCAAAAATTAATTTCACAAAATTATACTCATACTATTGTCATTTTAGGTATTTGATTTTTTTTTTTTTTTGCTTTTTGGAGGGCAGTTGAGGTTAAGTGACTTGCCCAAGGTCACGCGGCTAGTTTTTTGTGTTAAGTGTCTGAGGCCGGATTTGAACTTAGGTACTCCTGACTCCAGGGCCGGTGCTCTATTCACTGCGCCACCTAGCCGCCCCTGGTATTTTGATTTTAAAGTACTATTATCCTAAATATTTCATTTGGCCTTGATTAATTCTGCAAAGGTCAAAATGAAAGAAGTAAGAAAAATTCCTTACAAGATCACAATCAAACAACTACTAGGTAAAACAAGATACAGTTTTAAAAGAAATTGTGAATGGACAGTTCCCAAGTGTCTTCAAGAAGTTCAATTAAAGAGATTAATAAAGCAAAGGGGAGAAATAGGATCTCATTATCAAAGCTACAGAAACAGACTGGTACTGTTTTAGAAGTTTTTAGGCAAACAGGAGAGAAGTGATGAGAGAATCCCAATACAGATGTAAAGGGCTTAGGTTTTATGTGAAAAAGCAGAGTCAGTGGTCAGATGCTTCACCAAACACACCGAAAGATTCCCTGAAAGGAGTTTTCAAGCCTTGTATATAAGCCTGCTATAAAATCCTTTAGTACCATCTTTTTTAAGTTCACAGAAACCAAATACTGTGAGCACCCATTAAGATATATGTGACTCAAGGACAAATACACTGTAACGCTTAAAATTTAACTTAATTTGAATTCCCTCCCCTCCCATTCAAAATCTTGCTTATATATTGAATTTGTCACTACAGAAAGAGTCATTTTAATAGTTACACATTTTAGATAGCAAGATGGTATGGAATCAATCAAGACAGACAATTATTAGCCATTATTACTGCGCTGAACATTGTATGGGAAAAGAGAAGAAATATACATAAAATATACTGATATTTCAAAAAAAATTCAACTACAGCTTAATGAAGGATTTTGGACTGAAGTATAAACCCTTTCACAAAAATTCATATGGAATTTTAGATAAATTTGCTAAATGCAGCACTGCACTCCAGAATACAGCTCTTTTATCTAATGCACTGGATGTGTTTATCTTATTTATCTATGGTATAACAAATAAATTATTAGTTTTAAAAACCAGTATGATGCTATAATGGCTGTGAATTAATGCACAGCTCTTCACAGGAAAAATATTATGACTTCTTAATAGGATATCATTTTATATGGAGTGGATACACTGAAAACAATATTATAAGGCAGCAGTCACCAGCCTACGTGGCCTGGTGGCAAAGTGTTGCAATTTTGCAAGGATATTCAATTCAGCAGCCTTCTCTTCTTGAGCCAGCAGGGAGAAGCACAGTACTCTCTCTCTGAAATAAAGAGGATTTGTTGCAACACTTATGGCAACCCCTGCTGGCTAATTCAGAACTGAATTGAATGTCCTCAATGAAGGATGAATGGCACAACCTCCTATTAATGGAGTGGACAATTGTAAAGGGACAAAAGCACAATCGTAATCCCCCTAAATGACTGACTCAAGTTGCTGTGGAGGTGGCACAGAAACCTTAGTGCAAACCACTGGTATTAACAGCAGGGAAGAAATCAGCACATCAAATGTGGAGCTGTGGACTCACAGGGATTAACTGGATGTAGCCAAAAGGAAAATTAAGATTAAAGAGGGATTTAATAGGGGTACACAGGCCTGTCGATGGTTTGAAGGCAGTAAAATCGCTGGGGTTAGCAGTCTAATTAAAATGCTGTAAGAGCACAAGCAGGCATAAAGAGGGCAGGTGGAACCATACGAGGAAATGGGACTTTGATCCAAGGTATTACAATATAACAATCATAGTATCTCTCTACTGTAAAGGGGGTTGGGGGGGGCGGGGAAGAAAGCAAAGGCAAAGAAAAGAAATGAGAAAGAAATAGGTGCATTCTAACAGACTCTCTATTTACCCTATGATTTTACAAGTGCAAATTCATATCACGGAGTGATACCCAAGTAAATAGCCCCTTCTTACAACAACATAATGTCTTTCAGCCTCATTTACTCCAAATTACAACAGTCACATCTATAAAGCATTCCATATGAAGATTACATATACATTTAAAACTTTCAATTACAAAGGGATCTTAAAGGCTCATTTGGTTGGCTCCAGCTTACCTTTGTTCGAGGTAACATAAAGCCTGCCTTACAAATTCCATTTGTACCTCCATGCTCCTTCGACTCTTCAGTGCATCTGTTGCAGGGGCCAATAATACATCTGTCATTTGTTTCACCATTGCCCACATATCTGAAATATTCTACATAAAAACAACAAAATCAGAAGGAAATGCTGCAAGTACTAAAGAAGCCATTAAAGTTTATATGGCATTTTTTTCTCTTAGAAAATAATTACTTGAATATATTTAAAAGAAATGGGAAATAAAGAGGTTCATTTAGTCTGCTGAAGAGCCACAGGTTCTTATCTTGACTTGCTCTGATGCCTAACATTCACCTTTGTCTGGTTTTAAGGACTTTTAAGTTCAATTCTCCAGCAAGCTAACAAAAAGAATTAGTTTTGGGATCAATTATTCTCCTTGTCTGACCTGCCCACCTCCATAATTAAGAGACCTTAAAAGAAACAAGAACACCAAATCTCAGTGGGTTATCTATTAAGAGAGTGTGAATAAATTTGTAATTGTTCAAAGCTCTAGGAGTTTGAAAATTCAGGTAGCTACAATTCAGACCTTACAAGGTCATTTGGATATTGCAGGGGCTAAAATAAGAGTTTAACCTGAATAATATGTATTTTGTCCTCCTAGAGAGTCACTATGGGCTGTTACTCTAACCACATTTTTTGGACTACATAACAACAACTTCTTTCCCCTACTCAGTCCCCCTCTTCCCAAAGATTCTTCCCTTGACTACCTACAATTAAAGGAGGCCTGTCATTCTTTCCTTTGTGTTGCCCACACATTCTCTCTCCCTGAGTTATCTTCCTGCCTTTAAATCTTTCCTTAAAACATCTTTCAGCATTTGGCAAATTTCCACTGTAAAAAAGTTTAGTGGAATTGTAAAGTTAAGGATATATACTTTATGATAAAATCAACCACAGATGAGTAGAATAACACTTTGTTTGAAAGGAAGAAAAGAAAGAGGAAACCATATTTATATCTTTAAATTATGTAGATTTATATTTGGTTCCAGCTTATCTCCCAGTCTCTTTTTTGGGGGTTGAGGGGGAAGGGTACAGAGAAGGGGATGAAGGAGATGCATGAGAGAAAAGGGAGGGGGAGGGGTTAAGGTAGGTAGGGAAAGGAAGGTTGAAGAGACAGTAGAATTAAGTCAGAGAGAAATTATCATAAGTTGAGAAAACATTTACCAGGCTATCTATCACTTGAATCAAGTTCAGTAAGCCCACCAAAAACTGAGAACTGTGATAGCTCCATCTCAAATAGTTTAATACAAGTGTCAGGAAGTTACAAGGCAAAAAAGAAAGCACCAGTTGACTTCAAAACAAAATGCAACAACTGAGGTGAAGAATCCATGTAAGTCATCTCTGAACAGCTTAACAGAAAAGCAAAGACAGAACCACAACAAATTAATCTTCGCTATGAAATGCTAAAGAAAACCTCTGAAAGCTGTTTTCAAACCCAAGAAATATAATGTATTATCAGTAGATTTCAGCCAAGCCAGCAAGTTACTAATCACAACTGAAAAACAAGATTAAACATTTCTACTTATGCTAACACTCTTGTCAGTACCTTATCATCCATTTCTGCAACAGCAGCACAGAGGTCTACCAGGTTAGGCTGCAGATGTCCATTCACTATCTTCTCATTATAAATATAAATCTGAAATTATCAAAAGCAAAGTAAGCAGTGCTATTTATATTTTTTCCTTTCTAAAAAAGTTTTCCAGGACAAATGTAAAGTTAGTTTTCAAATAATGGCCAAAAGAAGCTTCATTCAAGTTTTCTAATTCAGGGCAGCCAAGTTAAACACAGCTTAAAGGAGGATTTTTCATGGACACCTTCCCAGTTTCATGTCTGAGCTGATAAGCAGCAGCACCGAGACACACCAAGGCCACCTGACATACCACCACCACCCACCAACTGAACAGTAGGAGCACAGAGGAAAGAGGGGAAATGAGGGAGATGAATACAATGGGCAACCCCATGGCTCCTGTGCTCAGTCATTCTTTGGTCCCAGCTGATAGGAATCAAAGGAGAGGCTAGGGATTGGAGAAATGTGTCCCACTGCTACCATCTGCTAACCAGAAGGGAGGCTTATCCAGAAAGCAGCAGCAAAAATCTTTTAGCTTTCTTCTAGGCCAGAGACACATAATGTTGTTAACAAGCCCAAGCCAAATGGGCAATGTTATGTGGACTATCCTGCTATGTTACAATGATCACTGCTCTAAACTTGGAACACATGCTTATTCTGGAGGAAAAGCCTTATGCTTTAGATGAAACTGTCTGGGAATGAAGAATATCTCATGCCGAGTACGTGTGAGAACTTGGCTTCCTTGGGATATCATCAAAAAGATCAAGACCTCAAGCAACAGTAACAAAGATTATCTTTTAAAAAATATTCTTTAAATGTTTTCTTAATTCTTCAAAAACTGCTTTTAGATGTTCTTGGAAACTAACTTAGAAGTGAAAAACAAGGAAAATTAACCAAATAATTGTAATGAAAAAACTTAAAAATATAACATCATTGTTGATTTGTTAGAGGTTTTTCAAGTCAACAATAATAATCAAGTAAATGAATTCATTCTCTTGACCATAACCAGAATTTTGGGAAAGTTTTCACTGTGAATATTAAGTTATGCAAATATTTACCGACAGCTTTTATTGAAATAAAAGAGAATTTCTGATTAGCTGTTAGCTATTCAAAAAATTTCATTAAACAAAGCTCCCAAATTCCTTAAGCATCTTGGCTAATTAATATTTTTACTGAATACAGACTCAGTAACCATATTCACTTTGTCAAGTTTAGATTTGTCAGTCTAGTTTTCTGGGTAATGAAAATCAAGACATTCTTTTAAAACTATATTTGATATGATTATTTAGCCAAATGAATGGCTAAGAGTTCAACATAAGGAGAGATCACTGTGACCTATAATGGGCAAGAAGGACTTAATGGGTAGCTAGGTGGTTGAGCAGGTAGAGTGCCGAGTCTGATGTCAGGGAAACCTGAATTCAAATCTAGCCTCAGATACTTATTAGCCATGTGACTGTTGTCAACCTGTTTACCTCTGTTTCTTCAACTATAAAATGGGGATAGACACCATCTATCTCCCAAGATTGTTGTGAGGAGCAAATGAAATAATATATGTAAAGTGCTTAACAAAATGCCTAGCAGATAGTAGGAGCTTTAAAAATATTAGCTATTATTATTGTTGTTGTTGTTGTTAAGAACTGAGCTTGGCCTTGAAAGTTTGGCAAGATCCTCAATTATTTAGAATTTTATTTAATAAAAGACCAAGATTCATTTTCTGATTTAAAAACAAACAACAAAAAAACCCCCAACAGTAGTCATTTTCCTTAACCCTATTTTCTCCCTGCATTTGTTTTAACACGAAACATCCTTTCTTACACATCCCTTAGGTTTCAAACTTCATTTTCCCAGATTTAAAAAAACGTGGGGGTTGGGAGCACCTAGAATTATTTTTTAACTGGTAAAAGATTCAGTGAAAAAAAACCCTTACCAATGTCTGCTGGCACCTGCTATGTTATGTGTGGCACCAAGAAGGGTCACAGCAGCCAGCTAGATCCTTACACAACATCCTTACACAAGGTCAGATCTCTATTCCAGGCTATCTTTCCCAGATACGATATATTTTTTTTTTTTCCCAGATACGATATTTAAAATAATCTGTCTGCCAATGAAAACAACTGCCATCAGACTTACCTGTCGGGCATAAGACATCTCAATGTTATCTAGAGAGCTTCGGCCTGGTGGTCCCAAATCACTGATGTAACTTGGCTATAGGTCAAAACACATTAATAATCAATTAAGGACACCAAGTTAAAATATGACTTTCTTTTTTGCTCCCTTCTTTCCCCCAAAAGATGGCTTTAAAGAGTTTAGATAAAAGATAACTCTCTTTGCCTACATTATGAGGTTATATGGCACTTGATTGTCTTGAAAAGGACAGAAAGCTCTGTCAGCCTTATTGATGTCTCCATTGGTATTTCTGAGATAGGACTATTTCAAACTTTCGTTTGTAATCTTCCCTCAGTTAGGCACCTTTTCCCTTGTGTCTATAACAAAGCTTAAGTCTTTCTGTTTATGCTAATGTCATCAATTATGTCAAGATAGTCTGGCAAATAAGGTTTATGAAGCAGTATATTAGACATATTTCTAATCCATGCATTACATAAGACAGTTGCTGGTTCATTTTTTGGCACTCAGATGCTTAAAAAAAACAATAACCAATTAAATCAGTCCAATTTGGGTATTGAATATCTACTACATATCCACAGCACTGTATTTGTCATTGTAGGGGACACAAAGAAATAAAATACAGTCCTTGCCTTTAGGAATCTTACAAACTAATCAGGAGACTAAGACATGTGTGAAGTTAAACATATAGAAGTCATTTTTCCTAACCATAAAAAGCTTAATTTATTAAACATTATATATGATTCTTCATAAGAACACTTATCAAAATAATGCCTATTAGAATTGTTATTTATATGTTTTAAACACATTGAACCAAAAGCAAAGGCAAAATTCCTTGAGCCCTCCTCAAAAATGACAAATGCTTTGTTCTTGAGAACAAAGCAGCTGCTGAGGCAGGTTTCCTGGGAAACAAGATGTGAAGGAAGAACTGCTACTATGCAGTCTCTCCCTGGACTGCTTTAGACTACATAGCTATCCCAAGTATTTCTGGATTTAGACAACTATCATCATTTACTGAAGGAGTTTTACTTGGACACGGAAGTTGTGTGCTCTGAGATTGTTATACAAACAAAGCTTCCATCTGTGAATCACAGTATTTTTCCCCCTTTGCCATTTTAAAGATTTTAAAATATCACTGTGGTTGTTACTTTTAATAACGAGTGTCTAACTCGTCGAAAAGTACGTACTCGAATCTGTAATTAAAAAATGTATTTCTGGCAAGCTATTTAAACAGACAAACAAAAACTCCTGTGCTACACAATTCTTCCTCGCTTCCCCCACCCCCACCCCACTTCGACCTGAGCTAGAATGCTTTTTATTGAAAATTATTTTGGCAAGGTCGTGTTACAACCAAGAACACACAGACAGTAAATGCTTCAAGTAAATTAGCTTTACTAATAGAGTAAAGAAACAGATAAACAAAAAAGAAGAAAAATTAGAAAATGGAGTTAAAAAAATAAGTAGAATTTAATGCTGAGAAACAAATACATGAGATGGAAGAGTCACAGTGGACATTAATTTATATGCAATTTGCTACGCAGTTAAAAACCCAGACCTACCATAGAAGTGCTGACTGAAGGAAGTACCTCAAAGGCAAACTAAGAATGAAAATATAATTAAGAGATTTGAAGAAAATTATTAATAAAGATTTTATTGTGAAAAGAATGGCCTCATGAAAAAAAAATTTTTTTAAACCCTAAAACCAAGATAATTTTACTTAAAGAAAAACAAGGGTAAATACATGACTTTGGGGTCACAAAAAGGTTACATTCAGAAGCAACGTTAAGTAATGGAAATCTAGGTTCTGGGCCTGGCTTTCCCCCTAACTAGCTATGTGACCTTGGTCAAGCATCCCTCTGAACCTTTATTTTCCCTTCCAACTCTAAAATTCTCTAATTCTAGTAAATCACAGAATTTTAAAAATCTATTTTACAGAATGAGGAATTATTTAAGATAAAATTCAAGATGTTTCAAGATGATAATCATCTAGGGTAGATTTCCAAGGAATATTACCACAGGGCACTGAAAACTGGAAAAAGTTTAGATTAGGAAAAAAAATGTTTCCTAGGAATCAGTCTTACACTGAAAAATGATAGAAGAATATTGCAAAGACATGGCCTACACAGCCTTATGATCTTTCCATGCTAGAAATGTCATCTTATCTCATTTTCCTACCACAACAAAAATGCTTAATTAAAGAAAACTTGGTCCCTACATTTTAAAAATTCGCTCTGGAGTTCAATTTCATGTCTGCCTCTAGTAATTTTAAGTTAGATTGATTTTTATAACTGTTCTATAAACAATGTGAAATTTCCCAGGTTAGTCCCAATCTGTTAGAATCTGGAGATTAATGTTTGCACTTCAGTAACAGTAGAGGTTGGGTGCTTTGAATAACTAGTATTAATTACATATTATATATACAAGACTAAAACATAGTGGGGGGGGGTAGGGGAGAAATGGGTCAAAGATAAATGTAATATATGTTGGACCAAGGTCAGATGCTTTGTTACAAAAGGGAATGTGAAAAAGTATCTGAAAGTTATACTCAAAAGATGCTATCATCTCCTAAAGTAGTGAGGGCTAGCAAAAACCAAAATGGGATGTGGGTTGTGGGGGTGGGAGGGAAACATGCAAAGAGAATGGTATTTATTTGATTAGTGATTATTATCTGCTAAAACATATGTGTCTGTTTTAGTTAAATATTGCTGAATAGCAATGAGAAGTGTTTTCTAGTACTTAAAAAAAAATCTAATTTAAGAAGTTACTCATTTAAAAAAAGTAGTTGTGTTTCTGGCTTCACATTTCCATTTAAATTAATTTTGCCTAATGTTCTTGTTTTCCAAAGTATTTCTCCTTCATTTGCCCTTAGATAAGCTTCCCTTTCCACTTGTGTACCAGGCTCCATACACATAAAATACATTATTCATCAACAGGATGTGTAGAAGAATATTCCTTAGCAGTATAACTAGGCAAACTTTTGTCAGAATTCCAAAGAAAGGGGCTGCTTGATGGTTTGGCAGCGGGTGCTAATGTACTGCACAGGAATAATGGTTCCATAATCAATGTTGCCAGATTTCATGGCAGCAGTGCCCGAATGAGGCATAGAAGAGAATGACAGGAGAAGGGAGACATGTACTAGAAACAGCAGGCAAAGGCAGTATTCTTCAGTGAAGACAGAAGGAAAGTGCCAAACTATGAGAAAAATGAAAGCTTGAGGTCAAACTTGAAAACAGAGTCTTCAGGAGATGCATAAATGAGTATAAACTATCAAACCTGACCTAATTACCCAAAAACATCTAACCTAAGGAAGAAAGAGTTGAGAAATAAAAAAAATATGGTGAAGGATTGAAGGTAGGATAAAGTAGTTATGCTTTTTTATCCTTTTTCTCTTCCTCCTATCCCTCAAGGAAAAAGATACCAATAAACAAACTAGCAAATAAAATAAGATAGACCAAGCTGTAAGAGATCATTATCTATAAAACCTATAAGAGACAGCTTCCTTTAAAAAATCTTAGCAATACCATTTTTACAATACCTTCTTGGACTGGGAATCAGGGGAATTGGTTTCTAACTCCGAGTTTGCCACTAACTAGTGGTCTCAATTGGACCAAGTCATAAATTCTGTGGAAATATGTGTCTTCAAATTAAAATAAAAGGGGGGGTGTCGATTAGACTGTAAGACTTCTTAAATGTTTTTCACTCATGACCCCCTTTTTGTGTTTCAGCAGTGTTTGTTGGTGTTAATATTATTATATATTAGAAATACTGGTTTATTAAATCAAGCAAAGCATTAAAGGTTAAAGCTTTGTCATTTTAATTTGTCTCATCTTAAACTAGGCATTCACTGGATTTTGTAACTGTCATTTGAAATCACTGAGTCTGAGTTCCTGCTCAATGGCAGATTTGACTTCTTCCTTTGCAGCAACTTCTACATTATCAATTTATATAAATTCAAAGTCATTTATTAAGTACACTTACTATGTGCAAAGCATGGGGTTAGATGCAATGAACCATTCGTTATCTACTGGAGATTTAAGAGACTTAGGCTAGCTCAATAAGAAGCAACAGTGTGATACAATAACAAAAAATGCTAATATGATCTTTGGCTACATTAAAAAGGACACAGAGGCATCCAAGTGGAGGGAGGTGATAGTCCCACTGTACTCTACCCTAGTGTGAACATATCTAGAGTAGTAAGTTTAGATCTGGATGTCATATTTTATAAAGCTAGAGCACATCCAGAGGACGGCAACTAGGATAGTGAAGGGCTTTGAGATTATGCCATATGAGGACTGGCTGAAAGAACCAATTTTGCTATTTAGTCTGAAGATAGTGGTTTCCAAGCATTGGAAGGACTGTAATAAGGAAAAGGGCTAATATTTGTTCTTTCTAGTCCCAAAGGGCAAAAATATGAGCAGCAGTGGATCACAGGAACATAAAGATTTGGAGTTGGAAGGACCTCCAGGTCATCTAGTCCAACCACTTAATTTTACATATTAAAAAACTGAGGCCCAGAGAAGTTATATGTCTTGCCTAAGGTCCCACAGATGGCAATAGAGCTGGTATTTGACCCAGGCTCTCTGACTCATATGGTATTTCCATTGTACCAAAGAGATACAAATTTAGGATTGATGTAATGAACTTTTTTTTTTTTTAAACAATTAGCTCTCTCAAAGTGGAACTATTTCAAGAACAAGGAGTATCTGTTCTATAAGCAAAAGCTGGATGACTTCTCAAGCATATTGTGACAGAAGTCATTTTTGGTACAGGTTAGACTAGATGGCTTCTGTGGTCCCTCCCAAATCCAAGTCTCTATGATTTGTTCTCCAATTCATAGTGTGTATGCCATTTAACTGAAAGAGATTTCTAAAGAATCACCTACAGGCCCAAGGTTAGGTAAAGAACATTTTAATAGTTAATGTAATTTGGAAGGTAGAAAAAATATTTCAAGAATATAAAACAATCTCGAAAAGATACACTAATATTATTTAAGGATTTTGAAAAGAGGTCTATCATAGGATAGATACTTGCTCTTGAGTTTTTTCATAACTTGGAAGAGGAATGAATTTTATTGTCTTCATCATTGATTATAAAAACCAAACCACACACTGAACTATAGAAATGAACCTAAATGGAGAAGAGCTAATTGGATGTTCAAAAAAAAGGACATATTTATTATATATGATAAAAACAATTTAGATAGAGTCAACTAGCCAATGTGATCTTTGACATGCTCCTTCTTTGCTCTCTCCAGATAATCAGTTTGTCATAATCAAATACTGAAATCAAAGAAGCATATGAGGTGTTTAACCAGGTGCTATCCTTTTTAAATTCTGAAGCATGAGATTTTTATTCAGACCACCCTATAAAAGTTATTAATGAGCATAAAATTACTGAACTTCCTTTAACAATTATATTATACCATTTTTCTTGATGACATCCTGAGGAAATTAATTTCCCAAATTAACTTTATCCTACTGAAGCATTTCCTTTATTAAAACTTGCCAGTCTGATATGACTGAATGGTCTCTTGCTCTTCAATTATACAACAGCTTAGTAGGGAGGGATATTTCCACTTCTCACATATCTCCTCCTCCCCCCTCCCACTTTTTGTATACTCCATCCTCTCTTATTAAAGTACTCAAACTTTGATATTTTCCTTCAATGATCAGGTCTGCCCCAAATAAGAGTAATTTCTGTTTCTGATTGAAAACTGCTCTTATCTCAGTTACCCTTCTCCTAAGAACAATGTAACTGGAAGACTATTTCAGACATCAAATTATACTTGCTTTCTTTTTTCACTCTATGCCCAATGATATTTTAAACACAAAGGGGAAAACAGCATCTGTGTCTCCAAGGGGGTCTACAGTTAAAGACTTTTTAAATAAGATGGAAAATACTGCAATAAAGAAGGCCTATACAACATTTTGCCTATATGCCATATTACCCTTCTCACAATCCAGGAGGATTTCATTACATTAGTAGTGACCAGACATACATGTTGGCAGAAAAGTGTTATTATCTTGGTTAATCTGGAATAAGTACCACTTGTGTGATATGCTAGGATGACAGCAACATTATCCACCCTGCTGGAAGGTCAGAATATAGTATATCACCGGCATCAATAAACCACTGTCCAATGGGACTCCTTAAGTTGTTAAAGAAGAGTCTGCTTAAGTAGACTGGTCTATTTTTAAGAGATTAGCTACCAGAAAAGAACATCTCATTAACAATTTTTAATTATTTCCAAATCCCACTACAGACCACAGCCTATTAACACCATTTTAAAAAATGAAGTCGACAGTGCAGTAAACTGCTCTAGTTATTTGCCTAGCTTCACGAAAAAGTTAAAACTGAAAAATTAGGCTGGTGTAGGATTTAATACATTTTTCTTCTTTAAAGTTCCAGTTGGAACATCATTTGACAAGGAAACATGGTTTAAGATTGTATATGGACCATTCTCTAACGTCTTTAGCTTTTTCATCTTTTTACTGAGGGACTGGTTCAAATGAAAATAAAAAGTTTTAAATAGGAAGGAATTTGTAGATACTATGTGTCTACTGGCTACACAAAATTACTGTGCAAACTAGATATCATGAAATGACCTGCCATTTGGGCATCCCTGACCTAGATTGTAGTGGTTAGAATTATAAAATGGAAGTCAGTATTTCTAAGTCATATTGACTATACAGAATCTACTATGTATTTGCTGCCCCCAAAATGTGGAGATTATAACACTGGTCATTCACAACATAAATCTGTTTGAAATAGATAAAAAAAAAACTCTTAAAGGCCTAAAATGAAAACTTTTATAATAATTTTTAAGTATTATTCAAAACTCCTGAGATACATTTAAACATACCCACACACACCAATAACTAAATGACCTTGAGCTATATACTTCTTTGATTTTAGCTCTAATATTGTTGATATAAGATGCTATTATACATACTTCTTGTGGACTAGACTTACTTCATTCTCTTGTGTAAAGTCAAGAGGATCTTCTCCTGAAGCAAGTAGCGTATGGAGAATCCTTTGCTTAACCTGTTCCCATTCCACCAACATTGATTCTCGATGATATTCTTCAGCCATACCAAAGGTCTATAAAAGAAACAGATGATAATGAATCTGGGGCACAAAGAACAAAAGAATTTTCTCTAAAGTACAAATTAAAAACAAAAACAAAAACAGGATACTGTCTCTCTATGAGTAAAGGTAAAGTAACCTCCCTTTAAAAAATCTTAAAAGGATGCTTTAAAATATGATTATAAAGAAAGATTTTAAGAGAAAAAAATTCAAATAAAATGGAAGGATATGATTATATTTACATAATTTGCAATGAAGGCAAGTGTATGACATGAAAATCATTAGAAGAAACACTGGGCTGGAAGCCACAATAAAGTCCTAGTTTTGCCACTAAGTGAACATAACACACTAACTGTGTCAGAAAACAGCCAGAGTTCACTCACTTTTCTGGCAAAAGATGGTTAGTAAGTTTCACCTGACCTTAACATTTCTCTTTTTCTTCCTTCTTTCCTTCCTTCCTTCCCTTTCCTTCTCCTTCAATCTATTTATATCCCAGGCAGCTGGTTGGGTTTAGAGACAGATATCTCAACTCTGTCTCTTGGTACCTGGTGTCCTTGAACATGTCACTTTACCTCTATGTGCCTAAATTTTTCATCTGTAAAATGAAGATGCCGAGCTAAATAACCTCTAAAGTCATTTCCAACTCTCTACGATCACCAATTGAAAAGAATGCCAGGTAGTAAAACATAAACCTCAAAAAATGTATAGAGTGATTTTCTAAGGCACATAGAAGCACTTTCATAGGAAGAAGTGAACCCATGACAGACAATAAAGACTATTCTGTAATTAGGTTACTAAACATTTTACTCAAATCCACTACTGTATTTCTGGCAGACCATACCTTTGTATGTTGGTGTCGCTGCAAACTCTCCTGCCAAAAAGCACAGCCACACAGAAGGAAAAGACAAACACTAAGGGGAGATTAAAGCACTTATAGAGAAGCAGACTGTACCGTGAGCATTCAACCTATTATTCTCTAATTGGCAGACCAGGTTTCCTATGAGCTTAAACACACTTTTCAAAAAGCTATTTCATTTAGAATCCGATTGGCATCTAATTAGGCAGCACCAAGGGAATGATTGTTAGTAATGCCTGCTTTAATTTTTGGCAACATAGATAATTCATACTGATAATATATTTATACATGAGCTTTTGTGAGGCTACAAGGTGTACTGATTATCCTACCTTTACTAGAAGTTTAGTTTTGGATCAATATTTGTCAAAATGTGAAAAGCAGAAAGACAACAAAAATGAAAGAGAAAGAAGCTTGGGGAATATTACAAGTCTGATTTTCATCTACTTGTATAAGAATTAGTGAATACGACTTCAAATCAGTCTGCTACAGACAAAGAAAAAACTATAATCAAAATTGAAAAATCAGGCTCCTATTTAGTTGTTTGTTCACCAAGAGAAAGGCAGAATGCAATCATTCCAAAGAGTAACCTGGGTGACAAGTTACAATGCTGAACATTCCTCCATAATGATCTCTGCCCAAAAGAGTATAACTTGTGAAGAAGCACACTAGCTTGAATGGAAGACAGTTTTGAGGCATGACCAACTGCCGTGGATGCAGTCTATTAGACCACAATTTCCACTTGATTCACAGGAGGTCCCCATCAATCCAGGAGGCAAGCCTAAAGAGTCCTTGATTCTGAACCTCACTTTGCACTGATCTCCAGTAAAGTGAAGTGATTCTGGGTGAGCCTTAACAGGAGGGAGCTCAAGGGGAGGTATGCTGTACAATTTTTGAAACTTGTTATTAGCATTCACAAAAAATAGGTAATGATGTAGCACTTCTGGTCTTTGATGGATGTCCAGCTCATTAAAAGAGATAGGTAGGTGCTCATTCTGTTTCTTGGTTTGATGGTCGACAAGAATCCTTCAATCAGTCAGTCAACAAGCATTTATTAAATGCTTACCACGTGCCAGAGGATAAAAAAAAAAGAGCAAAAACACAGTCCTGGTGCTCAAGAAGCCGACATTCTAATGGAGGGAGACAATTTATAAATATGTACAAATAAGGTACATACAGTGTAAATGGGAAGCAATATCATAGGGAAGACACTTTCAGTGGTGTGGGAAGGAGTGAGGACAAGAAAAAGTCCTCTTAAAAAAGGTAGGATTTGAGGTAAGTCTTAAAGGCTATAAGGAAACCTAGAAAGGGGTGAAGGAAACAAGCATTCTTTAAGTGCCTGCTTTGTGCTAAGCACTTACAAATATTATCTCATTTGAATCTCACAAAAACCCTGGGAGAGAGTTGCTATTATTATTATTATATCCCTTTTACAGTCAAGGAAACTGAGGTAGACAGGTTAAGTGACCTGTCCAGGTAATATAGTTAGTAAGTGTTTGGGGAAGGATTTGAACTTAGGTCTTCCTGATTCCAGGCCCAGTGCTTTATCCATGGGTCACCTAGCTAGGACATGGAGGTGAGGAGGAAGAACGTTTTGAGAATGAGAAGCAACCAATGAAAAGGTACAGAGTTAGGAGCCAAGTAAAACAGTATAGAGGGAGAAGAGAAGAAGGCACAGTACAGAGCCCTGGGAGGCAACTACCTTTAAGAAGCATGATCTTGATGAAGATCCAGCAAAAGAAACTGTGAAGGAATAATTGGATAGGTTGGAGAAGAGTCAGGAGAGAGCAGAAAAGACAATTAAGAGATTATTAGTTTTCTGGCTAATTTTTAAAAATGGCAATGCTATCCCAATTTAAGCAATTTCTTTTGTACCCAAAATGTGAATCTTGATTAATTAGAAAACATACGTTGATAATGAAGGGAATCTACTATTCCAAAGAGAAATCTATCAGGAAGAAAATGGGAAACCTCAGGTCATTTAAGAGACAGAGGCTATGGAAAAATGATCCTAACAAAACCCCAAATATCAAGATCTTTTGGTTTTCCTAAAACAACTAAAATTCCCTAAAACTTAAAAAACAGGCCACTGAACTTTCCAGATCCTTACACATGACTAAGAAAGTTTGTTAGCTCAGAATGTTAATTAGATGCAATGTTAATGTAATTCCACTAGTTGCACTAAGCAATTTGTGTGAAAATGACAAGAAACTTTCAACTATCAATAAAATAAATTCTCTTATCTTTTGCTTCCCTGCCTGTCCAGAAATAAAAAGAAGCAAAGGAAATTATAAAAAAATTTAAGGCAAACATGTAAGCTAAACTAAAGTTAAGGGAAATAGGATGCTTTCAAGTTACGTTAAATAAAAGAATTTTATGTTACATACAGTATAAGAGATTTAGCATATTGGACAACTTAGTATGGAACAGGTGGTGGGTACTTAGGTCCCCATTTTTCTCAAGGAAGAAGGTAACCTGTTTTGACTTAACGCCAATTTATTATTATGCTATTACTGACTTCTGAAAACTCTGCATATGTTCTAGTAACGTTCTGTTTTTGCTGGGATGCCTCAAATGGAAAAGATATAGTACATCTGTGCTTCTGTAATTTGTGTGTCTGCTTTCTTGGCATTTCAACATAATATTGGCAAGTTACTCTAGCACGAAATTCCCCTCTACCCACTTGCTGAAATGCCAGATATATATTCACCTTTGTTTTGGAAAGAATTTTTGCTTTTTAGCATCTTAATATCTTCTACACAAGTCAAAAGTTCTCCCTCCAAGCCAACTTACAACACTGGAATATGTCTCACACAAACACATATGCACATGTTATGCACTGTAGCATGTCACTAAATGTTTTGGTTGGCTGCACATTTAGTCTCAGTATGGCACAATGTTTGGAGACTGCCAAATGCAGAAAAAAACATCCAGCAGGGTAAATGAATTAATAAGGCTTGGTGGCATTTAACAATCATGATTTAATTCCATCAGATTTTGGTGAAATCTTATTCAAAGTATGAATTATTTTTCCTATTTTGGAGGGATGAATCCAGTCAGAATCTACATTCTAGCAATAACAAAGTACTAAGTTTTAAAGAACTTATTGATAATTGTTACCAGAAATTATGATTTAAAACTAAACTTGACTATTAGGTCTATGTAGACCCAGCTCAAATCAATGTTACATGTTAGTGCCACAATACAAGATATTTTCAACACCACAAAAATCATCTAAAATCAACTTAAAATGGACTTTTGAAAACGAAGTACATTTACCTTTAGGAAAAAAGGAAAGCAGGTCACTAAAAAAGAAACAAGGAATACTTTATTGGGAATCTCTTAAGTATCATTTTATTTGTAAATATAATGTTTAGAAATTATATGTGACATTCCTTCAGTCATCTGACTTTGATCTCTAACAGAGTCAAATAATACATATATTGGAAATAACTAGAGATAACTTGCATATGATAAATATTCTCTCTTCTCTACTTTCATTAGAGAATTTTAATAATCATAACTGTCTAATTTGAATTACTACTGAATCCAGTATCAAGCCTATTTCTGAAGTACTTGAAAGTTTTAACTAGTTCAAAAAGTGGTAATAATAAAGATAAATTGTTTAATCAGAAGAGATCCTAAAAAAACTTGTTAAATCAGGGGTTCTTAACCTGAGGTTCATGCACTTGTTTTAAAAAATATTTTGACAACTGTATTTCACTATAATTGTTTTCCTTTGAAATTCTATGCATTTAATAATATTATTCTGTAAAAGAGGTCCATAATACTAAAAATGTAAAGAGCCCCTTAAATAGTACTGGACCTTTTTATTTTTTTGCTTTCTGGAGGGCAATTGGTGTTAAGTGACTTGCCCAAGGTCACATGGCTAGTTTTTGTGTCAAGTGTCTGAGGCCAGATTTGAACTCAGGTCCTCCTGACTATAGGGCCAGTGCTCTATTCACTGCACCACCTAGCTACCCCAGTACTGGACCTTTGCAGGATCTAGTGCTTCCACAGGAATGCAATCATTCCCTTGACTATAGAAGTATAGCCAATAGTAGATAAACAATTCCAAGATCTTTTGCTCTTCCCAATTAGCAAATAATTTAACAGGAGTTTATTTCCATTTCAGTCATTATCTACAGCTAGTTAACTAACCATGATGGAATCAAGATGCTTCCTTATATACACAGAACTTTTGTGGTTAGATTAAATTCCATTAGTAGAAAATAACTGAGTTAAAAAACTGAGACACTAACTTCCCCAAAATAAAGTCAAAATTCCTTTAGTGACAATATATGCTGAGTCTCTCAAACCAACTTTCCATTTGAGGTTCTGCTTTCTTACTCACCCGCTTTCTGGATTCCTCAATGGCAGAAAGCAATGCATTGTCCTTTTCATTCTTCAGAAAGCCCTAAAAATGGAACAAACTGTATATATTGAAATGAATCTGATCAAAAATGATACCATGGTACGTGATACTCCTGCCCACTTCACCCTTTAAAAAGTACTCAATCTTCAAAATACGTTTCAAAACCTTTCATTCCTTTTTATATCCCAAAAAATATTTGCTAAGAAACTGGAAAGGACCTTGGTAGAGCAAAAAGCACCTATAAAGACTAATTAGAAATGATTAGGTTAGACTTGCTAGTAACACAGAAAGGATGGATAATTTCTATAATTGTACAGGTTTACTGTAATAGTACATACTTCCTAAAAATCTTCAATGAAATTGTTGTTGACCTATTTGATGGATACACCAGCAAAGAGCCATCCCCATCCTGATTGTTCTGACTAACAGCAGAGCTGCTCCTCACCAACAAAAGCTTAGGCAGCTGTTATTGGGCTAAGAATAAAAAGGAAGAGGAAAAAAACCAGTTTATAGAACAGCGGTCCTTAACCTTGTTATAGCAGACTCCTCTGACAGTATGGTGAAGCTTATGAATCTTACTTAGAATAATATTTTAAAATGCATAAAATACATAGAATTACAAAAGAAAACAAAGGTTAGTGAAAATAAAATATGTACATATAAACAAACAAACAAATATTTTCTTCCCCTTCTCCCTTCCACATTCATGCACCTCCTAGAATCCCAAGGTTAAGAATTACTGTTTTTGGCCGGCTAGATGGTGCAACAAATATAGCACAGGCCCTGGAGTCAGGAGGACTTGAGTTCAAATCTGGACTCAGACACTTAACACTCACTAGCCATGTGACCTTGGGCAAGTCACTTAACCCAAACTGCCCTGCCTTCCCCCTCCAAAAAGCAAAAACAAAAACAGAAGATTTACTTCTGTAGAATGACTATAGATTGAAATCTGATAGAGAAAAATTGAGTTAGTAAATGGAAGTGGCATATCCTGAAATACATATAGTACATGTATCTGTTAAGGACATCATAGATACATTAAGAAATGTAAAGAACAATAACAAATATACATCCATCTTTCCTGAACCTTAACCTGGGGGAAAAAAAATAAAACAAGACAAAGACCTTTTGGCCATGGAACATTTACACACAAGTAAAGTAGCCCTAGGCTGAAGCGTTTTAAAATGGTCATATTAAATCAAAAAATGTCTTTTTAAAAAAGTTTCCTACATTTATTTGATAATTAAGTTGTTCAGTGTATTTTTTTAATAAAATATTTTAGCATACCCTTCACTAGAACAGTTTCCAGGAACAAATCTGTTCTTAAAAAAAAAAAAAATCCCCCAAAGCCTATTAAACTTTCACCTACCTTAAGAAATTGCCTGTACATCTTGTTTACATACAAAAAGGCTCAGTTAAGTCTTGGCAAACATTTGTAACAAGCATCATATCAATCAAGTTTTACACTAAAACACCAAACGATATGATTTGGCATTAGATGGAATTCAATGCAAGGAGATCCATTCTGGTTCCTAAATGAACTTAGATGTTGCCAAATCAAAGGACTTCATAAAAAATTGGTTTCATCTACAAAGCAAGTCTCATGATACGAACAAAGGTTCAGACTTCAGCATGTGATCTGAGGATTTTTACACAATCAATCAATCAGCAGTTATTAAGCACCAAGATATGTATCATGTACTATGCCTGTAGCTGTAGATACAGGGATTTAAAAAAAAGAGAGTCTGTTACTGCCCTCAAAGACTTTACATTCTCTTAACTATATGTTCACAGATAAGTCTTATCTGCTTATCTTATGTTCACAGATAAGCAAAAACTAAAATACAAAATAAACATAAATTAATAGGGGTAGAGAATAGCACCTGGGGAATAAGGAGTGTGTGTGTGTGTGTGTGTGTGTGTGTGTGTGTATGTTTTTAATAGTACTAGCTTACGATAATAACATTACCTCAGAAACTCAAGACAACAAAATCACAACTACTGCATATTCGTAATTTAAATGTCAGGAGTTTGGTACTATATGAGCTAGAATTGCAACAATAGGGAAAAAAAATCTAATAGTGTTCATTTATACTCTTCAAAATCAGTGGTTATATCCAACTAAATTTTTTATTAAAAAGCATGAATTAGGTATCATCTTTGTAATTTTGATGAGACAGGTCTCCAATTAACAAAAACCAAGAAAGTTAAGAGGCCAACTCATTAGTAAAGCTAATGAACTATTATCGTTAATTGCTATTTATGAACAAAATGCAGGCAGGTATTTTATTTTGGCTGCTATGGGCACACTTTCCTGGCTTCTGCTACAAGAAGCTAATGATCTAAACAAGTCCTTCAGACAGTGGATGTGTACAAGGCTGACATGGTGAACTTTGTATCTGATAACTAGTCTGACCTTCACTGAAAACGAAGGGTGAGAGCTATTGTCAATAAAGACTTTAGTTATATGTATCTGAGTTAGGTGAGATTAGCTTACACATTTCTCTGTGTTTATATGTGTACTAAATCCCATTACAGATGCTATATATACTTACTCTGTAACCCAGATCTTCAACCAGACTCCCTGCCAATTACTAGCATTGTTAATCTAAACTGAATGAAGAAAATACCCCCAAACAAGCAAAATTGAGACACAAAGTCTGAAAATGAGGTTTTGAGGTCCTCATTTAAAAGCAGTCCAATATTCTGCATTATTTATGCAATTTTCAAATTTCTTTTTTTTTTTGTCTTCTTTTTTTGGAGGGGGAAGGCAGGGCAATTGGGGTTAAGTGACTTGCCCAAAGTCACATGGCTAGTAAGTGTTAAGTGTCTGAGGCCGCAATTGAACTCAGGTCCTCCTGACTGACTCCAGGGCTGGTGCTTTATTCACTGTGCCACCTAGCTGCCCCTCAAATTTCTTAAAGGAAGAAATTGTACATACTCAGAAATAATTACTGCTAATAGAGTTTCCAACTTTGGGAAGAGTATTCCTCTCCTTTTTAAAATAGCTTTTAGTAAAAAATTTAAAAAGAATAATTATACAGAAGGTAGCAAAAAAAAGTTTAGAAAAGGATACAAATGAGTATGATAGTTTCATTACTAGCATGTTAATAAAATGTAACAAAAGCTCGTAGTTTCATATACATATATTTCTTTTTCTCTTTATTTTAAAACACTTGTTTGTTGATATTTGTTAAATTCATCACAAAAATAGCTCCAAAAAGTACTTCTCAGTTCATAAAAGATATAAAAATAAACTAAATGAGAGGTCTGTGTATGAGAAACAAACATTACATCTCATCTACAACATGAATAGGTCCATTTACCACTGTGCATCACAATATCCAGTTTTTGCTATGGTCCAAGGTCAGGAAATGCACATATTGAGGTTTGTTTCTCCTTCCTTTCCTTCCTCCTACACTGGATTCTGGAGCAACAGAGTACAAGACACATTTTGTATATGTATTTTTAAAACCAATGTTAACAGACTACTCTTCCAAAAGTATTTGTTGCATGCATGTATAGAACTATAATAGTTGGAATTTAAGACAAGACACTGTGTGCCACCTAGAGGCAGTTGCTTCTTTTTAAGCACATGTATACAAACACTAATTTCTGCACAAAACACAAAATTGCTTTTGAGAAAAATCAATGCTACCAGAAATGAAATTAAGGATCTATTAAAAAAAAAAGGTGGTCAAAGTAAATGGTTTGTGCATATTCTCTGCCTTTATTTAGTCTTTGCTCTCCGTACCCTTCCTTATGACTTTCTTTCCTCCCATTTTCTTTCCCAACTTTTTCCTCTTCCCTTATAATAATTGGTCTCCTTTCCTCATCTATTTTTTCACCACTCCATCCTCCACACAGCCACTAGTCACTTTCCTAAAGCACACTCTTCTGTTTAGTAAACTCTGAGCCTTATTCTCTCTGACTCCCATTCAATGCACTCTGCAGTTCAGCCAATAGCCTTCTTTTTCATACACCAACATTTCATTCTCCATCTCCACACCTTTGTATGGGCTGGCCCCCATGGCGTAACCACACTCCCTTCTCATCTCTGCCTCTTAGAATTCTTAGTTGTTTACAAAAATAATATTCACATAGCACTTTAAGATTTATAAAAAATTTCTCCACATCACCCACTGAGGAAATACTTTAAAGATAAGGAAACAGAGCAAGTTACTTGCTTTCAGTCACATAAGTACATTTCCCAAAGTCAGGATTAAATCTAGGATTTGAACCCTAGTGCTCTTCCCATTATACCACACAATTTCTCAGCAGAAAGAAAATTAATTATAAAGTATGTAGGTGCCACAGTAAACTATACAAGTGACTTTATACATACAGAAGTGAGATCAACAAGGCAGTTCCCATTTCCAGCACTGCAGAGAGACTTACTGTCTTAAATTACTAGCTCATCTGAGGCAATATGTATAAAGGCAAGGATATGAATAGTTTCATAAAATATTTTCCTCCCACATCATTTAATTCCTCCTTTTTAGTAGTCACTGATTGGTTTCGCTCTTAAAACTCCTAATTCCAATACCTCTTATTTCTGTCACCATTATTCTAATGTCAACTTTCTAAAAAAATTCATTTTTTATTATTCTCACCTAACTTTTCTAGGTCTATGACTAGTTCACAAAACGCCTTGTTCTAGTGACCATGTCCATCTATAATAATGGTCAATAGATTAGTTTCCTTCCCTTTCTTTCTAGTTCTGAAGTTTCTACTGAAGTTTTTAATGCTTAGTGGGTAACAGCAAAGGAAGTCAAGAAAAACTCCCCTTTCTGTCAAAAAAGAACAAAGTCCCAGTACAGTGCAAGAATTAGTTTAATTAGTGATTGAATTAATAACACTTTATCCCAATGTAGGACAAGAGAATGACTGTGCTTTTGTATACTACCCCCGAATCTGTTAACATTTGGGGGTTGAGAACAATGTGAAAATGCTTAGAATTCTTAGAACAAAAGCTACATGTAACTCTAAGGTATCATACTGTTGTTATGAAACATTGCATACATAGTCAGGCAAGTAATAACCACTCAACCTGCTCATTTTGAGCAGGAAGGGCTTACTGCTTTATCATATAATTTGAAATCTTTTTGGGAAATGAGTTTTTTCTAACATTACTAATGCTTCTATTCATGCACATTCTAGGTGCCCTTCCCTTTGCTGCTTATGTTGAAGAACTCATTTCAAACAAGATGGTTAAAGTGGGGGGGTATTTTATACACATACACATACACATACATATGTATAAGTATATAGACACAAGTTCTAAACACCAACTTTAAAACTAGGAAGAAGGGTTTTGCTATCAAACAATCAATAAGCTTTTATCAAATGTCTTCTATGTTCCACTACTAGGAATACAAAGACAAAAATAAAAATATTCCTGTCAAAGCTTACAATTAAGCTTTAAGGAGCTTACAATTAGGGAAGAAAAAGACTGAGATAGGGGTTAGCTTAAGATTTAATTAATACAGAGAACTTCTTCCAGCAACGTGAGTTGGCACTTTCTCTGCTGCCCAGAGCAGAACTGCTTAGAATAGTGAGGTTAGGTGACTTGCCCAAGGTCACACGGATAACATATGAAGGAGACAGGACTTCCAGGTTCCAACACCAGCTTTTTATCCACTACCATCTTGTCTCCCTTTTATAAGTATATACAAAACACATGCAAAATAATAGATGCAGCTAGACAGCTCAATGGATAGTCCTATAGGCCTGGAGTTAGGAAGACCTGAGATCAATCTGGCCTCAGGCACTTACTAATAACTATTGACCTTGGGCAAATCACTTAACCTCTGATTGCCTTAAACTACTAGGCAAGGAAATGACAAACCACTCCAATATCTTTGCCAAGAAAACCCCATGGACAGTACAGTCCACAGGGGCACAAAGAGTCAGAAGGGAATGAATGACTGAACAACAACAATGCAAAATAATTTGGATTCTAGGAGCTGAGATAATCAACAAAGGCTTCACAAAGGTGATACCTGAGATGAGCTTTGAAGGACACTATGGATTCTAAAAAGCAGGGGGAGGAAGAAGTACATTTTTATGCACTGAAACACAGCTAGCACAAAGATAGGAGAGATGAAAAGTACTGTCAGATGAACAGTAAGATGTGATTTTAGCTAGACTTTATATTTCAGAAGGGGCAAATGGAAAAGCTAGAAAAATAAACAGGAGCAAGGTTATAAAGGATTTTAACAGGAGTTAGTATTGTTCCTGGAGGTAAATAGGAAGTTAATGGAATTTAATTGGGGAGGGGGTGCGTGACATGGTCAAACTGGGGACAGATTTGAGAGCTGTGGAGGTAGTAATGAAAATACACTGCAACTGATTAGATATGTGAAGTAAGACAAAACGAAAAGCAGAAGCTGTGAACGGGTTACTAGAGAAAGGTGGTATCTTTGAAAAAAAGAGAAACTAAGAAGAGGCATGTGTTTGGGGAGAAAGGTAATCAATCTTGCATTCTGACATGTGGAGTTTGAGATATTCCTAGGACATTAACTTTGACATATCCAAAAAGCAGTTGAGGCTCAGGAGAGAACTAGAGATAAATATATATATTTTAAAGTAATCTGTGCAGAAATAATCATTAAACTCATGGGAACCAAGAAGGTTACCAACCACATCACACCTATCAGATTGGTTAACATGACAAAACAGAAAAATGACAAATGCTCAAGAAGATGTGGGAAAACTGGAACACTAAGGCATTGTTTGTAAAGTTGTGAACTAAGCCAACCATTCTGGAGAACAATTTGGAACTATGCCCAAAGAGTACATCCAACAATACCCCTACTAGGTTTGTATCCAAAGAGATCATAAAAAAGGGAAAAGGACCCACATATACAAAAATATTTATAGCAGCTTGTTTTGTGCTGGCAAAGAATTGGAAATTGAAAGGATTCCCATTAATTGAGGAATGGCTGAACAAGTTCTGATACATGGATGGAATGGAATACTATGTTCCATAAGAAATGGTGAACAGGCAGACTTCAGAAAAACCTGGAAAGACCTACATGAACTGATGCTGAGTGAAGTGAGTAGAACCAGAACACTGTACACAGTAACAGGAACATTGTGTGATGATTGACTTTGTTAGATTTAGCTATTCTGAGCAATGCAATGATCTAAGATAATTCCAAAAGATTCATGATGGAAAATGCTATCCACACCCAGAGAAAGAACTATGCAGTCCAAATGCAGATCAAAGCATACTTATTTTCTCTTTCTTTTGTTGTTGTTTTTTCTCATGGTTTTTCTTTTTGTTTTTTTTTTTACAACATGATTAATGTGGAAATATGTTTAATATGATCATAAATGCATAGCCTATATCAGATTACATGCTGTCTTGGGGAGAGGAGAGGAAATTTAGAACTCAAAATCTTCTAAAAGCGAATGCTGAAAACTAAAAATAAATACAAATAAAATAATATAAAATATTCTCAGGAAAAAAAAAGGTTATCAAAAGAAAGTGAGGATTGAAAAGAAGGTTCAGGAAAAACACCTGCAGTTAAAAGGTAGGATAAGAATAATGATCCAGCAAAAGACACTGAGGAATAGTCTGAAAGGCGGAATAAAAAGCCAAGAGAAGAGAAAATATTCAGTAGTCACCAGCATTTAGTACTCCAGAGAGGTAAAGAAGTAAGAAGACTGAGAACAAGCTCATTTGATCCTGGACTTGTTCTCTATGAACTGCCCATTCCTCACCTAATCAGTGGAAAAGACAACTAATATTTATAGAACTAAAATAAAGACTGTTTAAAAAGGGAATCTACCTAATTGATAATAATTAACCAGTTATATTTACCTAATTAATAATAAGGCAGCAAGGTGGCACAGTGGATATAGAGCCAGGGCTGGAATCAGGAAGACCTGAGTTCAAATATGGCCTCAGACACTAAGCTTTATAACCTCGGGCAATTAACAACCTCTGTTTGCCTTAGTTTCTTCATCTGTAAATAAGGATAATAATAGTATGGGCTTCTTGCTGTGAGGATCAAATAAGATAATAATTGTAAAGTGCTTAGCACAGTGCTTGGCACATAGTAAGTGCTATATAAATGTTGGCTATCATTGCTGTTACTGTTATCCACAACAACAATAATAATAATAGCTGGCATTTTTATAGGGCCTTAAAGTTGGAAAGGTTTTTTACATACATAAAGGTCTCATGAGTCCCTTATCCAGCAAATTAAGCATATCATTCCCATTTTACAGAGGAAGAAATGGGCTCAGAGCAGTGACTAGCTAAGTGAACTTGGATCTCCCTAGACTTGTCTCTAATCTCCATTCACAGCCTACTCCCCTGCCTGGAATGAAGTCCTTCCTCACTCCAGCCTAATAGAAACCTTGATTTTTTCCAAGGATGATACTTGAGCCTTTCCCAATTCCCTTAGATGTTCATGCTCTCTTGGCTCCTCAAAAGTATTTCCAGTTTACTTATCTATGTAAATGGAGTATCAATAGAAAGTAGGTGCCTTGAAGCATAGCTTTCAGGCTTTGCCTTTCTATTTTCAGTGCCTTGCATACTGTGGGCTTACAGACTTAAAAACATCACATATAATATACATATTTGGTAGCTGATATTCCTCTAATAACAACTTAAGGAAGCACACCTGAAGTAATGAACGAGCTGTAAGCACAAAACCTGAAATGTCACACATGAGATGAGCTTTTCAGGAAGTGTATTTTGAAAGTCTTTGGCCTTAGTTATTCAACTACCACAAACAGAGATCCTAGTTTTCCTTTTCTTTCCCATCCAAAAGTTATAGGCTGTAGACACAACTTATTCTGATGAGCTCTGACTATGAATTAAAGGTTAACATTCTTCGTTAGGAGAAGACCTAAACTTTTTGTGGTAGCAAAGAACTGGAAACAAAGTAGATGCCCATCAGTTGGGGAATGGCTAAACAAACCACAGTGTATGAATGGAATGGAATATTACATTGCTGTAAGAAACAAATGGGAGGCAACAAGGTAGTTGGGGCCTGGAGTCAGGAAGACCTGCATTCAATCTGGCTTTAGATACTAGCTTCGTGACTCTGGGTGAGTCACTTAACCTCTGTATGACTTAATCCACTGGAGAATGAAATGACAAACCACTCCCATATCTTTGCCAAGAAAACCCCATGGACAGAATTGGCATAGCAATGGCCCACGGGATCACAAAAAATCACACATAACAACAACAACAGCAAGAAACAAACATGATGAATGCCAACAAGAATAGAAAGACTTATATGAATTGATGCAACATGAAGTAAGTAGAGTCAGGAAAATAATATACATAACACCTCCAACAATACAAATGGAAACATCCATTCCTGGACCTTCTGTATCTATATATACAACATTTATTTTCTCCAAGGTCTATGCTTTCTGTTTTGTTTTCATCCAGTCAGAAAACTTTGGATGTTTGTCCAACATGTTAGGCACTAAATTAGGGTAAAAAAGCAAATTGGCTGCAAAAGGTATAATTAAACCTCAGAAAAGTTGTAGCAACCCAATACTTTGGGTATGGTATGAGGGTGGTGGGGGATGGAAGGAAATATATGTAATCATTTTTGGATAGTTAATTTCTATTTGCTAAGACTATCTCTTCCTTTAATATTTAACAATAAAAAAACTTAGTTTATATGCTGACAAAAGAAGTAAATGAAAATAAATTATAGTCATGGCCCAAAGAACACCTCTACTGTAAGCTTATTTTACAATGATTGGCATCTACACTCTCTTCTCTTTATTATGAAATAAGTGTTTTTTGGGCTGACTGATGGCAATCAATCCACCTGCAATATTTGCCAATCACCCAAAATAAGCACACTTGATTACAAAGACAGAATCCTCATTTACTAGGAGGTAACAATCTAGTTTAGGACACAGACCTTACAAGCACTAAGAAGAAAACATCACATTCAAATCAATACAAAGTAAGTGCAAGTTACTATACTAACATTGAGTAAAATGATTAGAATAGGAAAAAATGTCTTCACCTTTAGTTATGGCTAAGAAGGACCTCCTTTGAATAATAAAAGGAAGACAAAAGTGGTTAAAATGAAAAAAAAACTGAAATAAGAACTTTAGGATCTTAATCTAATAGTGTTTCAAAAAGCTCTACTTATTAGAACGTAGAGAGAATAGAACTCATGATTTGATTACAGGTCATCCTACAAACCTGATCACTGAGGGAAAATAACTGCTTTCCCTCCCTATTGCCCACCCCCTGGCATGACAGCATAGGGTCTGAATGGATAGCTTCTTCCAAAACTTTAACTTTGGTGGAATTTGAAAAGGAAAAATTCCTATTCAAGGAGAAAGTTCAGAGAATGAAGTAAGATACTGTTTTCAGATAAGCACAATGGAAATCTGATCAGGAACATGAAAGGTTACTGGGTTTATCAGAGATCATAGATCCAATTTTCATTAGTTCTCTTTTGATGTATTAACACTGGAAATCTTTTTGGACTTTTCAAGTGCAAAGAGATTCTCATTATTGATAAAAATCGAAAGATACCAGAAACAGCTAAAAACTAAGAATATTTTTAAGGTTTCTGGAACTTCCCCTATTGACTTTAAAGAATGTTAATTATGCAAGTCCATCAAAGTTTAATGCTTTAAAAACAAAAATAAAAGTATTATGCCAAATATATCACGTTAAAACGTTATATTGCTTTACTGCTGACAGTTACTTCCATAAAATAGCAGCCAGAAATCCTTTCTTCAAGTGAAACATACGCTATTGTCAGATTAGTAACTAAAGATGAAGACTTTTTTTTCCTATTTTAATCATTTTACTCAACATTAGTATAGTAACTTGCACTTACTTTATATTAACTTGAATGTGGTGTGTTCTTCTTGGTGCTTGTAAGGTCTGAATCCTAAACTAGATTGCTAGCTCCTAATAAATGAGGATTCTGTCTTTGTAATCAAGTGTGCTTATTTTGGGTGACTGGCATCTATTTTCTCAGATATTTAAAATATATTTAACACTTTTCTCAGATATTTAAAATATATTTTATTGCCTATCTCTCAGCCCAATCACCTAATTTTTTTAAAGAAAACTTCTACAATTCTATTAATTTGTTCCTAATTAATTTTAGAAAATATCTTTTAAAAATCCCTACATTAATCAATGCTTGGCTAGTCGAGTTGACATGTGCCAAATGTAATATATTTTTAATGCTGGGGTATGGTTTCTTGCTGTGCAGATATGCAGAAACCTAACAGCTCCTCTTCAGCAGGTGGCAGCAGACACGACAAGAATCAATGTGGTGTTCCGCCATTTGCCAGCTCGGCAAATCTATCATCACTGCAGGCAGCTCTGGAGCCACAGGTTATAGGCCTTTTTTTATGTTACAGTATGGTGCTGATCTAGATCAGAAAATACCACTATTCTACTATGATGAGTGTACTATACTCTATTTTAGATGTAGTTCTGACAATTCAAATAAAGAAAGGAATAAATAGATGGTCTTGAAGAAAGTGACTAAGACAGCGAGGAGACTGAAAACAATGCCCGACAAGGATTGTATAGAACAAGGATTCTTAACCTGGGGTCTATGAACCTGGAAAAAAAATTTATTACTATGTTTCAATATAATTGGTTTCCTTTGTAATCTTCTCTAGTATATCTTATGCACTAAAAATATTATTCTAGGAAGGGATTGCTGGGATGCATTGGATTGCCAAAGGGGTATATGACACAAAAAAGGTCAGAACTCCTGCAAATGTATTAGGGATGAAGAGCAAAGATGAGGATGAGCAATGGGAGAGGAAAATCTGAAATTCTGTATTCAAGTAGCTGTCATGTGGAAGAAAGATTAAACTTCTTGAGGATGGCCATTCAAGGCCATCTGTGCCTTGCAGTGTCTTGACACACAGTAGGGACTTAACCATTATCTGCTGAACTGAATTCAATACACAGAAGCTATATTAGGTTTGACAGAAAGAAGGAAAACACTTTTTAACACTAAGAATTATTTCAAAATGGTCCAGGCTACCTCTGGAGTTCAGACCTCAGGAAGTACTCATCTCATGTCCTTTTCAGCTTTGGGATTCTTGTGACTACACTCAATTGACCTGAAGGAGCTAATTGGGTAGGTTGTTTGTTAGCATAATCTCAGATTCACTGGACATCTTTACAAAATGCAGCCTCTTCACAGGGTTCTCGATGGCTGCATAAAAGGAAAAAACAAACATCCACCCAGTGCTTCCATCCAAGACCTAGAGTGGTCCTTGCTAAGAACATTTTGGCTTATTTAATATCTATAAGAGAGCTTCAGTGTCACCTTTTTATTACCATGATTTAGCTTTACTTCTTGTATAAATGGCACAATACCTCCAGAGCAGTGCTAATACAGAGTTTTACTCACTACTTCTGCAGGTTTTTTCTTTCTATGGCTTCCATGACTTTTAGTACTGAACACAGAAATAAGAGGTGAGAATCACCTTGGTACAGATGGCAAAGCTGTATGTTTGCTAAGAGGTTATCTGGGAAAGCTTACTGTAAAAAGGAAGGGAATGTGTCATCAATGTAGAGCAACGCCACGGTGCATCTGGCACCTCTCTCTCTTTGATAACTTATAAGAAAATGATCATTTGACTTCTACTTACCCCTACATCAAGGACTTGAACTGTGGTTGACTGCCTTAGTTAATTAGAACACTTTGGTAACAAGGCCAAGGTCCCAAGGGAATGGGTTCAATCCTTACATGGGCCATTTAGTTCTGCTCTGTTCGGAGGCAACAGACTGCACACCTAATGAGGGTCAACTTCTGGCAAACTTACAAAATACAGGACAGATGAAACCTGTCTTCAACAACCTCTTAAACCCAAGTGATAGAATAAGTCTCATTGCTTCCTTCTCTGCTGCTTCACCACCCATTTAAGCAATTTATATTTAGATTAGGAACTTAATGTATTAGTTTTCACAAGTGTCTATATTTTAAAATGACACTAGGGAGTGACTGAGTAAACCAAAAGAATAACTTGATCACAGAGTTTTGGACATCAATAGGAAATACAGTTTTTTTTTTCAAGTGAAGCCATCTTGTAAATCCTCACAATTTCACTCAAGTAAGGCTCTTCCTATTCTAACTCTACTGAGATATGGTTACAAATTCATGTTACTGGTCTCAGGATTAGAATCAGATGACAATGTAAATAGAGAGGTTGTGCAAATATATCACCCACTACCCGTCTCCCAGTCTATTAATGGCAGGTCAATGGTTTCATCTTTGAATATGAAGGACATATTAGTCCAAGTACACACTGCAGTGTTCAAGACATTTGCTATCCATCTTCCTTTGTTACACCAATGAGTAAGGAAAGGAGGAGAATGAGGTAGCTTAGGAAAAGGGAACAACCTGCCAAATGGTTTAAGACTGCTGATGTAGCCCCCCCCAAAAAACTTAAGGACAGCATTTTAGTCAGTCTATTCCTAGGTCTATGTTAATGAGGCCTGCTGAAAAGGGAAGGGAAAGAAACAAAGCATGCTTTACTAGGATCAGCTTTCAGAGATAACTGAAAGAGAAGGCTATGAAGGGAAAAGGAAAAAAAAAGTTCCGAACTGGATTTGGAAATATAATACTGTGGTGAATTGTTCTGTGTTCCAATTCAGAAAGAACTAGAAAGGATTCCTCAATAAATAAGAATGAATTGGCCTGACTTTACTAACATGATTATTACTAAATATATTATTAACAAGACAATTATGCAATGGCAGGCAAGTAGAACAATTAAACTACTATAAATTTAAGGGACTTTTACCAGAAACGTTTTCTAATTTTAAGATGGATTAATCCAACTCTATACCATATGAGCATTAAAATCATCTGCACTGCAGTTTAAAATGGCACTACGACAAAAAGAAGCACCCCCTCCATAACACTTTCCCTAAAAGCCAAAGCGATTTTACATTAAAAAAAAAATTGTGTCTGATGAACTGTACCTCTCTTCCACTGGAAAAGATGAATAGAAGTGAAGGAAGGGGAGGTGATGAGGGAGGAGAGTAAATTAAGTGTTAAGAAGGTTCCCATTTGCATCAGGTGTGCCAGGCTGGCTTCTGGAGGGAGCCTAATCAGCTCTTGTAGTGTTATTTACCAAGCACAAGAAATGGTAAAACCAGCTTTATTATCCAAGATAATATTTAGGAACTACTTCTCATATTTATTCCCTGCTGGTGCACGGTGTCAGTCATTTACACTGCAGTCAAAAAATACAACTCTTCCTGCTATGCAGCAACGCTCATGCTGATAGTATGCAAGCAGAAGATCATTACTGTTGTCATAGAAAAGTAAGCCTCAGCTTGATTTCGGTTTCTTCTAATTCAGTATTAGTTTCATATATGTTCATATTTGTTTTTTTTCCTCGCAGTTTTCTTCCTTAAAAAACCAACAACAACATATTATTTTAGGTTTAATCCTTCTAAGGGTATTTTTTCCCCAGATAGAACTGGTTACAATATTCTTCCTCTTTTCTTAGTCCTAATTAACTTAGAAAACATTTTAACTTGACCCTGTCTGAGCTGAGGAAATACTGCTGAAGGCACAATTCACCACAGGTACAGATCACGTAAAACACTGCTTAACCAGAGTGACAATTACAAGCAACATAAGGAAAGGGCCAAGGCTGCTTTTCTAGCATAAGCTATTAGAGATGGAGGATAAGGTGGGGGCCTGAAATCTTTTGACACTGAAACCAGCAGTAGAAACAGAAATGATAGATTTTGGGACCTCTTAGGGGCCAGTGGAACAATGGTAAGGCCATCGAATTCTCATTCCTGGCCCTCCTTATACCAAATGGTTAACGCCCTTATTCTTGGCCTGGGCAGATGAGACTGGCCACTCTAGCTTTCTCCCTGAGTTGGTAATGCACCAGAGAGAACACACAATTTGAAAAATCTTAATATAACAAAAAGAAATAATAGCAGTAACACTAATTATAACATAGGGCCAAGCACATGGCTTAATAAAGATAACTAGTGGGGAACAGAGTTTGATAAGGAATGACTCATGAAGTTGGGTTGCTCAGATAGATGCCTCAAACCGTAAGTGAGCTGTTGGCTTTTTCTCTCTATTAATGACCAAGAAACTCAAACCAAGGAAATAAAAACTGAACAAAAAGTAGATCTAGGAGAAGTGGGAACTAGTCTGCTTTTGTATATCAGGAAATCAGGGCTTTCATGGTTATAGATTTCTATTTAATACTTAGAGGCTGCTTTTTAGAGGTTTCTTAAATCATCCACACCTTGAGACCAAACAGGAATATAAATATTGCTTGGTTTTAAAAAGTCTACATTATTATATAAGACCAAACAATAAACTAGAGAGAAATCTAGCATCAAGGAACCCTTTGTTTATTAAGGAGTCTTCATTTTAATTTAATATTAAAATTTAACATTTTAATTTATAATATGCATTGAATAACTATGGAAAGCAATGGACATTGAACAAAAGGAAATCTAACCCAAAAAGCACAAAGCAGATATTGTGGCAAGTACTAAACTAAAAACTACTCTTATGGCAAATTTGAAGTCTTGCCATATTCAATATTAATGCTAGTATCTAGTGAGATACTAGAGATACTCTCTTTACAACCTTAAATTATTCTCAATAATCTTGAAATTTCAGTTCTACAGCAGAATTAAAAAAAAAAAAGGCACTGCAGAGTGGCAGAGTAATGCTATCTTCCAACTCTTCAAGAAAGATCATGTGATCAACTTCCTAACTCAATTTTACTGATGACGCCATTTCATTACGTCTTTACTGCCATCTTGGTAACACATTTCCCAATAAGCTAGTGGGTATATTCTATTATCTAAACTATGGCAAAGTAAGGCCTTCCTTGCCAGCAAGATGTTGTGACACTTTGGTAGCACAAAAGTAGAACTCGTTTGTTCACTGGTGGGAAGCACCTTGGCTCCTCACACTAACAATGCAGATCAGTCATGTTGAAAGAATACTGGAACAAGTCTGCTGAAGAGCTTCATAGCACCTAACAACCTGACAAAAAGCCTCAGTGTCATAAAATGGGGAGAGAAGAGAGGATAGAGGGTAAAAGGCAAGGAGAAAGAAGAAGGGAAGAAAGTATATGGCATTTATTCCTACTTTTACAAGTATTTTTAAAAGGTAGCAGTAAAATACTTATTACATAATGAGTATTCTTTAAAAAAAGAAATCAGAAAATTTCAAAAGTAGCTTCATATCACTTTAAATTCATGTTAACATGCTGTCAAACCAAAGAATACACATTATTAATGTATATAATTACATTTAAAATCTAAGATGTTGTATCCAATTCTAATTTGTCAAGTAATTTTTAAGACTTAACCTATCATACTTTTACAGGCAAAATAAATTTGCCTTGCAAAAATCACAAGAAACAACATCTTTATGATTTAGCTAGTCTGTCTGGCAAATTGACTATTTTGCTAGTTAAGGTCTAAGGTACTTTCAGGGCCGTGTTAATACTTGTTATTTCAGACTTCTAAGAAAATATCCTTTAAGACCTAAACAACTATTAGGACTGCTATAAAAGTAGATATGCAAAATCTTTCCACCTTCTCATTTTTAAATCCTCATTAATCAGACTAAGCAGCATCTAACAACTAAGATAGGTAATGGATGATACAAGTAGGGAGAGAATGACAGCTGGTATTTTAAACTAGAGATCAAGTTAAGCCAGAATTCACAGGCAACTAATGCAGTGGGAAACAAGAACTACTGAAGCAGTACTACAATGCTTTTGACAGTAAATTCTTTATGACATGACTTACTGTAAAATTTATTCACAGTAATTTCAGTAATTCAGTCCTTTTAAAACTTAAACACACAAATCAAAAGTGAAAATCCATTTGTTTTCTCCAATGAGTTGTTTCATAAAAGAACAAAAGAAAGGCAAGCATCAAATCCAATTATTTTTAAGAATAACAAGATTCATAAGCACATGATCACAAATAAGAGTTTTAAACAAGTAGCTTTGAAGTTGCACACTATTAATTAAATATAAGGTACTGATAATCACCCCCAGAAGTGAGAGGAAAAAGCCTGGATCTGTTTCTCTCTATTTCAACATATTTCTCAAAATAATTTTTATGTATATTTTAGCAACTGATTGTACATCTCTAATATGGCAGCTTTTTCTAGGAAATACAGAAATCCCTTTCAGAAACAGAAAACACAAGTGATGGTAAAAAGACTGGATCTCTTTAAGTAGTAATATTTTTCCTGCTATAGCTAAATTAGTGGGTGATAAACCCATCCATTTCATTACTAAAGTTATTAATGAGTGACAGATTAAAATTTAAAAGTATGGAAATTATTTACTTAAATTCATAGTGTGAACATGTAATTCACAGTTATTAAAATACATGATGCTTTGTAACACAAAAATGCATTTGATAGCTCCTTTATCATAGAATTAATATTGGTACAGCTTATTTAAAAATCTAGCCTCTATTGAAAAAACAAAACAAAACAGATTTTAAACTTACACAGTTTCACCGCTATACAGTATGATAAATACTTACTGTAGACAAAAGGATTCCATTTTCTTCCTGTGAATGTACTCCACCCTACTAAGGAACTCTTTCTAGAGTACAATTCCATTTTCTGACTTTTACAGTAACAAAGCTCTTGTGCCAAAGGACTTAATGTAAATGAAATGGCACCACAGCTGCTTTCAGTAACCATCTTACTGTGACAGTGGTACAGCTAATTGTTAAAAATGGTGGCTTAGACATTTTCCATACATTAAATTAGAGAGCTCAGTTGAAGGCTCTGGCATCCACCCACTTCAGACAAAGGAAAATAATTTGCAACTGTACCAACGCATGGATAATTGAGCCATCTCCCACACAGGGTCAGTGTTGGAGGTTTCCTCCATCTTTACACAAATGTAAACCACAGCTCATTGTCTCCTTCAGGAAATCAATTCTTTTCAAAGCTGTATTGGATGAGAGTTTTTAAAAAGAACCTTAGTGCTGTTCAAATACTGAACTAGAGTATCAAGATAAGCCAAAGGCTCAACAGTTACTCTGTTTCCTGTTCAGTTCATCCATTTCCCACTTGACACCTCCTCCAGACTTTCTATTGTTATTAGCAGGAAAAGTCACACCTATAAACTGAGAGTTGGTTCTCTAAACTAGGTTAGTGATTCTTCAGTCCATACTTTTGAAAGAGTAAAAAGTCCACACCCACATTTCCAAATTACAAATACATTCATCAAGAGAAAAAGCTGTATTTCTATTGCCTATTGTAATATTCATTTCATGTCAGTTTAATTCATGTCAACTATGAATCATGTTATTTAACGTGTTTCAGAACTTTGATATTTACAATATTAATACTCACTAACTGATGCTTACATGACTTTAAAAGTTTTTAATTTATTTACGATAATCACAGTCTAAATCAAAGATATAAACTATACTTGAAGAACTCATCTAATTTTTTTATATTTAACTAAAAGTAATCACCTTAGTTAAATTCAATAATAATAAAGATTTATGCCTCCTGTTATTCATAAATCATTTAAAGGCTGATAATAAAATGTTTACTAAGAAATAATGTTTAATCTCTTTAACATTTTTATTTTCTTAGAATCACCACAATAAGATCATAATTATAAATAACTGGGTTTCTTGGAAAAGAAACTATATGATACAGATATTGTACTTTAAAGAAGTATCTGATTTTGAACAAGAAGAAAATTTAATTTCATATTTCACCTCATACAAGAATTTTGCACACTACCACATAGATAATTAAAAACCTAAATAAAGTTCATACTGTTCATAATTAAAACTCAAAGATGAAATCAATGGATTAAAAAAAAATAAGTTATGATCCTAAAGCATACACCATATTGCCCCACCCTGTAATGATTCAAAAATAAAAGAATATTAGAATTGAAAGGCATAAATTTGGACATTTCTCTAGAGAGCTAAGTGCTTCTACTACTATCAAATGAGCCAACTGTTACCAGAATTTATCTCATAAATTCAAGCACAATCTTGTCTTTGAAAGTAGAATACAATAACAAAACTGTCAACCTATTTATATAAATTTTTTTACAAAATGAAAATAATCCTACCTGTAGATAACAAAATCGAGGAGTTACAAACCTGTCGATGCTGTCTGTCACTGCAACTCTTCGGTGCCTTCTCTCTGGGCTTATAAAGCTCTATCAATGCTCAAGTCCGTCCCCCCTCCCCCTTTAATTGAAGAAGAAAGAGAAAGAGAGAAAAGAGAGAAAGAAAAAGAGGAGAGGGAAGGAAAAGGAAAGAGAAGGACAAAAAAGAGAGGAGAACAGGAAGAAAAGGAAAAGAAAAAGAAAATACCCTGCAAGTCTGGATGTGGCTGAGACAGTGAAAGAGTCTAGTAAGACAATGAGGTTGCAGGATCTCCCTTGAAAAGCTGACCACTATTGCTTATGAAGGATTTTGATCATTTTTCAGGCTGCTGTATTCAAATTCTGAGAAGTCAACCATCAGTTTGAAAGCAGTAACTGATGGGAGTAACAGTTTATAGGTTACAGAAGGGTATTTTATTGTTAACGGACTGTACCAAGTTAAGATTTAAGAGGGGGAGAGACAACATGTAGGAAGGAAAGATATGCTACTTCCCCCCCCACCCCCCACAAGCCACTGCAATTACTCTGATGTGAATTTTTGATGACTTCCGACATCTTTGCATGGTTAATAATCGCTTCAGCTGTCATGTTTGGTTAATGTGGAAAATGCATTTGGTGCATTGTGATGCAATGCTATGGCCACAGATTGTAACACCAGTTGTGAAGCTATTCCCTTAACTGAGCAGCAGGAATTTGCACATGCCATGGTGCTAAAATAAATGGTAGTTAAAAGATTTTATACAGCAGCAGCAGCAGCAGACAGACCCTGCCATTTTAGACTTACAGAACACATAGATGTAACATATAGAACAATCGCTTGTCACAGTGTTCATATCAGTTTCACTGCCCTTAAAAGAAAGCACTTAATTTGACATTTTAAATATTTGGCTTCTTAGTGGTTAAAAGATTTAGATACCGTTTAAATAACTACTCAGATTAATTATAGCTTTGAACAGAGGTTATTTGCATTTCAGGAATATACAGCCAATGAAACTGTCAGTGACACATGAAAATGCAGACTCTTTATTAACATATGCTCAGCTCAACTGCCACTTCCCTGTATGACATTTAAGCAAAAATATATGATGTGTAAGTCATGAATATTCCTATTCTCTCTCAATGATTAAAAATTTGTTCCTTAGAAATGGACTTTTTAAAAAGGGTTACATACATCTGAAAACTAGAGATTACATTAAAATACCAACTTGTGTTTTTCATTATCACCAATAGAAATTCAATGCAGCAAACAATCGTGCAATTACAGGAAGGGATGTAAAACAGCAGAGATGAAACCATGCTAAGAGCCAGTCACCCTATGATTAAAGTCAGGCCAGTATATTCCAGCAGTCAGGTGATGGTGCCATCATTACAGTGCAGAAAGCTAGAGAAAAATCGAGAAATGGACCACCCCACCTTCAAAAAGGAAAATTACAAACTCTAAGGGAAGAAAGAATAAGCTTTCACATATGTAAAATAAGCATTACTATTGAAGAATACTGTAAAGATGGTTATTTTAATGACCAATTCCATAATCTAGTCTCACTGAAATATTAACCTACATGTTTAACACACAGAACTGTTGTACTTAAAACAGGCGGTTTTTCTTTCTGTCTTTATCAATTTCACATTTAACAAGGCAAAACTGATTTATGGATTTTGATTTTTTTTTAAGTAAGGAAAAAATTCTTTAAAGTAACTCCATTAACTTGTATTTTATGGACCAGAACATTTGCCAATTTAGTGCCTACTATTTCAGATGTTTGTGTTTCATTTTTAAAAAACAAAACTGAAGAATGAACAGAGCAGCACATGAATGTGTCTAAATGCTAAGTATCTGTTAGCAACATAAAATAAATTCATTATTTCTATTGTTTTATTCATTGTGATAGCACTAAATATTTAATATCGAGGCATGTGTTAACAAGCACTGTAAAACTAAAGAGCTTCTAGTTTTGTTTTGCTTTTTACTTTAATTTGCTGTTTAAAATTAACCTTACCAACAGTTCTACCTGGTGCTATAACAGATGTCAACCTATTTGTAAAAGCATTCAACAATTCAAGTTTATTGATTTCAGACCCAATATTAGGCATTACTGAAGACTGGGGAAGCTTCACAAGTGAGGGAGGGAAAGAAAGACAGACACAGAGAGACACAGAATGGCACATGTGTGTGCCTCTGTGTGTGTAACCATGCTTTGACACTAACCAACTTCAGTTTATGTTCCAATTACTAAGACAAAAAGTTATCCTAGGGTACCAGTGCAAGAAGCAAACTTTCTTTTGTTTTTTTACTAAAAAATAAAGTATTGAAACATAGCAGACATGTAGCAATAGGAGTCTAAGTATGAAACAGGGGATCTGATTGCGACAAAAACAAGCCCTATCACCCAAGTGTAGTTAAAGTCAAACACTAACTGATGGTTACAAGCTACCCCTGAATGAGATCACAACTTAAATGTAAGGAATAAGATACATAATTATACAAATGCACACATAGCCGTGTTCAGACATTTTCCCCCTCATTGTTATCAAAGAGGGAATATTTCCTATGCCATGAAAAACTAGGACAACCCAGATTTTCTTCCCATTTCAAAGAATCCCAAGGAAATAAAATCAATAATCTGCTTGGAATTATACATCAGAGCTGAAAAGGATTTTAGAGATCATTTAGTTCAATGCCCTCATTTTGTAAAAGAGAAAACTAGACCCAGAAGTTAACTCACTTATCCAAGGTCACACAGATACTTAAATACGTACACATTTATAAACACTGCCCAAATAACCCACTTATAAAGGCCCTATTTCCACTGGAGATGAATTTATGCTGTAATTAATTTAAGGTAAGGAGGCTCATGCTCATTTTTGTGTTCTGAGGAGACCCACTATTTAAGCTTATACCATGTTTTTAATACAGATATAACACACTAAAGTACACCAAGGGAGAAAAAAAAGGAAATAATAGATGGGGCACATCTCAAAACTGAGAACACTAGGGAGAAATTTCCAGGGTAAGAGAACTTACCAACTTTATCAAAAATATAACTGTCAAGTGTTTAGCATAGTGTCTGGTACACAGTAAGTACTATATAAATGTGAGCTATGATTGTTACTGTATTTTCCCCATTTGCCTTTAATGAATACTAGGACTATAGTAGGGGCAAAGAAGTAAAAGGAATATGGAAACTATTGAAATGAGGATGTTTGACAAATAATATTCAGACTTACAATCCTTAAGCATATGGCTGGCATATATACTGAGTTTCACCATAAATCAAAGCTTTCAGGCAGTCTCCTAAGTCACGGTCTGCATTTGACCTGCCTTACAGCAGCGTTGTGAGGATCAAATGAGATAACAGATGTTAAAGTTGAAAGCACTACACCAATATAAAGTGTATCACTATAACTCACTCTTCCCTCAACTTGGTAACAGCACACCGTCTTGTCTTGATGTAGCACTTCTGGTGCTACTGTTTTCATGGCTGAGTACTCTCCGTGCTCCCTTGCCCCCTTACAGGCAAAGTCCTTGCTCCCTGCTTTTTTCTAGTCATTTTCTCCTTTACCCATTTGTGTTGCTTTAATTATCATCTTTACACTGACGACTGAAATCTCTATCTGGACTCCTGTTCTTACATTTAAGGTTCAATTCCATACCTTCAAGTGCTTACTGGACGTTTATTCTTAGATGTTTCTGTGTTATCTCAAACCCAACATATTCAAACAAACTCTTCCCATTCCCTAAACAGCTATCCAACCCAACTTCATAAATGCCATCACTGGCACTACTATTTCCCCAGTGATGCATCCTCAAAATGCTGTTACCTTTTACTTACCCCTTCCTTTCACCATCTATCTCTAGTCACTCATCTAGTCCTAGAGATGCTTTTTCTTCAAAATATCTTGTAATTCATCCCTTCTCCCATTCCCACTGCCATCATCCTACCTAGTCCAAGACCGCATTAATTTATACTTTGATTACCACAAAAGCCAATAGCTGAGCTTCTTAACGCCAGTCTCTCTGACTTCTAATAAATCCTACATACTGCTGACAGAGTATTAGTCTTTAAGTCTTTAAATGCTCATTTTTAGCATGTCATTCTCTCCTGGTCAAAAACCTAGATTTTCTACTGAACCAACCTGAAGCTAAACAAAATTTAGATAAAACATGACTGATACCTATCCTCATAGAGCATAAATCTAGAAAGGGAAAAACATAAACCTAGATAATTACAATACAAATTATATCGTTAGCATGTTAGAAATTATAAAAACAGAAGTATTATGTGAGATCGAAGCGAGGAGATCTTTACAGACCAAGCACTTGCTGCTCTTGTATGGGTTTTTCCAAGCTGTTACCTTTAACAGTAATGTAATAATATTCTCTCTTCTTGAATTTTCCTTGTTTGCACACGCTCTATCTCTCCCCACCCCCCTTTCCTCTGTTTTCCTCTTTCCCATATCCACAATGTGTAACATAGTGCTAAACACTTAAGAAAAAAGTCGTGATTATTATATTAAAGTCTTTCTTTAATGAGTGGGTTTTTCAAGGAGCATAGCTTGTGAGCTAGAAGAGATCTCTGAGATCAATTCATCCAATCCCTGTGTTTTGCAGATGTTTAGTAAAACTGAGGCCCAGAGACCTTAAGTAACTTGCCTAAGGTTATACAGGTAGTAAGGAGCAGAAATGACACACAAACCCATTCAAAGTCCTCTGACTCCAACTCCAGCATTCTTTCCCTTGCCAGCCTTTTTGAAGGTGCTAGTGAAACAAAACTGTTAGGACCTCACAAGCTCTTTTGGCACTAGTGAAAGGTGAACAAATGGAATGTTAGCCAAAATAAGACCATTTTCTCTTTGGGGGAGAGAAGGGAAAGAGCAGCAACCTAGAGAACATAGAACGACTGATCATTATTTACCAGGCATAGCCTAAGTGGATTTCATATTACTTAAAATGGAACCAATATACTCAAAAGTTGGCAAATATGTCCCATTACACTTTCTGAGGTTTCTATTTTCCAAAGAAGATTCCTTAGCTAGGTTATTTGCCAGCATACAGTTACCTAGCGCTTCTCTGTGGTTAACAACAGCTTCTACTCACCTAACCAATGTCCTCTCATGTACCGAGAGACACATAATGGCAAAGAAATTGAGCAGAAATTAATTCAGGGCCAATGAAGAAAGATGGCAAGACAGCAAACACCACAGAATGGAAAGAACACTGTGCCTGAAGTTCAGAGAGAGCTGGGTTTGAAACAGGCACACTAGCAAGTTTTGTAACCACAGGCAATTCATTTATCCTTGATGAATCTCAGTTTCCCCCTCTAAGGAGAGGAATGATAAAGTTTGTAGTACCTACTCTATGGAGCTGTGGTGAAGATAGAGAACATATTTTAAAGCACTAGATTAGCAATGACGACAATGATTATGATGGTGATATATGGACAAATTACTAAAAAATGAGAAAGTAATGTGATAATTTGCCAACAAAGTTATACCTGGAGTACTTAAAAAAATTTTTTTAAAGGTAATTCTAGGTTTGAGCAGTTGATAAAATAGAGATGATTTTTGCAGTTCCTTACTTGGCAGCAAAACAAATTATTGTGCAATTTCAGTTGCTTCTTCATGTGCCAACTTGTTTATTTGCCCAGGGGTCTGGACACAACTGAGAGAAGATCTTTCTCCATCTAGATGCCAGACTACAGAGAAGCTAAATCACTCCCTCAGCAAAAGAAGGAAACAGTTTCCTTTGAGAGGCTTATAACAGAATGAGGGCAGAAACAGGGTTTAAGATGAACAACGGAATTAATTCAAGGGGATGAAATGAGATTTTAGAAGTACTCTTTTCAAATTACATGCATTATCAATAAGTGATTTTCAATAAAAGCAGCTGTTGATGGTAGCATATGTCATATAAATATTTCTGCAGTGTAATCCAATGCTCTTTAAAGTTCTCTTTAGTGAATCTATTCCCTTCCTCTAGTTTACATATGCACACACATGCCTGTGTGAGTATAAATAGACAGCGGACATTAAGCTTCTACAAAGACAAATTTATTCTCCTTTAAGAACAGGGAAGAAAGAAGTAGTGTACCTTTTTGGCAAACAGTTTTCCTAGGTATTTGGAATGTACAGGCAGTTTCACAGAATCTTGCAACTTTGGAGCCAAAAGGGTCTAAAAGAAAATCTAGACTAAGCTCTTCATTTAACAGTTTAGAAACTGAGGTACCTCTAGTATCAAAGCCTAGGCCAGAAGTGCTGATTTCAAGTTTAACATTCTTTCACACTCCTATATGACTCTCAGACTGACATAGTACAGTATGCTTAAATCAGCTGTATAGGTACACTACAGTCTCATCTGATGTCTTCCAGGCTCGATATAGAGTATTTTAGTTGGTTTTTTTTTTTGAGTTATCACAAGAGAGAAAATATACTTCTATTTCATATTTGATCCAATTTCAAAGTAAAGAATCTATTGTCAGCCCTTAATGGAATCTTTTTTTTTTTTTTTTTTGCTTTTTTGGAGGGCAGTTGGGGTTAAGTGACTTGCCCAAGGTCACACGGCTAGTTTTTGTGTTAAGTGTCTGAGGCCGGATTTGAACTCAGGTACTCCTGACTCCAGGGCCGGTGCTCTACTCACTGCGCCACCTAGCCGCCCCCCTTAATGGAATCTTAAGAGTCAGAAGGAGCCCTGAAGGTCACTTAGTTTAATTCATATTTGAATAGGAATCTCCTCTATAATATTGCCAAGAGTTATCCTGCTTTTTGCTTGAAGACCTACACTAATTATAAATCTTATGAGCTAGCTCATTATACTTTTGGGCAATTCTAATTATTTGCCAGTTTTTCCTTATTTTGAAAGCCTAAATCTCCCTCTTTACAACTTCTACTCTCTGCTCCCAGTTTTATCCAGTTTGTTTAATGGAGTTAAGAAAAATGAATCTAATCTCTCTTCCCCACAAAAGCATCTCTAACCTTTGAAGACAGCTATCATATTCTCCTCTAAGTCTTTCCTTCTCCAGGATAAATCTCCAACTTTTTTATTGACCCATTCTAGTTTATTCAAGTCTTTCCTAAAATAAACTACCTAAACTGGACAGAATACTCCAGATATAGCTGGTTAGGGCAGAGTAAATGCAGTGGTGTTTTTTTACCTGCCTTGTGAAGTTCACAACACTAAGCTTCTATTAATAAGCCTAAAATTAAATGAGCTTTTAAGTCTATTCCTTATGTGTAACTCTCACTGAGCTTATAATCCACTAGAACATCATATTTCTCCACCTGATGCTGTTTGTCCTTCGTTTTAGAAGAGGACTATGACATGCAAGTGAACTGGATTTAAGTGAAGGGGGGCTGTGCAAAGTCATCAGCCTCACTTTCTCTTCTGGAGCCATCTGCTACAGTGGCCAGATACAGATCAGGACAACTGGATATGGTCCAGGATGCAGTGGGGGACCTTGGACTTTTCAAGCTAAGGTCTTCAATATATTTCAGCTTGACTGAGGCAGTGCCTCAGATTAAGGCTTAATAAAAAAATGAGGCAAAGAAGGACCTCTTAAAAAAATCTGGGAGAAGACCCTCAGGTTTTATGAACAAAACAGAAACAATTGTTATTTACATTCATTCTGAGCCAATCAGGGCCCAGACAGTGACCAAGTATGGTTTGGTCTGGGATCAGAATGATTTGGGGTTAAGGCTGGTCTTTAAGGGAAAAAACCCAAAAACAAAAACAAGGGGAAAAAAGTTTTAGAGATTAAAATTTACATTCTCTTTGTGTACAGCAGGAAGGGGTGTGATATCCCACAAAGAGATGAGAGGGGGGGGAAGGAGAGGGGGAGAGGGAGAGAGAAAGGGAGTGGGAGAAAGGAAAGAAGGAAGGAAGGAGGAAATTTCTCCCCAAAGGGAATGTAATTTTAATCTCTGAAAGTTTTGTTTTGTTTTGTTGTCATGTCCTGGCATCACCTCCCTGAAATCTCGGTCTTCTAGAATGAAGGACAAACAGAAACCTCTGTTGAGTAGAGAAGGAGTTGCATACTAGAGACCAAACTTCCAACTGGGCAACACGACTTTCCTTCTCCCCTTTCTCCATTTCCCCCTTTCCCCCTCATCGCTTTCCTTCCCTTCCCTTTCCTTTCCTTTCTCTCCACACAGAATTACCTTAAAAAATAAAAATAAAGTACTCCAGGTATAACTTCATTGGCAAATCATCACATTACTTTCTCATTTTTCAGTAATTTGTCCATATATCACCATCATATGTGCACAGGTAAGGGATCACACCCTTACCTGCTGGTGCTCTGCCCAAAGGGAATGTATTTTTCCACCAAATGTTGTCCAACTAGGCCTTTCCTATACTATCCTACATGATTTAATAAAAGCCAGTGCAGGACTTTACACAAGTCCATATTAAACATAACTTTATTAGGTTAGACTCTTTTTGTGTGCTCTGAGCTTTTACTTAACCCCAAAGTCTTGCAATGAGCATATTTGCCATCCCTCCTTCTTTCTTTCCTTCCACTGAATTCCCCTAGTCAATCAAAAGAAATGAAGTTAGCTGGGCCTGGACCCTGATAAACCCCATGGTGGCTCTTAAGGATCGTCACTTCCCTTTCTAAGTATTTACAACTGTCATTTTAATCAAATATTCTAGAATTTCCAAGCAATTAGCTATATGTAATAAAACAAGAAAAAGGAATGAAAAGAACAAGGATAGGCAAAGAAGAAACAAAATATCACTTTTTACAGATGATATGAAGATATACTTAGAGAACAAACCCAAGAGAGCCAACTAAAAAACTAGTTGAAACAATGAAAAACTTTAGTAAAGTTGCAGGATATAAGATAAACCCACACAAATCATTAGCATTTCTACAGATTACCAACAAAACACACCAGAAAGAAAGAGAAAGAGAAATTCCATTTAAAATAACAGTTGGCAGTAAAAAGCACTTGGGAGTCTACCTGCCAAGAGACATACAGGAACTACATAAACACAATTACAAAACATTTTTCACACAAATAAAGACAGATCTAAACAACTGGAGAAATATTAATTGCTTGTGGCTAGGTTAATGATAATAATAAAAAAATGACAATATTACCTGAGGGGGTGCTTATACTCAGACCCCAATTCCAAGACTATTTCTCCTTAGCCTCAAAAAACACTATTCCTGGCAGTTTCTCCCCAGTCCAAGGACATTATGCCTAGCAATACTCATGAGCCCAGCCCCAGCAAAAGACTTCTGTCTTTGGTACAGTAACAAACCACACCTGTAGGAATTACTGATTTGAAACTGGCTTTGTACTTACTCATATTCAGTACCCACTGAACTATCTATACCAACTCCCTACCTTATTATATGCATTATGGACTCATTTTGAGTATCCTAGACTTAAGACATATGTACACTCCTGACACCTATCTTGTCAAACAAGACTTTGATTAGTAGCAGACCAGACAATGCTCAGTTAGTCCTGACCACCAGTTAATTTAGTGATGTACCAGACCTAAAAACCAGAACTCTACCTCTTCGTGGCCTTCCCCACTGGTTTTTTCTGGTGAACTCGGGGCGGAAAACACCTCCTCAGTAAAAACAAAGAATTCATGTTCCTTTAAAAAACTGACCACTCCTTAACTATTCCCCTAATCCCAGCCTGAATCACCTAAGTAGCATACTTGGCACAAGTTTTACTATATAAACTTTAACTGTATCCCTCTAAGGTCTCAGGTTCCTTAAAAACTTTTGCCCTTGGGATGGCTAGGTGGTACAGAGAACAGCACTGGCCCTAGAGACAGGAGGACTTGAGTTCAAATCCTACCTCAGACACTTACCATTTACTAGCCATGAGACCTTGGGCAAGTCACTTAACCCCAACTGCCCTGCCTTCTCCCCTTTAAAAAGAAAAAAAACAACAGCAAAATCCTTTTAGCCTGCTGGATAGAGTAAAAATAAACTTTTGCAAACTTGACTTTAAGATTGCTTGAGTTCATGAATTTTTTCCTGATGATCTTGTCCTGCTCCCTGGCGGTCCTTAAGGGGTCCCTGAACCCCTCAAAACTATATCATTAGCTAAATGTATTTACCTATCCAGGAACATACCAATCAAGCTACTAAAAATTATTTTTATAGAGCTAGAAAATAACAACAAAATTCATTTGGCATATAAAAGGTCAAGAACTTCAAGGGAAGCAATGGAAAAAAAAGTTGAGAAGGTAGCCCAGAAGCACCAAATCTCAAACCTTACTATAACGTGATAATCATCAAAGTAATCTGGTACTGGATAAGAAACAGAATGGCTGATCTTTTGAAGAGATTAAGCACACAATATACAGAAGTAAATGACCATAGTAACCTAATATTTGATAAACCCAAATATCCAAGCTATTGGAGCAAGAACTCACTAGTTAACAGAAATTGCTAGGAAAACTGGAAAACAGTTTGATAGAAACTTATTCCCACCATGTTCCAAGATAAGCTCAAAAAGACTTCAGGATTGAGACATACAGGGTGGTAGATACCCTAAGCAAATTGGGGGGGGGGCATGAAAAAAAATTACCTGTAAGATATACAGATAAAGGAAGAGTTCATGAACAGAAAGGAACACAGAAGGCAAAACTGTTGGCCTTAATGAATAAAATTTAAAAGTTTTTGTATAAACAAATGTAATGTAGCCTAAATTAGAAGGAAAGCAGGAATCTGGGGGTGGATTTACAAGTTTCTCTTATAACTCTCATTTCCCAAATATATATGGAACTATGTCAAATTAATAAAAAAAAACCAAAACTATTCTCCACATGATAAATGTTCAAGGGACATGAACAGGCAGTTTTCAGAAGAAGAAATCAAAGTTATCAATAGTCATGTGAAAAAATGCTCTAAATCATTAATCACTAGAAAAATGTAAGTTTAAAAAAACTCTGAAGAACCACTTCACACCTATCCAATTGATTAAGATGACAGAAAATGAAAATGACAAATGCTAGAGAGGATGTGGAAAAATAGGGACACTAATGTACTACTGGTGAAGCTGTGAACCGATAAAATCATTCTGGAGAACAACTTGGAACTACACCCAAAGAGCTATAGATCTTTGATCCAGCAACACTGCTACTAAGTCTGTATCCCAAAGAGATCAAAGGAAAAGAAAAAAGACCTGTATGTACAATGATCTATATGTAGAGCAGTTCTTTTTTGTGGCGGTAAAGAACTGGAAATCAAGAGGAGTTGGGGAACAGCTAAACAAGCTGTGGTATATGATTGTGATGGAGTACTATTGTGCTATAAGAAATGACAAGAGAGTAGTTTCAGAAAAGCAAGACAAGAACTATATGATCTCATTCAAAGTGAAGTGAGAAGAACAGGGAGATCATTGTACACAGTAATGGCCATGTTGTAATGAGGATCAACTGTGAAAGATTTGGCTATGCTGATCAATACAACGATCCCATACAAGTCTAAAAGACTCATGAGGAAAAAATGCTTTCTACCTCTAGAGAGAGAACTGATGAACTAAGTGCAAATCAACATATAAATTTTTCATTTAATTTTTCTTACCTTTTAAAAAAATATGGCTAATATGGAAATGTTAAGCATGATTTCACATGTATATTTTATATCATATTACTTGCCTTCCCAGTGGGTAGGAGAAGGGGTGCATGGGAGGGAAAAAATTTGGAACTCAAAATTTAAAAAAGAAAAGAATGCTAAAAATAATAAAATTTGAAGGTTTTTAAAAAATTAAAATATAAAAAAACACTACTAAGTCTGTACCCCAAAGAGATAAAAGGAAAAGGAAAGGTATCTTATCTGTCTGTCTGTCTGTCCGTCCATCCATCCATCCATCCATCCATCCATCCATCTATCTATCTATCTATCTACACACACACAAACACAATATTTATAGCAGCTCTTTTTGTGGTGCAAAGAATTGTAAACTGAGGAGATGACTATCAAGTGGGAAATGGCTGAATAAGTTGTATATGATCATGACAGTAAACTATTGAGCTGTAAGAAATGATGAAGGGAATGGTCTTAGAAAAACCTGGGAAAACTTATACGAACTGATACAAAATAAAGTGAACTAGAAGAACATTGTACACAATTATAGGAGTGTTGTAACCACAATCAACTGTAAAAGACTTAACTACTCAGATCAATACAATGATGCACAACAATTCCAAAGGACTCATGATGAAAATGTTATCAAATACCAGAATGAGAACTGAGGAATTCTAAGGGCAGACTGAAGTGTATTTTCTTCTCCCCACCACAACCTAGCTAATGTGGAAATAAGTATCATATTTCTTGCCTTCTCAATAGGTAGGGAAGGGACTAGAGGGTGATAATTCAGAATTGAAAATAAAAATTTTTAAGAAAATTTTTTAAAAAGCAGAAGAATTTTGCTAGCAATTAAGTCAAACTCAATGAGCTACAACTTCCAAGAGCAAAACAAACTGTCAAAAATTAGCATCCATGTTAATAGTTTTTTCTAATTCTAATATATGACTCTCCCAAGGTTAGTAGAATTTTCCTTGTATATTTCAAAAAAAGCTATGCTGTAGAAAAAGGAAGTTAGCCCCTTGTACTATTTTGGTAATGTTAAAGCTTCAGTGTCTAACACGGTAAATTAACTGCCTTTTCAAACAACACATTTTAGTACAACCAAAATGAGATTTTCATCATGAAATTTTCATCTGAAGCCCTCTAAACACTATTTCAGAAATGAAGAGAACTCATTTAAAGTTGTGTTTCTAAAACAGACCACTTAAAACCAAGTCTTATATGTGTTCAGACTAGATTTGGACATTTCCAAAGTGGAATTAGGCTAAGAAAGTGACTAAAATGCCCACAAACCTTTTAGCCCAGAGATTCTATTGCTAGCCATATTCAAATATTTATTAAACATCTACTATGTTTCAGGTATATGAACAATGAATAAAAAAGAGAAAAAAGGAAATATTTAATTTACCTAATTATTTAATTCACCTCACGTAAAGTGAAGCAAAATCAGGAAAAAATATACACAACTACAACAATATAAACAGAAAGAACGACAAAACTGAACACTGCAATTACAATGAATAAAAGCCAGGCTATGAAGAAAAGAGGAAAACATGCACTGCTTCCCTTCTTTGCCAAGATGGGAAACCAGGGCGTGGAAGATGCAAATATGGGCAGACTCTGTTAATGTCACACTGCCTGGGAGACTTTGTGTAATCCATTCACCTCTCCAGGCCTTAGTTCTCTTACCTGTAAAATGAGAATGTTAGACCAGATTACCTCTAAGGGCTTTTCCAGCTGTAGAGCTATGATTTTGTTTGTGTGTTGTGAGTTTTATTAAATTGCTTTTCTTTTTTTCTTTGTTTTATAACACTTTTATTTCCAAATTTCCCTCTCCCTATCCCTTATTAGAAGGGGAAGATTCTCTGAAGAGTGGAGAAGAGAGGGAAATTTGGAAATGAAAGTGATATTAAAAAAAAAAGCTATCAACAGTTTTTAAAAAGCTCAATCCAGGAATCTGAGTTCTATCACTACTATAACTACTGTAGTTCACTAAAACGAATGTCTAATATTACAATGCGTCAAAGCACCATAGACCTTAACTAATTTGACTGAGAAAGAGAAGAAAGGGGAATAGAGAAAATGCAGAGGTATAATCTAATAATAAAATAGTAATTGAAACATACTTTCTTCTTAGTAGAAAAGTGGAGGGACTATTCCATCTGTAGCCTTTCTAATATTTAATCTTTTATATGCCTATGGGAAGTTGCTGCTGGCTCCATGGAGGTCTGAGGGGTGGGTAATCTTGCCTCTGACAGAAGTTTTGTATACAGATTTTTTTTTCTATTTGTATCTCCCTATTTTAGTTACTTGATTAGCAAAATTCTGTTTTAAACTAATGTATCAAGAGACTTTTATAATATATTTTCTATTAAATTAAATATTTCCAAATTAAACAAAAAAAGAAAAGTGGAGGACTACTGATGTCAGATGGTACATGTGCTGTCAGAGTCTGCTTAACTGTTTTTCTTGGTTAAGGAAGAAATCAAAGGGGAGAAAGAAGGGAAATGATTGTGGTTTTTATATACAAAAGGCATCAATAAAATAACAAAAAATGGAATCAGTGAGAGAAAAAAAGGAAACTCAAGAAAAACCAAGTAAATGACTAAAAACAATCTTTTGTCTCTTAGGGATACTGGCAGACTTAAAACTGCTGAGGAACCAGATTTTGGGTCTCCCCTTGGCATAGTCCAACTATAAATCATTAACTTTTGTGGTAGTATTAGCACATCAGTTACTAGTAACCATAGAAGATAATGATGATTAGACGAAATGTATATAAATCCCCTTGCTTCCCATTTCTGTTTCCCTTCTCTCTCCAATGCTTCCTTCTCCCTATCTCCCTGCCTAAGCAGCAGGAATATATCAATAGCTAAAAAGCACACTTCAAAATTCAAAAGCTTAAAAATACAAATGTTACCTTTCATAGTACACTTATATAATTAAATACATTTCAAAAGTGGAGTGGCTGGAAATTCTTTTCAGTCTAAACATTTCAGAAAATATCTTGCTTCTTAGAAAAGGCCTAGAATTTGTATATTGAAAATTCACAAAAGTGTTGGCCTGAGGATGGATTCCAAAGTCAGAAGATTCCCCAAATGCAATAACATTTGCATAAAGCATTAGCCTAGTGCCTGGCACATATTAGGAATTATATAAATGTTTATTCCCTTCTTTCTCCCCTCGTCCCCAGAAAAGCAGTTACTCACACTTAATTCTTATAACCATTAAAAAAAGAAAAATTCAACTTCCTTTAGGTTTCAACTGTCATTAAATAAAGAAAAGACAAAATAATTTCAATTTAATTCAATTTAAATTAGGAAAGTAACACAAGACCAAAATGTCTATAATTTACTTTTTCTTGACATAAAAGTTTAGTATTTCCCAATACATTTATATGACTGAGGCAGCCTCAACAGAAGAGACTGGTGGCTTCATGTTTTCTTATTCACCAAAATATAAAAATCCAAAAGAAAGCCTAAGCTTTAAATAATATATATATTTGCTTCTTCTCACCAAACCTTGCCAGAGTATAGTTTTTTCTCAATTAGCAGGAGCTAGCTGGTAGGGAGAAGAGGGAACATACATGAGAATCAGTTGAAGTAAATGGGAATGTTTAGAGAAGACCTGGGGATGGGAGTGGGAGGAAGAGAAGACATGAATGAGAGTTTGTCTTCAATTATTTCAAGGACTGTTTTGTGGAAGAGAGATTAACTTTACTACTCTTGTTTTTTTTTTTTAGAGGCACAGAACTGGGAACAATGGACAGAAGTTGCAGAGAGGCAAATAGAGGCACAATGTAAGGAAATCTTCTTAAAATGTACCTTCTGCCTTTCATGATAGGGGTGAGGGATTATGGGTGTGGAATGTTATATACAGTGTCAGAAGATGCCATTTGATTTTGCTGAGTTACTGGGTTTAAAAAAAAAATCTTTGTTTACAAGAAAAGGTTTGTTAGAGAACGTGATAAAACTTTAAAAACAAACCCTTCCTGACAATTAGATCTATCCAAATGTGGAATAAGTTGCCTCTACAGGGAGCAGTTTTTCTCTCACAGTCTTCAAGAGCAGGTTGGATGATCACTTGCTGAGGTTGTTGTAGGAATGAGTCCTTCTGAAATAATGGACTAGATTGCTTTTGCGGTCTGTTCTAATGCAAATTTTCTGTGATAATGAAGAGTAGCTATTGGGTCTTGGATCAACCTGCTGTCTATTGCTACACGTATTTGATTTGCAATGTGTAATTTTTAATTTTAATAGCATGATAAACATTAGAAAGAAAGTTACTTTATCTCAAGTAAATATTTCCTTTTTTAAATTTAAAAAAGTATGCAATCTAACTTTTAGATTGCTAGTCCCATGCATCATTCCACAGAATGCTTATCTACCTTTACTGACAATCTGAGTCTAACTCCTCAGAATAAGATATAAAAAATTTTCTGAGCATTTGGACAAGAGCCACAAACATGACAAAGGAAATTCACTTATGAGTTATCATCCAAAGAGCTAAATAAGAACAAGGTTGCTAACAGGGAAACCAAATTCTATTAATTTCATCTTTCAAATACTAGTAAACAATAAACAAGGTTTGGAAAGATGATGAAACGAGTCAAAAGAATTCTGTCACTGGGACTTAATCAACACTAGTCTAAGGTAAACTAAATGAGTACGAGTTTATTCTGGGAGAATTTAGAAGTAGAGGAGACTACAGAGATCAAGTTCAAATGTCCTACTTTACATATATGGAAACTGAGGTGGAGAAAGGTGAAGTGACTTGTCCAAGAGAGTAGTAAGCACCTAGGTCCCTCTGATTCCAATATATAAATTGGTATCTTCCACTAAGAAAGCCAACAATAGTAGCATACAAAAGTCTGCTACAATTCTAATGCCTTTGATATGACAGCCAATCTCTAATTTGGACAAAAGAAATGCGCTCTAAAACCCTGGGTAGGAGTATGTTACTAATCTTTAAAGTAGCAAATATGTCATAGTTTGGATCCGGCATTCAACTGGCAGGGACATTCTGCTAAAAAACGAGTCACTCTGCTGGAATCTGCAAATCTGAAAGACTTATAAGAACCAAAAGAAACTTAAATCCAAGGTACAAACCTTCAAAATGTAATGGGAGGCAAGTAGATGTGCAAACTTTTTTTTTGTGGGTGTTGGGGAGGGATTGGAGAATCAGGGTTAGCGTCTGAGGTAGAACTTGAACTCAGGTCTTCCTGACTCCAGGGCCTGTGCTTTATCCACTGTGCCATCTAGCTGTCCCTGAAAGCTTTTTAAATAGAAGAATTTTAGTGAAAAGTACTTAGTACTGTCTCCAAAATCATTTTAAGGTAGCATGATTCAAAAAGGATTGACTCTCACAATTTAAGGTAAAGAAAATAAAATTTCTCTCAGAGGAAAGCATGGAGGTGGGGAGGGGAAGAGGGCATATGACCCTGGAAACCAGCAAGGAATACAAATCTTGTCAAATACAGTCTAAGTAGTTCGTGTGTAAACCAGAGCAGCAATAATAAATAGCAGTATTATCTCCTAATGTTATTAGGCATCTTGGAAGAAAGAAGTTCCTTGCTTCCATCCACATGTGTTTCTGCCATTAATTGTATTAACAATCATGATGCTACTTCAACACTTTCAAGGATCCACTATTTTGCTGATGACCAAACTCTCTCCACTGACATAACCTGCAACTCCTATACATCATAGTAAATAATCTTCATGAGATGCTGTTTTGAAAGAAAATCACCATTTGGTCAAACTATAATCTCCTGACAAGCCTCTCTAATAAGTTCAGGGAGGCCGTCCTTGAGTGAAGCAACAAATGATGTGCTTCTCAGGCCCAACTGGAAAAGCTTCCACTCCAGAATGCTAGGATCCTTCCACACCATAAAAGGCATCAAAACAAGCCTGAAGCTTTTTTTGTCTTTTTCTTCTCACTAAGCTTGGGAAACAGGCAACATCATCACAGAGAAAGAAGCAGGTCAAAAATATTTTCTAGAGAAAGTAAAACTAAGGAAAGACTACAAAGTTAAGTAATTTATCCAGTGATAGAATGAGCTTCGGGTGTCTTCAAAGGACCAAGAATGAAGTGTAGAAAAGTCCTAGATACTGCAAGAGCTACCCAGGTATTCTAAGCTTTGATGTCTCCCTTAGGAATGTAAGAATTTTAGCAGTGTTGGTGGAAAGTGGAGTCTAAGAAATCTAGGTTGTAGAGCTGGAACTCTTCTCATTTGTAAATGGGAGAGGGGGAGCAGCTGCTGTGATAATCATGTAAGAAAGCACCTTGAAAAGAATCAAATGATACAAAAGTATATTATTATTTCATGTCTCTGGAGAGCTACATGATATTTTTTTACCCGTTTTCATTCTAAATTATGTATTTTTATGCTCCATGTACAGCCCTTAAAAGGGTAAAAATGATGATAAATAACACGATAAAAAATAATTATTGATTTTTAAATAGTTTGTGATTGCTAAATAAATTTAAATATCAAAACCCTTTCCAAAATTAAGTTATTTTTATTCAAAAAAAGATTCCTAACATTTTAAGAGCTGGTTAATTTTGAGAGATTCACTATTTCTAGATAATAGCTCAAAATAATAACAAGAGTCCATACTCATGATGTTTTAGAGGTTACGTAACACTTTTCTTGAAACCACTCCAATAAGGCAAGTTGCTCAGATAACATTATCCTCTTATTATTAATGAAGAAACTGAAGGTCAGAGGAGTCATGATTTCCTCAATGTTGAACAGGTATTATTAAGTGTTACTGCTCGAACCTAGGCCCTCTGACTTCAAGCCAAAATATCTTCTTACTATATCCGGCTACCTATACTATACCTTAATCACTATCATAGATTTTTTATTCTTAAGATGATAACTGTATTTCTATATTATACACTTTCCTAGTTAAGAGAGGTAAAGGTGCATTTTCTCAAGTATTCTCTTACTGTCAAACCAGTTTAATACTCTTGGGAGGAAAGGCTATCTTGCCAGACTTTTTTCAGATGGGCTGAAGTAAATGGCCATACATAGTATGCTATCTGGAGTAAGAATTCAGTGCTTATTTTCTTCTTCAAAGTCTTAACGGTTCAAGTTTATATCCCAAGACTCTTTAATTTTTATCTAAAAATAAGCTTGCCTTGTCTAATACCTCCTTTAGAGCCCTAAACTTGGGACACCACTGTAACCCAACCACTTTGGTATCATTCACCGAGTTAAAAACTTCTAATTTTGGACTTTAATCCTCCATTGTCACCTAAGTCATCTTTAATTACAATAACAAACACTGACATCAGGAGTGTGAGGGCAAAGGCAGGAAAAATTATGTTAATTATTTATGATAACTAGCATCTCTTTTTCTTCTCTAACTTGTGGTAGTAGTCTCTCAAGAAAATGAACCAAAGTCCAGAAGTAGTGGTTTCAAATATATGCTATAAAACCTAACATGTGACTCAAATACATATCCTTCCCAAGCAGATGTTTTCGGATAATTATAGGTAAGCTTATACCACCCAGCACTACCATACTTACCACTGTTCTGTCTAGTGTGACAGGAGCTGTATCTCAGCTCTTCCCTGTCATTACAACGATCTAATACAAAGGACCAGGTAGCCCAGTTGGTACAAATTTGAATGTATGCATATATCTATGTTCAAGTTTATAACTCAAGGATGCTTTCATATATGAAGTATATGTATATCACTACTACACTGAATGCTAGGTCTGTACTTTCACCTCTGGAAAATGAAAACAATTTTATTTTACAGAAGTTCTTTCTAAAATTTGAAAGTATACAAATGACTAGAAAGGAAGTTAGGCCTTGTCTATGTCTTTAAAAACAAACCCACATTAATACTGTTGGAGAGCCAAATCATATTATATAATGTCAGATTTCAACATTCCGGCGCAATGCCAGAATCTTAATGGCCATTGAGACACTAAGGAAGGAAATGGGTCTGCATTAAGCCTACAAATAAGTCAACAATCAATAGTTCAGTTTTACAGTAAAACGTGATGTGCCCTTTAAAATTGCTTCTAGCATCATCTTTCTCTTTGTCAGATGTTCGGATTCAGCTTCAGAAGCAAAACAAAATGAAGACAATCAAGCAGAGGTTGAAATACAACCTATTTTCACAAGCACAGGACTTTTAGTGTTTCTAAGCCAAATACTGCTCCAGGATTTCACAGAAATCTTTTACACTGTACCTGTAGGGCAGCAAACACCAAGAAATAATAGGTCGAGCTTCAGACTGTAAATTAAGCTGACAGCTCAGGGAAGTAGAAAACTCTGGTCAAGAAGCATCTGGAGATTAAAGGTTAAACTAGGATTGGTCTTCCTAGAAAGCTCATCTCCCCAGAAAAGAAGTTTGCATCAGTGTTTATAAAGGTACACTATAGTTTCTCCACAAATCTAAATCATTTTACTACTAAGCACATATGAATATCATACCTTCTACAACCAGTTCCAAACCTTTCTGTGTCAGAATTTTTGCAGATTTACTTCCTTCCCACTCTCCATGTTATTTCATTGGTTCACTGAGTCACACTGTCTTTATTCTAGAAGTAACTTTTAACTTACAAATACTTCCTCATAACCTACTCCTTTTCTAAAACAGTCTAGGCTGCAACTGGAATTTTTCCAACAGTAGGAGCAGGAAAGTGGAAGATGCAAATTGGGTCTTTACCATCTCTTCTTTGATATCATTTTTTATACTAGAGAGAGAGAAAACGCTTTTTGATCTTCAAATATTTTTAAGTACCTTTTCAAGTCAAAATCTATTAGACCTCCATAAGGTACAGAACCAAAGAATGTTAGAAATGGAAAGGACCTTAGAGATCATCTAGTCTAACTCCTACCTGAAAGAGAATCATCAATCATCCTCTAGACAATCTAATATTAAATGTGCTGCATTAACTGTTTAAAAGTACAAATGTATATATGATGTGAGAGTGTGTGTGTGTATGTTTGTGTGTGTGTGTGTGTGTGTGTGTAAAAGTTGTACTGGGAAATTACTGATGATAAATATGAGAGAAAGCATGGTACAATTCAGGAAGGAATATGGTACGAGGGAAGGAATTCTGACTATGGAATCAAGAGTACTTGTGCTCAAATCCTGCCCCTGATGCTTGCCTCCTATATGACCTTAGGCAAGTCTCTTAACCTCAACTGTAAAATGAAAGTTAGGATGCTGAGTAAAGTGAGGAGAACCAGAACATTTAACACAGTAACAACAACATTCTGCTTCTTAGCAATACAATAATTTGAGACAAATCCAAAAGACACATGATAAAAAATGCTATTCACATCCAAAGAAAGAACTATGGAGTCTGAATGTAGATCAAAGCATACTATTTTCACCTTTTTTTGTTTTCTGTTTTTTTCTTTCTCATAGTTTTCCCCTTTGTTCTTATTCTTCTTTCACAACACAAGTAATGTTTAAAATGATTGTTCATGTATACATAACCTCTATCAGACTGCTTGCGCTCTCGGGGAAGGGAGAGAACGGAGGGAGAAAAATCTGGAACTCAAAATCTTACAAAAATGAATGCTGAAAACTATACATGTAATTGGGGAAAAAATAAAATACTATTAAGTGCAATAGAAAAAGAAAAAAGTTCCCTTCAAAAATAATCTTTAATCTAAAGGGGAAAAAAATAAAAGTTAGACTAAGTGGCCTCCCACATATCTAAAATTAGGGCAGATAAATGGTAAGAAGATATAATTTTCAAAAGAAGAAACACAAACTTAATAACTTAAAATAATGCTCAATCTCATTAATAACCAAATATATAAATAAAAGCTATTTTTGAGGCATCACCTCACATCCATCAAATTCACCAAAAGGGAAAGGGAATGCAACAAAATTCAATGCTGGAGGGAATATATAGAAACAGGCACACCCATTCATTGCCAGTGAAATTAAAAATTTGCAGAATTGTTTTGGAAAGCAATCTGTCTATGCACAGAAAATGTACATAAAACACTTTGCAAACTATAAAGCACTATGTGAATGTCAGTTATCAATATTATTATTACCATAGAAAATATACTTTTTGACCCAATAATTCTACTGTAAGGAACATACACTAAAGTTGCCAAAAATAAGGAAAAAACTTTCAACACCCACCATGTGGCTATCCAGTTTGTACTTAAATACCTCTAGTGATGGTTTAAGTACATTCTATTCTCTCTGCTTCATGACATCTGGAGAAATAGAGAACCCCATCAACATCACTCCTTGAAATACTTTTAAACTTTCAATTGTTCACTACTCTTCTGAATGTTTGTTATGGGAAGTAATCATTTACAGACTATACCCAGGACTTATAATTTGACTGATGTCCACCTGCTATGAACAAATTATAAGTTTTTTTACTAGTCTAATCAAACAATAATCAAACAAGAACCCTCTCCATCCCCATAGAGAGTATACCACATCCACAGAAACCTTTACCATCTAGATAACAGGCACCTAGAGCAAAAAGCAGTGTATGGATTGGAAGAGTCCCATGGCTACTTCCAAGGAAGCTGTAGCATTTAAAAATAAACAAATTTGAAAAAGGTGAGAGGACTGTATATCTCAGAATCTTTCATCTCACACCACAAAATTAAAGAAATAAGTCAAATCATTTTAAAAGCCCCAAATGAGAGTGTAAATTCTGAACTCCCACCTACATATTGCCAAGCCATTGGTACAATCTGCCCCTTTGTTTCAAAAAAACGAATGAATTATGCCTAGTCGGAAGTATATTTTTACAAGATGAGGGCTCTTTTTATATACTTTCTTGGAAACTGTGTTACACCCAGTTACTCTCAGAGGAATCTGCTGCAGTGCTCAAAAAACTGCAGTCTCAAGAAGGCACAGGCAAGGTTCTCTTTATCACGTCTCAGCTTCACAGTTACTCCATTAAGAGCAAGGACTCACCCTGCTGTCATCCAACATAATTGGAGTGGGTCTGCAAAGTCTAATCACTAGTATTTCAGACTAGTGGATGACGGCATTGAGAACTTGGTCCCAGCTCTGTCACCAACTCTCTCTGCTTTGGGAAAATCATTTAAACTCTCTGTAGCCAAAATACAAAATGGAAAAATGAGCAAAAAGCATTTAAATAAAAAGCAATACAATCACAATACACTAGGAAATGAGGGGAGTGAAGGCTTTCTCTTCCCTCAACATTCCCCAAAAGGTACTCCCACCCTTTTCTTCTGTCTATACACACACAACAAAAACAACAAAATAGATTTTTAAAAAAACTATGAACAAACTCTGAGGTAAGATACTGAGAACATACTACTTAACTCCTCCTTTTCACTGTTTTCATGTGATTTGTCATATGCTGTCCTATAACAATAACTCTCATGGTTCTATAACTCTGAAGCCCCGTCTACAATCACTATTAATGGTCAAGACCCTCATTCTTGTCCTATAGAGTCAAATACCAGAATGTTGGCAGTGAAACGAAACTTGGAGTCCAAAACCAGTATAATATTACCACTCACGTATGGAAATTAGTTGTCTCAAAGAGCTGTAGGTATAACAGGAAAAAGCCACATGTGGTATCACAGCTCTATGACAATGGACAAATACATTTATTCTGTATTTTAAATCCAATCTACTTGCATGTCAAACGTTCTAAAAGATAAAACTGTATGCTCATCTTTAGTTCCTGAAAACAAGCAGCTTAAAGTGGTAGAATATAATGATCTATGTTTCAAAAGCATGCAGATATCAATAGATATTGGCAGGTTAAGAGAACTGCAAACAAATGCAGGTTCTACTTGGGCTCCAGTTCAAAGACATCACTGGCTAGTGGATATTTAATGAATTATGCTAAAATGTGAAATAAATATTTTAGTCAAGGATTATTCCGAAATTCTCTTTTGGATTTTTAGAGGGGGGAAGGCAGAGCAAGAAAGGTTAAGTGACTTGCCCAAGGTCACACAATTGGTAACTGTTAAGTGTCTGAGACCATATTTGGACTCAGGTTCTCCTGACTTCAGGGCCAGTGCTCTATTCACTGCACCACCTAGCTGCCCCTATCCAGAATACTCTTACTGAACTACTTCAACTTACTTCTTTTTTAAGTCAGTAACTGATATTCCCTTGCTCACTACAGGATATAAGAAACCTCTGAGAAAACAAAAAGGCCTGTCATTTCCTGTTTGTTCAAAATGTATTCAACATTCATTTACTTGCTTGTTTAAAATGCATGGCCTTCAGACGGAAACTGTGAATGGATGAAGAGAATTGAAATCTTATATCCTTGGCTTACCATAAATGTAGTTTAAAAAAAGTTCTTCTTAAAAGATGCCTATAATATCCATTGTTATCCCCAAATAACTGTTTTTTAACCTATATATAAATGTATCCATGCTCAACTGTAGCCTTGGGGTGGCAGATGGGGAAAAGAATGGGGAAAAAAGAACAAAGTAAAAAGCGTACAGCAAAGAACAAAAGAAAACCTACAAGGAAGCAAAGAAAAGATGGACAGCTTTCAACATAATACCCAGTATTTACTATATAAGGCTTTCTTTCTTTCTCTTATGTTCTGCTGTGCACATGGCATGTTTTTTTCTTTTCTTATTTTATATTTAAGTTTAAGGATCTGTCAAATAAAAAAAATTTTTTAATTACTGTTTTTAATTTCATTCACAGAATACTAATGGTTAATTGCCTCCTTTGTCATTAGACTGAACATAGCACCTAATCTACCTTTTCTTATCACAGTAAAGCAGGAAAAGTAAAACAATGCAATGCAGAACAAAACAATCATCATTAGGTTAGCTGTAAACATCTATTATAAGTGGAAACAAAATAGGGCAGTCCATTAACCTGACCAGTAATATTCAATAAACTCCACCTCCCTTTAGAGACTTGTGCTAGGTGCTCATAGAGACACAAAGCTTAGATAAGAAATGGTCCCATCTTTAAGGGCTTCCAATCTAGCAGACTACCATGTACAAATCTATATAAATATTCTATCTGAGGTTTACTGGTTTTAAGTTTCACACCATGTCAGGGTTCAATGACAATGAGGAGCAAAAACATTTACAAGTAGAGGGTGTGAACTTTGCTATTATTTTTTGTAAGAGACAAAGACTCCCACAAAACTAATAATCTCCAAGTCCCTTCCAGCTCTAGGGGTTTCTGTTTCTCTATTTACTATATAGTATGAAAACAGAATACAGGGCAGGTAAATAGTGTCTGTGAATTTTCCAGATGTATCTCAGTCTATATAGCTAAATCTTTACCCAAAATAAACCTGCTATATGCTAGGAAAAGGCTTCTCTCAAACCAATTGTGTTGAATTAAGCAGAATTTGAGATCTACTGAGAAAAAGACTGGTGTCTGTCTATGAACACGGGAGAAAAAAGAATGTAGGTTGTCATAAAAGAAAGGCCACAACAGCAATTGACTTCACTATGCAAATGCCAAAAGATCAAATATGCAAAACTATAACACAAAGGCTACCATGAACTTAACAGTTATTCTACTTGGGTAAGAGGACAGTACAATTTATAAAAGTGGTTTTTAAAGTGCAAACTCTTCTTGAAAAGGAGTACATCTACTTTAAAACAAACTTTTAAGAACCTGAACAAACTGTATATGTAAGCACTTAAAGATGAAACCCATGTGTTTCACAAGACTCATGCTTAGTTAGGACTTCTACTTGGGACCTAGCTTGAGTTACAGATTTCTCATAAGTAAGAAGGAACTTTAGAGGCCCCTTTTCCCCCCAAGAAAAAATCTCTTCCATAGCATCTCTGACACTTAGTATTCATTCTCTCCCCCTCCCTGAATTTATTTATTTTTACTTTTCAACATTCATTTCCATAAGATTTGGAGTTATACATTTTCTCCCCATCTCTCTCCGACCCCCCCACCCCAAGATGACAAGCATACTGAATACCCCTTTAACCAGTTTGCCTTCTCTTATATGCCCCTCTATCCTCTCCTTACCCCCTTTTCCCTTACTTTCTTGTAGGGCAAAACGGATTTCTATACCCCACTGCCAATATATCTTATTTCCTGATTGCATGTAAAAACAATTTTTTAATGTTTATTTTGAAAACTCGAGTTCTAGATTCTCTTCTTCCCTCCTCACCCACCCCACTGGGAAGAAAAGCAATTCAATATAGATTATAGGTGTGTAGTTATGCAAAACATTCCCATAATAGTCATACTGTTCCCCCCCCCCTTTTTTTGGAGAGGGGAGGGCAGGGCAATTGGGGTTAAGTGACTTGCCCAAGGTCACAAGGCTAGTAAGTGTTAAGTATCTGAGGCCAGATTTGAACTCAGGTACTCCTAACTCCAGGGCCAGTGCTCCATTCACTGCGCCACCTAGCCACCCCCAATAGTAGTCATATTGTGAAAGCCCAATCTTATTTCCCTCCATTCTATCCCACCCCCCCCATTTATTCTATTTTCTACTTTGACCCTGTCCCTTTTCAAAAGTATTTTCTTCTGACTACTCTCTCCCCTAATCTGTCCTCCCTTCTATCATCCCGCCTTTTATCCCCTTTACCCCTATTTTCCTGTAGGGTAAGATACTCAATTGAGTGTGTATGTTATTCCCTCCTTAAGCCAAGTCCAATGAGAGTAAGGTTGACTCATTCCCTTTCACCTCCCTGCTCTTCTCCATTGTAACAGCTTTCTCTTGCATCTTTTATGTGAGATAATGTATCCTATTCTCTCTCCCTTTCTCCTCCTCCTGATGTATTCCTCTTTTATCTCTTAATTTTATTTTTTAGAAATCATCCCTTCATATTCAACTCACTCTGTGCCCACTATGTACACATATACACATATATACACACACTTTATCTATCTATCTATCCACACACACCTATACATACATACATATATAAGTGTATACATAAACACACACACCTTCTCCCTTCAACTATGCTAATACTGAGAAAATTATGAGTTACAAATATCCTCTTTCCATGTAGGAATGTAAACAGTTCAACTTTCCCTTATTATTTCTCCTTCCTGTTTATCTTTTCATACTTTTCTTGCTTCTTGTATTTGAAAGTCAAATTCTCTGTTCAGCTCTGGTCTTTTCATCAAGAATGCTTGAAAGTCCTCTATTTCTTTGAATGTCTGTTTTTTTCCCCTGAAGTATTATACTCAGTCTTGCTGGGTAGGTGATTCCTGGTTTTAATCCTAGCTCTTTTGACCCCCCGAATATCATATTCCAAGCCCTTCGATCCCTTAATGTAAAAGCTACTAGATCTTGTGCTATCCTGATGGTGTTTCCACAATACTCAAACTGGTTCTTCCTCACTGGTTGTAATATTTTCTCCTTAACCTGGGAATTCTGGAATTTAGCTATAACATTCCTAGGAGTTTTCTTTTGGGGATCCTTTCCAAGAGGTAACTGGTGAATTCTTTACATTTCTCTTTTACTCTCTGGTTCTAGAATAGCAGGGCAGCTTTCCTTGATAAATTCTTGAAAGATGATGTCTAAACTCTTTTTTTGATCATGGCTTTCAGGTAGTCCAATAATTTTTAAACTGTCTCTCCTGGATCTATTTTCCAGATTAGTGGTTTTTCCAATGAGATATTTCACATTGCCTTCTCTTTTTTGATTCTTTTGGATCTATTTTATAATGTCCTGATTTCTCATATAGTCAATTAGCTTCCATTTCCTCTAATCTCATTTTGAAAAAATTATTTTCTTGAGTGAGCTTTTGAACTTCCTTCCCCATTTGGCCAATTCTGGTATTCTTCTCCTCACTGGCTTTTTGGACGTCTTTTGTCATTGGAGTTAGTTTATTTTTTAAAGTGCTATTTTCTTCAGTATTTTTTTGGGGGGAGTCTCCTTTAGTGAGCTGCTGACTTGTTTTTCATGATTTTCTTGCATCATTCTCATTTTTCTTCCTAATTTTTCCTCTACTTCTTACTTGATTTTCAAACTCCTTTTTGAACTCCTGCAAAAAATTCATATTTTTCCTGGAGGCTTTTGATACATGAGTTTTGACTTTGTTGTCTTCCTCTGGTTCTGTTTTGATCTTTGACTTTATTGTCTTCTTCTGATTCTGTTTTGATCTTCTTTGTCACCAAAGAATAATTCCCTAAGTCTGATTTGTCTTCCTCTGTTTGCTCATCTTGCCAGCCATTACTTGACTTTTGAGCTCTTTGCCACAGTAGATCTCTGCTTCCAGAGTGGAGAGTGCCGTGTCCCAAATTTCTGGGGTTCTGTGCAGCTGTCATCAGAGTTTCTTCTAGGCACCTGCCTTAGAACTGTGAAGATTCCCTCTCCACAGCCAGCACAAGCTCTGACTTGCCAGCACTCCTCACCCAAGATTGTCACCCAGATCCAAGCAGGGCAATGCAAGAGAATCTTGCCTCAGCACCAGCAGAGATTCCTGCAATGGCCCTCTGATCAGCTGCCCCGCTGCAGCAGCTGCTGCCACCTCCACCACCCTGGGAGAAAGGGCTGGACCATGCTCTTTTCTCACCCTGGCCCAACAGAGTTTCCCCACTGACCTTTTACTTTCTCTTTGGTGTTTATAGGTTGAGATGACTGGAATCACCACAGCTGCCAGTGATTCTAGCCCCTGAGGTCTGTGTTGGTACAGCCCACGCAGGACTATACTCCACTGCCAGTATTGTAAAATAACCCTTCCTTTCAGCTTGCCAGGCTGACTTTAGCTGGATGTATTTCACTCTGTCATACGCTGGGTTCTATAGCTCTAAAATTTGTTTAGAGATTTTTTACAGGTATTGGAAGTGGTTGGGGTGTGAGCTCAAAAAAGCTCCTGCTTCTGCTCTGCCGTCTTGGCTTGATCCCACTTAGTAGTTATTCTTTTTTTTTTCCCATATCTCAAACAGTATTTTTTAAATTTTAATTTATTTTCTTGATTACATCATTCATTTCCACAAGGTTTTGAGTTACAGATTTTCTCCCCTTCTTTCCCCTACCCCAAGCCCAAAACAGTGATCCCACTGTAAAGCCCCTCCCACAATCTGTTCTCTTTTATGTCCTCCTCCAACGCCCCTCTAACTTTCTAGTAGGGCAGGGGAGTCTCCCTACCCCAGTCCCTGTATGTCTTATTTCCCAGTTGCATGCGGCTAATAACAATAATAATAATAATAATATGTATGTGTATATATATACATTTGTTTGTTTTAACATTTGACTGTATAGCTTTAAATTCTAGATTCTTGCTGTTCCTCCCCTGTCACCCACTCCCACTGGAAGGAGAAGCAATTCAATACAGGCTGGACATGTGTACTTATGCAGGATATCTCCATGGTGGGCATATTGTGAGAGGCTGATTGTATGTCCCTCCTTCCTATCCCACACCCCTGCCCTTGTTTTGTTCTCTACCCTGTCCCTGTCCCTTTACTGAGGTGTGTGCTTCCCGCAACCCTCCCCTCCCCTTCCCTCCATCATCTCCCCTCTCATCCTCATGCCCCCTACTCTCCTGTGTGGCAAAATACCCAGTTTAGAGTTTATGTCATTCCTTCCCTAAGCCAAATTTAATGAGAGTAAATGAAAGTAAAGTTGTAACAGCTATCCCTTGCCTCTTTTATGTGGGATGA
>CM053595.1:100350315-100452712 GCA_028646575.1 Pseudocheirus occidentalis | reverse complement strand
TCTGGGCTGTCTTCCTCCCGTTCCATGGTTTGATCCTTTTTGTCCACAAAAAAGGATTCCAGAGTTTTATTGCTGTTCTGATTTTGCTTCCTTTTCTTCATGTTGGCCAGTCAATTAACTGGTTGGTTTTTTTAGCTCTGTGAAACTGCTTCCAGGGGGGAAAGCTCTGTTCCAAATCTCTGGGGTTTTCCCAGCTGCCAGAGCTATTAGCGGGGTGTTGCATGTCCCCCCAGCTTTGGCTTGCTGAAAGCGCACCCCAGGACCACCACCCAAGACCATGATCCAGATCCAGGCCACTCAACGTAAGAGCACTTGGCCGTGATCAATCGATTCAGCCCCCCTGTGGAGTCCGCAGGCCAGGGGCTCTGAAGCAGCTCAGCGGGGGCATCCGCAGGTTAGAGCTGTTTCTGCCCTTCCCCGCTGCGTCCTCGATTCAGCCAGCCAAGGGCTCTGAAGCAGCCCAGTGGAGGTCGCTGCTGCTTTCAGCCGTTCCTGCTGCCACAGCCGCCTCCCACTGCTTCCTTGCCCTGGGAGCACTTTGGCTGGACTGCTCTTCTCCCCCAAATTTAGCAAAATCCACTGACCTTTCTCTTAGCCTTTTTTTCTTCTGGCCTGATAAATGTGGTAACTGTGCCTCCAGTGCAGCCTATCTGCTCTCCTATACACTCGGCTCCGCCTGATGCCCCGGCACCTGGCTGGGCAGGGGTTTGGGGCTGGGCCAGCCACAGCTCCCAGACTGCTGAGAAGAGCCTACCTGCTGAGCTGCCTGTAGCAACAAATGTGTTTTCTGTATTTTGGAGATTGAAAATTTGTTTAGAGTCCCATTTTATGGGTTTTTAGGGTGGTTGTGTGGGAGTTGCAGGGCTTTGCTGCTTCTACACCACCATCTCGGCTCCGCCTCAAAAACCCTTAGTAGTCATTCTTAAGTTGTTTAAGTATTTTCAGAAATGGAGAGTTGAGTACTATGTGAGGCAAGCATTTCCATTGCTGAACTAATTAAATCCATTGATGTCTGGGCTTAACTTAATGGTTTATCTTTAGTTATTCCAACTATTTCTATTTACCTCTTCCCATAACTATTTCTGTAATGGTCTACGGTCTGGATATTACTGAATTCCTGGAGTGCATTTACCTGTGGGCTCCATTTCCCAGAACAAGGTCAAAGATGGGGCCTAAAGGCATAAGTGAGGTAGAAACCTTTGTGTTTGTGTGTGTTTGTGTATGTGTGTATGCGTGTGTGTGTGTTGTCAGGGGTTTGTATACAATTATTAAACTTAGTAGTTAGATTAGAAGCAGGCATGACTGTGTTTCTATTCTTTGAGAGTTCTAACCAGACTAACTTCTAATTATTAGAAGTTCTTGATAATATGAAGCTGAAATATATATTCCTATAATTTCCATCTGTTTGGCATGAGTTCTGGTCTCTGAAATTACACAAATTATGTCTTTAATTCACATGACAGTCCTTCAATATATAAAGACAGCTCTCTATCGTATCTCCCTTAATCATCTATCTTCTAGATTCATACCCCTAGGTGCTTAAATTGTTCTTTATACAACACAACTTTCAGATCTCTCACTATTCTCGTCATCGTTCTCTGAATGTACTATGATCTCTCAGTGTCCTGTAATATTTTGCACCCAGAAATGCTGTTAGACTACAATTGGAATATAGCAGAACTATTACATCCTATAACTGAGATATTATTCTTCTACTAAATATGATTTCATATTATGCTTGCTTTTTTGGCCGTATTATCTCACTACTGGTCCATACCAAGCTTGTGGCCAAGTATATGTTGATCCTGATTATACGAAATAGCAAAGCTGTATTTAATGTTGTCTCATATCAATATTTCTGACTGGTCTTCCTCTAACAGGCTGATCAGATTTGGGTGCTCTCTCTCAAAGGAAGGAAGGGAGAAGAGGTAAATAGAAATAGTTGGAATAACTAAAGATGAACCACTAAGTTAAGCCCAGACATCAAACAATAGGAATTCTAACAATCCTTATTTATACATAACTAGTCTACTCATGAGTAGTATATTCAAAGGCACTTAGGGTTTGCTTACTTTAGACTGGTACATCTGTAGAAGACTCCAGGTTCCTATCTACCTCAACATAAAACTATACAGATTTTCCCTGCCTCACACCACTCTGTAGTGGTCTATGGTCTGGATATTACTGAATTCCTTGAGTGCATTTACCTGTGGGCTCCATTTCCCAGAACCAGATCAAGAATGGGGCCTAACAGCAGAAGTGAGGTAGAAGCCTCTGTGTTTGTGTGTGTGTATGTGTGTGTGTGTGTGTGCACGCGCGTGTGCGTGTGTGTGTTGTCAGGGGTTTGTATACAATTATTAAACTTCGTAGTTAGATTAGAAGCAGGCATGACTGTGTTTCTATTCTTTGAGAGCCCTAACCAGACTAACACATCCTCCCAAACCAAATCAACTGCAATTTTTTCCTGAAAAAAACTTTTTTACTTGTTATAATACCTTACCTAAAGTAGACTTTTTAAGTGGTAAATGAAAGCAAGCAAAATAGATGTTCTTACTTACAAAATAAAATTGTCCTAGGGCAGAAAAGAATTTATTTACTGAAATAAGCCATATTCCTCATCATACCCAAGATAAGAATATCTAATGACATTATTTTGGTAAGACCCATAAGTATGCAGTTTCTGACAATCATGTCTTGTCTAAATGACAATGTGAAGATGAGGTGGTTGGAAAAAAGTCACAAAGGAGTATAATCTTGCCACCTGTATTTGCTCTACAGCAATCTGAGCACTATTTTTTTTTTTTGGTAAAATGTCAGTCTTCAAAATATTCCAGGCACATTATAACACTGTAATTCCAACAATCACTGAAGAATACACTTCAATCTGTCTCAACTAGATGTCTTTCCTTCAGTTCCAAGGTCAGAACAAGTTAGGTCTCTTCAAAATAAAAAGTGATAGAAAGCCCTAATTTTGGCATCTGTCTGTCACCAGCAACACACTTTACCTTCTTCATCTTACCCTTTACTTTTAACACAGACAATATAGTGAAGTTAAAAAAACCAATGACATAAGTCTGGAAAGACCTAGGTTCAAATTCTGAAAACATAGGTAAATCAGGTTACTTCTCTGAACTTGGTTTTTCTTACCCGTAAAACAGAGATGATAATATGTGCACCACTATCTTCATAAGACTGTTGTGATAAAAGGAATGTATAAATTTTAAAGTGCTATATAAACATGAATTACTAGCCCAAACTATCAAATTCTCCCCAAATATAGGCACCACTATTACAATGTAGAAAAGGAGCAAGGAACAGTATAAAGAGGGCTAAACTTGCAAACTGGATGTCCTGAGGACACCTCAAACTCAACATGTCCAAAAATTAACTCCTCCCCTTCCAAGTTTCACCTATGTGTATTGACAGTACAACCATCCTTCCAGACTTCAAAGTTCAGCATTATCCTCAACTCCTCATTCTCCCTCTTCTCCCATATATCCAATCAGTTGTCAAAATTTGTCACTTCAACCTCCAAAACATGATTCCATCTTTCTGCTCACAAAGCTACCAACCTCAGTTCAGGCCCTTATCAAATTCTTGCTCAGTTTATTACAACAGCATCCTAACCAATCTCCCACCTCAAATTTCTCCCCACTCCAATCCTTTCTTTAAGATCAGATCTAAACAACTGACTACTCGATACAACCAACTTCAGTAGTTTCCTATTGCCTTTAGTGAAAAAAAACTGTCTTGCTTTTAAAGTCCTATACAATCTAGTCCAGATTTTTTTTCCCCATTCTTCCCAGACACTATTTCCCATTCTGTATTTTTCAATCCAGTCAAACAAGCCTTCTTTCTGTTCCTCACACAAGACAGTCCACATCACCATCAGTCAGTAAGGTAACAAGCATTTAAGCAGCTCTACTTATGTGGCAGGCACTGTGCTAAGCACTAAGGATACAAAGAAATGCAAAACACAGTCCTTGTCTTCAAGGAACTAAGTCTATCTAACTAAGACATGAGTCAACATACAGTTATATACAAATAGAGTATATTCAGAGCAAACTGGAGACAATCTCAGAGGGAAGATACTGAAATTAAGGAGAGGCAAACCTCAGATTTTTAGAGATCTGAAAGAAACCAGGGAAGCCAATGGAGAGTTTAGGAATAGGGACAAGCCAATGAAAATGCTCAGAATTGAGAGAGAGAATGTAGTGCATGAAGAACAGTAAGGTCAGTGTCATTGGATAGGGATTGGGAGAGGGAGTGTAGGAGACAGAGAGTTGAGGGAGGAGTAAAGAAAACTAGATAAGAAGGTGTCTTGTTGTGGAACCTTTTTTTGGAGCGGGGAAGGCAAGGCAATTGGGGTTAAGTGACTTGTCCAAGATCACACAACTTGTTAAAGGTTAAGTGTCTGAGGCAGAATTTGAACTCAGGTCTTTCTGATGCCAGGGCTGGTGCTCTATTCACTTCGTCACTTAGCTGCCCGTGTGGAAGCTTTTAAAAGCCAAACAGAGGATTTTATATTTGATCCTGCAGATAAGAGGGAGGGCAGGGAGGGATTGGAATTGACTGAACTGTGACATAGTCAGACTTGTCTTCATGCTTTTGCATTGGCCTTCCCACCTGCCTAGAATATCTTCCCTCCCTTAGCTTGTAAATTTACATTTATTCACTTTATATTACATATACGTACTTCTAATCTCCCCTACAGGGATGTAAGCTTCTTGTGAATAGGGGTTGTTTCATTCTCTGTACTTGTATCTCCAGCACCTAGCTCAGTGTTTGGCACATGCTAGGTTCTCAATAAATATTTGCTGTTTCAACGACCAAAATCCCATTGCTTGCACTCACAGTCACTAACTTCTCTGAGCTTCAGTCTCCTCATCTAACTTGGGATGACTGTCTTAAGGACCAAATGAGACTAAGTAAAGTACTTTACAAACCTTAAAGTTCTGTATAAAATTATTGTTTTGGGCAAAGAATTCATGTAGATACTGACCTCAGAAAATAAGACAGATATTTGATGACACTGAAGCAGGTATAGAAAATGAAGAACTACAAAGAAAGAGAAAGGATAGGATATTTATCCAATAGAATTTAATCAAAAGGAAGCAAGGAAACAATATAAATTTTCCAAACTAAAACTCATGCCTAATTCAATTTTCTACTTTACTGGTCTGAAAAACTCTCATGCTAAATACCAGTTACACTCCAGTTCAACAATGGAAATGATATGAAGATGATAAAGGGTAATTAACAGCACTATGGTATTTTACACATAGAAATCATTTTTCTCCTTATCTTTGTTTTATTTATTTAAAAATCTACTGATTTAATTTGAAGGTATAATATTAGAAGAAAAACAAAGAAAAAATTAATTTAAAAACTTTAACCATGCAAATATATTAACAAAGACAAAGTCAATGATTTAGAAATTTAAGCATTTCTAAAATAGAATTCATTGTACTGTGTAGTTTTCTGCTATTTTAAAATTACTGACTTGTCTTTTTAAAGAAGTATATGGGATGACTTCAGTACTGAATTGGTTTTATGATTGTCAATGCCTTTTAGCTTCTTTATAACTATTTAAAAGACAAGCTAAAAGAGGTCTGAGCATGTTCTTTTTCATTTACAAGCCTATGAGCAGAAAAGGGAAGGAAATCATGAATATTTCATTATAGTTACTGTATAGTGAAGTAAAAATCAATTATTGAGGATCTATTCTTATAAATGACATGCAGATTTCCCTTCCCCTAATCGCTTTAAAATGCTTCTTGCTCATGGACCACCCAACCCCCTTCATTAACAGGCTGGATTCTCATTCAGAGATGAAGGTATTTTTAAAAAGTGAGTTCTCATAAGAGGCCTAGACATGTTAACTAAATTACTCAAGATCACACTGTTAATAAGTGGCATATCTGGGATTTGAATCCCAGATCCTCTCACTCCAAATCCTGTGCTCTTGTTCCTTATATCACAGCTATTTCAGAGATCAAGGCATAGCATCAGCTACTTTGCCAGGACTTCAAATAGCTGAATGCTTTAGTAATAAATAGTCTAGATTATTTAATCTCAATAACCTGATTTCTCCTTGTCCCACATATCCAATCAGATGTCAAAATTTCCTGTTTCTACCATCACAATCTCTCTCACATTTACCCCTTTTCTCCATTCAAACATCTACTACTTTAATTTAGACTGCCATCACTTCTTTTCTGGACTATTAAAGACAACAATAATAACTGATCTCACAACCTCAAAAGACTCTCCCCATTTCAGGCCACACACTACAGATGTGAAGATGTTATCCCCCCCACTCAGTCAACTACAGTGTCTTCCTATGGCCTCTAGAAAAAAAATATAAATTCCTTTGTTTAGGATTTAAAGCTCTATACAACTCGACTGAAATTTTCTTTTCAGCCACATTGTAAAAGTGTAGAGGGATTTTAGTTCCCACAACAGTTCAGTCTCAAAACAAGCTCTTTATTATCAAGTCTAGTTAACGCTATTGCTCAGCTTTTGTTACACAATTCTGCAGTGATTTCTCACAGCTATATTTTTTTAAAAAGCAATTAACATTTTAAAAAAATTCACTCATACTATTCATACATGCATAAATGTGAATTTTTTTTTCAAATGTTACCTTTGCTAGCTATGGCAACTTTTTAAAAACATGGTTCCAAAACACACCAACATCATTGATTATGACAAACAAGGAAACAAACAAGAAAAACCATATTAATTTCAAGCTCCATTAGAAACAGAGAAAAAAAATAATCAATGTTTACCAAATAGAAAAGGGCAATCTGTACAAAGGAAAATGCCTTTTCAAGCTTCTAAGTAGTGCAAACAATGGCTGGGGTTTGCAAAGTACTTGGCAGCATCCTTTTAAGGATGCATCAGCATTTCCACTTAGAAACTATATTTTAACAGTACTGTAAATGGACATAAATAAATTTTACTCTGACATGTTCAGCACAGATAATTCTGCTATAGCCTTTATCTTAAAAAAAGAAAAAAGTGCTGTTTGGAAAATATCATTTCACATACAATAAGTGCATCGAATCAACAGCTGTCTTTATAATTCTGGAAAATAAAAATCTGAAAATAAAATAACTTCTGACTTAACTGTAATTGGTTATATAAATTTAACTGCCACAACATTTTTAAATGATCGAAAGCTGAAGGCTAACTCAGGCCCTGTCTCTGGTAATAACGACTAGCTCCTAAACTCAATGGCATAAAAAGTGTGAATAGCTTCATTTTTGAAAGACATAATGTTATAGTATATGTAATGAGTTTAGGAACCAGTAAAATGAGATAAAAACTAAACTAACTTCCTAAGAACAAAAGAAATCTCAAGTTTGGCCAAAGCCTACAGCCCCAAATTTTAAGTAAAAATAATGACAATTACTGCAAAGAAGATTGTCATCTCTAAGTTTTCTTCCTTGAGACCTTTGTAAGAAAAATAAATTCCACTAAGGTCTTATTTCAATGTTAATATTCCCTCTTAATCATTTCTTTGTACTTAGATTACTGGCAATCTAAATTAGAAGGTGATACTTTCTTCTTATGGTTTCAAACGGCAAATGTGTGGTATTGTTTTTAAAGCCATTCTACATCTATTTGGAAGAAAAAGAAAACATTTTTCATTGTTAAGACTATTTTTGGAAAAATCCAACCAAGAGAAGTAATTTCATCAACTCAAAACTGAAGCATCCTTAGTCTGAAGTTTGAAGTTTCCCACTAGAGTACTAGGGACATCAAATTGTTCTAACACATTAAAAAAAAGTTCACCTTGATGTTGAAGAATAAACATCACCACAAAACCTCAGTCATGGATTAAGACTGAAAAGTAAAATGAAAGACAAAATCATCTAAAGTAAGTGATCACAGTTAAAGAAATATTGCTTAGCTCTTGATGTTTTCTTGTTTCACTTCAAGAGAAGAAACAAAAGAAAGAAAACAAAGAAACAAATGGGACTTAAAAATAAGTCACTTCCACATTCTCCCTCTACCACCATCTCCTCTGCCCCTCTAAGGTTCATTTAATTCATATTTATCACTCAGTCAAAATTCTAGTAGATATTATCCAATGACTATTCTCCTTCTTTCCTCAATGAATCCAGTGCCTGCTTTTATCTTTCCTTCCAAATTCCTGCCTTCAGAATGGGACTTCAACATATAACCTAACTTAATTAATTTCTTTAATTAACTCATTTCTTCCTCCACCTTACCTCCCCTACATATATTGATCCTGCCACCATCCCCACGTGTCCTGTTTCAACGTCCATGAACTCTAAAATTCCTGTATCTGATTACAATCTGTTGTCATAGCAGTTCCCTTTCTGCCTTGCAACCCTAAATCTTACAGTCTTCATGGGAACTATCCCTCTCCTCTCATTTCTTTCCCAGGCCAAACACTGTCCTCTGGTTATAGCTTCCTCCCTTCTCCATCTGACTTCTTGGTAAATGAATTCAACCCTTCACTGTCCTCACCTTTAATCCTTTGCCCCTTAGTCCTATCAAAGATCTTGCCCTGCCAAGCCTCAGCCCTGAGTTACTTCCACCATCTACTGTGTTCTTCCAAACCTGTTCAATCCTTCTTAAATCTATCACGGCTTGCTTTCCCATTATTCTCTCAGCTGAAAATTTTGCCTCATTTTACTTTAAGAATTGCAGTCATTCACCAGGAGCTCCCTCCTCTATTCAGCCTCATCTCACATTATGAATGCCTTACACCACTATCTCCTCCTACACTTCTGTCTCAAATAAAAAGGTAGCCCTTCTCCTTGCTGAGGCTAACCTTCCACATGCATAAATAATCCCCTTCCATTCTGTCTTCTCTAGCAGACTGTTCCCTCTATCAACTCCACTCTCATTAATCTTCAACATGTCCTTATCTACTGGCTGCTTCATTTACTATCTACAAACATGCCCATGTCTCCTCCATCCTCAAAAAAACTCTCTCTAGATCCATGTATCCCCAGTAGTCTTGTTGATGTTGTTGTTGAGTGGGTTTCAGTCATGTTCTTGGAAAAGATACTTGGAGTGGCTTATCATTTTCTTTTCCAGTTCATTTTACAATGATCCCAGGGTCACACAGTACGTGTCAGAGGCCAGATTTGAGCTCAGAAAGATGAAAATTTCTGACTTCAGGCCACTGAGCTGCCCCTCCCCACTAGTTATCATCCTATATTTCTTCTCACTCTTCTGGCTAAACTCCTTGAGAAAGCCATATACAATTGGTCCTTTCACTTCCTCTCCTCTCATTCTCTCTCTCTTTTTTTTTTTTTTTTTTGGCTTTTTGGAGGGCAATTGGCGTTAAGTAACTTGCCCAAGGTCACACGGCTAGTTTTTGTGTTAAGTGTCTGAGGCCGGATTTGAACTCAGGTCCTCCTGACTCCAGGGCCGGTGCTCTACTCACTGTGCCACCTAGCCACCCTGCCTCTCCTCTCATTCTCAACTCTGTAGTCAGACTTCTGACTTCATTCAACTGAAATTGCTGTCTCCAAAGTTAACAATATCTTTTTTTTCCTTAATAGCATTTTATTTTTTTCAATTACATATAAAGATAGTTTTCAACATTCATTTTTGTAAAGTTTTTGAGTTCCAAATTTTTCTCTCTCCCTGCCCTCCCATTTCCCCAAGACAGCAAGCAATCTGATACCAGTTTTATACATGTACAATCATGTTAAACATATTTCCATATTAGTCATGAATAACTTTATCTTAGCTGCCAAATCTCATGGCCTTTTTGAAATCCTCATCTTTCTTGACTTTCTGTAATCTCTGACATTGTCAATCACCCTCTTTCTTGATATTTCTTCCATCTAACTTTTTATGACACTCTTTTCTCACAGTTCTCTTCTCCTAACTGCTCCTTCTCAGTCTCCTTTGCTGGACCTTCAACCATGTCATGCTCACTAACTATGGGTCTTCCCCAAGACTCTCTCCTAGGCCCTTTTCTCCTATACTATTCTGCTTTGTGATTTTATCAACTCCAAAGGATTCAATAATCACCTCTATGATGATTCTCAGACATACTTACCTAGCCCTAATTTCTCTCCTAGCCTCTAGTCTTCCATCTTCAATTGCTTATTAGACATCTAAAACTTTATAGCTTGTAGACATCTTAAATTCAACATGTCCCAAACTGAACTCATCTTCATTCTAAAACTCTCCCGTCTTCCTAACTTCCCTATTACTCTCAAGGGCACCACTAACCTCCCAGTCACCCACATTTGCAACCCAGGTGTCATCTTTGACTCCTCACTCTTACCCCCTAATTCCAATCTGTTGCCAAGGCCTATTGATTCTACTTTCCCAATATCTCACATATATGCCTCCTTCTCTCCTCTGACACTGCCACTACCCTAGTACAGGTCCCCATCAGTTCATACCTGGACTATTAAACAGCCCACTGGTTGGTATTGGTATTCCTATATCGTCTTTTACCACTTTAATTCATCTTCCACTCAGTTGTCACATCTTCCAAAACCACAGATCTAACTATATTGCTACCACCCTCTATTCAATCAACTCTCTATCACCTCCAGAATCAAATATAAAATCCACTAGTACTGAGTGCCGTCTTAACCTGGTTCCTGCCTACCTTTCCAGTCTTATCCCTCCGCCTATTGCTTGATCCATACTGTTCCCTCCATAAGACATTCTATTTCTCAATTCCATAAATTTTCATTGGTTATCACCCACACCTAGAATTCTCTTTTTCCTCATCTTCATAACCTAAATTCTCTACCTTCAAGTCCCAGCTAAAATATACATTAAGCCTTTACTTATTCCTTCCCTTTATGCCTATTTCCAATTTATCCTGTACATAGCTTGTTTGTAGATAGCTGAGTATACTGTCTTCCTTTTTAGACTGTGAGACTCTTGTGAACAAGAACTGTCTTTTACCTTTCTTTGTATCCCCAGTATTTAGCTTATAGTAGGAGCTTAATAAATGCTTGCTAACAGATTACCTACTTCACTGAAATGTTGAGAAAAGAACATTGCCAAGTTCTAAGGCACCATATAAATGAGTTCTTTTTTATTAAATTTTCTTAGAAAAAGAAATGCTTTCCATTTCTACAATCAAACTCAAAATTAGTGTGTAAAGTTTCTGAGTTAGAAGTGAAAATTAATATAATGGAATTGAGATATTGTTGACTAGATAAGATTGTTCAGGTTTGGGGAAAGATCATAATTAAAGCAAAATCAGAACAATGGAAGAGGAAGAACTCTTATGTTTTTGTATAGTACCCTTCTCTATAAGTCCCTAAGACATGTCTCAAAGCTAGCTGAAAGGTATATTATTGGTCAAAATGACAATAAAGCTCACTTCCATCTCTCCCGAGTCAGAATTCAAATGCAAATTCAGTATTTGAAGGTCCCTGAAATTAATGGGAGACATACCTTTCTTACTACCTTTTTCCTAATTAATAAAGAGACATACTATTAGCACAGTTTATTAAGTTTTACTGATGCATTCTTTTTCTTTTTAAAAATTAATATATCTTTAGTTTTCAACATTCACTTCCATAAGATTTTGAGTTTAAAATTTTCTCCCCCTTTCTCCTCTCTTCCTTCCCCAAGATGGCATGCAATCTGACACAGGCTCTACATATAAGTTCATATTACAAATATTTTCACAATAGTCATGTTGTAAAGAATTAGAACCAATTGGAGGAACCATAAGAAAGAAGAAACAAAACAACAACAAAAAAGAGAGCAAATAGTATGCTTCCATCTGCATTCAGACTCCAAAGTTTTCTCTGGATGCGGATGGCATTTTTCATCATGAGTCTTCTGGAGTTATCTTAGATCCTTGCATTGCTGAGAAGAGCTAAGTCTAGCAAAGTTAGTCATCACACAATGTGGCTAGTATTATATATAATGTTCTGGTTCTGCTCACTTCACTCAGCATCAGTTCATATAAGTCTTTTCAGGCTTTTCTGAAGAATGCCTACTCATCATTTCTTATAGTACAACAGTATTCTATTACATTCATATGTCACAACTTGTTCAGCCATTCCTGAACTGATGGGCATCCCCTTAATTTTCAATTCTTGGTCACCACAAAAAGAGCAGCTATACGTATTTTTGTACATGTAGGTCCTTTTCCCTTCTGTACAATCTCTTTGGGATATGGCCCTAGAAGTGGGCCCTTTGGGCACAGTTCCAAATTGCTCTCCAGAATGGTTGAATCAGTTCACAACTCCACCAACAACATATTAGTGCTGAAGCATTCTTTCACATTATTTCCCTGTGTCTAATACAAAGGCAATAAAAACACTCCTCAGAAATCAAGAAGTAGCAAGGAACCAGAAACAAAGTGACTGTCCATCAACTGATGAAACTGTTGAAAATTATGGCAAAAAAGCAATGAAATATTATTGTGCTACAAGGCATTACTAAAGGACCAGATTCAAAAAAACTTCAAAAGACTTGCATGAACTGACATTGAGTGAAGTGAACAGAACCAGGAGAATAATTTGTACAATGTCTAGAATAATGTAAATGAAAATATCCTTCAAAGGTTTAATACCTCTGATTATTGTAATGACCAATTATGACTTCGGAATATTGAATGATGATGAAACATTTTTTCCCACTCTTGTTAGAGACATGATGGACCACAGGTATAAAATGAGACACATTTTCAGACCCATTCAATATGTTGTTGATTTGTTCTGCTCAACTATACTTATTCGCTATAAGAGAAAGCTTGTATTAGGGAAAAGGTAGGGAAGTCAATAGCAGTAGCACTAAAATGTCAATGAAACATTTAAATATGTAGAAGAGAGCAAAGTTCAGAAGGTAACAAGCAGAGCAGTTTTACTGTGCTAAATATAATATGTACACCTTAAAAAAGCCTCACTATGTAAGAGGTTCACAAGTATGTCTACTCTCCTCTTTCGTGATCTTTGTATGTTGAAATGTTCACGTCTACATATGTTTGCTAAGTTTGAGGGAAAAAATCAACAAAGAAAAGATTTTAATAAGTTGCAGTCAATTTTTTTTTAAGCTTTGCCAACTGAGAACCAACAACATGAAAAGGAACATGACGCCACCACTTCAATTCCAATAGACAAAGCATGACTTGTCTGAAATATGATCTTGTAGTCATGATTGCTGTCCTTTGGATGGAAGTCAATAAAAAGGAAATGTAAAGAAAGGAAAACATTCAAGCTCAGATGGAAATTCCTTGTCCACAATTTAGTCCTGCAAAAATCCCTAAAAATAACTAAATATATTCAAGTCTATCCCTCACCACCACCACCACCACCACCACCACCACCACCACACTCTCAACCAGAAGGGATTTTTTTGGTCAAATGTTTCACTTAATCAGGAAGCAGAAAAACAACAATAATACTGCTTTTCTGGATAGCTGGTTAAATTCCAACTGTTCTGGCATTTGATGATCAACTATGTGCCAAGGATTTTATTTTCGTTTCAATTAAGAAAGACCACTCTTACCTGAATATCCGTATCTTTCACTGGCTCGAGAGGCTCAAATGTAGTTGCAGCACTCAAACTCTCCAATCTCTGTGAGATGTGGGATATGTCAAGCCCTCTAGACCCGAGAAGAACTGACCTGGTGTTTTGTAGGGGAAGGAGGAGAGAAAGAGTAGGAAGACAAAAATGAGAGGAAAAAAATTAAATCATTGCATTATGAATGTGAAGATATTTTTCTATATTCAAGACTTCATATATATATGAACTATTCTTGCCTTCTTATAAATGTCTAGATTATTTTTATTATATTATGGGTTTTTCGGGTAGATTAGTCATATCTGACACTTTGTAACCCCATTTGGGGTGGAGTAAGTGGTTTGCTGTTTCCTACCCCAGCTCATTTTACAGCTGAGGAAACTAGGGCAAAAGTCAGGTTAAGTGACTTGCCCAGGGTCACACTGCTAGTAAGTCTCTGAGGCCAGATTTGAATTCAAGAAGACTTCCTGATTCTAGGCCCATCACTCTATCCACTGCACCACCTAGCTGCCCCATATTTATGAATACATATATATTATTGTTATATTGTTTTGCCATAACAGTCATACCCCCCAAAATTTGAATTCCTTCTTGGACACTTACTAGCTTCATAATCCTGAGGAATACATTTAACCTGAGTCTCAGTTTCCTCATCTGTAAAATAGGGATAATAATAGCACCTCCTTCACAAGTTGTAAGGATCAAAGAAAACAATATATATAAAGTGCTTTCAAACCCTAAATCACTCTATAAATGAAAACTATTCACTGGGGGTTAAGGACTAGATCTCTGATTCTGCTGACAAAGGGGACTTCTTGGTGAGGAAACTTCTGCCAATGAAAATCAGAACTTTCTCTGCAACTTACTGTCTTATGAGTTTTTTAAAGCCCTGAGAGTTCAAGTGACTTACCCAAAGACACATAGCTTGTATGTATTAGAGGCAGACCCTGAATCCAAGTTTTCCTTGCTGTAAGGCCAGTTCTGTAGCCATTCTGCCTTATGACCTTTCACTTAATTTTTACTTTAAAGTCTGGAACCAACATTGCTCCTTGTAATGGACTTGAATTTTGTTGCCCTTTAGTCTAAAGCCCAGGATTAATGCACATTCCACTGAATTAGACATTAAGAGATCTGAAGTCTGATTCCAGCTGTCACTGACTCATAGTTGGAAATTAGAGGACAGAAACTTTGTGTATTTAAATAATTTAGTAATGTGCTTTCTTTCCTATACCAAAATAGCATAACTAAGGCACCAGCAGCAAGGGATATATTTTTGAATTGTTTAGTGATGAGTTTGTGCCAATCCACTCATACACTCTTCCTAGTTCTTCCAGTGGAAAACTTACATGATAGTTGGCAGTAAAGGATTAAGGAGAAAGTCTACAGTCTATAGTCTGTAGAACAGATAAACACTAACTAGCTCATATGGAACTCCCAACCTGGTCTCAATGGCACCAGACTCTAATAACCTGCTAACAATAGCACCTAGAAGAGTCATCCCCATTCAAGATTTTAGTAAATTCTTCATTGCCCTTCATAGCACAGCTCAAGTTTCATCTCCTTTGTGAAGTCTTCACATATTGTTGATCTTTTCCTTCACTGGATTCCTATATGCTTGAGATAAAAAAATGACACAAACACACAGAAACCCCTCAAAAATAAACAACAAAAAGCAGAAAATTCTCCAAAGCAAGTTTGTACCATATTTACGCTAGGTCATTTCCTAGTTCCAATACACAGTGGTATAGAGGAGAGATTATTCCTCCAAAGAACTAGATTCAAATTTTTCAAAGATTCAAAATTCTTCCTTTTTCCCTTCTTTTATAACAACCCTTCTCCTACAACTTCTATTACAGTACAATAAATGTGTGCTGCTGAGTTTTTTTTCCTAAAGTAAAATGAAATCTCAGAATACAAATGATACATCTATTAGGTAAGTTACAGTTATACAGCCTCACACTATTCATTTAGCTTGGAATACATTCAAAGCAATGACTCATCTTATTCAGACACTCTATTTTACCCCTCCCTTCCAATGCACAGATTCTTCCTCTAGCCCCAATCCTTTAGGATCACTGTTGTTTCTTATTAATTTATTAATTTCCACCTCCCAGACAAATAGAGTTATTCTCAGCTTCCTTTACCCCCAGGTGAAGCGAGGTCTTTTTCTTTGAAGACACCTGAACCCCAAATCCACCACTGTCCAGTGAAACTTCCAGAACTAGCTCGTCATCTACTGTGAACATACGACTTCTTCTGCTCCTCTTAGTTTTTACTCTCATAATTCTCTTCCTTTTTCTATGTGCTCCTGTTTTCAATGTTTACCCCAGTCCCTCTCATCTGTGCTTTCCATTCTGTCTCAATCTAAAATCCATCCCTAACATCCATAGCGTCAACATTTAAACAGATTCTCTCTAAGGGAGGGAATTTCCAGGTTTCTTCAAAGACAAACAATTGCACAGTCATCATCACCCTTTCTGTTCTAATTCAGTTTCTCTGCCAGTTTCCCGAGAGACAGCATTTATCTCCAATCCACAATGATTTGGGGAAGGATAGTTTTTGACTGCTCACAAGTACTACTCCAAAATTCAGCACTTGATGATACACCTTTGGGTGCTGTTCTCTAGCTGTTTCAAAGACCAAAGTCTTGTCTCCAATAAATCAATAAGCAGTTTGAGGGCAGAGGTTTAGAATAATAGCTTTTTAAGGACTGGGAAGAGAGCTTAAATTTCCTCCAGTCCAACCATATAGAGATGAGGAAATAAAAGATATCAAGAGGTAAACCAGTTTCAGTTTGACTAAAGTCACACCACTGGTTAGTGGCAGAGTTAGGTCAATTTAACAAACATTTATTAAGTACTGATAATGTCCAAGGTGCTGTGCTAGATTCTGGTGGCACAAAGACTGAGGAATGTATCAGTGCCTAGTCAAGGAGCTCCCATTCTGCCAAAGCAGGTATAACAGATGCACAGGTGAGTATTACACAATGTCAATCAGGGTAAGGAAAAAGAGAAATCCAGACAAAGTACTTCGGGAAAATCAGAGAAGGGAAACAAATATACACATGGAAATGGAGGGGATTTGTAAGAGATTCATGGAGGATGTAGTAACTCAATTAAACCTTCAAGCAAGGAGATTTTAAAAGACAAAGATAAGGGGCAGAACCAAGAAACAGTAGAGGGAGTTCCCAAAATTCTTCCAAATAAATCTAAAAAACACACCAGACTGAAATCTGGTGGGAAAGTCCAAGAAAAAAGGCAGTGAGTTGTTTTTAAAAAATTTTTATTTATTTTGTTTTTAATTTATGGGATAAAACAAGCATTTCCATAAATTGGTATAATAAAAAAAAGGTTACACATGCAACTGCAAACCTATTATGTACAATTTACTATTTCATTTAAACATACAATAAAGTTATGAAAATTTCATTTTTCTTCCCTCCTCCCTCCACCCTAGAGATGGCTACCGTTAGACACAAAATATGTAAATATATACAATTAAATTAGATTAACAGTGAGTCATTTTTGCAGCCCAGGTCAGTATAGTGGCATAGTCTATAGACCCTGGGGACTAGGTCTGTCCAGAGTAGCCACATACAAAGCATTTCAGTGACAGGGCAAGGTCCCAGACCCATACTAGAGCATCACGGTCACAGATTCAGGGTGGGCTGCAGAAGTATACCTGTTCCCAGGGGTGGTGTTCTGGAGTAGACAATGGCCACAGTGTGACTCCAACCCCAGGAACAAAGATGGGTCTCAATTCCAACTTCTAATACAATCTGACGCCTGCAGACTAACAACCAGGGCAAGAATCCCAGCCCAAAAGGAAGCCTGCAGTTCTGTCACTATGAATCAGCAGAACTTTCCACCTGGCAGAGCAGCCAAGCAGTAGTCTACTGTTGATCAGAACCAAGCTGAAGTCAAAAACTTGCAAAGCTCAGACCAAGAGGCCAGCAATCACAATTTACCCTGGATCAGATCACTTTGGGAGTACTGAAAGCTTGTAGGTCCCCTTCCTGAGATCTTAGAATAACATAACACTCAATGCTTAAAAAGCAGCCAAAGGATAAGCCCAGACCTTCCCTCCAAAATTATGTAGAACTGTGGTCAAACATAAAGTCCAAAGTCAGGAAGCAGTCTGGAAGAATGAGAAAACAAAAAAGAATCTCACCACAAAAGGCTATTATGGTGCCAGGGATACTCAAGACATAAACCTAGAAGAAAAGAGTATCTCCAAAACATCTATAAGCAAGCCTCCAAAAAAACTAGAGTTTGGGCACAAACGCAACTAGAATTTCTGGAACAGACAAATCAAGAGGATTCTTTTTTTAAAAGAGTAAAAATGTTTTATTTTGTTTTTTATGAATAAAATGAAAGCAACAGACGAAAAAATGGAAAAGAAGTGAGAGTTATGGAAAAAAAGAATTAGAAAGACAATTAATAGCTTGGCAGAAGAGGTACAAAATCTTGCCATGCAAAAAACTCCCTGAAAATTAGAATGGACCAAGTAGAAGCCAATAACTCCATGAGATAACAAGAATTATTAAAACAAGGTCAAAAGACTGGGAAAAGATAGAAGAAAATGTAAGCTATCTCACAGTAAAAATAAATGACCTGGAAAACAGATCAAGGAGAAAAAAAAATAAGAATCAATGGATTAACTGAATGCTATGACTGTCTCAAAAAACAAGCCTGGCTATCTGTAATGATAATGGAAATCTAAAGATCTTCCCTGCCCTCTGGCCCCTAGATAGGCTTAAGTGAATCTGAGAACCTTCCCTGATTTAAAAATACACTCTGCCCTCTGATAGGTTGAATGTGGTCACACGGACCCTGTGGTGGGAGGCTTTTTTTTTTTTTCAGGAATGCCCACACCTTGTTACTTTGTGATTTGGACCCAGAAGAAGGCTATATATACCTTGATGTGAGGTTCTGCTTTGGGGCTCACTTTGGGAAGAGTTGTGTGATCTGGCCAGATGAGATTCTGGGCAGCCATTGAGCCCCCCAGCTTTGAAAAACCCAGATGTTGGTGCTTCCCTCGCCGGTAACTAACTAGGTATGGATATAATGGTCAGATTGTTGGCTGAATTGTGTTATTTTCTGTTGTAACTTCAGTTTGTATTCTCTAAAGTTCAGGGTGCTGACTTTTACCCCGAACTAGGTAAATGATACATATTTGACTAATTAAAGTAAGACTGTTAACCCATTTTGAGTTGCTTTCCTTTAGAAAAGCAGATCTAAGAACCTGTGCTAGCAGCCACCCTGAGAATGCTAGGGTGCTTGCTGCTACAATATCATATTTCAAGAAAATTTAGAAGAAAACTAGCCAGATCTCTTAGAACCAGAAGGCAAAGTGGAAACAGAAAGAATCTCCTGCTCACCTCTGGAAAGAAACCCCAAAATGAAGGTTCCTGGGAATATTATAGCCAAAACTAGGAGCTGTTTCAGGACAAAGAAAAAATACTGCAAGTAGTCAGAAAGAAAGAATTCAAGTACCAAGGAATAACAGTCAGAAGTACACACCATAATAAAGGAATAAAGAGCTTGGGATATAATATTCCAGAAGGCAAAGGATATAGGTTTGCAACCAAAAATAACTTACCAGAAAAAATGATTGCAATACTACAACATGAAAAATAAACCTTTAATGAAATAGAGAACTTCCAAGCATAACAGATAAAAGACCAGATTTGCATAGAAACTCTGAAGTTTGAACAGAGAAGTTAAGAGAAATATTAAAAAGTGATTATGAATAATCATAAGGGACTAAACAAGGATGAACTGCTTACATTCCAATAAAAGGAAATATGTGTCCCCTCTGAACCCTATCATCATCGGGGTGGAGGGATTCTAATTATACAGAAGGCCTGGGAGTGCTTCTGTTAGTTCCTGATGATATTAACAGAAGAAAAGAAAGAGATGGGAAGAAGAATACACAGGGTGGAAGGAAAAGGAAAGGTAGGGAAAATTTTCTCATATAATCAAGGTGTGGAAGTAGAAAGCTATACAAAGAAGGGATGGGGTGGAGTGGCTGGCACTGGAACACTGCTCTCGTTTGAACTGGCAAAGGAGGGAAGAATACATATACATACAAACATATCCACCCACAGGATTGGGTACAGAAATACATTTCACTCAACAGTGAAATAGGAAGGGAAGGCAGAATTAGACAATGTAGATGAAAGGAGGGGTTAATATGAAACAAACCAAACTCTTAAGGCTGTACTTGTATTTATAGATCTTTTTGAGGTGACAAAGAAAAGGAGCATGAGAGGATGCCAATCAATTAGGGGATGGTTGAACATGTTATGGTATATAAATGTGATGGAATACATTTGCAGGTACCTCTTATTCTATACCCCACCCCTGACCTTTTAGTTCCGTTTTAGAATATAAACTCCTTGAGGAGGGCCTGGTTGTGGGTTTTTGTTTTGCTTTTTTTATGTGTCCCCAGAACTTAGAGTACCTGGCACGTATTAAGTACTTAAATGCTTGTTGCTTGCCTGCTTGCTTGCATAAAATATTAGAAAAAGCTCAAGGAATATGAGGTCTGAGAAAAAGTCAACCAATTTAGAAAACATTTTAATTCAATTTCAACTTAGAAAGCAGTTTCAGTAGAGGCATCTGTAGCCCAGTAGAGTGCCAGGCCTCATGAAAGGCCTGACTTCAAATCCAACCTCAGGCTCTTACTAGCTATGTGATCCTGGACAAGTCATTTAACTATTTTGCCTCAGTTTCCTCACCAGTAAAATGTGGCTAACAGAACCTACTTTCCAAGGCTGTTGTGAAGATCAAATGAGATAATATTTGTACAGTGCTTTGCATGGTGCTTGATACAAAGTAGATGCTATACGAATGCTAGCCATTATTCTTACTATCATTATTTATGAAATGACAGAAGCTGGACTGCAAGGGATGGAGGCAGAGACAAGAAGAAGGGGAGGAAACATCTGTAAACTATTCTTTCTAGGAATTTAGCAGTGAATGGGAAAATAGCTGTAGGACAAGAGGTTAAATGGATGATGCATATAGGAGAGGTTTTAAAATAAGAGAAAGACAAGTGTACTTCTAAAAAAGCAAAAAAAAAAAAACAAGCGGAAAGGGAGAAATTGAGAGAAAACAGAAACAAATAATCAATAGAGCAAGTGCTAGAAGGAATGAGAGATAGGATCAAGACCACAAGCAGAAGAGTAAGGCTTGGCAAAGAGACCGAGTTTAGCCTTGGAGACTAGAGAAAAGGAGGAGAGGATGGATGAAGACAGAGGCATTCTGCTGATTGAGATGAGGGAATTGACAACAGATGGCCTCAATCATTCTCAGTAAAGTAGAAGGTGGGGTCATCTGCTGAGAGGGGGAGAGTGTGAGAATGCATGATGGCTTGAGCACAGAGAAGTGTGTAACAACAGATGTGAGAAATATAATAAATGAATCAATCAGCAATGAATTTTTTAAACTGCCAAACAGTGGTAGGGTCCAGTTGAGAATCGATGATATGAATTAACTGCAGACTGAACATAAATTTTTAACTTCCTTCAGGAATATTAAGTGGCTCAGAGAAGGAAGACAGCATGCTGGATCCAGGACTGAGGATGAGCAGACCAGAATCCAGGTCTCTCAACATCTAACCTGGTGCTCTTTCATTCAGTCATACTTGCTTTTTATCTTTTATTTTTTTTGGATCCCCTTCCTAAAGACTAGCACACAACATAGCCTCTAACATATCAACTTTTATCTCTAGCATCAGGAAGCAAAGATGGGAATAAGCACATGATAGTCGTATTTAATGTAATTTTTTTCTAAAAGAAAATATTTAGTTAAGAAGTGAAAAGATTTCTTTTTGTTTAATTCATTTGTTATTGTAATCAACCACTTTAGTTAGCAGCAAATAATTACTGAAACTTTCTAACTATTAAAATACTACATTATGCTGTTGATTCAGGAATATCTCAAATATAATTTGGCAGCTGGGGGTTTTCTTTCTGCTAAAATTTTAAGGCTGTTTTGGAGAACTCAGCAGTCAAATACATACCAGTTTGTAATATCATTCCTACTACATCTAACTGAGAAAATATCAAGCTTAAATTCTATCTCTAAGCTGAAATCTTAAAGAATGGATTTTCCTTATCAATCTGAAGAAAGAAAATTTCCCATTCAACTTTATCATTTTCTTGCCTCATTCTATATCAAAACATTCTATTCAAATTATGGTATATTTCTTTACCTATCAGAAAAATAATGCACAGACTGTTATCAATTTATGGTATTTTTAATATATGTACCTGCCCTACCCTATTCCCATTCCTTCAATGCATTAATTACTCTTCCCTAAAGCAATTTAGAGAAAGAAGAATAGAATTAGCAAGGAGAACATGAGTTACTAATAAATCATTTTTTTAAAGATCTTAAGTTCTAGAATTTAAAAAATGAAATTATAACTGTAGCCATATAGCCTGTGTGCTCAGGAAATGTATAAAAATCTTCTAGCAGACCAGACTAATAATGCTGCACACATAAGCTGAGTACCCTCCAGAAAACAATCCTGAAGACAATGTCTGAGGCTGAAACTTCTTTTTGCAGGGAGTTATAGAGCACCAAGTAAGGTCCTTTCCAGGGCTCCTTTAGCCTCTCTTTAAAATGGACAAGTATGTGCCTAGAAGCACAAGTAGATAGAGCCAATATGAGATTTAAAACATAAAAAGAAAAAAGTGGGAATTACCTTAAAAACCTCTCTTCTGTACCTACTTGATTCTATTCTGGAGTCAAGACATTCAGCAAGCCTAGAAACTACTACTAGGGTGGGTACAGTTTTGTCCAAACGATTAACACTGGGTATAGATTTATTGAATACATACCACATATGCTGGTCCTCTAAGTCAAACACAAACACAAATGTTTTTCTCAGACTGGAAGAATGAGGAAAGATGCAATAACCATTTCCTACTTGCTCTTACACTGAATCTTAAATGTAGACACATCTATGACCTGTAAAACATTATCATGGCAGTGGACAGCTGCCAGTCAGCAATTTCCATCAGCTAATCCCTCTCGGGGCTCTCTGGCTTTACTGCTCTACCATCCCTAAGGAAAAGCTATACTTCCAATGCTTTTCCTTTCCTTCCATCTTGTCTTCTGCAATCACTGACTCTAAGTAGATCAGGATCACATCATGCTTTAATGACGTATCTTACTACTGACTGAGCATAAGCTATTCAAAACAGTACTCTCCAAAACACTGTCCTTTGTGGTATACTTCCTGGGCTCTGAATACAAGATTTGCCTAAATGGTTTGCATTTGTTAACCTGTAGCAGCAGGCATTTCTGAGTCAGCAGTCAAAGACATAATACAAAGCTAATAATAATCATAGTAATAGCTAGCATTTCTATAATGCTTTAAGGCTTGCAAAGCACTTTATGAATATCACCTTATTTTACAGCATCAACTGCTATAATACTATAGCACCAAGTGGCTTTCCTCTTACTTCCACTATCCCTTGAACATCTCTGTGTGTAGCATCTTCTAGCAGCCTGAACAAGTAGGCAAAATTGTATGATTTTTTACATATTTCAAAAGCTATCTTAAGTTCTGAGGTTATTTGTTTTTTCCCTTTTGTTTACAAAATATATCAAAATATTAAGAGAAAAAACGTATTCTCTTTCCCAACTCACATAGCCCAACACCATTTTCACAAAAAAGTACTCACGCCTTGACATCAGCTGTCTCCTGTGATGTACGTGTCAGTGTGCGAGAGCGCAGTCGCTCACCCGCCTGCTGGATTTCTTGTAAGTTACGTTCTACATGAGGAAGCTCGGAGATGCCCTCAGTCTCAGCAGCAAGCTGTTCAGCCTGCTGAAGAAGTTCACCAAAACCTTCAGTATCCATTTCTGATGCAGATATTATGCAGAAAGAGAAAACAGGGATCCTAAGAAAAGAAAAAGAAAAACTTCAAACACCATGCAGGTTTTCAGGAAAGTTTAAGAAATCACTAGACCTTTTTATAAAGAAAAGAAGCAACAGAGACTGGCAAAAAATGGTATTAAAGGCCCTTATATGCACAGCATAGGAACAACAGTGATAGAGGAAATGAGTCAGACGATGGAGAAGCAGATACATTTGGAATGTGTGTGCATAATGAGGACTCAAGTTTATTTAAAATATTATATATGTATATATGCATATATAATGTGTGTATGTGTATAAACTAGATCAAATGCAAAGATATGATTAAACAAACCTGAATTCCTGCCTCTCTCCCCAGACCAGGACTTTTTTACTTTTTCTATGTCCTGCCCCCCTTTAGCAGTCTAGCAAAGCCTTCTTAGAATCATGTCTTTAAATAACTGAAGGAAACATTAAAATGTCAGGTAGAGGTTAGTGAAAATAAAGAAGCAATTTTTTTTTTGCCCATTCAAGTTCATGGAACCCCTCCCCTAGTGCTAAAATATCACAGGTAACAGAAATTCTGGCACCAATCTCAGGGAGCTTTAAAAATGATTAGCACCTCTTAACTACTTGCTCCCCCATTCTTCTAAAAATGTCCAAGGAGAATACCTTGTATGATACATTACCATTTTTCAAAGAATTTTCTCATTTGAGACTCATAATAACTGATACCCCCATGGCAGTTAGGACACGAAGTCAGGGCTTCCCAGTGTTAATCCAGGGTTCTCTGCACCGTACCATCTTGTCTTTCTTTCATTGGCACAAAAGCTCCATTCTTATATGACCATCCAGATATTACTAGTCTGTTATAATTTTTGAATAAATGATTCCTGAGCCATTTATCTACCTATATGCATTATGTTCATTCATGGGAATGAAGGATTAATAAGTGCTATTATTGCTGCTGACACTACTGGTACTACTAGTACTAGAACTATTACTACTAATACTGAAGGGCTTCCAGATCACAAATGATAGCAGTAATACTTGCTTTAAAATACAATTGACTAAGAAAAGCCAATGTCAATACTGAATAAATTATTATTAAATTTTAAGCCTTGTGACCATGTAAAATTCCAAATCTAACAGGAAAAGACACTGATACATTGCTGATGGAATTGTGAATTGATACAACCATTTTTAAAAGTTGGAATTCTGCAAGAAAATTTACAAAACTGCTCATACCTCATATCCAAATTATCCCACTATTAGGTTTATATCCTATGGCATAATAATAATAATAGTAAAATAATAAAAGAACAATCTGCAAGAAAGTATCTATAGCAGCACTATTTGCAAAAGCAAAAATCTGACAACCTATTCCAGTAACAAATGTGGAAATGGTTCAACAAACTGTGCTTTACAAACATTATAGAATATAAAGGAATTTAAAACACATGTATGAAAGGATGCAGAGGAAACAAAGCAGAACCAAAAGGACAATATAAACAATTACTACAATTATGTAAATTAAGAAAACTTTTAGGTGGCAATAAATCTTAGATTAAAAAACAATGAGTAATATCAAAACTAATAAAGCAAACACCTGCCCTCTCTTTTAACAAGTATAAAATTACTAAAGTGCAAGGAAGCATGTACTGTCACTCTAAATCACTGTTCTGTGTTACATATTATTGTACTTAGCCATTTTCAGAGAGTATACACTGTAAGGAATTTGACTAGGAGCATGCTGGAGACTTGTATCATATGCTGAAAAAAATTATCTATAAAGATGTTTTTGAAAAAAAAGATTTTTCATATAACCCCATTTTTTACAATTACTGCACTTAAGTCATGCAGAATAAAAAGTTCATTGGTATAATATTTCCCTGTTAGAAGATAGCAAACAAACAAGATAGTTTAAATAGAATAGCTTTGTCATAATATTTTTCCTGCTTCACTTCCTACCTTCTTCCCTGCTATTAACGTCCTACTGGATTAGAATACATATAATCTTTAGCTGCAATGTAATAATTTTTCTGATATGGATATATCAAAGCTTTAAAAAAAAGCCACTTTTACTGCAATAAATTCACAGCAGAAAAATTAAGATTTTTAAAAAGATTAACTTAAAGGGCATGAAGGTAAAGAAGTGATTCAAAGCAAAACAACAGTTACTGAGATAGCTTAGAGTAAACGAGCAGAAAATTTTAAATGTTCCTTATGATCCAAGTTAGATTAGATTTTAATTCTAGAAAGTTTCAAATAAACACTTATTTTCCACTTAACATTAAATTATGATCATTTTGAATGATTGATACAATGTTTGATACAGTCCGTATCTATGGAAAAATGGGATCAAAGCATTCCCAGGACAGAATGAATGAAAAAAAAAAAAATAAAGCATTTATTAAGGATTTACCATGTGACAAGCACATTTCTAAAACTGTTGGAAGAAATACAAATTGGAAAGTGAGACCATTCTTGCTCTTAGAGAGCTCAAACTCCTACTGTGGGAGACATAAGTAAAAGAAAGTACAGCTGCAGAATAGATGCAAAGCCCTGAAAGTATCAAGGGTGCACGCACAGGTTAGAGCAGTAGATTACATGTACAGAGCCAATAAAAGTGCTCACTGGTCCCTCCGGGAAAAAAAAAATTAGAGGGAAGGAGAAGGTAAAAGGGGCATATAGCTGACACTTCAGGGTATGGCAGCAAGGCAGATGGCATGGACTGAAGGACCTTAGAAGGTAGTGTTAATGGATGGGGTTTAAAGGCCTTTCATCTCATCAGAAGGAATGGAGTTGTTGACTCCACCTCATCTAATCCTTATGAACATTTAGGCCAGTGGTTCTCAACCTTCCTAACGCCGCAACCCTTTAATACAGTTCCTCATTTTGTGGTGATCCCCAACCATAAAATTATTTTCATTGCTACTTCATAAGTGTGATTTTGCTGTTATGAATCATAATGTAAATATCTGATATGCAGGATGTATTTTCATTGTAACAAATTGAACATAACCCACAGGTTGAGAACTGCTGATTTAGGCAGTTTGAATTACAGAGGAAAGAGGGCACCTAGGAGCCTGAGTCTTCCTGCAATATAGTCATCCTGGGTAAGGTTCTGGGATGGGCTAGGGCCAGGGAAAAGAGGAGGTAAAGAAGGAAACACAAGAGTAAATGATGCTCTCCTATAGTTTCCCAATATATGTTTCTAATTAAAAAAGGAGATATTTTTTCCTCATATAATTTTGTGATATTCAGCATCAATCAAGCAATAAGCACTCATTAAGTACCTACTAAGTGCCACATAGTGGGAATACAAACCCAAACAGGAAATCCCGTCTACCCTCAAGGATTCTGGATTCTGCTGGGGGAGCAAGCCTACACACATATTCAAAATAAACATGAGGTAAGGTGGGGGGAAGCAGGGAGTGGCACTAGCAGGAGGGAGGACAAGGAAAGGCCTTATGTAGAGGTACGTAGAGTAGAAGTGGAGCTTGAGTTGAGCTTTGACAGAAAGTAAAGACTCAAAGAAGCAAAGACTGAGCTGGAGTGCACTCCAAACATAAGGGGCAAAGCTGGTACAAAGGCAATGAGATGTGATATGGAGTGTCAGGGGTGAGGAATTACAATAAAGCCTGCCTAGCATATATGAAGGGAAATAATGTATATAATAAGGCTAGAAAGGTAGGTTGGAGCCTCGTCACAACAGGATTTAAATGCCTTCTGAGGAGTTTGTATTTGATTCTAAAAGTAATAGTCACTAGAGTTTGCCGAGGCTTTAGAGGACTGACATGATCCTACCTGAACTTTAGGAAAGTCACTTTTGTGGAGGACATATTGGAGAAGAGAGACCTGCAGCAGAGAAACCAATTATCAGGCAAGTGTAATAGTTCAAATGAAAGGTGATGAGAGTCTGAACTAGGGTGATGGCCTTGTGAGCAGATAAAAGTGGGACAGATGCTAGAGATGTTGTGAAAATAGAAAGCAACAAAATAATAACTAATGGATATATAATCATTTCTGCTTTCATAATAACAACAATAATGGCTAATATAAGGAGCTTAAAAGTTTGCAAAGCTATATATACATATATATCACCTTCTGAATACAGCTACATTAACACATACATTCTACTAACTTCAATAGTGAAAAGCAAAAACATGAAATTATCCTTGGAAAGGGAAAGAAATGCAGCAAATATCTGTACCATTTATTCCATTTTGTAAGGAAAGTTCTGAGGAAACAGCATGTACACTCAGTTATACAACTGTCTGTAACTCCTACTACCAGAATGAATAATAAAAGTCTAGACAGTAGAGCATTTGTTTTCATGAATATACAAGTTGAAGAACATAAGTTAAAACATTCTACTTTTCAAATATATTTTGCTAAAAAAAGATAATTGTATTAGACTCATGTCATAAAGCTGTCAGAAACTTTCAACTAGCTAACCTATGCAAATCTTTACTTTGGTTTAATTGAGTAAAAGCAATCAGTTGATTTAATATAAATGAATCATAGGAAAATTAATTATGGATGTATTTTGACCATCACAGGACACCGAAAATAAAAGATTGCACAGGCCAGCTTCTGCTTTTATTACCAGCTGTCTTCCTTTATCAAAGGCTCCCTGCACACACACAACTACCTTGCCATGCAGAACAACTCATCTTGAACATTTCTAAGGCAATGGCTCTTTGGAGGATATGAATTCATATCAAACTGATGAATCTAACTCTTTGCCTCCTAAATATTTAGACTGCCTAGATAAATGTACTATATTTCTATAACCTATATAAATATGGTATAGCTATATAGTATTATTTATATAATTTATATAAACATATTACATAAATAATACTTTTTCAGACTGTAAGGAAATCTAAAACCAAAAGCTTGAATGGCCAGAATAAGAAAGCAGAACCATGCCATAACGTTGATGATGGAGAAAAATATAAGAACTATTATTAACTATTTCCATGCTGGAATTCAATTCAGCAAGCATCTATTAAATGCCCACTATTTCCCAGACACTGATTTATCATCCTCAATGAGCTTACATGCCACTTGAAGATACAACATGTACTGGGGCCGGAGAAGAAAAAATTCTCTAAAATAAACGCACAGGAGAAATATGATTTGGCCTGCACTATAATTGAATCTGAGGTTTTGAAAGCTTTAGGAGATTTTATTAGAATTCTCAAATCTACATTTAAGCTACAGCATTAACACCAGCACTAGTATAGGTAAAGTTGATTCTATTAATTAGAAAAGGGCATTAAAAAAATTTATTCTGCACTTAAATACTTAACAAAATGGGCATTAACATATACACAGCAGAACGAAAAAAAGGAATCGTATATAAAAATGCAGACCTCTATTATGTGCAACTTGCTTTTCTTTTTAATTATAAAATAAATTCAAGCTGTTGCTTTCAAAGCTGTCTTGCTTGTCTATGATTCAAAGTACAATTTTAATCTACTTCATGAAATAATGGAAAAGAAGTCTAACATAATAAAAAATGCAAGGATTAAACAAAGTCAACTTTGACCAATAAATTAAACTCTGTTAAAAAAAAATCATTGCTATGTCTGTCCAAATGAGAAAAGTCAAGTCTTTTCTTTATATTAATTGAAGTTGGACTGGAAATGGCAAGGAAGGGGATCAAAGGCAAATTTCCTACGTACTCCAGATTATACTGACCTTTTCAGGTGCTCTGGTACATAAAAATTACAAGAGTCAGTAGCATCCTCTTCAAAAATAAAAGATAACTATTCATACTGAGGACAGGAACTGTTTCGTTTTTGTCTTTGTAGCTACAGTGCTTAGCACACGGCAAGAGCTCAATTTTTTAAAAAATTGTTAAATTGAATTAGAGACTATAAGAGAGTATAAGGTCGTTACTATTCAAAGTGGGAACTTTGAACAGCAGGGTAAGCATTTTAGGTTTCTAGATTTCTGCATTTGGCTTAGATTTCGAGCTGCTAAGATGAATATAAGAAAATTCATGCTGACTTCTACATAACTAATTTTATACTGGGACCAACCTTGTTAAATGACACTAAGACCACTGGCTGCTACTTCATGTTAACATTCCATGCCCAATAAAACTCCTATATTCTACAGGGCTCCAATATTTTTACAGAAGAAATTCCCATATTTCATGTGTGAGATAAAGAGTATTAAAGATAAAAGTGCAAAAGGGTCAAATTCCTTCATTAGAAATTATATGAAATCGGGTCGGCTAGGTGGCGCAGTGCATGGAGCACCGGCCCTGGAGTCAGGAGTACCTGAGTTCAAATCCGGCCTCAGACACTTAACACAAAAAACTAGCCGTGTGACCTTGGGCAAGTCACTTAACCCCAACTGCCCTCCAAAAAAAAAAAAAAGAAATTATATGAAATCATCACTTGGTATTAACAAGACAATTTCAAAGACTGTAATCATTTCCACTTTCTGAAAAGAACAACGTTCGATATTCAATCAGGCCACAAAGACTTGAAATTTAAATATTCAAATTGCTGAGCACAGTTATCTTTTAAATCAGTAGTTACCAAAGTGTAATTCCCAGCAAAACTTCAGTATCCAAGGTGGTTTGAAGACTAGTCTTTTATAGCAATTAAATGAAAAGGTTAATTTTTCTATATTTTGTACTCATAATTTAATTGGGAGACTTCTCATTGATGTTTTATTATTTTAAAAGAAAGTTGCACAAAGGATTTATTCTGCTGAAGTCTTCGTGTCCAGCCCCCAGCTAACAAAAGCAGGTACAAGCAGGTGATCTCCAAAGCTTGAAAATTATTGCTTTCAATACACTGTTTTATGTTAACCCATAAATGATTATTACAGCATCTAAGACTAAAGGTTCTCTACATTATATCTAACAGAAAGAAACTGGCCCTGAAAGTTACCATAGTGCCTGGAAAAAAAGCAAAGCAAACTATATTAAAGAGTTTCAGCCATCCAGACTAACAGTAACCTACAACCTTTTTACTTTGTTTTAAGAAAAAAAGCACTGAAAGTGAGGGCTTTTGGGATTTATTTGCAAGTGGGCTTCACTGGATACTAGTTATGTAAATAATCTACTGACCTAATTCAGTGGATTGTTATAGGGAATATTTTCTGTTTAAGAGGGTGGGGCATTTTGTTTATCCCAATAATAAAGTACTGAAAGTAGTTCCTAAGACTGTACAAAAGCACTTTAGCAAGGTAATAATTATTTCTTATCCTTCTTATTCCCTACAGTCAAAATGACACAGTCACTCAAGAAATGCAAAGGACCTAAAGGGAGAGATCAAAAAAGTAGGAAAAAGACTCTTTCTTTTTTGTATATGAAGGGAACACACTGCTCTCAATTGAGTGCACTATATGAATCCTCTCACTGAGGGATTCCCATATATCTCAAAACCATACTTTATTATTAGCTGTTTGGATTTATTCTGTATCTTATTTTCCACCTCCACATCCCAAAAGATGCATAATAGGTATATGCATTATGACTGGGATACTGTCAATAGAAAAGTAAATTTTATATATCTAAAGAAACTATTTCATCTTCACAAAATTCTTCCCTTGCTCAGTGTAAAAATGTTCTAAATGCGAAAATCACATGCAAATATATTTTACTTGTCATTACAAAACTGCCAATTTAAAAACTGACATATTTATATAAGATTAATAATAGCACTTTAAGTTTGCAAAGCATCTTGCATCTATCATCTCATTTGAGCTTCACCAACTACCCTAATCCCCATCTTATGGATCTACCTGGCATTTCAAAAAACTTGTCTCTAGTAAATATCTGATAAAAATAATTCTAAATTTGCATAAAGTCCAACTCAAATAATTATTTTTCTATTATGACAAAAAAGGTGGCATCAAGAGATCATAGAAGTGGGAAAAGGTCCCATATGTACAAAAATATTTGTTGCAGCTCTCTCTGTGGTGGCAAAAAACTAGAAATTTAAGGAATGCCCATCAATTGGGGAATGGCTGAACAAGTTATGGTATATGAATGTGGTGGAATATTATTGTGCAATAAGAAATGGGAAGGAGATGGACTTCATACTTACCTGGAGAGGCTTATACGAATTGATGCTAAGTGAGAAGAGCAGAACCAGGAAAAATTTGTACACAGTCACAGATACATCATATGTGTGACGACCAACTTTGAAAAACTTGACTCCTCTCAACAATGCACAGTTAAAAGACAGCTCTACAAGTCTCAGGACGGAAGGAGATCTCTACATTCAAAGAAAGATCCAGAAGAACCAGAGGTTAAATGGAGACTGAAGCAATGCATGCTATCACTCTTTTCAATGTTTGGTTTTTATTTCTCTTTTCTCATTGTTCACTCTATTAGCTATAACACCTTTTCAACCAGACTATTATACAATGTGATAAGAGTTTGCAGATCCTATACATGATTGTATGCCACCATGGCAAAGTGGGGTGTGGGGAGAAAAATCTGAAACTCAAGTGATTCTGGAACTGAATATTGTAAACTAAAAGTAAACAAACCAGTCAATAAAAAATTTAAAAAAAAAAAGGTGGCAGCATATAGAAAAAAAACAAACAAACCAAAAACCTGCCTAACAAAGTCATGCTATGCTTTCAATTCATGATATAGTAGAAAAAGGCCCTAAACAAAAAGTCAGGAAAACTAGGTTCTAGTCTCAGCTCCACCAGTGATTAACTGTGGAACCTTGATCAAGTTCCCATTATCTCTCTTGGGGCTATTTGTAAAATGAGAGGGGTTGAAGTAGATAATTGCTAGGCTCTGATATTTTAAGAATAAGGGAAATTTCATTTCTGTCAAACTACAGACACACGTCTCCTGACATACGAACGGTTCTATTTTACAAGTTAAGTAAGTTATCTGGCACATCTACGTGGGAGAGATCTAAGGTTCCCAACTTATTTAGCCTTTCCAAAATTTACTTTTCTATTGACAACATCCCAATCATAATGCAGATTATGCATCATATAACCATATAATATCGTATTGTAAAGAAGCTGTCACACACACATATTCCTGCTGATGCATGCTAGACTTCCCAACAATATGTGACACACAACCACCTGTTAACTTTTGCTTGTTAAGACCTGTTGGCTGACTTGACCACTGAATGGCTATTTTGTGTGTTTATTTGGAAATTAATGTAATCACTACAACTTTAACTGTGTTACACAACAGATGAAACATGTATGAATGGTTTTTCAAAATTTTCTTCTTTCTTTATGCTTCGACTGCCCTTTTATCTTTATTCAATGCCCCAAGTTGCACCCAAGGCTACTACCAACCTCCCCCACGCCCCCAATCATTCCAACACTTCCCAGGCGCAGTACTGCCCACTCTGGAAACCCTATCTACCTGATAATCTTTATGGTCCCATCCTACTGCCATTATCATATAGCATATTACAAGTGCTGTTGGACAAATTTTTATGGTCTAAGACACAAAAGAAAATTTGCTCTGATCATTGTTCAGTATATAGATGTCTAAATAAAACAAAGAACTATAATAATATATAAATAATGTATACTATATAACATAGTATAGGAATTATAGTAAGTTCTATGATTCTTTGTAGTCACTATTTATAACATATTCATAAGTATATGAATAAATACAATCTTCTACCTCCCCTGGAATCCTGTATTTTTAAAAGGTTCACCTACTGTTCTGTTCTATAGAACTTTCTCCATAAGAGAGGTTGTCTTTTCCAATGCCTTCATGGTAAATGCTATGCTTATCATTCAAAAATCTACATTTCTAGTCTTCTCTTCACACCAGTAATTGTCAACCAATGGATATTTTTATTGAGATGATATCACTTCCAACTCAACATCCCCCAAGCCAAATTTCTCTTCCACTAAAATCAGTTTCCCTTTCTCCGGGTCCTTTTCTCTTTTGGACTACAGGTTCTAAGGCCTGTTTCAAGTCTAAAATCCTAGGATACTATATTAATCACACATTCCTCCTGACCAACTTGGAATGAATTCTTAACTTAAAATCCGTGAAGTGTGGGAGTTTTAAAAATGTCTTAATAACTTTATTTCAATAACTGGTTTCCAGCTTTTAAAAATATTTTAAATGTATTTCAATGTAATTAGTTTCCTTTGTGAACTCACATATTTTATTGTATGCATTTAAGAACATTATTCTGAGAAAGAGTTCATAGGGTTTATGAGACTCCCAAAGGGATCCACGCCCCAAAAAGTTAAGAAACCTTAGGAATAATTTTCAACTTATTTACTGCTGTTGGCATATTTGTATGGCATATTTATTAAGGACATACCGGTTGAAGGACCCTAAGCTAAATCTTGGAGGATTTAATACGACATAGTCTAATAATAATAATAATAATATGACACAGTCTGTGCCTTCAAGGAGCTTACAGTTCAGGAGGAGGAGAAGTCAAACATAAAATATACATCTTCCCACCCAACTGCATTCCTTTGGACCTCACTATCATGACCAAGAAACTTCAGGCATCCTGTACAATCACCTCAGCCCTGAAATTTATACCTCATCAGTAGCCCCAACCCCTTGGTGACCCTCCTGATTGGAGAGAATGGAGAAGGAATGAACCTCTATTTAAGGAAGGCACCAAGTCAGTCACCACTTCATTTCCTACTTGCCTTCAACCTTCCTCTGTATTCCTCTTCTGGACATCACCATCATGACCTTAGCATGGTCCTTACCTAAACATACCTTAGGATATGGTCCTCTCTTCATCCATTTTAGCTTCCTTTCATGTGCTGTCTTTCCCATTAGATTGTAAATTCCTTTAGGGCAGGGACTCTCTTTGTTTTTCCACTTTTGAAAATTCTTAACACTTAGCACAGTGCCTGGCACATAGCAGGCACTCAATAACTGTATACTGACTATTTTATGTAAGTGCATTAGAGTTGTGAAACTAAGCGCCAGGTCTGATGGGGAAGGTTGTTTTTGGGGCAGGAGGAGGGTAGAACCAGGGAAGGGCACATGTTTTGACTGGGCTTTAAAAGTCAGGTAGGAATTCAACAGAAGAGGAGGGGGAAAGACATTCCAGACATAAGGAACAATTCAATTCAAGAAGCTTTTCTCAAGCATATTATTATATGCTGTGTACTAGGGTAGGTGCTGGGAACACAAAGACAAAAAACAAATGTGTCTAACCTTCTTTGGTGGTGGGGAATGTATGCACAAATAAATAAAACACACAATAATGGAAAGGGGGAGAGGAGAAACCCTAACTTGTGGTGTCAGAAAAGTCCTCCTGAAGAACCTAGCAACTAAGCTGAGGTTTGAAGGGAGCCAGGACCTCCAAGAGACAGAACTGAGAAGGAGAAGTATTTCAGGCATGGAGTACAACTTGTGCAAAGGCCCTCTGATACTATGTGGAGCATCATGTGTGAACAACAGCAAACAGAACAGTCTGGTTAGAATGTAGACTGGTAAAGGAAAGCAATGGGTAATCGAAAACAGGATGATGGAGTCATAGTGTGAGGGGTTTCAAATGCCAAACAGGGAGACCTGTATTTTATCTTGGAGCAGAAGTTCTTAATCTGAGGTATATGGATCCTCAAGCAGACTCTCCAAGATTGTGGAGAGCTCTGAATGCTAAACAAAGAAGTCTGAATTTTATTTAAGGGATGATATGAAGCTACCTCAGATTTCTGAGCAATCTTCTGAATAAGAAAGATTATCATAGCAATATAATCAAAGATGGACTAGAGGCAAGACAATAGAGATGGGAAGACCTATTAGGAGGTTTCCACAATAGGCTAAAGAGGTAATAATAAAAATCTGACCTGTAGGTCATTCCCATACACAGTCTATGACTAAGTCTTACCCATTTTTTTTCTTCAAAAGATTTCTCTTAAAATCCTCAGTCTAGATACTTAAGAACTGAAACCTGGTTTAAACCAGCCTTTTTCCAGAACAGGTCACTGACCCCAATTCAATCCAACAACAACAAATTCAGTGCAGTATAATGGAAAGAACACTACATTTGGAGTTTGAGGATGTGTCATCACATCCTGGCTCTGACATATAAATTTGTGTCAATCTGTGCAAATCATTTAAACTCTATGCACCTGAGTTTTCTTGGCTGTAAAATGATGGCATTGGAATAGACCAGAGGTTCTTTACCTGAATGAAAAATAAACAAAAACATTCTGATAACCAGTTTCCTTTGTAATCCTTTATATTCTAGTTTATGCATTAAAAACATTATTCTGAGGAGTCCATAGATTTCAACAGATAATCAGTGGGGTTCATGACACAAAAAAGGCACAGAACCACTGGACTTGACTTCCCAGGTCCCTTTCATATCTAAACCTATGGTTCTATGATTAATTTGTCCTCTAATTCACTTACACACAACAAAGTATCTGTGACATAATAAATGACTGATAGTTTAACTGATTGTGTATGTATCCTTCTATGTCCTGGTCCCTAATATCATAAGGTATTAACCTTCCATTCTTTTCTCTAATTCTCTCATTTGGAGATCTCATCCATCCTCACCACTCTAGCTATCAATTCTAGGTAATGACTTCCCAAATCTATACCTGTAGCCTAGGTCTCTTGCCTAAGTTTCTGTACCAATAGCTGAAGTGATTTTTCTCAAGTATGGGTTTAAGAATGTGATTCAACTGTTCACAATTCCAGTGGCTCCCTTTAGGATCAAATGTGAATTTCTCTGGCTTTTAAACAATTTGATCCCCAACCTGCTTTTACAGTCTTGCTATATATATTACTCTCCATTCTGTCCTTTGATGTCAAGCCAGATTGGCCTCTGTGCTGTTGCTCACACATAACATTCCATCTCCTGTCTAGACACCTTCGTATTGACTGTCCCCCATATCTGTAATGAGTTTTCCCTTCATTTCCATCTCTTAGAAATTCAAACCAAATGCTATCTTTTCCATGATGTCTCCAGATTCCCCTAGCTGTTAATGACCCCCCTCCTGAAAATACTCTTGTATTTATTTTCTTTATATATATATATATATATATATATATATATACACATATATATATAGTTATCACCCCTGAGAGAATATAAGCTCTGTGAGGACAGCAACTGTTTTAGTTTTGTCTCTGTATTTATTCCCAATATCTAGCACAATGCATGACACATAGCAGGTGTCTAATAAATGTTTGCTGATTGTTTAACAGGAAGTAGGAGGTAATAAGGTTGGAAACAAAAGACATTTAATTGGAAAGTTAGGCTATGGGCACCAGACCCTTACTTACTCCAGATAAGGAATTGTACCATTAGCTCCTGGAGCAGGCTGAGACTTAAGGGAAAAAAATTAGGTAGCAATTAAAATAGTTTAGGACAGAAGTGAAGAGAGCCTTAATTAGGGCTCTACAGGGAGTGGAGGGTGGGGAGAAAGGGATGGATATGAGAGATACTGCAGATGTATAAAGGACAAGATTTAACAACTACCTGAATATATGGAGTGAGAAAGAGTAAGGTGTAGACATCTTCAAATTCCAAGTAGTTCTCAAGATTGCTGTTTAACTAGTCAGTCAATAAGCATTTAAGCACTTTAACATGGTCCTGGCCCTCAAGAAGTTCACATTTTAACGTAGAAGTCAACATGCAAAAATGTTTGCATACAAGACACATTGTTGAGAAGTTACAATCTTGTCCAACTTTGTGACCCCATTTTGGACTTTTCGTGGGAGAGATACTGGAGTGATTTGCAATTTCCTTCTCCAACTCATTTTATAGATGAGGAACTGAGGCAAACAAGGTTAAGTAACTTGCCCAGGGTCACACATCTAGTAAGTGTTTGAGACTGGACTCAATCTCACAAAGATGAATCGTCCTGATTCCAAGCCCAGTGCTCTAACTGTTGCCCTACCTAGTTGCCCAAACAAGACATATACAAGGCAATGAGGAAAGACATACTGCAAAGGTGATATTTGAGCTAACTCTTGAGGGAAGCTGGTAGGTGAATGGGAGCATTCTGGACATACAGAACAACCAGTAAAGAGGTACAAGATGTTCAAAGAAACTTAGTACAGTATAGTCCAGGGGTAGAAAACCTGTGGCTTTGAGGCCTCACCCCTGGTATAGCGTCAGCTCCTTTGTTCACATCTATCCTTTGGGAACCTATAATATACCTCTACACCTCTACTCTAACACAAGAACATCTTCCAAAATCCATCTCAAGTTGCAGGTCCTCCATATAGTTTTCCTTGATCACACCATTTCACAATAAATTTCCCTCCTCTGAACACCTAAAGCACTTACACTGTGTCCCACTGAGTGCCTTATATTTTGAGTTACTTTTATTTGTCTTCTCCATGACACTTAAGATTATATCACACAAATTGATAAAATATTTGTCGAATGAATATGTCTCATCTCCTAATGATGTAATATGATGTACGTGTATAGCCTATAACAGATTGCTTGCCATCTTGGGAAGGAAGAAAAAAATTTGGAACTCAAAATCTTATAAAAGTTAATGTTGAAAGCTCTCTTTAGTGGAGCCAAGATGGTGGAATGAAAGCAGGGACCTGCTTGACATCTTCCCCCAAGCCCCTCCAAATAACTGTAAAAATAACTCTAAGCAAATTCTAGGGCAGCAGAACCCACAAAATGACAGAGGGAAACAAAATTCCAGCCCAAGACAACCTGGAAGGTTTACAGAAAAGGTCTGTTGCACCAGGTTGAGAGAGGAGCACAGTCCAGTGTGGGCCATGCTGGCACAGATGGGGTGGGAACAGGCTTCAGGGGACTGAATCACTGGCAGCTGCAGCAGGTTCTCAACCCCAAAATGCTAAAGATAATTTAGAAGGTCTGTAGGGAAAGGTGAGAGAGGAGCATGGTCCAACTCCAGTCCTATGGTGGTGGAGGTGGGTAGCGGTGGCAGTGGCTGCTTCTGGAGCTCTTGTCCCACAGAGAGTTGGAGGATCCAGCAGCTGATCATAATTAAAAAATATAAAATACTATTAAGAAGGGGGGAAAGGCAAGCCATTCATTGCTTTTAATGGTGTCATTTTTAGATAGAAATGATTAATACACACACACACACACACACACACACACACACACACAGACTGACTGATAAATGTCAGGACTACAAGGTACCACGGGGCTTGCAATCCTTTCCGAAATGTTGGTGTACCTAAATTTTCAACTGTAAACTAAGTAGGTAAAATAAGTTTTGTAAAATATAATGATATTTAATCTGACTCTTTGGTATCCAGAATGATATGGGTAAACCTTACTTTACTCAGACATTTCCTAAAAGTTTTCTGTGAATGTTATTTTTATAAGATGAATTATGTTTTCAGCAATTCAAGAGAACTTGTTATTTTATGAAAGTGGCTATTAGTTTCTTGGAAATCTAGAATTTTCCTATGTAGAGTGTATAGCACACAAGTATATTTAAAGGAAGATCATTTTAAAGTTTTTCACTATTAAAAGTTTAAAAAAAAAAGATATAACCTGAGTTTAGGAACTATTGAGTCTGACATTTCAACTGTATTCCTTCCCATTCAAATCCTTAATGATACTACTCCCACAATATGCAGCCAATAAGAGGTGTGGCAAGGTCAGGGAAGAGAGGGATACAAAGTAAAAGAAGCAATAATACAAAAGGTGTGTGAAAAATATTCAGATCTGATTGGAGCCAAAGGGCCTCTGTTCCACACTCTCCTTAACCCCACTTGCCCAATCAGTTAACACATCTCATCAATACCCTTAGCTGACTAAGTTGACCCAAACTGTTCAGCTAAGGCTCATCTGGTTTAGAATGGGGTCAGGACACTTACCCTTACATCGTTACTACCCTACTTCAGAGGTTGCTGTAATGATAAAATGAAATTTTACATATACATACATATATATATACACATACATATACATACATATATATATATATATATATATATATCAAGTACTTTGTAAACTTCAAAGTATTATATAAAGTTACTTATTACCTGATGTGTGAAGTGTGATAAACACAAAAGTCCAAGACACTAGACACTTTACAAATCACTGGTTTTCCTAAAACACAGATTTGATTGTAACTGTTTTGCTCAATAAACACCAATGGCAACCAGTTACCTTGAGAATAAAATATAAAATCCAGCTTAGCATTTAAAGTCCTCCAGAATCTGTTTCTTTCCTACCTGTCCAATCTTCTTACACTTTATTCCCATCCAATTCAGTTACTACTTAACTGTTCTACACACATGACATTCTATCTCTCAACTCCATACATTTGCACTAGCTGACTCCCTTGCCTGCAATGCTCTTCCTCATTTCCTATTATTGGCTTCCTTCAAGATTCAGCTCAAATCCTAACTTCTACAGGAGGCCTTTCCCAATTCTAGTTTCTCCTCATCACTGCTGCTTTCCTTCTGAGATTACCTTCCACTTTTTGTGTAAGTCTTGAAGTATTACAGTTATTTACAAATAGTTTTTCCCCATTAGAATCTAACTTTTGTGAAAGTAGGAACCATGTTTTTGCAATTCTTCTTAGCACAGTACATTACTCTCTCTCATCTCCTCTATCCAATCTGTTGCCAAAGCCTGTCAATATCTTTTCCATACACCCCTCATCTCTCTTCTAACACTGTCATCACTTTGGTACAGTTGGATTGACTAGATTATTACAATAGCTTGCTGGGGGGTTTACCTGACTCCATTTTCCATTCAGACACTAAAGTGATTTTCTTAAAACACAGGTCCGATCATGTCACACCCTCAACCCCATTCCTACTCAATAAACTCCACTGGCTCCCTTCTTGCCTCCAGTACCAAATAAAAAAAATGCTGTTTGACATTCATTAACCCAGGGGTGAAGAACCTGTGGCCTCAAGGCCACATGTGGCCTTCTAGGTGCTTGGATGCAGCCTTTTGACTGAGTCCATGTTTTACAGAACAAATCATTTTAGTAAGGGGATTTATTCTGTGAAGTTTGGATTCAGTTAAAGGGCCAAGAATGTCACATATGGCCTTGAGGCCACAGGTTCCCCATTCCTGACTAGACTCCTCCTACCTTTCCTATCTGCTTATACTTTACTCCATGTTAGACACTGGCACAGAATGCTTGCAAAGAATTTCAGAAGCTCAAAAGAAACGTGAGATGCACAAATTTAGGGACATCTCCACTCCAAATGTTTGTATGGACTGGAATATTTGTGTATAACCTGTGGTAGAGCCTTCCAAGCTCTTATTGGTCTAATCAACTATAGTCCCACATGTTGTATCTTGACCTTAACAAAGTGATGTCACTTTGGTCCAATTCAAGCAGGAAGAACAACAACTATAGCTACTCCCCTATACATACTCTTTGACTGATTGCCACTAAACTGGCTATTCCATGAAAAAATCACTGCAACTCTTGACTCCAGGCATTTTCTCTGACTGTTCTCCGTGTTTGAAACACTTTCCCTCCACCTGTCCAACTACTAACCTCCCTGACTTCAAGTTCTGCATAAAATCCCACCTTCTACAAAAAGCCTTCCCCAACCCCTCTTAATTCTAATGCCTTTCCTCTATTACCTATTTCCTATTTATCCTGCAGATGGTTTGCTTTGTATTTCTATTCTGTCTCCTTCATTAGATTATAAACCTTTCACAGGCAGGGACTGTCTTTTGCCTCTTTTTGCATCCCTAGGCTTAGCCCAGTGCCTTTTACCAAGAAGACGTTGAATGAATGTTCACTGATTGACTGAATTATAATAAGTGCTTAATAAATGCTTCTTCACTAACTGAATGATCTTCCCACCAACTAGATCATAAGCAAATCATTTTCTTCCACTAGGTCTGCTTCTCCACCTTTAAAATTATGGGGTTGGGGAGGCAGGATGGTACAGTGGAAAGAGCCTCAGATTTGTAATTAGAAGAACTGGTTTTGAATCTCAACCTTTCTCCTGTGTGGTCAGGAACCTCAGCCTCAAAGTTCTCATTTGTAAAATGAGATGGTTAACCTCTCATGACCTCAGAGATCCCTTTCAGCCCTATGATCCAATGCCTAGAGTGCATCTAAAATAGTTTCCAGATTTAATTTCTGAGTTTCCTGGAATGAACAGTTTACACAATCAGACAGCAGCTGCCTAGTCTTTGCACCCAGATGTCTGGAGGGAGGAGAGAAGGGAAAGCAAAGGGGTCGGCAGCCTTGAACCCTCCTGTGTCCCGGAGCCTTTCTCCGTAGAGGAGAGAAGGCAAGGCAGCCCTCAAGGAGCACAAGGGGCAGGGGCTTCCAGGCAGCTAGACTCCGTAAAAGAATGGGGTGGAGAGTAAGAGGGCAATGGCATGGATGACAAGAGGGCCAACGAGCCACCGTAATGGTGTGGCGGGCACTATCCTGGGGTGGTTTGTGGTATCCAGGGAGCAGTAAGGCTCTGCTAGGGATCTAGCCAAGATTCAGCGGGGAGGCCGCTGGAAGGCGACCCCAGACAGGATGGCGTGGCTCTGGAAGAGACTGAGGGGGAGGGGATTGTGGGGCGCAACTCCGGCCCCAGGCGGGGCGGCGAAATCCGAGCACTAGCGGGCGATGCCCCGCTAAGGCCGGGGGCGGTGGAACACCTCGGGAGCGCTACTTCCGGTGGGGCTCAAGGACGGGCACGGCCTGGGGCAGGAGCCGGAAGCAGCCCGAAATGGAGAGCGGGCCGGCGAGGGCTTCCTTACCTGGCCCTGGAGCTGCCACCGCCGCCGCTGCCGCAGGAGCCGGCTCGGAGGAGGAGCAGGAACGAGGCCGGAGGGAGCTGCAGCTTCTCGCGCCGCTCCCCGGAGCTTCCTCATTGGCGGAGACGGTCCTCCCCCAGAAGCCTCCGCGCGGCACTCTCCGCCAAATTAACTTTATTGGAAGAGGGCGCTCAGAGACAGGGAATACGCTCAGCGAGGAACCGCGCCTGGGAGTCGTGCCTGTGCAAATAGGCCCGAGCCCGCTGGTTCACGAGAAGGCCAAGTGACCAACGGGTTGGAGAGGGAATTCCTCTTCAGGGATGGGTTGGTCCAGATAGTCTCTCCTAACTTTTGAGAATATGCATGCTGGTCTTTATGCCTGTCAATACAACTGAATATCGCATTGCCCTTCTGTTGACTTACTCTGAGCTTGCGGGCCACCCAGGTCCCTAGATCTTTTACTATTGCATAGCCAAGCCTCCTCATCTTTTATCTTTGTTAATGAACAATAATGATTAATAACTAATTATAACAACTAGCATTTACATAGTATTTTAAGGTTTGCAAAGTGCTTTACATGTCTTATCTTTTTGTATGCTCATAGGAGTTCTATACCATGTGCGCTGTGTAGTATTTCACATTGATTCCTATTATGGGTCAAATTATTAGATTCAGCCTAATATTCTGGGCCATCAAGACCCATCTTTTTGGATACTGTCATCAAATGTGTTAGCTATCCCTCCTAGCTTTGTGTCATCTGCAAATTTGATAAGCATGCTATTAATGCTTATAGCAACTAGGCAGAGCAGTGGATAGAGCACTGGGATTTGAGTCATAAACACCTGTGTTCAAATTTGGCGTCAGTTACGTATTAGCTGTGTGATCCTGGGCAAATCACTTAACCTATGTCTGCCTCAGTTTTTTCTACTGTAAAGTTGGAGCTAATAACAGCACATACCTTCCAGGGTTGTTGTGAAGATCTAATGAAATAATATTTGTAAAGCTCTTGTACCTGGCACATAATAGACTTATTTGTTTCCTTTCTCCCTTATGCACTTTCCCAAGTAGTTGATAGAAATGTTGAATAATACAGACTGAAAAACTCTTGGCCTTTGGCAGTCCTATAGAAACTTCCCTCTAGGTAAACATCAACCTGTTAATGACAATTCTTTGGGTCCAGTAATTTATCTAGTTCTAAATCCCTAACATAACTATTATCTAGCCCAAAGGTAGGGAACCTGCACATCAAGTGTGGTCCTTTGATGGAATCCAAACTTCACAGAACAAATCACCTTAATAAAAGGATTTGTTCTGTAAAACTAGGACTTAGTCAAAAGGTTGCACTTAAGGACCTAGAAGGCTACATGTGACCTAAACGCTATAGGTTCCCCACCCCTAATCTAGCCCTTATCTTTCACAAGGAGGTGAGAGACTTTGTTAAAAATTTTGTGAAATTTAGATAAACAATGTCTATAGCATTTCCCTGAATGTAAAGAAATGGAGTAAAGCCGGTGCCAATAAGGCTCTTCCTAACTAAGTGAGATGTTCCCTATTTATATAGAAACCTCAGTTTATTTTAAAGTAAGGCCACACCTGTTATGAATGAATAAAATATAAGTTAAAGATTGGCTTTAGGGGAAAACATGGTGACAATAAAACACTGGATCCAAGTTATCAACGTCACTTGTTTCTTGGTGTCTCGTTGAGCCAAGAAAACAGTTAAACATCTTTAATATCCCAGGGTATTTTAGCTATGTAATTCATGAAACAAAATCAGAGTTTCTAGAGCCCCTGGTTGGACTCCTTAACACTCTCTACCTATTAACAGGCAAATTAGGTTCAATCTTGAAGAAGTTCTCTCTATTAAAAATTAATATGCCTTGTGTTTGTCCCTCCAAGAAGTCTCTCTGTGAACACATGAAATTGGCTCATTTCTGGCTCTCCACCTGGGATAGTCAGATCTTTCCTTTCACAGCCCCAACTTTCACCCTCACCACCAGCAAAAAAACTTTTTAAAAATACATGAATATGAATATAAATAGTTTCTTACAAAACATGTGGAAAAAAGAAACAGGAGTCTGGATAGCAAAAGAACAGGTCTATTTTTCCTCTTTCAAAAGATTAGTCTATAACCATGGAAACAAAACTCACAACATCCATAGGGGAAATTCTAGTAGTGTGAGCAGAGTTGGGAACCTCAGTAATGCAACAATTGTGTTCCTTCTTGTGGCCTGCTTGGAGCCTTGGCTCTGTTCCTCATTTTTCTCTGGCATTCATGCTTCCAGTCTACACCTATCTCAGATGCCAGTCCTGCCCTAGAGTTTCTGCACAGCACAGATTGTTGTAGTGCCCATGCTGTTCTTTGTCACTAAGTTGAGTAACAGTTCTTGTTCAGACAGTTCTGTGATCCTAATCTTCACTGTATCCCCTAAAATCCCTTTCCAGCCCTGAGTATAGCCTCTCTTCTTTCCAACAGAGCCTGGGCATTATGGGAAATATCCATTCATATCTGCACATAGTCCCCATACATATCCAGAAACTATGTTAGTCATTTTCCTAGGATTTGTATAGAAAAGGTATATAGTTCCATTTCTCTTCCTTTCTTACTTTCTTCTGCCCTTAAACTTGACTCTGAACCTGACTAGATAGCATGACTATGAGCTTTAGAAAATATAAAATACCAAATAATTGTAAAATATTGCTGTCTTTATTATTTGTAACCTGTGGTCCAGAACTCACACCTCTGGGTTCAAAGAGACTGAGTTCAGTCTTGGAAGCTTTTCAGTAATTTTTTGGCTCATGCACCCACCCAAAGAAACCTTCAGACCATTTGGATCTGTTTCATTTCCACCTCACTTTTAGAGACTTTCAGTTCTCCTCCTACAAGGACCCAGGTTAGCAAGGTAGAGAACAAGTTAATTGCCACAATGACAAATGCAAGAAGTCACACTCAAACCAAATTCAGAAAAGTTTCTTCTATGCTGGGCCCCACTTTTCCACCTTCCTCAAGAATTCTGTACAATTACTCTGATATAGAGAAATCATTTAGGTAGCTAATAGTCACCCAGGCGCACACACACACACACACACACACACACACACACCCTCCACCTTGTACCTCACAGTCCTTATGACTCACAATACCAGTAAAAGGAAAAGTGCAGATTTGGTTCTTCCCTGGATAGTTCTCATTGCAATTTTGTTCTGGTTCCTCCAGCCAGTTCTTGATTCTGAGGTTTTCTGCTTAACCCTTGAAGTCTTCAATATTCACTCTCTTACTTTTGCCTCTAGCTCCATGCAATAATGCTCAGCAGCATTCCCATCTCTTAGTCCTATTAAGACTTCAAGATTTTGTTGTCATTCTGCTTCCATCCATCATCTACTTCTTGGTATAGGAAAGTGTTAAAGCTCTCCCAGAATAAGGTCTTCAGGTCCTCTGGGTTATATGAGTAATTTCCTTTTTTTTCCTTTAGTAAGACATACAATTTTTGCCAAGTTTATAAATGAAAGGCCCCCTCAGATGGTTGTCAGGACCTAATGACTCGTACATCTCAATAATTTGTTTCTGCTTACATTTTAATATGGAGAGATGAGACTTGTGTTTTCTCTGAATCCTATCATATAAGGGATCATGGAAGGAGTCTAATTAAACAGAAGCTCTAGAAATGATTCTGTTATGTGCCAATTATCTTAAAAGAAGAATGAAAAAAGAGGGGGAAACAATACTAGGATCAGTAAGGGAAAGGAAGATTAAGGGAAATTTTGTATTCAGTCTACACAAACAAGGAGGAAAGCAGTTGGCACTCTTACCTGAAATGGTCAAAGGAAGGAAAAATATATACAGCTGAGAATGGAAATACATTTCACTGGACAAAAAAATAGGAAGAAAAAGAGAGAAGGGAGAAGAAGGAATTAGAGAGAGGGTAGATAAAGGAGGGATTAGTCTGAGGCAAAACAAACTAAGGATATCCAAAAATATTTATAATTTTTTTTGAGATGGTAAAAACAGAAATATAAGGGAGTACCAATCAGTTGGGGAATGGCTGAACAAAATTGTGTGATGAAATGATGGAACACTATTGTGCTGTAAGATATGATGAAGGGGATGGTTTCAGAGAAACCAGAGGAGATTTATATAAACTGATATAGAGTGAAGTGAAAAGAACCAAAAGAAAAATCCATACTACAACAACAATATTGGAAAGACAAAGCTTTGAGAGACTTGGGAACTCTGATCAGCATAACAATTAGCCATGATTTCAGAGGAATAATGATGAAACATGCTATCCATCTCTTGATAGAGGTGAAAGGATCAAGAGCACAAGATTATAACACACATATATCTACATACATAAATAGATGTATATATGCATGTGTATATGTATGTATATTATATATTAATTTATGTATATTTCTTTTAGACGTGGCCAGTGCAGAAATTTGTTTTGCTTGATTGTTTATTACATTACTAATATGGAAATATGTTTTACATGACTACACATGTATATCAAATTGCTTGTCCTCTTAATGAGGGTGGAGGGGAGGGAGAGAATTTGGAATTCAAAAAAAATTATAATATTAAAAATAGTTTATACATATAATTGGGGAAAATATTAAGCAAATATGTTTTTAAATAAATTTTAAAATATTTGGTTTTTAGGTTTTGTTTTTCTTTCATTTTCATTTGGGAGGAGGGAAGTACTGAAGACTGATTTTTGCTGATTGCAAAAAATAAAATCAAGGTGCTAGAAAAAAATATCAATAGCAATGGTTTTTAAAATATAAAAAGTTAAGGGGGCGGCTAGGTGGCGCAATGAATAGAGCACCGGCCCTGGAGTCAGGAGTACCTGAGTTCAAATCCAGCCTCAGACACTTAACACAAAAAAACTAGCCATGTGACCTTGGGCAAGTCACTTAACCACAACTGCCCTCCAAAAAGCAAAAAAAAAAAAAAAAAGTTAGCTGAACTATTATCCAAAGCCTTTCCAGATTGTTAGGAATTGCCTAAGCTTTCAGATGTCAATGCTTTTTAGAACCCAGGGACTACCCATAAGATCTTGGAGGGAGACTTTAGTGGAGGCTTTGCTCATAGTAGATGCTTAATAAGTGTTAAATTGAATAAGGAAAATAAAACTATTCTGTATCATTATTTGACTTCTCATGTTGCCCAAATGCCAAGATGATGTGGTAGAAAGATCATGGGACTATGTTTATGTCCTGGTTTTACCACCTGCTGGTTCCATGATGATGGATAAGTTTCTTTATTTCCCTAGGCCTCATTTTCCTCATATTTGTAAAATAGGCATAATACTTTTAATATTTATATCAGAAGGTTGTTGTAAGGATCAAATGATATAGGATGAAAAGTAGTTGGTATCCCCTACCATCTCTAGAAGAATATTCTGTAGCATTCAATAGACATTATTTTTATTTTCAGAATAATTGTATTTTCAGTACTATATTTTAATTTCATAGCATCTCCATTTCTACATGAATCGCTCTCCATTCCCATACTCGGCAATCTGTCCTTTTTATTATAAAATAGTAAAAGGCAAAGTTAAAAATAGCAGTTTAGCAAAACAAACCAGTACATCAACCAGGTCTGACAATTTATTCCATCCTTTTAATTCCCCTGTCCTTAAAGAATGGAGTGAGGCACATATTTTCCTTGGGGATAAGCTGGTCATTATAATTATATGGAATTAAAGTGGATTTGTTATTGTTATTATTATTGCAGTTTTTAAAATTAATATTTTTTTAGTCATTGTGTATATTGTTTTTCTGGTTCTGCTTACTTTACTCTGCATCAGCTTATATAAGTCTTCCCATGTTTCTCTCAACAGACATTTATTAAGTAGCTATTATATACAGGTACTATGCCATGCCTTCAAGGTACAAAGATGTTAAACCGCACAGCCCCTGCAATCAAAGAATTTACTATCTATTGAGGGAGGGTCACATGACTCAGAAATAGGTAAACTACATTGTAGGATATGATAAAAGCAAGGGAAGGGTCCACACACAAAAAATATGCTAAGAAAATTTAAGGAGGGAAAGAACACTTTCAGTTGGATGGGTCAGAGAAGGCTTTACAGAGGAGACAGAGCCTAAATGGAGTCTTAAAGGAAGAGAAGGATTTTTAACAGGCAAAAATAAAGTGGGAAGCATTCCTGGCCTTCTATGGTGAGAGCTAGAATGTAAGAACATGACCTATGTTATGAATCCACACTTAATGTAAGTTTCTTTGAATGAATGTAAAGGGCAAAAGAAGTTCTGACTATATTATGAGGGAAATTGCTCATGACCCTGCACCATCCTTGGCACTATACTTTCTTTGTTCTATTTCTATATACTATCTGACTCGGACTAAGAACAGGGGTGGGGATCCATTATTCCCACTGATGTCAAGAACAGGTCTCATGAACAAACTCCCTAAACTCCCCCAATAAACCCTAATAAAGTTACACATATATAAATACACATCAATACATGTATGTGTACAGACACATATACATGTGTATATAAACATGCACATATATGTATATGTATGTATATAATCTTCCTTATACATATATACATATGCATGCTGGCAAGGACTGCCCTTCTTTCTTCCAGGATCTCACTATTTGTCTTGGAAGGTACAATTGGTATAATCATGGCAGAGTAGATTTTGCATCTTTACAGTGCTCTGAGAATGGAGACAGAAGACCCAGATCAAGCTTGAAAAAATAGCTAGTTGACCTATTTAGCCAAAACATAGAATACATTAAGGGGAATAATGAGAAATGAGGTAAGGAATTCAGGCTTGAGGCAGATGATGGAGGGCCTTAAAAAATGCTAAGTGATGGTGTTGGCATTTTATCCTTTAGACTATAGGGAGCTCCTAAACATTCTTGATTGGGGTAGGACATGCACAGGATGACTTGGAGAGGAGAGGAACTAAAAACAAACAGACCAGAGGAGATGCTATTGCCAATAGTTCAGTCAAGAAGAGCTAAGGATCTAAACTGAGGAAGTGACTGTGAATGAGGAGGAGAGGACAGGTGCAAAAGACTTTATGTCCCCAAAGAACTAAAGAATCTCTGTCTCCCTCTCTCTGTTTCTGTCTGTCTCTGTCTGTCTGTTTGTCTCTCTCTGACTCTTTCTCTCTGTCTCTGTCTCTCTGTCTGTCTGTCTCCTTCCTCCCTCTTCTGTTTCATTTTCTGTCCAAAAAAGTAATCCCTAAACACAACAGTCCCTCTTCAATACCCATGCCTTTGCACACATGGTGCCCCCTGTCTGGAATATTTTCTATCCTCTCTTCTACCCTCTCATGGAATCTCTCAAGCACTACCTCCTCTTGGAGGAATTTCTTGACAACTTTCTCTTCCTTATCGTTCCCCTCCTCCCCAGTTATTAGAACTTGCCCCCTTAAAACTACTCTGTATTACATTATGTATTTTTATATTTATTTGTGCATATGTTGTGTTCTCCCAAGAGAAAGCAAGATCCCTAAAGAGTAGAGACTGTCTTCGTATCCCTAGCTCCTAACATAATGCTTTGTACATGTTAAGCACCTGATAAACATTTGTTGAATTGAATTGAAATGTCTCAATGCCGATAAATAAACTACATAGCATATTTGAAAGCTCGAGCAGGTTGGCAAATTTTCTGAATGACATGGTTTTTTTTTTTTTGCCATTCTGTATGAGCATTTTAGACCTAGGACATTATGACTGGAAATCTTCCCTGCACTGTGCATTGCCATTAGTAATGTTGAGTTGGGCTGCATGAAACAATGGAGAAACACCACTTCTCTATGAAAAAGCTGAGAAACATTTCTCTGAATGCTGTCATCATATCATTTGCATTTAGTAAAAGTCCTTGTGAGCAGGAACTGATAATTCTTTACTGTATTAAGCTGCTTCCATGCCAGGTGTGGGGCTTTCAGGGAAACATGTGGAAAGCAATTCTTAATAATCCTTTCTGTGCTATAGCTGAAGGGATTTACAATACTCTTTAAAAGGCATTCAGAGAGCATCAAATCTATCCATGTTCCCTCCATCTCCTCCCTCCCTCTTTTTCTCAATTCTGTGTGGTCTTTTCTTGCCTGGCCATCTGGATATGTTTCATTCAGACTGCCCCATTGGTGACATGTAGCTGCATGATTGTCTGGTGTCTGACATTCATAATGCTACCATCTGATGGTGGTAACTTTCAAGGACACTAGAGATAGAGCGACCTGGATTACAAGTGTCTCTTCTTGGGGATGTACTGAAGCTTTCAGGGAGGAATCATAGAATTTTAGAACTGGAAGAGACCACTGAAATGAAATCCAACCCCCTCCTTTTAGAGAGGAGAAAACTGAGGGTTTTTGGTGGATCTTAGTATTTTCACCACCACCCCACTTCATAATGCTTTTTCACTGACACTGCAAATGAAAGAAAAAGTGATGCATCATCTGCCCTTGAAAAAAGTCAGGCTTTCTGAAATCTCTGATTAAGAGGGAAACCCTCTTTCTCGTACTTCCTTTGACAGCTCTCCTCTTCTGCCTAATCAGCTTACATTCTGGCTTGATCATATTCTATTTTCAAGACTCTTAAAATGACTTGAAATAATGCAAAGGATAAAATACAAAACAAAAGCAGAGTCTGTGCCAGCTATAAATATGCAAAAAAGAAAATTTTACAGAAAATACGTGGACAAACGGAAAAAGCTTGAAGGGGCCTCATAGAAGCGGCTAACAATTTGTTAGAGACTTTTATGTCCAGAACTGATAATGCATTTGTAGGAAAATAATGAACCACTTATTTAAAGAAGAATTAGTCAATCAATTGGAGAAATGTTGGGAATAACATTTCTTTGAATCCCTAGGGCCTTATAGAGTATCTCACACCTAAGTAGGCGCTAAATAAATGCTTGTTAATTGACTGAATATAGTCTGAATGGCAGATTTTTTTTTTTTTTTTTGCTTTTTGGAGAGGGGGAGGGCAGGGCAATTGGGGCTAAGTGACTTGCCCAAGGTCACAGGGCTAATAAATGCGTTAAGTATCTGAGGCTGGATTTGAACTCAGGTCCTCCTGACTCCAGGGCCAGTGCTCTACTCACTGAGTCACCTAGCCACCCCTAGATTTTTTTTAAAAAGTAATATATTTTAAAGTTGGAGGATAATTGAAATATCTGGAGAAAGACATGTTAAACCACTCTAGTATCTTCACCAAGAAAACTTCAAATGGAGTCATGAAGAGTTGAACAACTGAACAACATAATGGAAGGCTCAACGGATTTGGATTAAAAGCCTGTCTAGGGTTACTTTCTACTTGCATGATCTTAAGCCAAATCATTTCCTTCTCTGAATCTCAGTTTCCTCAACTGCAAAGTGAAAGGAATATAGTTGACTAGATGATCTCTAGGTCCAGGGGTGTGCTGGAGCTAGCTAGAACAACTTTCCAGAGCCAATTGTTAAGTCTTCGGTGTAATCATTTTCACCATGGAAATGAGCAAATTCTACAAATCAGGGCTTGATTAATTAATTGTTATTGTTATGTTTAGACTTAAGGAAGTGATAAAGTGTTAATGCTACAGATTAAACTGAAAAAAAAATAGGTCCTTCATACCTTCCACCCCTACTACCCCCCAAAAGCTGGTTGTTAAATATTTATCAGCATCCTTCTGTCTTGGTCTCCAGCGAGGTGGTTCAGTAGAGTGCCAGGCCTAGAGTCAGGCCCCTGAATTCAGGCTTCCTAAATTCAAATCTATACTTGGATACTTACTAACTGTGTGACCCTGAGCAAGTCACTTAATCCAGTTTGCCTCAGTTTCCTCACCTATAAACTGGAGAAGGAAACTGCTAACCACTTCAGTACCATTGCCAAGAAAACCCCAAATGGGGTCACAAAGAGTTGGGAATGATTGAAATGATTGAACAATAAAAGTAATTATTCAAAATAACATAGCAACAATTTAGAATATTATTTTAGAAAGAAACATGACCTACACTTGGGATACAAAGGGGAAGTAAAAAAAAAAAAGCAGAATTCTTAACAGACTCTACCCCTTCACAAAACGAAAATATTACCCAATAACAAAGTATTTGGAAATCTGCCACAAATCAGTCTTTTAGGTAACATTTCAGGTAAATACAGTCTAGAAATCCAAATAAACTGTTGTTTATTTGGGGCTTTTGATAATTTTCTTCTTGCTGACAATGATCCCATGGTCTTTTTACAGCAGCACAGTTAATGTGCTCATCAGCTGCATAACTCAAATTACCAGTTTAACGATTTATATCCACTTCTCTAGATTATGCCTTCAGTTTCAACTGAATCCAATACTGATTAGTACATTTCTTTTGCTAATTTCTCAGGGACAAGGGCTCACAGATGATTTGTAGTGATCCGGAAATGACAATTACTTTAATCCCACTAATTTGAAATTTGTGATAAGATGGATACAATATACATGGTTTTTATTGAGTAAAAAGATCCTTAAGTACTTAATTAAGCAGTTAATTCTAGCAAGTTAAAGGCCCCTGATTTATAATAGTTTATTATATAATATATGCCTTTTATGAATTGCAATTTTTTCAAAATTTAAAATTCTTTTTTTTTTTTGGTCAACTAAAAAGCTGCCAGAAAATTCTGAGAGTCTGGGGATATGTGTGACCTTGGATAAATCATTTACCCTCTATGGACCTCAGCATTTATCTCAAAAATGAGTAAGCTGACCTAGCTGATCTCCAAAAGATCTCTTCTAGCTCTAAGTCCTATAACTAATCATCCAGAATCTAGGTTCAATCCCTGCTCTGCCATCACCTAATTTTGTTTCTCCCTTTTTCTGGCCTTATTTTCCTTCTCTGTAAAATGGGGAGTGGGGGAGAAGGTAGAAAAGGGTATTGAATAAGAGGATCTCTAAGATTCCCTCCAATTCTAAACCTTAAGGTTCTGTTTCTTAGATTAGATGAGGTAAAGTACCTGAAAAGAAATAAATGTTGTATTTCATTGTTAAAATATACTACAATTTGACATTCTTAATTAAGTTAGAGAGAATTAGGGTCTGTTTCTCCCATTTTGCTCTGAATTAGCAAGATATTATTGTCATGAGAATCTCATTTAATCGAAGGAACGTTCTTTAATATCAGCAAAGTTCCAGGTAACAACAAAAACAACAACAACAACGCCAAAGTGGTTAGATGGCCTAGTGGATAAAAAACTGAGCCTGAAGCCAGGAAGACCCGAATTCAAATTGTGCCTCAGATACTTCCTACCTATATTACCCCAAGCAAATCAATTAATCTCTGTCTGCCTCAGTTTCTTTGAACATTAAATAGGAATAATAATAGCATTTATCTCACAAGGTTATTATGAGGCTAAAATGAAATAATATTTGTAAAGCACTTAGCACAGTGTTTGACACATAGTAGACACTATGTAAATACTAATTTAATATTATCATTTATAAAGGCCTTTAAGATGTGCAAAGCTCTTTACAAATATTATCTCATATCATCCTCACAATAACACTGGGATGTGGGTACTGAATATCCCCATTTTATAGATAAGGAAACTGAGTCTGAGAGGGGGTAAGTGACTTGCCTAGTATTAAAAAGCTAGAAAGTGGGACTAGATTTATCATCTGGTCTTTTTGTCTTTTTTTTTTGTTTTTTGGAGGGGGAAAGGTAGGGTAATTGGGTTTTAGTGACTTGCCCAAGGTCACACGGCTAGTTTTTGTGTTAAGTGTCTGAGGCTGGATTTGAACTCAGGTCCTCCTGACTCCAGGGCCGGTGCTCTATTCACTGTGCCTCCTAGCCATCCTGATTTCTCATCTTCTTCTAAGACACCCCATGTACTGCTCCACCCAGTTGCCAAGAAGAAATTGCAAGAGATTTATAATAGCTCATACTTACATAGTACCTTACAGTTAACAAACCATTTTACTGAACATCTATGATTTTATGTGATCTTCATAGCAGACTTGTTTGAACAATAATTGCAAGTATTAATATCTCCTCCTTGCAGCTGAGGAAACAGACTCAAAAAGGACAAGTGATTTGCCCCAAACCATAGTTGCGGCTTGCAAATTACAGAGCCAGGACCAAGGTTTTCCATCCCCCAGTCAGACACTCTTTCCTCTTTACCACGTGATCTATAAGATTAACCAGCCCTCTGCAGTGGAACCTGTTAATTGGCCATAATAATGAGCTGTCCATTGGCTCACTCTGGTGTAAAAAATGCTTATTCTTCCACCAGTGGAGTTTAGTGCCAAATCTCCAAAGTAACATTAGGACTGAGTCCTACATTTTAATTAGTCATCATCCCAGGCAGCTAACTTTCTAATGACATTTTGAAGGGTGGTTTTTTTTTTAAAACATCTGTTTGTTTAGTTGATTTGTTATTAAACATACTGTCTGTTGAGAGGGGGAGAAAGCATCCCATTTATCACTCCAATTTTGTTGCTTCAAAACAGCTCTGCAGACTTCTATCAACTTTGTTTATGTCAAATTGTACAAATTGCTGCTGGTGAAGAATTAGCCAAAAGAAAAACTCAACTTGATTGACAATGCCCTGGAGTTTATATTCATTCTCGGTATTCCAGATGTTGACAGAAGTTGGTCCTATCCCCAAGAAGACTTGCAGAAAAATATAAAAAGAGATGATAGTCTGAGTTTTGGTATCTGTTGAAAATTTGTCTCTGAAAGACCAAAGCTGGTTGTTTTGTTCAAATGCCCCCCGTTTGTAATTGCTAAAGAAGCCATCTGTTCTGAGGCCCCATATGTTGGGAATGATTATTAAATGTATATACAGCTGGATGTTTGGTAAAATCAGAAAAATCAGAAACTGGTCCTTATTCGTGAAGATGCAAATGGACTTCGATAACTGCTCTTATAAATATGTGGACTTAATAATAACATCTCACTTTTCTATAACACTTCAGATGTTACTAAAGCATTTTCCACACAACTCTATGGTGTAGGTCATGTAAGTATTATTACCGCCATTTTTTCAATGAGGAAATTGAGATTCTGAGACATTGAGTAATTTGCCTATAGCGATACAAATAGTAAGTTTGTCCCCGAAGGAAGGTGGGACTTGTCAGAGAGTGAAGGAGAATTGTCTTGAGAGCTTATCATATCCTTTGAGTATTCTGTGCTTTTTATGTTCTTTCTATGACATGAAATAAAGGTTTTACTATATTTGAAATATATTAGTAGCTTAACTGCTTGCATTGAAACTTAGGACCCTTTTTTGTCTGCATTTATAAAACCCTAGACTTGAGCTATAATCTGATGTTTCCAGGGAAAAGCCTGAGTAGAGGAGTTAAACAAAGAAGCCCCCAAGATTGAACTTTCTCTGTGTAAATTCAGAGCTTGGAGTTCTGAACCAGAGATTGCACTTCATTGACCTTTCTATAACATTTCCACAAATAATCCAAATACTTTTCTGTTCCAAATGTTAACCATTCTATATGCTAGCAAAGTATACTGATATCAGAATTATTTGCAATTATTATTATTTTTTGTTATCAAGCAAGAATAACTTTTTAACTATTCTCAAATTTCTCCCTACTCTCAAACATCCCAACTTCCACCACCAGAATAACCCACCAAAATTCAAAAACTACAAACCAACATAGCACACAAAAGGACCTGTGAGTTTGGAGATGGAAAGTTGTATGCCCATTGACTTTCCTTTACATAAGAATTGCATAGCACATAATCCATAAGTATTACACAGCAGTTGTATATTTGCTCTTTCATGTCCAGTTCCTACAGAACTGAAAGAACATTCCTATATTGTATGTATTTTTAAAAAATCACACAAAAACAAATTGCCCCACAGATCTGATTCTAAGATTCAAACTTAGCACATTGGAGGATACTTAAGTACAACCTACTCCTTATTCAAAGTATAAAGGGGAATCAGAGAGGTAGCCTCATAGAATTGTGGTTGAGTATCCTCTGCTTGCAAAAAGGATTCATTTCCTTTTTGGTGGTACCACATGAGCATCTTACCTTGGCACTGAATTTCAGAATGATTTGTTTAATGTTCACTAATTAGTGGGTATTTATTTCATTTCTCCAACTAGAGTGTAAACTCCTAGAGGGTATGGGCCATGTCGCCATTTCTCTTGCATCTACCATAGCACTGAAGATGTAGTAACCTATCAATAATTTTTTTTTCTCTGAGGGGAACTAGCCTTGTGATTTCATTGGTATAGGGAATGCCTGATGGAAAAGAAAAAAATCTCCCTCTGCTAATATAGAATGACACATGTTCTGCAATTTTAAAATCTTAGAGAGTTGCCCGAGGCACTGAGAAGTTAAATGACTTAAGGTAGATCATTCAGTCAGTATGTGTCAAAAGGAGAGCTTAAACTCTGAACCATCTTAATAAGTGTACATATTTTTAAACTGATCAATTAATTGACATGGAGTTAGAAGACCTGGACTTGAGGCTCAACTCATATGACCCTGGGCACTTGGCCACCCTCATTTTCAGTTTTCTCATTTTTAAAATGTGGATAACAATCATTGGATGATCTACCTTGTGGGACTGTTTTGAATAAAATCAATTGCAAACCTTACATTTTTATAGGAATGTGACTTGCCAGTGCTATTTTTGTAAATTTATTATTACTATTAATATTGCCAAAAAACCATCTTTTTCAATGAAGTTCAGGAAGAAATGGTCTTGGGATAATTTGTTCTTTGACTTTTTATATTTTATGCTCTATAAATTACTACAAAGAATAATGGCTTTTCATAGTTGAATGAAATTGTTAGGATGTAATCTCTTCTTCTGTAGTCTCATTTTAAGCATTTTTGGTGCAGCTCCAGTAGCAGACAGATCAATTTGAATGATATGGAACTCTATTTCACATGATTTTGGTTTCTTTCTCTAGGTTTCTATATTTTGAAAATTTTTCACTCTACCAGATCAGAGATTATGAGTATTTCATATGACAACATCTATTTAAAATGTCCTTAAGTTGTTATAAACCAATGTTATGTCCAGGTAATTGTAGGCAATAGTTTGGTCTGTGATCCCTGCTCTGTCTACAGTATAGCTTATTAGATTAATTCTTATTGTTGGTTTGTTGTTCTTGTTGTTATCATCATCATCATTGTTACGTGCTTGGATTGAGAGAATCAAAGGAGGAATAAAGAGGTATCTTTATTTCCCTTCCCTCTTAGCAGCCCTCACCTAAATATCATTTGTAACCTAACCCCAATAATCATTTGTTTCTTTCCTTTGCATCCTTCTTTCTTTTCCTCTCCTTTCCCTTTAGCCAACAGCTGTCCAGACTGAGCTTCTCTGCGTCTGTGATATCCGACATGAATAAGCAATAGACACTGAGCAGTTTCCAAGGCTCCTGTGTGGGCTGCCAAAGTCACTTATGCCTGTCTGCCAGGAAGGAAATCACTCTGTTTTCTCAACACTCATCTTTATACAGCTGGCAAACCTGGAGTCTGTCCTGCTTCCTTTCCAAAGATGAGTTGGAAGGTCGCAATGAAACAACCCCTAATGACCAGTCCACCAGCCTGGCTCTCCTCCAAGTGGTTTCTCATTGATGCCATATGAAATCATAATCAGTTTTCTTTTGACTTATCTGTAGGACTGGCTATCAGGAAACTGCACAGTTAGTCAGGTTTACCTTTGATGTTCTTCAATGCCTTTTTTCTGTTTTTTCTTCCCCTTCTGAATACCTTCTCCCTCTAGAGGCAACCAGGACTCTCCTGCTTTCCAAGGTCAAAAGATTGTAGTAGGATCATAAAAACCTAGAATTGGAAGGAATTTTCAAAATCATTTTGTCTAAAGCAGAGGAGAGGAAATGACATGCCTACAGTCCCACAATAGCAAAGCAGGGATTCGAATAAGATCTTTTGAATCAATATTTTGTGACCATAGGCAAGTCACTTTATATCTCAGAATTTTAGTTTCCTCATCAATAAAATGGAGATAATAATGTTTTCACTACATACTTCAGAAAATTATTATGGTTTGTACTAAGTGTTTTGTTTGTAAAGTACTATGCAAATGTAAGTTCCTCCACACATACACACACACACATTATTTTGTTATTGGTTTAATATGTTTCCTCTTAAATGGCATGTATAAGAGTATGCACTCAGAAGGCAATACTTACCCCAAGGGAATGGATCTCAAATGGAGGAATTCCAGCACAATGGAACTTGAGTTAGGGACATATATGGGACAGGGAGGCCTTCCCTGTGTACCTTAAATCATTCTGAATAAATGCCACCTTAATCTTCTCTGAGAAGTTTTCTGTGGCACCACAAATGAAACTGACCACCATAGCACCCTGAGACTAGATAAAATTCTCAGAATGAATGTTCTGGAACATGCTAGGGACTTTAGGAAGAAAAGTTAATAAATCTAAACTGAAGATTTTGACCGGTATGGAGATGAATTAAGAAAGTTATTGGAAAGGACATACCAATTTGGTTGACACTTTTGCCTGCTCTCTTACTTCAGAGTACCTTTCTACCTCTTTCTCCTCCTCCTGAGCTTCCTTTCTCTTCTTCTTTCCTTTCCTACCTACCTCTTTCTCTTTTCTTCCTTTCAGTTTTTCATCTTCCTCCTCAAGAACTGCAAAGGTACCCTCAATATCTCTCCTATCCCCCACACTCATTCACATATGAAAGCTTTGATCCAATTGTTTCCCCAACTGTACTATCCATTCCTCTACTTTCTACTTACCCAAATCCCACCTGTTCCTCAAGACCTGAGTCATGTCTCTTCTCTTAATCATTTCCCTCTTTTCTTGACTCTTAGTCTGACACTTAGAATCTACATTATAGGCACACCCAATTTAGTGCTGTATTGCCTTTACTAAGGAAGAAGCCCTAATCTGGGCTTAATCCCTAGGGAACTAAAGAATTATCTTCATCCTACTTTCTTTTCTTCCTTGTCTCCACCAATCTTTCATTATTCAATTCAATTCAGTTTATTCCATGCATCTATACATCTATCTATTCTATGCATCTATACATCTATCTTTCCATCCATCCATATACAATTGGGTCAGCTTTGTGCGGAAGTACCACTTTAGGTGATAGAGTTACAAATTCAATAACAACAAACATTTATTGAGTGCTTATTATGTGTCTAACACTGTAAGACACTGGGGATACAAAGACAAAAATAAAATAATCCTTACTTGCAAGGAGCTTATGTTATTTTTTAATTTTTATGATTTTATTGGTTTTTTTGTTTTTACATCACCTACATTTCCCAATAGGTTCCACCTCCAATCTAGAACATCATTCTTTGTGACAAAGAATAAAAAAGAGAGAAAGAAAACTCTTCTTTAAAAGTATTACCAACACATCATCCAAGGCTGATACTACATGTTCGTAGGCCATATTCATAGGCCTTCACCCTTTCAAAGAAGGGAAGGAAGTGTATTCTTGTATTTCTTCTTTGATGCTATGTTTAGTAACTATTATATAATTCAGTTTCCATTGCCTTTTTGAGCTTGCTTATTCCATTTACATTGTCATTGTCATCATTGTGTTCCTTTCCTACTTAGTAGAAGTAGTATGGAACCAAGAAGAATATAATCCTTCATTTCGCATCAGTTCATATAAATCTTTTCATACTTCTCTATATTCCTAGATTCTTATATTTTCCTTGATGAAAACAGATTACAAAGTAAAGTAAAAGTAATGGCCAGAAGTGAGAGAGAACATGAACAACAGGAGAGATCAGTAAGAACCTCATATAGGAGTTGGCATCTGAACTGTCCTTTGAAGAAAGTTAGGAACTATTTGAGGAAGAGATAAAGAGGAAGAGCATATCAGGCGTGTGTCAGCACAAAGATTTAAAAATGACACTAATTGACCATCAAATAGTACATATCTACTGTGATGTCAGAGAAGAATATAATATATACACAAATAAGTATGATACAAAGTAGGACGTAATTGGTACAAAGGAAGAGGTATTAGTAATGAGTTCTAGGACAATTTGATGGAGAGAATACTTTCAACTGAGAATATCAAGAAAGGTTTAATGGAGGAGATAGCACTTGACCTGAAATTTGAAGGAAGACAAGAATTCTGAAAGGTAAAGATAAAAATGGAACATATTCCATGACATCTGAACAAATATACAAAGGTAGAAGATGGTAAAACAATTTCAGGGGATTAGCTAGAAGTTCAGTTTGACTGGAATGAGGAATGCATTAAGGACAATAAAACATAAGATCTTTTCCAACTGATAAATGATAAAAAATATCAGTAGGCATTTTTCAGATGAAAAAATTCAAGCTATCAAGGTATACTCTGAAAGGGCTTAAAATTATTAATAATTAGGAATACAAATTAAGACAATTTAAGGTTCCACCACACATACATAAAATTAGCAAAGTTGACAAAAACAACAATGAAAAATGCAGGAGGGGGTAGAGGCAAAGAAGCACATTAATGAACTACGGTTAGAACTGTGAACTAGTCTGGCCATTCTGGAAAGAATTTGAAACTGTATTCCCCATCCCAAACTAAAATACTAATGTGATGGAATACTTTTGTGCTATTTTTAAAAAAAGCTATGAAGGTGATGACTTTTAAAGAAGCATGGAAAGACTTACATGAACTGATACAGGAAGAAGAGAACAGAACCAGGAAAACAGTTTGTGTGATAATAACAGTATCGTAAAGCCAAACAACTCTGAAAGACTTGGAGGTTCTGATCAGTGCAATAACAAACCATGATTCTAGAGAACTTGTGACAAAACATACTGGCCACCTCCTGACAGAGAAATGATGGACTTTGAGTGAAGATTAAGATATCTTTTTTAGACAAGGCTGTTTCAAGAATTCGTTTTGCTTTATTATACATGTTTATAATCGGATTTATTTTTCCTTTCTCAGTGTGGGGGGAGAAAAGGGGAATTTTCATTGACTGAAAAAAATATTTAATTTTTTCAAATAGAACATAAGAGTAGGAACTGTTCTATTTTTGTCTTTTTATCTCTAGTGCTTAACATGGTGCCTTGCACATAATAGGTATTTAATAAATATATGTTGCTAAAAGAATTGAATGAAATGACAAAAAGTTTGGGAAAGCATATGAATTCGATGGAATTTTCTCCAGTAAGACAATTTATCCTGCAAGGGCCCAGATTTGGCCTGTGTCCGTTTCAGGCTATCTCAGAGCTAGAATCCTAACAGCAGAGGGAGGAATAAGAAAATCAATGATAATAAGGTAGATGGAGGTGAATGAGGAGAGGGAAGCAAGGCCTTGGGAAAGGAAAGAGATATAGAAAACTGGCTACCTCCCTAACTCCTCCTACTCTAGACAAGACAGATTTGAGGAGTGTTTTTCTTATATTGTCAGCACCTAGCTTGTGGACAGCACCTCAGTCGCTGAGAGAAGGCCTACCTCCTTATGCTTATGAGTCCATTGTGAAGAATCAATCATTTTTTAAATTGTAAACTGTAAAATGCTATATAAACATCTCTTCCATTTTCATCCTTTTATCCTCAGGACCTACATTAAGGCCTTGCATAGGGAAGACACTTAATACATGTTTGTTGAATTAAGTAGGTGGTGTATCATGGCCCCCCTTTTATAGCTTGTCACCCAGACTTTATGGAAACTAAGGCTTAGTGTTCAGAGTCATTCAGCTAGTTAGGGTCAGGAACCAAAATTTAAAATCAGATTTCCTTACTCCAGATCCTACCCTTTCCCCACCACACCACTACATCATGTTGTATTTTTTAATTATTGCCTAAGAATGCAGAAAACAGACTCATCATCATTTTGCATATCCTTCTCTTTTCCTGTTCTTCTAAACTAAAAATAAAAGCTAGCCTCACATTTATCACATAAACAACAATAAAAAATGCAAGACATCTAACCACTAGATGCAAAGAACTTTTACTCTTCCATCTCCCTACAGCATTATAAAATCTTAGCCCATCCTCATTCCTTGAATTGATTCATTTCTGGAAAATCATCAGCATGATTTCAGTTGGTACTTAGCATCACTACAGACAGTGTAAGTGAGAAAAAAATAAGTGAATGTTTTCACAAAATGTCATTTTGTTTTTTAAAGAAGAAATGACTCAGAAATAGGGATGGACAACAAAAGGGCCTATCCTAGAGTTACAGATGGTGATGGAGAAGTAAATTCTACTTTTTAAATCTGTGTTGGACAGACCACATCTTGGTAATTGTGTACATTCTGGGCACCACATTTTAAGAATGACATTGTCAAACTGTGATCTGTCTAGAATAGAATAACCAGGATGGTAAGAGTGTCTTAAACCTGATTAGTATGAGAATTAACCAGAGGAAATGGAATGTATTTGATGGTCTGTAACATGGAATAGTAATTATACTTGTATGGTCTAGCCTCAGAGGCCAGAACTAGAAGCAATTAGTGGAAATTACAGAAAGTAGATTTCAGCTCAAGTACTAAACTAAAAATTATATGGTATGTCCCAAAAGTCTTAGTGCTGTTTTAAGATATTAAAGTTTTGGAACTTTTGGGACATCTTACATAAGGTACAACTTCCTGATAGAACTGCCCAATATTGGAACAGATTACCTTATAAAATAGTGAGCTCTTCAATAAAAGAGTTCCAGTAGAGGCTGGATAATAGAAAGAATACACTCATTTTGTATAATATATTATATTGTAGGGGCGGCTAGGTGGCGCACTGAATAGAGCACTGGCCCTGGAGTCAGGAGTACCTGAGTTCAAATCCGGCCTCAGACACTTAACACAACAACAACAAAAAAACTAGCTGTGTGACCTTGGGCAAGTCACTTAACCCCAACTGCCCTACAAAAAGCAAAAAATATATATATATATATTATATTGTACAAAGCACTTTCTCATAACAGTCATGTGATCAATCAATAAGTATTTGTTAGGTGCCTACTCTGTGTCATACTTACATTACCTACTTTCTTTGCGCTCTTATCTCTATTTTCATTGACTTGTATAGCCCTTGTGGGGAAGAGCCCAATGATTATCCACACTATGCATACTAATGGAGTTCAAATACCAGGTCTTTTGATTCTGTCTGGTTCTCTTTTCACCATTCATACAACCTTGAGGTGACATTTCACAAAGGGATTTTGTAAAGGGGATACCTACATTGAGATAAAGGTTGGGATCAGTGGTTCTCAACCTTCCTAATGCCATGACCCTTTAATACAGTTCCTCATGTTGTGGTGATCCCCAACCATAAAATTATTTTTGTTGCTACTTCATAACTGTAATTTTGCTACTGTTATGAATCTTAATGTAACTATGTGATACACAGGATATATTTTCATTGTTACAAATTGAACATAACCCACCGGTTGAGAACCACTGGAACAGATGAACTCTAAGGTTCCTTGTAATGCCAAAATTCTATAATTTTTTTCATTCTCTGGCTACTAAGAATGCTTCTAACCTGAATTTTCTAATTCTATGATTCACACTTTTTCTCTTTTGGGGGGTCTTTTTTGGAGGGGGGAAAGCAGGGTAATTGGGGTTAAGTGACTTGCCCAAGGTCACACAGATAGTAAGTGTTAAGTGTCTTGAGGCTGGATTTGAATTCAGGTCCTCCTGACTCCAGGGCTTGTGGTCTATTCACTGTGCACCTAGCTGCCCCAATGATTCACTCTTTCCTTTAGTCCAGAGGTTCTTAATCTGAGGTCTGAGAACTTTAAAAAATATATTTTGGTAACTGTATGTCAATATAATTGGTTTCCTTTATAATCCTGTGTATTTTATTTTAGGCATTTAAATATATTCTGAGAAGGAATCTGTAGACTTAACTAGAGGTCAAATGGTCCCATGATTCAAAAAAGGCTAAGATCCTATGTTGTAGGTCCTCCAGCAAAGGGCTTTTCATTCCCTAAATATGTGTTGCCTTCCTCTGATACTCTCAGAGAAATTATACCAATTTCCCAGACAAATGCTTCACAGAAGCACTAACATTTGGCATAGATAGTACTGTATGGAGGTTGCTCTGAAGATCAAGAAATCTCCTGCTAGCAAAGAATCAATGAACATCTTTCAGCTCTACTAGCATTTGCTTTTTAAAAGCTAAGCTGCCTTTTGCTGGAGACAAACATCAAGAGGGTCCCTCACCCTGTAACTGATCTGCCCTGTGGACATTTGGAAATTGAAGCCAGTTAGAATATACTAGAAAAGAAGAAACCTCCCCGGGATAATTAGTGACTCAAAGGAGAGAGAGAAGTGAATTTTTAGTTTTATAGATTTTTTTTTTAATTTGTCAGCTATGTCCTAATTAACCTAGGTGTAGGATCTTGGATGAAAAGAGGATATGATTCCCAGAATGGCTGATGTGTTATCTTTTTTTCTAGCCCTAGAGCCAGCCAAAACTTATATGAGTCTGCTCTGCCCATCCTCTCCCAGAAAGTGGTTTAGTATCTGCATATGGCTAAGTTTTGAAGGATGATAACCAGACAGGAGACTTCACAGCTGCTTTGAATCTTGATGCAGTTTGAATTAGGCCAAATCTATAAACAGAGTACACTAAAGTCCTTCTCTAATATCTTATTATGGCATGAAGGTGATTCTGGGTTTTTGAAGGTGACACCAGTGGAAATTAAGTCCTGTTGGGTCCTACCAATCTGAAGAGGCTTCAAGTATATGCCCAGTGAAAAGAACCAGTTAACCTATGTTCAGAGAAATTCATCATCATCAGTAAGTTGTCCACCAGGTGACAAAGTTTTTGGCTATGACAAATTGTGAAGCCATCCATCTATTAAGGCCTCAGTAGAGGGAAAGCTGAAGTCACATAGTTTTTTTGAGCTCTTGAAGTACCAGATAAAAATAAACTGAACAGGAGATCTTAACATTCTCAGATATACCCAATATATCAGGTCTCAGTCTTGGTTCAATTCTATATAGCTTTTTTTTTTAAAGCTATGCCTTAGTAAAACTGTTATGGCAGTAACTGGCACTTTCTAGTCATATGATGGTGATTTTAATATGTATGATTCTCTCTTCTGAGAGTCAGACATTATGAACTACTTGGTAGATTATTTACTTGTCTTATTGAATTCTGGAAACATTCTCTGAAGACGCAACTCAAATATTATTTGCTTATAGCTAGTAGCAAACCATGGGGCCATAGAAGTATAGTATAGAGTTAGTTGATCAGGCTTTTTTCATTCTTCAAATAAGACAAATTCAAGAGTGTGCCCTTATAAAGGCAATCAATAAGACAATGAGAGATGTTTTAAATAGCCCACTTATTAGATTAAAGATAAATGTGCCCCAAAGCAATGAGGAAGGTCAGTGAAAAGCATTTCTCCAGCCATCCAGCCAATAATGCCTAAATTATTAAGTGTGTAAAGATTAAGAAAAAAATCAATGTGTCACTCATTGAGCTTACTTTTTTCTTTCCATTTGTTTTAAGACATGAAGAAACTGGTCTTTGGTTTTGTAGTCAACTTTACACTATAGGAGTATTTAAATCTGATATGATCTCAATTCAAAGAGCATTTGAACCACATCTCTAGGTGTCCCAAAAGTCTTAGTGCAGGCTTAAGCTTTAGTAGCTTAGATATCCTGAATTTAGAGTTGAAAGAGACCTTTCAGGTCATCTTGTTCCCATCATTTTACAGATGAGGAAATTAAAGCTCAGAGAGGTTAAGTGATTTGGCCAGTCATACAACTAGTGCAGAGACAGAATAGGAAACTATGTCCTCCTGACTCCAAATCCTATGCACTACCCACTGTAATAGTGGTGTCATATTCAAATAGAAATGGAGACTACTAAGTCATATATAAGGATCTTTGAGGGACAAGTACTGACTTTGAAAACTATATATTAACATAAACTGTATCCTAGTGTATTTTTATTTGTTTTGCTAGATATTTCCTAAATATAATTTAATCTGGTTCATACTGCACTTGGGAATGTTCCAGGTGACAATGTGGCCTGTGGGCCACACTTTGATATCTTTACATCACACTATGCTGCTATTCCTTTTTCTGACAAAAACCTGTTTTTTACTTAAACAACTACTTGGACAAAAACAAAACTATAGAATCTCTTGCTCACAGTATATATACACCCATGTAAATATATTGAATTAAATATATATACATATATGTGTGTGTGTGTGTGTGTGTGTGTGTATAGTTTCTGTTTGTCTTTAATTTTCAAATAAAACCAGTGACATCATGGGTGATGTCTTGAATTGCACAAGAATTGGATTTAAGTGAGCCAGAATTGCACTAAACTGTTAGCCTCAATCTATCTTCCAGAGTCATCAAAGTCCAGTGGCAAGACAAAAGTCAAGATGACTGGTGATAGCCCAGGATGCAGTAGATGACAGTGGTGTCTTTGATGCCTGACTAAGCCCCAAGTTTTCCATGTTGTCTGCTTCAGCCACCTTCATGGCTGTTGGAACAAATTGTTCTCATCCACCCATTCTGCCAGGAAAAATTTTCACATGCTTGAAGGAGACATCCCCCTAACCCACAGACAGGTTTGAGGCATGTCAGTTACCTTCAATCTGGTTTGGCCCATCTGACAAGATGGTTTTACCAGAGTGTGGCTGCTGTATATGCTATAGTTTCTTAGAGCCACAAGTGAGAGTTGGGTGCCCAGTAATGAGATTTCAAATTCTTTTTGTATTGCTAAACTAAGAGGTACTTAGCACTTAGTTCAGATTAAGCCTCTATTAAAGAAACAGAAGGTATGAACTCCTGTCTCCTGTTGTTGAAGTAACAGGAAGGGGCTGAACAGGGAGGGGCAATACTGTATATAAGGAAAAACCCAGAGAGGGAGAGTCAGATCTTCTTGGAGCTAGGTCCATGGAGGCACAAGCTGCCAGGGGATATGCCGAAGAGGAGCTAGGGAGGCTGGAGAGGAAAGCCCCCAGGCTGGAAAGGATAATTTTGATTTTGAAAACCTGGATGGAATTATTTTGATTCTGGGAACCAGCTGAAGCTTCTGCTGAGTCCAAGGGCCAGCTGGAGCTGCTGAAGACTGAGGAAGCATGACTGTGATGCTGGTACTTTTAACGAACCTGTTTGTGGCTTTGTTGAGCCCTGACTTCCCAGGAATAGAGGTAGTGAAGTATTTGAGATGGACTGGACACTGTGAGCTCCAATGCAGAGCAGGAATTACACATAGAGTTGGACAAGGACCTGGGAACTGTATCTGCCTTTGAACCCAGGTGACAGTTTGGTGAATCCAAGTAGGATCTGGCACCATGGAAGGGGATGCAGGGAATCTGAGAAACCACCCTGAGTCAAGCTGAAAGAAGACTTTACTTGGATACTGTGTACTGACTGAGAAATTGTAAATTTAGTAGTGACCTAGGGGTGGAGGGACTGTATATTTTCTGATGATTGAATAGTAAATGATGAAGGATGATTGAATGATCAAGTTGATTGAATGATTGATTGACTAAATGATTGTACTTAGTGACTGATGACTTAATAAGTGACTGATTGAGTTAACTTAGTGTGCCCCCTAAATGGAGAACTTTGACTATTCTACTTTGTGTTCCTTGAGGAAGCAAACCTCCTTAAGGATGATTGAATTATTGAGTTACTAAATGATTGTTCTTTGTTGAAAACTTTGTGAACACTGTGGTGGACACTATGTGGCCATTTTCTATGATAAGTTGTTGTGAATGCTGTACCTTGATTTCTGTGAATGTTTTGTTCTGATTTGTTATTGAATAAATAGAGTGTTCACTATACTGTGTAATCAGAATCTTAAAAGTTGTTCACGGTAGCATTCTTCTGGGAAGCTGTTCATGCTTGGCTTTACAGTGCCATGCCAAAGGTGGATGAGCAACCCTGTAAAGGGCTCAGCAAGCCCTCACACCAGAGGTACTAGTCCTCCCTGAATACCCCATATAGTGTGTGTGTGTGTGTGTATACATACAGACATTGAATTAATGGATTAGGATTAGAAATGTAGCTTTTTGGAATGTCAGAGCTCAAAGGAACTTTAGAACATGGAATATTAGAGTTAGATGAGACCTTAAAAATCACCTAGTCTCCCCCCCTCATTTTACTATTGAAAAAACTGAGCCCCACGTTAAGTAGTTACTTGCCTAGGGCAGTCAGAAAAAGCTATGATTATCCTAACAGTGAGTTTGATTGGACTTGGTTTGACTTGCTGAAATCTCTCATCATCATCATCATCATCATCATCATCATCAAAAATATTTATCAAATGTCTACCGTGTGCAAGAGGACACTGAGCACCTGAAGGTTTAAAAATGCTTAGTTTAAAGGGCTATCTTTTATATCATAAAAAAAAAAGTAGTATTTAAGAGCCAGGATCTCAGAGTTATGTAGAACCTTATAGGTTCTCTTAGCCAGCCACAATAATAAAAGACTTACTAGAAGACAGGAATAGAGCACACATTCAGAGTTTTATAACTACTGGGTAATAATGAGAGATACATACTCTGCATACGTATAATGGAACATAATTTGATCCACAATATGACTGATTCCAGGGTTGAGTGAAATGTTTTTTGTCATAGCCACATTAGGATTAGGACTTTAAAAACTTTGTGTTATATTGCTTTTTATTGCTGTCCCAGTCATGGTTAAATGTCTCATGTAATAGATCCCTCAGAACCTAAGGGTTCAGATAAGTAATTCTTTTAATGATAACATAAAATAATATCCAGATAAAAGACAATCCACACAATAGAGAAAAACAGTTCAGGAAAGCAAAAGCAGGTAAAAGCTGCAAGCAAGGAGGTTCCCTGGTGTCCCAAGAGAGAACCTCAGGCAAAGTCCAAAAACTGTTTTTATATTCTCCTTGACTAAAGGGCCCACATATGATGCCAAAATCAATTGACCTGGAGAAAAAGTTAACTTATACTATAGGGCTGTTTCACATCTTTTTTGGTGAAAATAGCCCTGGGGTTTAGATTAATGGAAATAGAATGGGGTATTAACTCAGATCTCCCTAATTCCAACCGTGTTTTGGCCTATAATAAGAACCAATCAGTTTAAAGCAGGAGAAGTGACTCTAAAAGCAAAAATAAAGTGTATTTGGGGAGGGCTTGATATTATTATTCCCAAACCAAATGTGTTCCCATTTCCAGATGGGAAGAATTTACCTTCCTTAGGCATCCTGAAGTTTACCTCTTCATATTTTGGGTCCTGGAAGACACATATCCTACTCCCTATCATTTTCTCACTTGAAAAAGTTCCATTCCCCTATCCAAATGTATAATGACACCATACTAAGACTAGATACAGAGTTTAAAGAGACACCATCAAAGAATTCTCTCCTCTTTGGAAAAAGAGGACACTTTGAACAATCTACTTTTACTTCCCTCCAGGTCTCATGGCAGGACACAGCATATACCCTGGAAAAGCTACTGACTTCTTGAGAAAGGTCAGATCTAGGACATAAGAATAACTTTTTAATCAATTGAATATATGCTAATGCTTATTGAATCTGAACTTTCCAACGCTGCATTATAAATAGCTAGCAGAGAACAAAAACTATTGCACTACTGCTTGGTTGTGTGTTTCCATTGTAAAAAAAAATCACTTTGGGGCCATCAATCTTTTGTGACAGATGGGAGCTCAGTCACAGAATAACTAAATATTCTCTTCTCATAATGGTGCCTTTGCTCCTCTAGCTCATGAAATCTTCTTTTTCGGCTCCAACCTGAAGACCATGAGTCTGTCAAAAATAGTGATCATTTCCCCCCCTCTTATTGATTTATCTCTCCTTTCTTTCTTAAATTCAGTTTTGATAGTCATGTGGACTACATCTCTCATCTCATTCTATTTCTGGTTAGAACCTGAGCTCATATGTATGAGAGCTTTGCAGCTAGGTATGAAAACAGATTAAGTTTATCTGACCACCTTCTAAAACCTCCCATTAGATCCAAATAGCATTAAAGCTTTGGCTTAACTTCATAGATGCTTCTTATGAAAGCTCCCTCATAAATAGGCATCACAAAGAGCTTTGTTGTAAGTATGTGGGTGTCCATCAGCCTCAGAATACGTAGGCTAAAAATATGTTTATCTGCATAAGGACAAGAGTTTAATGCCAAGTAATGTCAGGATTGCTGATTTTTTTCTCTAAGGTTTTTGTTATTACTACCACTGTCATGAGTGACCTATGTTGCTTATTTTCTTATAATTTGCAAAGAGCTTTACCTACATTTCATTTCATAGAATCACAGAATCTCGATGCGAAAAGGATCCTCAGAGGCCGTTGGAGACAAATCAGTAACTTGATCAAGAATCTTCTCTATAACATTCCCCCAAAGTAGTTATCCATCTTTTTTTTAAAAAACAAAGCAAAATAAAATTCCAGTAAGGGAACAATTCAATACTACTCAAGACAACCATTCTACATATGTGCATGTCTAATCATTAAGAAATTTTTGCTTATACTAAGTCTAAATCCATCTCTCTGTAAGTTATACCTGCTGCTGGTAGTTGTTCCCACTGGGACAAAGAGGAATAAGTTTAATCTTTCTTCTGTGTGACAACATAAGATACTTGAAAGGTGGCTATCATGGTTCCCCTGACTATTCTCTTCTTTGGGTTAAATATTCCCATTTCCTTCAACTCATGCTGTCCATACCATGACTTCCTGTCAATTTGTCATCCTGGTGAATCCATCTTTTGGACCGTTAGCTTACCGATACTGTACCAAAATCTGGCCCCCAAAAGAGAACATGATACTTTGAACTATCATCTCACTGAGATCAAGTACAGCAGATTGATCACACTCTTATTTCCAGTTCATATGATGCTCAATGTAGTCTAAGACCACATTAATTTTTTTATTTGCTAAGTCACATCATCGATGCATTTGAGATTGCAGGCCAATAATCACTCAGATTTTTTTTCATGGGAAATGTTGTCTAGCCATACCTTCCCTGTCCTATATTTGTGATGTTGATTTTTTTATACTTCACTGAAACTTTATATTTCTCCCTATTGAATTTCGTTTTAATAGATTTGACCCACAACTTAATTCAATAAGCATTTATTAAGCATTTCTTGACTCTTTTCTCCCAACTTTATGATGTCTATACCTTTAACAAATAGTTTTTTCCCCTAAGTCACTGATGAAAACATCATACTGCTTAGGACAAAAGACAGATTCTTTAGGATACCACTAGAGATTTCCATCCAAGTTGACATCAAATTAATTCATGACTATTTTTTGGGTCTATTTATTCAATCAGTTCTGAATCTGCCTAAACCATACTATGCTCCAGCCCAAATTCATGCATCTAATTCACAAAGATAGTATGAGGGACCTTCCTAAGGGCTTTGCTGAAATCTGCCTGCACTGTTACGACAAAAGAGTATAGTAAAAAGAATGTTAACTCTGGAGCCAAAGGACCTGGGTTCAAATCCTGCTTCTGATTTAACAGCTGTGTGAACTTCAGCAAATCATTTTCCTTATCTGGGCTGTTTTTTTCATCTATTGAAACGGGGATTGGATTCTTTGTTTTCTGAGTTCCTTTCAGCTCTAACACTCCATGATTCTATAATAGTATCTCAAAAAAATGCAAAAATGTTAGCAGTCATTTTTTTTTTTAAGTTGAGGAAGCTAAGCGGCACAATGGATAGAGTGCTGGACCTGCAAGAAGACCCAAGTTCAAATCCAGCCTTGGAAACTTGCTAGTGTCTTACTGTGTGACCCTGGGCAAATGACTTAATCTCTTGTTTGTCTCAGTGTCCTCAGTCATAAAACAGGGATAATAATAGCCTCTACCTTGGAGGGTTGTTCTGAAAATTAAACAAGATGATATTTGCAAATCCCCTGGTAAACCACAGGTGCTGTATGAATGCCTATTACTTTGCTCTCTTTTTTTATATTTCATCCATTTGTTTCTCTAAGGCCACTTCCTGTATTGGCTGTATAATCTTCCATGCCCATTTTTGGTTAGTGACCAAAGGCTTAGGGAATGCTTAGGAAGTTGTAGTAGTTTAATGCTAAAATGTTTTATATAAATCTACCATCTCACAGATAGCTTCTCCTGGGCTGTGGGGTGAGAGTGAGGGATGGAGGTGGGGAGGAAGATTAGGAGTGAGGAAGGAGCAAAGAAGCCTGATTTGAAGGCATTTTTGCAGTCATTACACGCTATTTTGTAATGAAGACATATGACCACGTGATGGCAGCAAAGACCAGCAGCAATCATAAATACTCCCACAAAGGCGCCTGAGACCAAATCTCCAGATCTGGCCTAAGGCGAAGGTTTTGCAACTTCCTGATCCCAGTGGCAGAGGCTAAGCAGGAAAACTGAAATGTTTGACAATGATTTTAAAAGTGACAATATCTAAATTAAGTTCTTCATATAATTTTTCTGTTTCTTATGTGGATTGTACTTTAATCAAAGCCAGTAGAGAACACTAATCAGGGATCTCTCCCCATTTTGAAAACCATTGCTTTATATCACTGTGTAAGAAGTTAGTGAATTATAAAGAACTACATCAGTGTAAAAGATTATCATTATTTCTACTATTATTATTAACATAGGGAGAGGGTATTTCAGGAAAGAGGTTTACTGGATGGAGCTCTGATCTGGGACCCAGAAATCTGATTACTAGATATGCCTCTATAGCTATTAGTGTGTTGACCTCAGGCAATTGACTTAACTTCTACGGATTCAATTACCTTCTGTATAAAATGGGAGTTAAGGAATCTCTCCCTGTCCCCTAGGATTGTCATAAGGATGGTAGGAGGTAATGAATGTAAAGCACTTTGTAATAGTAAAGTACCATATAAATGTCAACAAGTTATCAGGGCAATGAGAAGAATGCATCCCTTTGCCTTGGACTGCTCCTTTTCTACTTCTGGTTCTGTTCCTTCCTCTTTTTCTCCTTTTCTCATTTCACTACCTAGTGGGTCATAAAACAAGAAGCTGTCTCTTTACCTAAGGTGTTTGCTACTGTCATAGAGGATGTCCTACACGCATGCCAAAAAGATTCCCCCATAGTAAAGTCTTCCATGAGATTTTTGGAGAACTGAGTTATATTTCTTGCATTTCCTTTCTATAAATAGCATTTTATTTTTCTAATTACATGTAAAGACAATTTTTAAGGGAAAAGGAATACACATTTTAGACAGTACCTACTATATGCTAGGCACTTCACAAATATCTTGTTTTATTTAATCCTTTTAACAACCCTACAAGGTGTTATTTTACAATGAAGAAACTGAGGCAAACAGAGATTAAATGACTTACCCAGGGTCACAGAGTTAGTAAGTCTCTGAGGCCAGATTTGAAAGGCCTTCCTTTGACCTTTTCAGAGGATCCAGCTACTGTATTGAATCTCTCCTCTCCTTCACTGATAACACTTTCTGAAAAAGTTGTCAACATTTCCTTTTGACTTACTATCTCTTCAATCCCATTAGGTTAGAATTCCACCACCACAGAATTAGAGAATTTTTAAGAGTTGGATTAAAAAAAAAAGAGAGAGAGAAAAAAAAAAACCAGTTGAATTGGCCAAGGATCTTAGTCCATACCTAAAAGTAATGTCCACTCTAATGTACTTGACAAATGATTATCCAGATCCAGCCTCTGTCTGACGACCTCCGAGATCTCAAATGACTCATTCAAGACTTCCTAATTATCAATGACTCACCCAGTCTTCATTCTCCTTAACTTCTCTAACTTTTTACCCTGTTGATTCCTACCTCCAGTTGGATATTTTCTCCTCCCTTAACTCCAAAGACACCAAATGCCACTAGTTCTCCTATCTCTTTAACTGCACTTTTCCTTCCCTGACTTTTCACAAGCTTTTCCTAGCTCCTTGATTTAATTATACTCCTACAGTTCTATTCTGGGCCCTTCCCCTCACCCTTTCTACACACATGCTCTTGAAAGCCTCGTTTGCTGCAATGGCTTCAACTAAAACTTCTAAACAGAAGACTCCCAGACCTCTAACATTTGTTCTGACTTCCCTTTTGGACTTCAGAAGCATCTTCAACTTCTTATGGGACATAAGTCAACCAACAAGCATTTATAAGAGCTTTGCCAAGTACCAGGAACACAAAGACAGTATCTGTCCTCAAGGAGCTTATATTCTGTGATCTTATGGAAATATGATTCAACAGATTAAATACAAGGTAGTTATATTTTGCCTCAGTTTTACCTAGCTTTTAATTACTGAATAGGTGTTGCCTCAGACAAACTGAAATCTGGGAAAGACCTTAATTTGAAAGGGCCAAGGTCTCCCACTTCATCCAGGACCATTACTGCTTGTCTTGAACTATGTCTTGCCCCTGGTCTCTGAATTACTCTAGAGGAGAAAGTGAGGCCGGTGACATTGCACAACCTTGTCTCACTTAAATCCAATTCACTTGCAAGTCAAGACATTACCCACCTGAGGTCGTTGGTCCTCTTTGAGAATGAAGAATAAACAATAGGAACAACAAGGAAATTAAGGAAGGGGGACACTAGCAATTGTAGGGGATCAGAAAAGAAGGAAGTCTTGAAGGAAGAGAGGGCATCTACAAATTGGACAGTATTTCAGACATGGGGGATAGCCAGTGTACAGGGGCAGAGACAGGAGATAGAATTACCTGTGTGAGGAACAGAGAGCAGGCTAGTTTGGCTGGAGCCCAGAATTTAGGAAGGGGAATAATGTACAATGAGGTTGGAAATATAATTAAGTTCATCCAGGTTATAAAGGATTTTAAATGACAAACCATTTTTATTTCATCTTAGAGGAAACAAAAGCTTATTAAGTGGGTGAGTGATAGGATCAGTTCTCAGTTGTTTTTCAGAAAAATCGCTTTGTTGGCCATGTGGAAGGGGGCTCATTAGTTTGGGGGTGGGGGCACTGTAGTAGTAGAAGCAAGATGTGATAAGAACCTGAACTAAAGTGGTAAATATGGAAGTAGAGAGAAAAAGGAGGCTGAGGAAAATATTTTGGAGGTAGTAATCACAAGACTAAAGAGTAAGTATTTTATTCTATAGGCAATAGGGAACTTTTTGAGAAGAGGAACAATGTGATGTGAAGTGTGCCTTAGGAAGATTAGACTGGCTTATCTATGAATGATTGATTGGAGAGGACAGAGAATGGATGGTAGAACCATTATGAAAGGAAACTATTGCAATACTATGGGAAGAAATGATGAGAGACTGACCTAAAATGGTGGCTATATGAGTGGAGTAGAAGAGACATATAAAGAGTGTTGGGGGGAGAGAGCTGACAACACGATTGTCCCTGCCTTTTTGCTCATGATATTCCCTCTCCCTGCAATATTACTCTACTCCATTCTGTTCCTCTCCTTGCCCAAATCCTTTAATTCTCAGTTTTAAGTCTAAATTCCTATATGAAGCCTTTCCCAGCTGCTTCAGCCCACATTAATCCTCCATTTTCTGAACTCCTGCAGTTCTTAGAATCTGTGCTGAACATCTGATGCCCGATTTTCTAGCATCTTGCACCATGTCTCAAATGGACATGTGAACTACTTAAGAGCAAGGAGCCTCTTCCACTCCTTTCTTGCTTTCCCTCTCCCCCTTCACAGTACCCAGTGCTCAGCAAAGGGTTGGAGCCACAGGAAAAGCTTTGTTTCCAAGACAGGTTGCTGTAAGGGGGTACCTCCTTCCTTAGTATAAGGACAGCCCTTTTCAAAAGTAGCCTTTGGCTATTTTGATAACCAAAGGTTTCCCCCTAGGAACCCTGTCTTCCCTTCTCAGGATCAGATAGCTCCCTCAGGGTTAGAAACTCTTTTCTGCAGTCAGAATTGGCAACACCCAAGGGTGTGTCTCACAGGTCCTGACAGGCATTAAGCTTCACTACCAATGGACACACATCTGTTCCCAGAGCTGTTATAGTATGATCCGGTCTTATAGTTTTTACCTTTAGGGAATTTACCGTGGGACAGTCATGGATAGAGCATATCCCCTTCACAAAGATGGAATTAGAGCAACTCACATTTCTAGAATATTTTGAGACTTACAAAGCACTTTCTTCCTAATCACCCTATGAATATTATTATGCCCATCTTCTATAGGTAAAGAAATTCAGGCTCACAGATAAAGTGATATGTTCATAGTCAAATGACTAGCAACTGTTGGAGCCAAGATATGGACCCAGTGCTACATCCTATGCTGCATGTGACCTCGAGCCCATAGGTTCCCCACCCCTGAAGAGGTGATCTTTTGTGTGCTACTACTTTCTGGGCCTTTAGAATCATAGAAGGGAGCAATGTGATACAGTATTAGTTCAGAGGCGAAAGGGACCTCAAAGGTTGGCTAGTCCAACCTATGTTTGAAGAGGAATTGCTTCTTTTCAATATGATTGATAAGTGGTCATCCAGCTTCTACTGCAGTGTTAGGGAATCCATTAATCTTGGGGAAAAACCCATTCCAAAGACCAGAAAGGTCTACCAGGAATATGCTAATAAATGTTTGTAACAACCTGCTCTTGGAAGGTGAAAAGGATGCCAGACACATGTTTAAGTTTAATTTGTATTATTTACATCTTCTGTATCACTTTTTAAAGTCTAGACAATCAACAAAATAATAAATCAAGCCCTGATTTGTAGTATTTGCCATTTTCTGTAGTGTAAGCATTCACATAGAAAATTTAACAATTCCTGGACAGTTGAGCTGACTGCAGCTCGCCATTGCTTCATCCCCACAAATCTCTCTCCTACTATTGCCTGGGCTTCCACCATTAGTTTCATGCCTTGGGGTTAAGTATTGTTTTCTACTTGGAGTTCTCTTTTAAAATGCAAACATCTCTTAAAGGAGTGACTTTAATTGAAGAATCTTGGAGATAAAAAAGACACCCAAAAATCATTGAGTTGAACCCATTCCTACCTAAGCAGGAATTCCCTGTACAGCATCCCTGGTAAATTACCATCCAACTTCTTGGCCTTAGTCAAACTCAGATCTGTTAAAGACCTTTGCTTAAAAAGGCCAAGGTCTCTCGCTGGGCCATCTCCAGTCATCCTGAGCCATATTTGGCCACTGGACCCAGATGGCTCCAGAAGAGAAAGTGAGGCTGGTGACTTTGCATAGCCCTTCCTCACTTAAATCCAATTTGCTGGCATGTCATGGCATCACCTCCATGATGTTGTGGTCCTCTTTGAGAACAAAAGACAAACGATAAACAACAACAACAACCATCCAGCTTCCACTTGAAAATCTCTGGTGGTAGGGAACCAACTGCTTCATCAGGTAACTCCATTTCTGGTGAATTCCCATGGGTAGGAAGTTAGTTTTTTTTATTTGTTTTGTTTTGATTTGATTGCCCTGAAGTCTACTTCTCTTTGATATCCACCCATTTACTGTTCCTACTTGTGCCCCACCACACAAAATCTAATCCTTTTTCCATCTGACAATCCTTCAAATATTTGGAAGCAGTTATCACTTCTGTCATCTGGACCAGACTCCTCTCATCCATCCCCACCCCTACATATACATCTTTTCTTCCCTAAGCTAAACTTTCCTATATGATCCCTATAAGTGTACCTTATCTAATTCTTTAAGTGAAGTCTGGGTGGCCATTTATTGAAAATGACATGGAGATGTTTTTCAGGCATGGGTTAGACTAGATGGCCTCTGGGGTCCCTTCCAAATCTGAGATTCTGTGAATCTCTAACACTCTGGTAGGGTGGGTCCAGTACTGCCTGAGAGAAGCATCAGTCATGGAAAGAAAAAAAGGCAACCCTGAAAATGGGGAAATAAATCCAGAAAGGGCGGGAGGCATTGAAAACAAATCTCCCTTACTTCAGAGTTTTGCCTTGGGTTGTCCCTGAATATAAGAACCTGTCAACACAAAGCCCATCAATTGGACTATGTCAGGGACACCATGTACTTAAAAGACTGGCTTAGAGACTACTTGATGCATTGAGGATTGTGCCAAGGAAAAGGTAATCATCTCCTCCAGACAACACTGGGGTGGGGCAGAGGTCATGGAGCATGACAGATTCCGTCTCTGTAGAACACTGAACAGACATGCCCAAGGACTGTGGGCATGAACAGAGAGGCCACACCTGCACGATGGCCTGGCAATGGCTTTTAGAATACCTAAGTATGCCATTCTACCCTCTTTTAAATGCTCCTTGAATCCTCTCCCTTTTGGACCAGAAGTTTCCAGATAGCTCTTCTAAGTATAAGCGTGAAGACTTTGGTGTCCGTGGGCCACTCTTCTCTCTCAGCCCCTTTCCCCCAACACCAGTGCAAACAGGCTGGGACCAGTCACCTCAAATCCTCCACAATCTTAGAGTCAAAGGATGTTAGAGCTAAAATGAACCTTGGATATCATCTAGTTATTGGGGTATAGATTTAGAACTGGGAGGGGTCATAAAGGTCATCTAGGCTTGGGGTTATTTTACAGCGGAGGAAACTGAGACTCAAAGATGTTAAGTAATTTATTAAAGGTCATGCAAGAAATAAATGGTAAAGTAAGGATTTGAACCTAATCCTCTGGTGCTAAATCTAGTGCTCCTTCTTACTTCTAATGCCTTTGTTTTGCAAATGAGGTAACTGAGGCCTAGAGGCCTAAACAGAGGCCAAGTTCACTTGTCGGAGACCACACAACTACCTGGCAACAGGGGGCTTGAGCCTTGGAGGCCTCAGTCCTAGGGTTCCTTTCTATTCCCACAAACTATCTCCTTAATTCATGCCAATGTGCTAATAACTGATTACATCTTAATGCATTAGACTTTTTGAAGATACTTTCATGTGAAAAGGGAACAATGACTTGGACCCAAGGAATGGTGCTCTAACATTGAGATTTCAAGGAAGGCTTTCCAAGTCATACTACTAACCTGGGATAAAGTCTCACATGAATGAGTCTGATCCTGTTCTCAGTTAATCCAGAAGCATTCTGTTTAAGATTGAGCATTTTTGAGGCTATTGCTCCCTCCAGCTTCAAGGAAGAAACATTGTTTAAAGGCTGAGATGTTTAGGACCATTGGTACATCAGGAGACATCTGGGTCCCAGGTGGAATTTGTAATGGCCCCCCAATGCCATTTACAAGATGGTTTGGGGATAATAAACAGAAATCCAAACACATGCTGTCTTCTTCCTGAAATGACTTTGTATTTAGTTATCTGTGCATGTGTTCTGTCCCCATCCTGTTCCACCCACCCAGGAAAATGTAAACTCCTTGTGGGCAGGGACTGTTTGTTTTTGTCTTTGTATTTTCAGCACCTTGCAGAGAATGCTTTGTATATTATATAGGATATTATATTATATTATTATATAGGATATTATATTATATCATTATATAGGATAATATTATATTATATAGGATATTATATAGGATATGTATATATTATTTTTTATATATATAGGATATTATATAGGATAATAGATTTAGAATTACAAGGGACCTTAGAAGGCATCTACCCAGGGATGTACTAGAGCCAGATTCAACTGGCTTCCAAGAGCCAGTTGTGAACTTCTCAGTGAGAGATTACTTCTCAAAAATCAGCAAACACTCCAAATCAAGGGCTTTGCTTATTACTATTATTTTTAAAGTGTAGCTCTTAGACTTAAGAAAGTGATGGAGAAAATGTTAATATCACAGATTAAAAATGTATCATGGGCCCTATATTTTTTCCCTGAAGAGGTGATTGTTAAACATTTACAGACACACCTTTGCATCTCTCTCTAGTTCCCTCATCATTTCATATTCCAGAGGGGAGATGCTTCATGTACTTAGATAAGTGTACATTTCTTACCTGGCTGCCCTACTTTGGCAACCCTGTCAGCTCCACTATGCCTCTGAATCAGATACCTTTCCTCTCCTCTCTCCAGCTTCTTAGCTTCTTTTTTGTGTGTTGTCTTTTCCCATTAGAATGTAAACTCCCTGAGGGCAGGAACTTTTTCATATTCATATTCCCAGTGCTTAGTATAGTGCCTGACACTAAGTGAGCACTTGATCCGTGTTTGACTAAATATTGACTAAATAGAATATAAAATAATTTGAGGAGAGAAAGAGTACACTAGCAACTGGAAGAGGTGGGAGTAGCAATGATCACTGAAAGCTTCTTGGAGGAAGTAGCATCTGAGCTGACCCCCTGAGAGGAAGATAAAGATGCTGAGGTCTAGATTATGTTCTAGGCATGGGTGAATCAATGTAGAATTGAGATATGGTATGTTAAGTTTGGGAAATAGCTAATATTCCAATTTGCCTGAGACATGGAGTGAAACAAGATAATGTGGAATAAGGCTGGAAAGATAGGTGGGAACCAGATTGTGGAGGGCCTTGAATGCTAAGGAATTTATATGTTATCTTATAATCTATGTGTGGGGTACAGGGACCCCCAAAATCCCCTACCCAAAAAATTAAAAGTCATAAGTATCTTGAGGAAAGAACAAGAACTTTTATTCAGTTCTCCCTAGAAGAGGGCATCCCTCCCACCAGTATGAACCAGTGGAATGAGGCGTGTTACAGGAGGCAAAGCAAAATTTTATACCCTAACACAGTCAAGCCCCCCCCCCCAAACCCGCACTGTCCCTTATTCCCATTGGTTGGAAGGTGGGCTTACAGTCTGGACACAAAAAAAGACAAAGAACAAGGAAATAGGATATAGCCAACCCAAATGTACCTATCCTTATTTGGCAAATGCCAAAGTGAAGAAGGGAGAAGGGCCTTAAGAGATTCCTACAATTCCTAAAGGGCTTAAGGCTGATTGACAGTAGTAAAGAAGGGGAGAAAGGTAAAACCAAAACTCAGACCTGTTCCCACAAGGAACCTTACTAGATTTTAGGATATAGACTGAGAAGTTTTCACCTCTCCCACTCCATCTATCAAGATCTACTGGAGATTTATAAACAGAGTAATGTTATTACCAAGCTTTTACCTTAGGAAGACTAGTTTGAAAGTTGTGTGGAGGCTGTACAGGAGAAAGAAAGGAAAGACTGAAGGGAGGGGAACCAATTAGGAATTTGTTAACAATAGTTTAGGCCAGAAATTAGAGGCTAAACTAGGACGGTGGCTGAGTGAAAGAAGGAAAGAAGACAGCTGTGAAATTTTTGTCAGGACTTAGAAAATTATTTGGATGTGGTTTTTGTGCAGCAATGGATAGTTTTACCCTCAGGCTGTTATTCCAGCCTTCTTCCTATAGACTGGCTTGCCGCCAGAATTGTATCTTCCCAGGTTCAAAGTATTCTATTAGCCTTCATTCAGTCAAAGCCAAAGCTCATGAGCTCCTGGACCTAATGGAGGTTCTAAGACTATTCTTCAAAAAATGTTCCAGGCTAAGGACCACTCTCCCTGGTTCAGTCTCACCGCCTCCTATTTTCAGTGGGTAAGCAGCTCAATCTTCTTTCTATCCCTGGTGCTCCTTCCTTACAGCTGAGCAGCCAGGTTTCCAGGAGGTGTTACCAAGGGTTACTTTCCTTAATCCCCCAAGGGCAGAGTGCTCAGGACAGATTTACCAAGTACTACCAGTGCCTTTTGAAAAGCAGCTTCTCTGGGAGCCCTGTCAAGATATTAATCCTCCAAGCATATAGACGGCTTGAAAGCAAAAGCCTGAGTTATCTTCATTCCCACGCACAGACTTCCCAGCCTTACAAGCTCTTTGGTAGGGAGAAACAGAAATAACTCGCAACAAGCAAAGAAACCAACCTTTCTCTGCCCAACCCAAGATCACTTCCAGATCCCTGGGTGAAAAGTGATTGTAAAATGCTAAAATCCACGTCATATTTGGAATATGAGGAACGTGGGGAGATGAAAAGAGATGGGATAATACAGGAGAAAGCACCCAAGAGTGAGTCAGTAGGTTTCACTTAAATTCAACAGTTTGATTCAACTAACAGTTATCAAACCCCTATGAGGGCACAGTACTGTTGGAGGAGCAGACAAGAAACGATCCTTTTCCTCAGGGAGCTAATGTTACCTAGTAAGGATACACATTGTAAATAATGATGCTATTTGTTATCAAAAATGTGTTTTACAATTTACAATAGTGCTTTAACTGTGCAAAGCACTGTCACCTACATTATCTCATTCAAGTCTCACACTACAAAGTGGGATCTAGGGGCAACTAGGCGTCACAGTGAATAGAGCACTGGTCCTGGAGTCAGGAGGACCTGAGTTCAAATTCAGCCTGGCCTCAGACAGTTAACACTTAGTAGCCATGTGACCTTGGGCAAGTCACTTAACCCCAATTGCCTTGCCTTCCCCCTCCAAAAAACCAAACAAACCAAAAATCAAAGTGGGGTCTGTTTTTATTTCCATTTTTTCTGAGAGAGGGTTTGAACTCAGCTCTGTTCTGACTCCAGGTATTTCATTCACTATGCCACATGAATAGGTATAGTATAAGGAGGAGGAGAATAGCTAGAGGTCAGGGAAGACTTCACAGTTGAGCTAGCACCAGAATTGTGACTTGAAAGAAAACAAGGTTGCTGATGGGCAGAAATGAAGCAGCCCTGGAGACAGATTACTCAAATGCTCAGAGATGGAGGGGGAGCTCCCAGTTCAGTGAATGGCTACTAGTAGTCCAGTTTTTCTGAAACAGACATGACTGAGAGTAGTATAGAAACAAGACAGGAAAGATAAGTGGGAAGACCTTAAATGCGGCCCTAAGTAATCTCTGTTTTGTCCTATAGGCCATAGGGAACTTCTGAAGGCTTGTGAGTGGGAGCAGCAAGATCCAACTGGTGGGGTGATTATTTAGAGAACTGCATAGAGGATGAATTGGAGGTGGATGGGAGAAACTAGCAGGGAGACCAGCTAGTAAGCAATGGCAGGTAATGAGAAGTGATGAGTACCTATATAAGTTGAAAGAAGGGAGAGAGGTTATAGAGGTAAAAATCTATAATTCTGACCATTATAAATGGCTAAATTAGCTATGAAGGGCATATGAAGAAAGATGCTATCTGCATCTGAGAAAAAACTGATAAACAGAGGTGTACATATAGAATGGTTTTACATATACATACACATATCTGGGTCTAATGGTAGCAATGGGAAAGGGATGGGGGTAGAGAAAAGGAGAAAAAAAAGAAAGAAAAAAGTTACATGAGAACCTTATTATGTATTTAAAATGAATAGCAAGTTGAATATAATAGATCTGAGCTTCATGTACAATCACCTATTTTTCTAGTCTACTGTGCTATGGAAATGTTTGTTCTCTTTCTTAAATTCAGAATAAAATATAGAAAAAATTTAAAAACAGAAAAGAATCATTTATTAAGTTACTATGTGCCAAGCACTGTTCTAAGTACTAAAAATACAAATAAAAAAGCAGACAGTCCTTGCACTCAGAGAGTTCACTTACTAATTAGGGAAGACAACACATACAGAAGAGTCCAGCTTCAAGACAGATTCCATTGGAACAGTTCCATGGAAAGGTTCCATTCTTTAAGACTTGGCACTTGACGAAGTACAGAGAAGAGAGGAAGGAAGAGTTGAAGATGCCTCAGAGGTGACCAGCATGGGTAACTTGAAAGACAGTAGTGTCCTTAACAGAAATAGGGAAGTTTGAAAAAGTGGCAGATTTAAGGGGAAAGATCACGAGTTCTCTTTTGGACATGTTGAGCTTGAGATGACATCTGCATGAATACATCTAGTAGGCAGTTAAGAAGTTCAGAAAAAGGGCTGGGATTGGACACAGAGATCTGGAGGATTCCAGGAGAGCACACGAAGGGAAGGGAAGAGGGCCTAGGACAGAGTCCTGGAGAACACCCACTCTAAAGGGACAGAAAATAGGTAATGATCCAGCAAAAGAGCCTGAGGAAAAACAGATGGGTAAGAAAAGAAAATTCTAATGGAGGCCAAAGGAGAAGAGAATTTCTAGTAAAAGGGGGTGATCCACAGTATCAAAAACTGCAGAGAACTAAGGGATGATGAAGATGGAAAAAAGACCGGATTTAGTAGTGAGGTTGTTGATAACTGAGAGGTAGCTAGGTGGCACTGTGGTTAGAGACCTGGGCTTGGAGTTGAAGATCTGAGTTCAAATGCATTCTTAGATATTTACTAGCTGTGTAAATCACTTAACCCCATTTGCCTCAGTTTCCTCACCTATAAAATGAGCTGGAGAAGGATATGACAAACCATTCCAGTATCTTTGACAAGAAAACTTCATTGGGGGCACAAAGAGTCAGGCATGGTTGGTAACAACATAGAGATCAATTTCAGTAAAGTGGGGGGGGGGGTAGAGTAAGACTTCTAGGGATTAAGGATTGAGTGAGTGATAAGGAGGTAGAGATAAGGAGAGTAGATTATTCTTTCTAGGACTTTGGCACAGAAAGAGAGGAGAGATACAGGACAATAGCTTGAGGAGCCAGTGAAGTCAAATGAAGTTTTGTTTAAGAATGTTGCTGACAGGAACACTTTTGTAGGAAGTTGAGAAATAGCCAATAGATAAAATTGAAGATATATAGAAAGGTAATGATCTCTGGGGAAAAGCTTCTGGGAGAGATTGTTGTTATTGTTTCCAGTTGGCATAACTCTTCAAGACTCCCATTTGGGGTTTTCTTGGCAGACACCAGAGAGGCTTGTCATTTCCTTCTCCAGCTCTTTTTACAGATGAGGAACTGAGGCAAAGATGGTTAAGTGACTTGTTCAGGGTCACACCGCTAGTAAAGTGTCTCAGGCCAGATTTGAACTCAGGAAGATGAGTCTTCTTGATTCCAGGCCCTGCATGTTATCTCCACTGCGCCATCTAGCTGCCTTCTGGAAGAGATAGGGGGACATCATTGCAATAACAGCTGACATTTATATAGAGCTGAAAAGTTGACAAAACATTTCGCATATGTGATCTCTGGATGTTCACAACTCTGTGAGATAGGTATTACAGATAATATTCCCATCTTATAGGTGAGAACACTGAGGCTCAGTAAGGTTAAGTGATTTATTCAGGGTTACACAGCTAGCAAATTCAATCACAATTTGAATCCATGTGTTACTCATTCCAAGTCTAGGACTCTTATTATGCCAAGCTGAGATCAAGGACATAGGTAGAGGAATGGGCTTTGATAAGGAATAGGAAGTGAAGACAGGACAGAAGTAAAGAAAGACAGGATGATGGAAGATTAAAGATGGATTTGAAGTGTGGAGTAAGGGAATTTAGGGAGCGCATTACATGTGGTTTCTATTTTCTCATTCAAATAAGAGGTAAAGGCATGTACTGAGGCAGAACAGTGGGGGTGGAGGATGTGTTAGGGGCTTGAGGAGAAAAGAGAACATCCATTGAGTTCCATTGTGACAGTGATGGATTTTTTTGTGAGCCACAGTCTTTCCATTTGTAAAATGAAGACCAGAATAATTAGCAATTAAATTATGCTACAAATATTGTCATTTCAGCCTCACAACAATCTTCTGTGCTAGGCACTGTATTATAGATATTATTACCTTAGTTTTACAGGTGGGAAACTGAGGCACAGAGAGACAGAGGGATTTGTCTATGAAGCCACAGTTAATAATTGTCAGAGGAAGGATTCAAACATGGATCTTAGGGACTGCAAGTTCAGCATTCTATCCTCTATGTCACACTGGATATTTATGCTATCTCTCTCAGAAGTCAGTAATGGAAACCAAGTAAGTCAGTAGCATCATGGCAAGAGCTCTGAATTTGAAATCAGAGAGCCTAGATTCAAATCCCAGCTCTGTTACTGACTACCTGTGTAATCTTGAACAAGTGACTTTACTTCTGGGCTTCTGTTTCTTTATTTATGAGAAGGTAGGGGAGGTGATGATCTGTGACATCTCTTCCACTACTTCTAACACTTGGAAGATATTTTGTAACTCCATAAAGCACTATGGAAATGTTAGCTATTAATACATGGAAACATGCTTCATAAAACACAGACCCAAATCATGCAAATTGATTTTTATTTTCATCTTAAGGCAAGAAAAGAAATCATACCAAGTCTTAGGCCTTCAGAAATGATTGTTTTAAGACTCAGTTTCCAAGAGATAACTTTAGATTTGGAGCTCTCTTTATGTTCTGAACTTGAGGAATCATTAAGCCACAGCCCTATCCAGAGCATTCCAATTCTATCATCCCCTCAAGACTAAGGTCATCAGATTTAGAGTTGGAAGACATTTTAGGAATCTTTAATCCAACCTGTTCAGGGCAACACCAAGACACGAAAAATGATGTGATTTGCCCAAGTCACATAAGGAGTTTATGGCAGAGATGGGACTAAAGAATGGTGAACTTAACAGTCCCTGATCTGAGTTCAAATCATTGCTGCTCCTTTCTGCTTGTATGACTCTGGGCAGTCTCATTGCCCTTTCCTGTGAAATGAAGGGGTTGAACTGGTTCACTTCCAATGTCCATTCCAGCTCTAAATCTACATCCTAGTCACACCACAGCCATCACCTCAAGTTCTAAGTCCTCTCAAACTGTAATGGAAACAACCCAGAACTCTAGACCTGAGAATTCTGTGTCTTAATGTAGTTTGAGTGAGGTTGGGGATGAGGCAGGGGAGAACAGGTGGGACTTCAAGGTGAAGTACTAGGAAGGGCAGACCAGCACAAGACAGAACACAGAATAAGACAGGAGTCAGCCCAGAGAAAGTAAAGCAAGCAAGTTTTATTGAGGGGAAATACCTACTGTAAGAAGAGGACAGAAAGTGAAATAGAAGCAAACAAGATCTATAGGGATTCTGGGTAGAATAAGATAACCAAACTGGTAAAAATCCAATGGGTTTTTATAAGCTTCTTACCTGGATGAAGTAGGACTAAACCTTAGGGGAAGGTAACTGGAGAGTCTAGACTTGACCCCTGACTCCGATGTTTGCAGAAGGAGGGAGGGGCATGGTCAGTACACTCAATCAATAAACATTTCCTAAGGGTCTTCTGTGGAGGAAGCCTCAGAGCAGGGCAGTTTCAACCTGAAACATAAGGAGGGGCTTTAGGGAATTGATTCCCAGGATGATGGCTGAGAGCATTGTACTGAAAGCGCTGCTAGTCCCCATGCTCTTGGGTTCAAGATCCTGGGCTGTCTCCATTCAAATCCAATATGGTCAAAGTGATAGTGGTGGTCTGACTGTCCTGACAAATGCTGCCTCCTGTTTCTCCTCCAGGGAGAGAGAGACTGAGACAGAGGCACAGAGTCACAGAGACAAACAGAAAGAGAAAGACAGAGACAGAGACCTCCCTCCCTCCCTTACTGCCAAAACTCTGGGTCCAAGTCTCTGGGCTGCACTTGAGAACCTAGAGGGCCACATGTGGCCTTTAGGCCACAGGTTCCCCACCCCTTGATCTAGGCTTTCTCCCTTTATTTCTTCATTTAAGGCCCTACCCCAGTAAAAAGTCAATCTCTGTAGGACTTGACTGATTGATAAGATTGTCCTAGGCCTAAAGAAATGGGCTCATCAATCTTAAACGGAACTCCACCCAACTAGGAGACCTTACTTCTGTTTAGAGTGTAAACAGAATCTGAATGAGTTCTTATCCCTGGGAAAGGAAACCTGTCCTTGTACTGTTCCATTACAGTTTAAGGTGACCCAGTTCATGAAGGAGTAAACCAGTCAGAGTGGTCTGGATGGAGATGTATTCCCCTGACCAGATTGCTAGAGGTGGCTGTGTCATGATCAAGCAAATGTTTACCTATCAGGGTTGATTTTCACTTGTCCCAAGCAATTTCTTTTACAAAGGAATATTTAAGTCATTCAACATCTCCATGGTTATCTTTGGTTGTTGAAAGAAGCCACTGGCCATTAATATATTGATTACCAGTTAGCCTAATAAATAAATTGAGTATTAATTACCCAGAAACTCTATCTCTTGGAGTTTTTCATTTGTTACACTTCCATGGTACCCTCTAGTTCTGAAATTTAATATTTATTTTTTATGAAATTTATTTAATATTTAATCTATGAAGTATGTACAAGATGAGGCAGAATGTGAGGGATATAAATGGGAGACTAATGGGAGAGATATAAAGAGGGAGGAAGAATTTCAGAAAAGAAGCATAATTCCAGGAAAGAAGTATTGGCCATGAAGTCAAAGGATCCTAGTTTGAATTCTGCCTTTGATAGATGTGTAAACTGTGTAAACTTTGGCAAACCATTCCACCTCCCTGGGCATCAGATTCTTCAACTGTAAAATGAGGGGTTTGGACTAGATGGCCTCTGAGCTCCCTTTCACTCTAGATCCATGAACCTATGGGCTCTGGGACAGTTGGTGGGTATGAGGACACTTCTGCTTTATTACCTTCTAACATTAGCCAAAGAAGGAGCCTGAAAGACTAAGGCTGGGCTGATCTTGCCCTCTCTTAATAGCCTATAATTATGTCTGAGCTTTGTTCTTTGACTTGATGAGATTTTGTGCTCTTCTCTCATTGCTTCATTTGTGTAAACCCTGTCTCTACAACTAGACTGCAAACTCCTGAAGTACAGGGACTGTATTCATTTTCATTTACATGCCCACAACAAGAACACAGTGCTAGGCACTTTACAGTTACTTAGCAAATACTCAAATTGAGTTTTGAAGGTGAAACAGCTCCCATAGATGTCTCTTCAGGATCTTTCAGTCAAAGCTTGAAAACGTAAGAGTCCATGAAAGACCCACAGAAGGGGTCCTCTTTTTCCCTGTTCATCTCTATGGTCTTTGTCTGGCCAACCATATATAAGCATAATAGAACTGAAATCAACTATCCTAGGAAAGTCCAGGATTGTGTCATAGATTTGTGGTAGGAAAAATGAGAAATACAAGTGTCTGGAAATTCAGATTTAGGGCACCAGTTGCTTAATAAATGTTAGGAGAGGCCAAAGGAAGAAAAGGGAAGAAATCATGGGAGAACAATTATGGTCATCACCAAATGATTATGTCATCTGTGTCTGAAATGTTTAAGGAATTGGGAGGATAAACTCTTGGCTCCTTCTCCTCCATCTTACTTGCATCTTCCCTAGCTTGTCAGAGAGAGTGAATTATTAGCTATAGGGAATTCACCATGCTAAGCTCTATCTTTGATGTCCAATGAGAGGTGATGTTTAGAATGGGGACCCTAAAGCTCTGCAAAAACTCATTTACTTCCTTTGTCCCCAAAGACACATAGGTTTCAATTCTGTTGTGTTTCTATTATACTTGTTTTTGAATATATATAATTTCAAAAATTATTGTCATTGATGTCTTTTGTTTTTTCATCATCTAAATTTCTTAATATATCCCTCCCTTTCCCAGAGAGCCATTTCTTCTAACAAAGAATAAAAAGTGGGGGGGAAACAGTTCAGCAAAATGCATCAACCAAGTCTATTTTACATGTACTCTTCCACATCCGTAGCCCCATCAAGGTTCTTCTTCATACCTTATTGTTTAGGGCCAAGCTTAAGTTTATAACTTCAAGAATTTATTTTTCATTCCTTCAATTTACATTGTTGTAATCATCCCACATAATATTTTCCTCATTTTTCTTATTTCATTTTGCATCAGTTCATATTATTCTGTATTCATCATATTTGTCATTTCTTAAAGCATAGTTACATTCCATGACTTTCACGTACCACAACTTGCTTAGCTATTCCCCAGTTGATGGAAATGTCTTTCTTCCAGTTCATTGCTACCACAAAATGTTGCCACTCTAAAAGTATTTAGGTGTGTATAGGACCTTTTCCTTGTTAAATTCTAATAGTTCGGCAAAATCTAATGGTACATGTGCTAAGTCTTTCTTATTTTTTCCCATCTCATTTCATGGTACAGGTCACAATTCATCTGTACCACTTTATCTTGGATAACCCTTGTCTAAACTTCCACGTATCCCCCACAGAGGAGTCACCAGACATGCCACATGCCTTCCAGGTCTTCTAATATCCCATGGGTAAACAGTGCAGCCCTTAGACCGTTAATCTATTCAATGATCCTTCTTTCCTTCCAGTGGCTCAGTTTTGCAGCCTCAGAATCTCCTTTGAATTCTTATTTTTCTTAACTTTCCATGTCCAATCAATTGCCAAGTCTTGTCAATCCTACCTCCATGACACCTCTAATATCCATCCCTTTATCTCTCCTTGAATAACTACTATCTTCAGACATTCATGAACTTTCACCTGGATTATTACATTAGCTTCTTCATTGTTCTCCCTTCTTCCATTATTTTCTCTCTCTAATCCATCCTCCACACAGATGCCAAAGTGATACTCCTAAAATATATGTCTGACTTGGTCACCCCTCTGTTAAAAAAAATCACAGTGGCTTCCTCCTGTCTATAGGATAAATAGGAATTCTTATTGAGTTGGGTACACTCTCTCTCTCTGTACCCTCTTTGAAGACTCCTCAAAATGGGGAAAAGGGAGAGAGACTACCTCAAAGAAAGAGATAGACTATTGTAAGACTAGACAGACCTGAGTCCTGGATTTCCTAAGAAATTACACAACACAGGACCCTTTCCCCCTTCCCTTGCTATCAATCAGCCTTGAGCCTTTCAGGAATTTTAGGAATCTCTTAGAGCCCTTCCCCTGTCTTCACTTTGGTATCTGGATTGGCTATACTGTATTTCCTTGTTCTTTGTAAGCCTGCCTCACAGCCACTGAGAGATAGTGGTGGGCTTCTTTGTTCCTTATCATTGGAGGAGAGTTACCACTCAGATTGTAAGCTTGCCTCCCAGCCAATGAGAGAAAGGACAGTGGAGGGAGTGGGTTTGACTGTGTTAGGGTATAAATTCTTGTTCCATCTTCTGTAACATGCTTCCTTTCCCTGATCCATCATGGAGAGTACTGCCCTCTTCCTGAGGGGGAAGAGAATGAAAATTTCCTGTTTTTATCCTGAGAAACCTCTGTGTTCTTGATTAAATTTTGAATGGGTTTCTTTTTTTACCCCACACACTCTTCATAGCACTTTATAATCTGTCTCTTAAGCCTACCTTTGCAGACTTAATTTTTTTCACTTTAGTATTCCCTGCCCCATTACATGTAAAGATAGTTTTCAACATTCATTTTTGTATGATTTTAAGTTCCAGATTTTTCTCCCTCCTCTCCAAGAAAGCAAGCAATCTAATATATATTTCCAGATTTATTAAAAGACATTCCCCTTCATTGATTGCCTTTTCAAGGAGGGGAGGGGGAAAGAGGGAAGTGAAAGAATTTGGAACTCACAGTTTAAAAACACAAATGTTAAAAATTTTTGTAATTGAGAAAAATATACAATTTAAATTAAAAAAAAAACAAATTGCCCTTCATGCATTCTACAATTCAGTAAAATTGACCTCCTTCCTATCCTTTATATGACATCCCATTTCTGGTCTCTGTGTCTTTTTATAGACCGTTCCCCATGACTTGAATATACTCCTTCCTCCCCTCCACTTCTTAAGATTCAAGCTCAAGTGCTACTTTACTCCTTCCCCAAGTGACCCAGCTGTTGTTAGTGTCTCCCCCATGAAATTACTTTGTCTTTACTCTGTAAAGATTTTGCATTTACTTATGCATGTACATATCATTTTCCCTAATAGAATGCAAACTTCTTGGACACAGGGATAGTTTAGTTTTAGTTTTTTTATTCTCAGTGCCTAGCACAAGGCCTGACACATAGAAAAGCCTTAATATATATTTGTTGATTCATCAATTTATTGTTATGTGGCTAACATTTCCTCTTCTAAGCATGCATTTCCTGAATGATATCACTGAAGCTATCTCTTGTATACAAATCATTTTAATATACTACAATCTATTTATACCCACTTTTGCTCTTTTGGGGCCACCCACAACCTGATTGCTCAGTGATATGTTTTTGTTTTTGTTTTTATGATTTATAGTGATATGGCATCACCAGGAGAATATTGGGGTCAGAAAGAAGGGGTTTTGTTTCAAGGAGCAGCTAGAGATCCTAGAGAGTAGTACTATACAATTTCCCAAATGCAAACCAGATACTCTTTTATTTCTTCTCAGTTCTAGACCCATTTGTGGTGCCTGTACAAGATGTGCAAACTGATGGACCAACTGCTTACCAGAACAGTAAACATTCTTCATCCACTTGATTTTTCTTGTGTGCATTGTTAAGCCAAACTCTTTTGAATAATTGTGGATTTCTTTCAGTAGACTCTGCAGTATTCCAAGACTTGATGCAATTAGGGGAATGTTATCTGAGACTAAGACCATCTGGAGAATCTTACCATCTAAATGAAACCTCTCTTCCACTTGGGCACTCTGCTGTACAGACACCATGATAGTAGGGAATGCTTAACAAGCACAATGTTGGCTGGTTTTGTGGCTCATTTAATGTTGCTGAGGTAACTAAAAAAATATTAGAGTTAAAAGACGGTGCATTTTCTTCAGGTAGCCACTTGAAAAGATAAAAAATGCTGTACAGTTGTTGGAATCCAATTTTACCTGTTTTTTTTTTCTGATTTATATACCTATCATCTTAGCTCTATAAAAATCTTGAGAATGATTCAAATCCAAGATGATCTCTGATTATAATAAAAAGAAAAAAGCAAGCTTTGATGTGTATATATATATGTATATTTATATGCTATTTGTCTTATACCACAGACATTTCAATCCCTTCTACCTCCAGATGGATTTCCTCCCTTGTGACAAAGAAAACAAGCAAAAACAGATTGTGAGCTAGTAATGTATACAATATTCTTTTCTAGTAGTTCCTTACTGCTCTGCCAGGATGGGAGAGGTACATTTCATAGGAGCATAGATATATATTTGGAAAAGACTTTACAAGCAATCTGGTGCAACCCTGTCATTTTGCAGATGAGGAAAACGAGGCCCAGTGCTCTATCTACTGTGGCACATAACTGCTTCATGCACCACCTAGCTTGTCTCTGTACATGGTGCATATGCCTGACCCCCAGTCCCACGCCCAGTAAAATGCAAACTCCTTGAAGCCAGAGACTGCTTTGCTTTTGTTTTTTCATTCTCTAAATGTATGTAGCTTAAAGAAGACCTTGCATAGTCAGCATTTAATAAATATGTGTTTAGTATAATTGAACTTATAAGATGGAAAGGATGAGTGCAAAGACCCAGCTTACTCCTTCCTGTTGATTACTTTTGCCCAAGGCTACCCTTCTGCACACAGCTCTTCCAGAGGCTGCGTCATAGGCTCTCTGCTCAGAGTTTGCCCTGTGGGTGGATTCCCTGTAGCGCAAGGTGCTTAGTGTAGCTCTCTGGGGAAGGCCCAGATGCTGCTACCCACACAGGAAGGGCTGTGTGCAAAGCTGGGAGGAGGTGCTGGGGCCTTGCCAGTTGTGCCTTTTACTCATGGCTAGCCAGACCCAGCCCCTGGCTCCCAAGGTTTCCAGAAAATGGATCCCAGTGTTTTTCCTTCTTTCTGGGAAAATGAGTTCAGTTGTTCCCATTCCCAGAGCTCTTAGGGAGGTCATTGGCAGGGAGATCATTGCCCTCTCTGGTGACCTCTGCAAAAACCTAGGGGAGAACCATGCTCTCCAGATGAGGAGAGGGCTCCCAAGGAGTCTTCAGGGATGAGAGTTTCCTCCCTCATCAGTCCCCTCATTTATTTGGGAACTGCTGAAATGCCTAACAGATATATTGAAAGGTGTGTCTGAGGGTCTGGGTAGATGAGAAAGTTGTTTCTGGGGGGATAGAAGGCAGGTGGAAGGAAAATGGTAGCAGGGAGGTGGGAGGGAGTGCTTGGATATGCAGAGGCAGGCACCAGTTTGCTTACATGATCCCAGAAAGACTTATTCTAGGCCAGTTTGGAGCTGTAGGTTTCCCTGGTTTAATTTCATCCTGAGTGGGCTTCTCATCTCTGACCAGCAACATTTTGTGAGAATGTAATTGAAGCTTTGCTCTCAGTAATCAACACTATGAGAAACAAAGGAATTCTGTTTCCACAGGATTAAATCGTCTCCCAGCTTTGAGTGATAGTAGAATGTTAAGTCTGAGGTGACTGGTTCTAATCAGGAGCAGAATCAGGATTTTGATCAGGGAAAAGGTCAGAAACTTGCACAAATGCCTAACAAGGTGATTGAGGGGTACATGAAGGGGAAAGTTTAGGAGGTTGCATTTAGCCAACAGACAGCAAGGGGGTGAAATTTGAATTGGAAACAGCTTAAAAAACATTGCACTTGTCTGAACAAATCTGCTCTTCACTCAGGAGGGACCCATTCACTAAAAATGTAGAATAATTGGCTAAAATAAAATGAGAACTTTCCTGGCTTCACAACAAGTTTTGTTCTTTATTTAGAGTGAGCATGTTTCTCACAGCATTCTTACTCTGGGGCCATAGGCTGGTCCTGATACTTTTGCCACTTTTTTTTTCACAAAATCACAGGATCTCAAAGGTAGAGGCCATGTCATACATTCTCCACCACAGCAGCAGGATTCTCTTCTGAATTCATCCTTCCCGAGGGTATACAAACATACACATTCTTTCAATGAACATTTACTGTGAAAAGCCTTGCACTAGGTATTATACAGAGAGGAAAATAAACACAGTCACTGTCCTCACAGTATATACAGTGATAAACATTAAATATCTTTTTTTTTTTTTACCAAAGTCTGAATTAATCAAGTAAACTGCTTTGCCTTGCTTTAAAATGCCTTTTTCTGTGTCAGCAACTCCAGACACCAGATAAGGTTGAAAATGGAATTACCCTTATATTGGGACATGCTCCTTGCAGGAGGAACCAAATGGACCCAACAGCTTCTTTGTTCTCTGAGTAAACTCAGAATATCTCTTCCCCCAGACAGGGCTAACTTGAGAGCATTCTTTCTTCTAAGAATAAGATTCTGGACCTAAGATACTATCTTGAGTAATGGGACCTTTTCTTATCTAAATATTTTGTGGGGCATGTATTATGTTATGACATGTTAATGATAAAGAAAACACAGATGTTCTAGATTGACACCTCATCAATTCCTTGTAATCATAATTTTTTCCCTGAATTGGGACGGTTCTAAAATGTATTTAAGTCTTCTGATTTGTCTGTTCATCAGTTAGGATTTAGCTCTCCTAACTCCTTGTACAAGTCTCTACTCTTTTTAAAAAAAAACAACAACCAAGTTTTGGTCTGGTTTATTAAAGTATACTTTTACACAGTTTACTTTTCACTGGTCTGTTCTGGCAAGCTTCTAATGTTATCAGAATCACCTGGATCAATGATAGCCAGTGTACATGCTCTGTAGTACTTCCCACATGCTGTACCCAATTCAATGTTATTGCCACTATATTGCCCACCAGTTTGGGCCAACATAGTGTAATATTTGATCTCTGATTTCCTCAAGGCAAGGCAGTTGTTGGCTAAGGTAACCAATTTGGCTTTGCCTTATCTGATCATTTTCAGAGTCTGTTTGTAGCCTAGCACGTATTTGTCACTTTTCATGACCAGCTGGATCCTCAAGTTGATGGACTCTAGTGACTTTTTTGTCTTCTTTGGGGCCACCATCTTCCTGCCTGCAGTGGCCGAGGACCCTCAGCCAGAGATGTGCTGCCAAGATGGCAGGGAAGCAAGAAAAGAAGTCTCTAGTCTTAAGGGAGTAAATGCTGTAATTGGATATTACTGTTTGTTTGTCTCCTTTAACCAAACTTTTTTTAAGGTTGACAATAGTTTGGGGGTAGACATGTGTACAAGAAGAGTTTTAATGTTCTAGTTCTAGGTTCTAGACATTCTATGATCATTCTTTGACATTCTACAGTTACCGACAAAACTTTCTATAGTACAGTTTTCCTGACCCTAATTTTCTGAAAGCTCTTTTTTTGGTACCACTCCATTGCCCATTAAATCTACTTTTTATTCGACTCATCTCTATCTATCTTCTGTTCTATCCCTTCTGGTAAATCATAAACTCAGAGAAAGGGAATGTCATATTTAAAATTTTTTAAACAGTATTTTATTTTTCAACTACATGTAAAGACAACTTTTAACATTCATTTTTAGAAAAATTTTAGTTCCAAGTTTTCTCCCTCCCTCTCTCCACTTTCCCTTCCCTAAAAGGGTAAGCAATTTGATATGTTATATATGTGCAATCATGCAAAACATATTTCCATATTATTCAGGTTGTGCAAGAAGAAACAGACCAACAAGAAAAAAATACATGAAAAGAAATAAAGAAAGTGAAAATAGTATGCTTCAGTCTGTATTCAGACTCTATCAGTTCTTTCTCTGGATGTGGACAACATTTTCCATTGTGAGTTCTTTGGAGGAATGTCATATTTTTAACTTTGTCTCATAAAGACAGGGACCATGCCATGTTTTAAACTTTGTATTCTCAACCTCCATCAAGAGTACACGGCACATAATAATTTCTTATTAAATGTTTGTTGAAATAAATAGAATTTCCAAAAAGACATGGATGAGAATTGTAGGAGACGGGATGCAGTTGTAATCTGGACTGGTGAAGGCAGTGTGCACACTGATGAGATGACAAATCCATCTAAGGAAGTGTTCCTATAACACCAAGCACTAAGCAGAGTCCTGGGCACACAACTCAACAAATGGTCATTGAAATAGGCATTGAGAGAGGCAGCTATACAGAATGCACTTCAAGATCTTTTGGTCAAACCACAGCCTGTCCTCTTCTTTCGCTTCACTTTGGTTCATGTTCTTATCACCCCTTGCCTTGGGATCAATCTCCCTGCAACCAATCTCTCCCATCTTCAGTCCATTCTCCAAACAACTGCAACATTGATTTTCCTAAGGCATAGGATCATATTATTCCTTTGCTCAAGAGACTTCCCTGGCTCCCTATGATTTTAAATGACAAATTCTTCTGTTTGGCATTTAAAGCCCTTCTCAATCTGGCTCCAAGAATTCTTTCTAGGAAAACTGTGCATTATTCACCTTCACATATTCCTCACATGTAATATTTCATCTCCTTTAATGCCTTTGCATAGGCCACCTCTTGTACCTAAAATGAACTTTATCTTTATCCCTGATTGCTGGAACCCCTCATTCTCTTCAAGGTTCAGTTCAAATGATACCTCTTGCAAGAGGCCTCTCCTGATTCTTCCAGTTTTGGGTCCTTCCCCCAAATTGCTCAGTATTTATTTTGTCTATGGTTTGCTTTTACTCATCTGCAATTATGTTGCATTTCCCCTGTATAATATGAGGTTTATTGTGGTGGGCCAAGTTAGGGGAATCCTGCTTTTCATAGCAGAGCTGAGAAAATATCCCCCAGCAGGGCAGAAATAATTAGCTACCCAGAGGCTGGGAGAGAGTGAGTTTAAAGAGAGATAGGGACTCAAAGAGTGGTGGAAAATAGAGTCTCTTTTATTGTTTTAAGGACACTTGTTTTATAGGACACTTCTTAATGGCTTTCCCCTGTGGACATTGTGCACTTCAGTGTTCCCAGGCTGGGGGCATAAACACCATGCTTTATCTTGAGGATCTAATCCTCACACTTGTGTGCTTGAACTCTTCCCTGGGGGATGGGGAACCGATCCAGGCCTGGCAGCAAACCTTTCACTTGAGGTTGCTTATAAATAAGCTAAAGCCATCAGGGTCAGAGTCCTCCTAGTCTGTGGTCCTCAACAGTTTATGCTTGTGAACCAAGTGCCCAAGATCAATATCACATCTATAGTGCTTAATAAATGCTATTTGAATAGAATTGTTGAAAGCTGGGAAACTGAGAGAATCTCTGCCCCAGAGAGCTGTTGACCCAGAGAAAAGTCACTCTCATTTCCTGCACAGATTATCTCCAATAATATGGCCTGGGAAGGAAAACCAGAGAGGTAGAATTCTCAATTGATAAACTATTGATAAACAAAGACAGAAACCACTGACATCTCTCTCAAATGCAGATAGAAAGGTATTTTCCAATCTTAGAGGTAGAAGCTTTGAAGAATAATGCAGACAACTCTCTCCAAAATGATCTCACAGGGGAGAGTGCAACTCTCCCTTTGCATTTATTGGACTCCAGTTGTCCTTTTGTATCTTTTTTGTCTCTTCCATTCTTTCTCTCTGCTTAGCCTTATCTCTTTATAGAGATCTCTCCAGGATCTTTCACTCTCTGTTTTTCTGTATATGTATTTCTCATTCCTGATCTGAAGTTTTCTGTGTCTCTGTCTCACCATTTCATTCTCTTTCTCTCTGTTTCTCTTACTCTTCCCATCTCTGTCTCTGTTTCTATTCATCTCTTTCATTTCTTCTGTACCTAAAATGAGCTTCATTCTTATCCCTGATTGTTGGAACCCCTCATTCTCTGCCCTCATCCCCTTGATCAAGTTAGCAGCACAACTTCCTGAGACTGTGTAACAACAGGAGTAAACAGCAAGGGGATGTCGAGAATTTTGTCAACCACATGCCAAAATGAGCACAAACAACATGACTGGAAATTCAGATGTAGAATACAGGTTGCTTAATGAAGGATGAAGTAATCCCATGAAATAAAATAAGGGAGGAGAAGGGAAGCAAGTCAGGGAGGGCCAAGTTGACAGCCCTAGCTGTTTTTATTCCAAACTCCAAGGCTTCTCTGCCCACTGATTTGAATGCTCAAAAATGGTGATGTTCAGAGTACCTGGAAGGCTTGCAAACCTGCAGCTTCTCCTGTAACCCTCAACCAGAGGGGATTGTGTTCAGTTGCTTTCATTCTAAGTATCCTTTGCTCTATTCTAATCTTGTGTATAGGATATATGAGAACTTTCAATTAACCACAATGTTTCAGTAACAAAAACAATTCATTCTGCAAAACTACTGGATAATCCGTGTCTTTTTCCTTATTTCTTCCAACCTCCCCCATACTGCTCCCCTTGATCTAATGCAAAGTGAAGTGCCATGTCACTCTTATGATGGTTGTTGTTATTATTATTGGCAGCAATAGCAATAATAACAAAAAAAATACCGTCTCACCAGCCAACGGCACTTTTAACTTTGTGAAGTGCTTCAATAGTTATGGCCTCACTGTCTCCCACAAAGCCCCTATTGAATAGAAGCAAGGGAAGAGGCAAGGCAGGGAGCTCCATTAGATACACGAAGAAACTAAAGTACAAGAAGGTTAGATGAGTTGTTTTGTTTATTTGAACAGTTAGAATTCCCTAAAACTAAAAGACATTTTTCTTTTCTTTTTTGGTGAAGCAATCAGGGTTAAGTGACTTGCCAAGGCTCACACAACTAGTAAATGTCAAGCATCTAGGGAGGAATTTGAACTCGGGTCTTTCTGACTCCTAGGCCTGTGCTCTAGCCATTGTGTCATCTAGCTACCCCTAAAAGACACTTCTCAAAGAGTCATCTGTCTATGTTAGCAAGACACTCTTTAACGGGCACATATAACATGAGTCTCATGAATTTGGGATCATTTAGCTTGGGCAGTTGTTGAGATTATTGTCCCCAACAATTCATATTCTCACAAGTCTTTCTTTGAAAGCAGGTATATAAATTTATTAAGCACAGAATGATGTTACTGTGGGCAATTTTTGCTTCGCAGATAAGCATTTAAATGGATACTGCATATGTATGTGAAGTAACTTTTAATTGTAATATATGAAATGTGTTTATGTATATTTGTTTACATATATTTCAAATTTCAGAATAGAGTCATAGAGCCAGAAGGGACTTTAAGAGCCCTCTGGTTCAAATCCCTCCTTTTATAGATGAGACCATTGAAGACCAGGAGATGAAGGGGTTCGCCCAAGGTCTCAGCATCAGAGACAGAATTTCAACCCAGGTTCTCTAAATATACAGCAGGTATCATTGTTACTCCTTCCTTTCCCCTGGGAGGGATGGATACAGAAATGGTCTTGCTTCTAACAAATCTGTTTTTCTTTTGGCTTTTCTGGTCCTACAAATATTTGTTCCTTCTCTATACAGACAAGAAAATAGCTGCACGAAAGACCATTGTAGAGCATTTTAGTGCTGAAAAACGGAGACTGATAGCTGTGAGAATGCACCGTATCCCATCAGAGTCTGATATGGGAATAGAATGACTTTTCATAGTTTTTCAGCTATATTTTCTTTTTAAATTCACATTTGAATGCCATTTAATTCTGCCTGTTTTTACCATAATGTAATAGATGGCTATATTGTGATTTTAAAATAAGCAACTTAACTAAAAAACACACAAGAGAACATATACTTTATGTTTATATTCCAATAACTAATATAGAATATAGCAGGATAGTGCAGCTTTATAGTGAAAATGATGGGGGGCAGCCAGGTGGGACAGTGAACAAAGCACTGGGCTTGGAATCAAGAACCCTCATATTCATGAGTTCAAATCTCAACTTAGACATTTAATTAGCTGTGTGACCCTGGGCAAATCATTTAATCCTATTTGGGGCAGCTAGGTAGCACCATGAATAGAGCACCAGCCCTGGCATCAGGAGGACCTGAGTTTAAACCCAGCCTCAGACACTTAACACTTACTAGCTGTGTGACCTTGGGCAAGTCACTTAACACCAATTGTCCTGCCTTCCCCTCTCCAAAAAAAAAATTATGGACTTGGAGTCAGGAAAACCTGGGTACAAATCCTACTTCAGATACTTGTTAACTGTGAGAATCATAGGTAAGTCATTTGACAACTCAGAGTCTCAGGCAATTCCCTATCTATGAGGTGTGGGCAGCTAGGTTAGGTTGCCCAGTGGGTAGAGCACTGAGCCTGGAGTCAGGAAGACTCATCTTCCTGAGTTCAAATCTGGCCTGGGAAACTTATTAACTGAGTGACCCTGGGCAAGTCACTTAACCCTCTTTGCCTCAGTTTCCTCATCTGTAAAATGAGCTGGAGAAGGAAATGGCAAACCATTCTAGTATCTCTACCAAGAGAACTACAAATGGGGTCACAAAGAGTTGGAAACAACTAAAATGACTAAGCAACAGCAATAAAATCCATGAGGCAACTAAGTGACTCAGTGAATAAAGTATTGAACTTGGAGTTAGGAAGAATTGAGCTTAATCCTACTTTGGAAGCTCACCAGTTGTGTGACCCATTTAACCTATCTCTAGTTCAGTTTCTTCATTAGTAAAATGGGGACAATAATAGCATCTACCTTACAGGATTAAATAAGATAATAAATGTAAAGTGTTTTGTAAAGTTTAAAACACTGTATAAATGCTCACCATAATAGTAATGATTATTGCTGTTATCATTATAAGACGTAAGTAAGCCCTCTGGCCCTCTCTTCCAAAGCCAGCCTTGCTACATTGTCCCTAGGCTCTCATAGTATAGAGCAGAGAATTGCCTTCAGTTTGAATTGCTCATAGCTATTTCCCCCACATTTGTTAGGGACTAGCAACCAGCATCCCAATTTCTTTTAACCACTTAACATCAGATATCTTTTTAAAAGGGATATTCACTTCATAGATGCAGAAATAACAAATGTACAAATGTTTTCCCCCAATAACCTCTGGCACATACTCTCCCCTATACCACCTTACTCTTTTAGGACATGGTCTCAAAACATAAATCAGATTCTACATAGTACTAGTCCCACGAGATGTAGCACAACTGTCAGATAAGTCCTTGTGCTGGGCTGGAGTCCCAAAGGTCAGCACCAAAGATTTCTCCTTCCTTAGTAGGGCACTGATACTGTACTGGCTACCAAATCCAACTGAAATCCTAATGGCCGTATTCCTATGGCTCTCTCTCCCAAAACAACTTTGCTCCCTTCGTGGAGAATGAGAAAAAAAAAACGACTAAAAAAGCCAAGGAACTAAAAGTTTTTGCACAAACGAAGCCAATGCAACCAAGTTTGGAAGGGAAGCAGAAAGCTGGTGGATAATTTTTACAGCCAGTATCTCTGATAAAAGCCTCATTTCTAAAATACATAAAGAACTGAGTCAGATTTATAAGAATACAAATCATTTCCCAATTAATAAATGGTCAAAGATATGAAAAGGCAGTTTTCAGAGGAAGAAATTAAAGCTGTCTACAGTCATATGAAAAAAGGCTCTAGATCACTATTGATTAGTGAATCAAATTAAAATTACTTTAAGGTATCACATCACATACCACATCTCACCAGTCAGATTGGCTAAGATGACAAAACAGGAAAATGACAAGTGCTGGAGAGGATGTGGAAAAACTGGAACTTAATGCATTGTTGGTGGAGCTGTGAACTGATACAACCATTCTGGAGGGCAATCTGGAACTATGCCCAAAGGACTATAAATAATTGCATACCCTTTGACCCAGCAATACCACTTTTTGGGTTGTATCCCAAAGAGATCGTAGAAGTGGGAAAGGATCCCATATGTGCAAAAGTATTTATTGCAGTTCTCTTTGTGGCGGCAAAAAACTGGAAATTTAAGAGATGCCCATCAATTGGGGAATCGTTGAACAAGTTATGGTATATGAATGTGATGGAATATTATTGTGCTATAAGAAATGGGAAGGAGATTGACTTCATAATTACCTGGAGAGGCTTATACAAATTGATGCTGAGTGAGAAGAGCAGAACCAGGAAAAATTTGTACACAGTCACAGATACATCATATGTGTGGCGACCAGTTTTGAAAAACCGGACTCTTCTCAGCATCGCACAGTTAAAAGACAGCTCTACAAGTCTCAGGATGGAAGGAGATGTCTACATTCGGAGAAAGATCCAGAAAGATCAGAGTTTAAAAGGAGACTGAAGCAATGCATGCTATCAT